>OY829480.1:11076331-12276331 GCA_963691745.1 Ditula angustiorana
CCAAAATGGCCGAATTTCGATGAAAAACGGCCATTTTAGTAAGCTTTAGTCACCCGGTGAGATTCAAAAATCGCACTCCTGGTCTTATTTTTGACGGACTGTTATGGTTTAAGCTGTTCCACGACAATCTTTAAACGGTGATGTCTTTACATTAGGCAGCCGTTAGTAGTTTTATTTATTATTTAATTCTGGTGAGCTGAATTAATTGTAGTACTCCAAATTGCAAAGTTCTCTTTGGGATTTCGTTCGTTGCTTAATTGTTGCTTACAAAACTATGTTAGTTGGCATATAATTGAATTAAACTTACTTTGCATGTCAATTAGAGATAACAATAAAAATGAAATGGAATCTCATAGTAATATAAATAGAATTAATCATAAATCATAATAAAATAAAATAAAATAAGAAATAATCATCATCGTCATCATCTTAGCCACAAGAAGTCCACTGTTGAACATAGGCCTCCATGGATTTCCAAAATAACCGGTTGGAAGCGGCACGTAACCAGCGCCTACCTGCCACCTGTATGAGGTCATCAGACCATCTTGTGGTTTGTCGTCCTACGCTGCGCTTGCCAATACGCGGCCGCCATTCGAGAACTTTTCGACCCCGTCGGCCATCAGTTCTCCGTGCTGTATGCCCTGCCCACTGCCACTTCAAATTACTTATCCGCTGGGCTACGTCGGTTACTTTCGTAACCGACGAAAATACAAATAAAAATTGCAAATGGATAATTAATAAATTTCGATAACATCAATTAAATTAGAACATAAATTAAAATTAGTTAAAATTAAATTACATTACATGAAAAAACCTGCACCAAAATTATTTTCAGGGCCGGATCTTCACGTACCCTGCGGACCCTGAGATGTTCAAATTCAACGGTATCGCAATGAACCAGTGCAATCCAGTCGGCTGCAGCGACGAGCTAGCCTTGTCATTATTGGTCACAGTAATACTGAAAGAGTGTATTTTTAAACTTCTCTCCGACATACAGGGCTTATTTTTGTAAGTCACCTTCAGGTTATATTACGAGTATTACTATTAACTTTAGGTACTTTGATACTGTGTTTTGGATTTAGTGTTCTCTATATCTATTTTGACATCATCATTTTATGTATAGATTTTATATATCTAGATTATGGATGTTCTTTCTCAGGTCTTTTATCAAAACAAGCGCTGTATTGCGAACACTTTCCCGATTTATTTTTTTCAGCTTAACAACTGACTACAATCAAGGAAAGTCAGTGAATGTCAAGGTGCCTTGTTGGGAGCGCGAATACACGTTGACACCAGTGAAAGAAGATTTTGTGAACGACAAATTCAAAAGTTTAGGTAAAAAACAGGGCTATACGGAAACTGATTTACTATTAACATCTCTTGATTATCTTTTATGCTCAACGCAATATATGGTACAATATAAGTTCTTTCGCAAACAATTCTCGATCCTAATTTAGGTAGGTAGTCTACATAATTGTACAAAAATCGTTGAGGCAAAAAGTCGTACGTAGAAGATTTTTATAAGAAAAAAGATACATTTAAAAAAAAAAATTTGTTCAACAGCAATTATAATGTACAATGTCAGCATCAAATATCGCATCGGAGCGGGCAAGGTGGTTAAAACATCTGACGACGCCCGAACGTATAGGACAATAGAGTCGAGTTCAGATAATTTTGACGCTGACTGTATTTAATGCATTCAGCAAATAATGAGATCGTATCGACCCAACTACCAATATACAGCAAGCAAAGTTGTGTTGTAATTTCCCTCCATTCAGAACTTAGATTTTTTTCTGATGTTTCTTACTCTTATCCCATCGTTCTAAAATATTTGAAAAAAAAGTCAATTTTATTTTTACGTCATTATGTTTTTTCCAGCGATACAATTCACTTTGACCATCGTATTTGTACATGGATGTCCAATGACACTATTTTTTGTCATAATCGTAAATGTGTTGGATATCAGGTAAGAAAATACAGTTGTGCAAAGATTTAATTTTAGGGGCAACTGACAGCAGTTGCCCCTGTGGACGGTCACAATCTCTAAATCTTAGAGCTACACTCCTTCATCGTCCGAGCAATCCCCATGTTTCTCTATTCCCTGCCTACAGGAGGTCAAAGAGAAGGCAGGTAATAGAGAAGCATATCGATTACTCCAACCACTGACCTATACATAATGGACTTCTAGTCAGCGTTTAAAAAATGGCCGCATCAAAAGTCGAACAAAAAGTACAATAAATCGACAATCGCTCGCGCAGTCTGTCTGTCGGACCGACGGCGCTGCTGTCAATGCTATTATTTCGTAAAAAAACCTATTTGCAACGAAACTTAATAAATTATTATGTTATGCAGTTACACGTAATAGTATTTTATGCAACTGTTGCATAATGAGTGATCGAGTGAGAGACACGAGTGTGGTTTTAAGAAACGAGCGTCAGCGAGTTTCATAATAGGATCACACGAGTGTTTTAAGACCTAATTATGTACAGTTGCATACATTACTTTATCTACACACATATCATAAGTGCTCTATGATGGGTTCAGAAGCCATAGTGCAACGACCTGCATTGCTACTAGCTACTAGTGCTAGGTATCTATTAAATATCTATAGACTGTACACATTAAAATAATGTAATAAAATATGAATTTGAACAAATATAGAAACAAATTAGAAAATTTTTCATAATAATATTGGTTGTTATAATGCTGGTCATTGCCTACGGTTCCTAAACGCATTATAGAGCATTTATGATAAATGTGTAGATAAAATTGTAAATCCAATGACTATAAATTGTAAACTAATAATTTGCATTTGTAACATTGGCGTCAACCTGTATTTTATATGACGGGCCGTTTGTCTGCTGTAATTTAGTATGACACTGTACATTCATGTATTATATTATCATTGGCTACACTCCTTCATCGTCCGAGCAATCCCCATGTTTCTCTGTTCTCTGCCTACAGAAGGTCAAAGAGAAGGCAGAGAACAGAGAAACATATCGATTACTCCGACGATGAGAGAGTAGAGCTTTAAGATTTAGAGTGTCCACATGTACAGGATGCAGCTGTTCGCAGATAGGGCAGGTTGCCCCTATTATTGCAAGATATTTTGCCTGTTGCACGGTGACGTGTGTTTTCAGAAGCACTGCCCGGCGTTTAGTAAAAGGCTGCCGACGCCCACTTCTACAGAAGAATCTGGGCCTTGGTTCTTGGAAAACTGTGTTCATGATACTTATCTTCGCTACATTGTTTGTTAATGTTAGTATATTTAACTTGGTTTTTTAAGGTTCCGTAGCCGATGCTAACGTCGAGTTTGCAAGATGGCATGTATTAGTTTGAAAGTGATTATACATTTAGACATATATACATACATATGGACTTTATTTTGTCTCATGTCATTTTTTTATTTCAAAATTCTGTCCGCCATGCTGGATCCAAATATGTCAAATTCCTATTTCGAAATATTATCCGCCATCGTTGATATTAAAAAAAAAGTAATAATTTTTTTTGGTGCTGAAACAATGCTACGTTTATTTGTCACTTGTTTATTAAGCACTTATGTAGGCTGAGCTGGACGAATATTTGAGTAGTGTGCCATTGCCATCTTTATTTTATACAACCTAGAAAGGTAAACAAGCAAGTGGGTCGCCTGATTGTAGGTGATCACCACCGCCTATAAACACTTGCAACACCAAGGCGATTGCAGATGCGTTGCCAACCCAGAGGGCTAAGATGAAATACCTCTTGTGCCAGTAATTTCGTCTTGCTCTCCATGCCGGCACACAACAGTGCAAACACTGCTGCTTAGCGACTGGATTTGCGAAAAAGACTCTATCTACCATCTACGTTTTTTTAAATTACTTTCCGCACTAGGACGGCCATGTATAACTTTCACGAAGTCTTGTCAGCTAAGTAACGCCCCACTTTCCGAATATCTACACTAATATTATAAAGAGGAAAGATTTGTACCTATTTTTGTATGTTTGTATGTTTGTAATGAATAGGCTCAAAAAGTACTGGGCCGATTTAAAAAATTCTTTCACCAATAGAATGCTACATTCTTCCAATTTGACATAGGCTACATTTCATTTTGAAAAAAATTAGGGATCCTTGGTAAAATTTGAACAATGTAACCGAAGGTGTAGAAAAATGAGTCTTAAAATTGATTGTACCCGTGCGAAGCCGGGGCGGGTCGCTATGAGAAATAAAAACACATTTACTTCAATAAAGTACAGTTCACCTATTTCTAAAGTTTTAACATGCTCACGTCATTTGTTTTTTTTTGTATTGCAGTCTTCTATTGTCATATATATACAGGGTATTTCTTTTCGTTTTAGTTGTTAATTGTAGTTGCAACTACGAGTCGAAATCGGTTTACTAATATATATCTTGTATACACGAGACGAAAGCCGAAGTTCTTAATTCATAGAATAAATGTAAGTATTATTTTGCTTTGTAAAATGTAAAAAAGTGTAGTAAAAAATTTTTACTTCTTATAATTTAGAATTGAAAATTAAACTTTAAATTCACTGGCATGTACTTGGCACTTGGTTTAATTTCGCCTATTTGGAAACCTGTAATTGGCTATGGATGAACTCCAACAAAGTGCTTGGATATTTTTTCATTACAAAGCAATAAGCTTCCTAAGTAACCCCAAATAATATCTTATTTTTCTGGTTGCCTCATTTAGTTATATGAAATATATCATAAATGCTCTATAATGCGTTCAGAAACCGTAGGCAATGACCAGCAATATAACAACCAATATTATTATGAGAATTTTTCTAATTTGTTTCTATATTTGTTCAAATTCATTTTTTATTACGTTATTTTAATGTGTACAGTCTATAGATATTTAATAAATACCTAGCACTAGTAACTAGTAGCAATGCAGGTCATTGCTCTATGGCTTCTGAACCCATCATAGAGTACTTATGATATGTGTGTAGATAAAGTAATGTATGCAACTGTACATAATTAGGTCTTAAAACACTCGTGTGATCCTATTATGAAACTCGCTGACGCTCGTTTCATAAAACCACACTCGTGTTTTAAGACCCCTCATTATGCAACAGTTGCATAAAATACTATTATGAAAGCTGGGATGGTGTAAATACCTTAGTCTAACACATAGTCACCCTTAGTCATACACAAGCACCTCGTGATTTGTTCCTTCGAATACAATGACAACATTTCCGACAACGTTTAATGTAATGTTTTTTATTATTTACAGAAATACCCACAAAATATACAGAATGAAATAAAACACCTAGCCAGACAAGGAGTTAAGTTTCTAAATGGTACTGAATGTCATTATGAAGGTAAAAAGAACATTTTCGCAAAAATAGATTGTTACAGAGGGCGAAATTTAGCAATTGAGAGGCGAGTGAGTTAGAAGGCTGAGCCGTAGGCGAGAACGTCGAGAACTTATTTATTATACCTAACAGTACGAAACTGCCAATCGCAGATTCCGCAGTGGTTCGCATAAGTATCTACTTTTTATAGTGGTCCAGATAATCTCCACATGTAATTCTTAGTTTAAGAAGAGTGTAACCGCTAAAAAGCGCTCCCCATACAAACGGCAATAAAATTTTCCACCTTCTAAACCTTAACCTATGGCATTGATAGACCTATGCAAAAAAGTGCAAATATTTTTGAAACCATAAATAATATTAAAAAAATCGAAACATACAAATCTAGTTCTAGGGCATAATGACAACATACAAAACAATCATGGCTATAGGTTAACCTATAAAGATACAGGGTGGAAAACGTTATCCCCGTTTGTACAGTCAAAGAATTTAATTCCCTACCCATTTCGTTGAAATGTCGTCTGACATTCGCAATGCATTAAGGTCGATATGTCAAACCAACGCCTTGCTCTAGTTCGCTCTTATGGTGACAGTTTGCTACATGATATTGAACCTTAGGTGGGTTGGAAATTAAATTCCTTGACTGTACGGAGGGCACTGGGTGCACAGTACACAATAGTCTTATCTTGTTGGACACTTTGGGCTGACGCTGTAAGTCAACAAGACTTTTTTTAATAAAAAAATGCATTCTACAACTAAGTCAATAGTGCATTGGGTCCGTGTATCTGTTTATTTGACCGTATTTCGTGATTGTTTTGCTTGCAGGCGCAGCCTATATTCAACCGACTCCCGACGAACGCATTCGCCCTCTGAAGATCGGAATTTGGTACCGAATACGAGTCAGCCTTGTTCATTTTACTAGAGTAGCGGTGAGTGTGATTTATCTAAAAAAAATAAGGAAAAATTCTTTAAAATTGCCTTTATTCATGAACCATTTACTTGTTAGCTCAGACGGCTTTAAGTGTCCTTGGCGTTCAAAGAATATGGATTTTTGTTACACTCTGAACAAAAGTAGGCATTCACGAATCGTCCGTACCTACTTTATAAATAATGTTTTTTTAACGTCTGTAATGTTGTTAACAAGCATGTGGTTCGCCTTGTGGTAAGCAATTTCCGCAGCCTTTAGACGAGGACGGCGAGAGTAAGTAAAATGAAATGGTACTGAATTAATAAACTCAGACGTTACTTTACTGAGGTCGCCATATTAACAAATTAGAATAAACTAGGAACCTGCACGGCTTTGCACTCGTTCGTATGTCAAGAACACCTAAGACTCAATTCACAATCAGAAGTTACGAGCGATACAACGCAAAAACGCAGGAATCGACCAATCAGAGAAGGCCATTGCCGTGTTTTAGCGGTTTTAATCCACGAACATTTTTTCCGTATGGTGGAGAGTGGAGACGCGTAGTCAGTGTGTAGTATCCCGCGTGTTTTCTATGCAAACTAGGGTTACTTAGTCTTAATTTTAATTATTATTGTTACAGGCATTGACTACACTTTGCATTGTTCTTTTATTCGCTATCATACCTCCGAACCAGCGTGACATAGAACGGACTAAGGCTATAGAGAAAAGTATTTTTGATAGAAAGTAGATAGTTTTTAACGTTTTCAATAGTGATTTGTGAATTTACATAGTTCTTTAATAATAAATTACTGCTTACTACACTTGTCTTGGAATTTAATTTTTACCTATTTCGCATTAGAACACAATACCGTTTTGAAACCATGAAAACACTAGAAAACACAAAACAGCGCCAACTGAACATGTTGACCCCATTTTAAAAACACATACCTAATATCACGCTAATACTACATTACGAGTTTTGATGAAATTTTTACAAATTCAATAAAATAAGTCATGAATACAATTAAGCTGTAGAAGTTTTCAATATATTGGAAAGAAGGGGGTGAAATAGAGCGTAAAGATTGTATAAAATAATTGATTGTTCTAAAATTACGAGTATGAAACTCAGAAGTAATACTTCATTATTGAAAATACATAAATAAATATAGCTTACCTATCTGTTCCTGATTTTTTTTATACTTTAAAGGTTAAAAAAACTTGATGCCTGGACAACGAGAGAAAGTGTAAGTACGTAAATTTTATCGTTCGTGGCTTTGCCTGTGGCTTTAATACGACCGCTCAAGTTTAATTTATCCCTCCATACAGCTTTGTATCACTAGCGACAAAAAAGGGATGCACATAGAGATAAATTAAATCGAGGCGGCCATAATATGTTAGGGCCTCTACGCTTTTCAAACGTATGTTGAATGGATTTTTGTAATCGAAATTTACATCAGATTTTTTTAACATTCAAATAAATTTAAATGATAATGACAACACAAAGAAAAATTAGGGTAATGACAGGACTCGAACCTGCAACATCAGTTTCGCACATTACCAACTAAAAACTGGTAAACGCAAGGCACGGAATGCTGATGTTGCAGGTTCGAGTCCTGCCATTACCCTAATTTTTCTGTGTTGTCATTATCATTTAAATTTATTTGATTGTATGGATTATATTTCCCAGTGCCTGTTTTTTTTATGACTCCATATCGCAAATTAGCTATTATTTTCATTCAATTCTCGCAACAAAGTCGCGGGCAACATCTAGTAGGTAGGTATTGGAATAGTTACGCAGTGTTTTGCTAGCATACTTAATCAATTAAGTACTGCAATATTAGGATTTCCCGTCATAATACTTGCTGTAGTACTTTACAGATCACAAATAACTCGACATGACTCACAGTGGAGTTTTTCGAAGAAATATAATAAATAAATATGAATAATCAATAATCATATTATGCGTGTGGTGGCGGATGATGTGATATGAGTCATACGGTCTCCATTGCAAATATCTAACAAACTTGTGTACACATCTTGTTAAAACAATTTCTATTGGATAAGTTTATTTTTATTACAGTTCTAAGTACTACCTTTTTGTTTCCAATTGTTTCACCTCGTACTAGGACTCGCGCCTGCGCAAAGTTGATGTCGCTGACGCACTGGCAAATCCTGGGTCGAATCTAGGTTGACCAATGAAATTTTTCTTCTTCGTTGATTAGCCTGCCCTGATTGGACCTCAACTATGTGAATGACTCGAAGGGTGGATCCGCCCTTGCGCCGACGTTGACGTTTCGTCTGTACGAGTAGCACCGCACTGTTGATAAGTTAGTTAGGCGATTCTCACTCTGACACCACCCTCCACCAAGGCGCTGAGATACACTCAGCGCGACGAACATTTCTTCCGCGCGGACACACGTCGTCAGTGTGTGATACCGTGCGTGTTTTCTATACAAACTCAGATACTTGCATACAATGTTAAATCTGCGACCCCGCACATCGCGGCGGAGCGCATTTTTATTGTGAGAATCGCCTCAGAGGGGGTTACTTTTTCATTACTCTCTGTGGACACATCAGTTAAAGAGACTTAAAAAAGGTAGTGGCACAGCTGCTTTATACGCCTATACTATACGCAAACAAGAACTATCATGAAGTGAAAAACAAATAGCTATCTATGTTTAAGGTGGGCAAAATATGAAAATATACCTTGACAATGACCTGCAATGAGAGCTGCGCGGGTATATCCAATGAGAGGAAAAGGAAACAGTCTTCTCATCTCCGTGTACCAATTATCAAGTCCATGTGAATAAGTTAAGTAGATAGGCACATACAGACCACATATAATAACAAGCCAGATATTATTTTTAACAGTAATACGTTTATACGCAATACAATAACATGGAATTTTCAGTAAGTGTTATAAATAGAACTCTTAAAAAATCTGTACAGCTTAAATATGCTATAATATATATAAATATTATCACCTATTATAGGACCCCCAGAATTTACCAGTAGCTGTAGTAACCCTGTTCAACATGTATTGTGCAATGGAATGAGTGGCCAGTAATGCAATATAGATTGATGTGAACGTGTTTGTTAATCGATTTCCATAACAAAGCTATTTAGTTAATGTAAATATTCAAATTGATCGGTAGTAATCCATTTAGAATCTTCCGCAATTGCACAACATTTTGGCATATTTTTACGTATGTAGGTACTTGACATCAAATTATGCCATGGAATACTGGGATTGGGAATTAAATAAACTGTAGTCAATAAAACGGTCTGTTTTAAAAATATTTTTTTAAACAATGTAACATTATTCCCCGAGAAAATCTTCGAATTACAGTTCCTTTTTTTGGTAAGATTGTAGGTTAGCATTTGTTTTGTACAAAAGCAAGTAACCTCTTTTATTACAGAAATCCATAGCAGTCATCCTACTCATAACGGTGGCAGAAATTACTGCGACAAAGGATCAAAATGCGGAGGGGACAACGGACTCCACAAACAAAGGAAACTTTAATCCATTACAGGGTTTAGTGTTGAACCAAAGCGTAGGGCGCACAGAACCAACAAAAGATGACTCGTCGAGAGTCAGGCGTCAGTTGTATCCGGATCCCTATTATAATAGGAGAGGTAAGTTGTGATTCTGTTTTCACGTGCTGCCTTTGTTTCCACAGAACTTTTTCAATTTAAGGAGCGACTTCACTTCATACATAATGCTCCTGGATAGTAATAGTGTGTAGCGATGGTGCAGCGATGGTAGCGTGGTGAACCGCACGCCCTATGTGACGCTAGCAGGATACCAATGCCCGAAAGACGCTATATAATGTGGGGGAAACTCTAAAAATGGAACCAATACCCTGTCTTCTATCATTAAAGCTGCGGGGCGATTCTCGGTTTATGCGAGATTCACCTCGCACGAAAACAGCTGTCAAATCCCTTGGAAATCTGTCATTTTTTGACGTATCCTGCACGTGAGATGCATCTCGCATGAACCGAGAATCGGCGTCTTGTTTTATTAGGTACTCTCCATAGAATTAACCAGAAACCGCCAGCGCGCCTAAAACTGAGGCAACTAAAACCACTCTTAAATGGAGTGGTTGCGCTTTATTGCGCTTAGTCGCTTTTTTGCAAGTAGCGCGTCATGACGTATTGTACTAATGCCAATTTTAATTGTAAAATGCCGTCTTGTGTCGTTCCTTCAAGCAAAAATGCTGCTGGACATACAAAAAAACAGGATAGGACCACATTTCATCTGCTAGTAGCTCTTTTAAAAGTGAATTTATTTAATTATTTAATTTATTTTACTTATTGTGATTGACTTGGAAAAGAGGGCGTCCATTTTGTAAGTGTTGCCAGTGTAGTCAAAAATGGGATCAACCGTGTATGGGGAATCGGCCCCAGACGTCAATTGATTGCCCAGATTTATTGGCCCAGATATAAGATGCTGATTCACCAAATATTAACCCTTAAATGCCACAGGTATACGAGAAAAAAAAATATTTTTATTTTATTTTATCTAAACTACAGAACCGATTTTTATGAAACTTGGATAGAATATGTAAGTAACTTAGGTTTAACAAACTGGAACAAATTACCTTGCTACTCCGCGAAACCAGTGCCGGGCTCGTGCAAAATAGCTGCGTCTGTGCGACACTTATATGTTCATGCAAAAACCCACCCTCCTCCGCTTCCACGCGAAACAACATATATCACACAGACTCAACTACACACCACCACCACTAAACACTAAAACTACACGATCGACGCGCGTTTCGCTTCTATACGAGGCATCATCAAGACCAAAAAAAAAATTTTGCTTGGGTGCTTTTGTTTTTTTGCAAAAATGTTGGCGGTAGGCGGGATTAAAGAAAAATGTTTTAGTTTGTCAGTACGCCATTCGTTCAAGTACCGAACGGTCGTACTGTTCGATCTTGATGATGCCTCGTATAGAGGCGAAACGCGCGTCGATCGTGTAGTTTTAGTGTTTAGTGGTGGTGGTGTGTAGTTGAGTCTGTGTGATATATTATGTTGTTTCGTGTGGAAGCGGAGGAGGGTGGGTTTTCGCATGAACATATATATATATGTCGCACAGACGCTGCTATTTTGCACGAGTCCGGCACTGGTTTCGCGGAGTATTATTATTATTATATTATAGGCGAGCAGCATCATTGCTGATATGCCTATCTCAAAGTTCCACAAGTTATTTTAAAGTCTTGAGTAGCAAAGTAATTTGCTCCAGTTTGTTTATTTTGTTATTAATAATACCGATTTTTCTTTAAAAATGCCGTAGAGTTCTTGCCACTTCTTCTCACGGAGCTTTTAAAGTGGCAGATAAAAAATAAAATATTTGTATTTTTGGAAAGAATAATTAAAAAGATTTAGGCTTAGACTTTGAATGATGTTTTATTGAAAAATGAAAATGAAAAATGAAAAATTTATTTTGCAAGTAGGCCATATAGGCTCTTTTACATGTCTGAATCTACTAGCGCTTCGGAAAATGGAAGAATCTGCTGAGAAGAAACGCCGCAAGAAACTCAGCAGTTTATCTTTTTTTTTCTTCTCTTTTGAAAACAAGATTACAGAGCAATATACACAATCATAACAATAGTTCACATAAAGTGTGGAAAAAAAAAAAGATAATAAATAGCACAGCAAGCTTTAAGCATATTGAACGAACTGGCACTAGTACAGATTGACCAAGAGATGTATAGGGTCCCCAGGTCAAAGAAATTAGAATCGGGATGTATGTGGTCCCTGATCAAATACTTAGTCTAAATAACTTAGAGATGTATAGTCTCTAAGGGTCAAAACAAATTAATTACCTTAATCTATGCTTAGCAGAGGTGTAAAACGCCTCCACGGTCAAATTGTACAATATTACTTGGAGATGTATAGTCTCCGAATGTCAAAAGAATATAAGAATAAAAATATTCATGTCAAAAAAAAAAAATGGTGAAAATCCAACAAAATCAGTAATATAACAATAACAACTCAATATATGTCTATATTTAGTTATATATATAAATATAAATAAATAGACAACACGATGAAGTCTCCCACATCAAACCGCATTTAAGTACCTACATTTTAGGCTTTTTGAGAATTACATTAGTCTTTGCAGCATGAATAGTCCGGACCCCACAAACAGCACCCGATCACGAGTATGACGCGTATCTCAGCCATCGTCTCCCTCAACCATATTGCAGGGAAGGTGGCGACCCGATCAACGACGCCACCGTAAGCAATGCCCTTTAAGCGAGCATGACATACTCAAGCAGTACGACTACAAAAGAGAAATTGAATACGGCTCGTCTGGCGAGAAACATCACAATGTGCTCCAAAATAATAATTACACTTTAATAGGATGTCATACATAATTAATAGGAATAAAATTAAGTGATAAAAAAATATTATTTGTATGACTAACTAAACTTAACTAAACGCTTTAAAGCAACTGGGTAAAATGATTGAATACTGGTTGTATACAACGTTAGTTAGTACCCTATGCCTTAATAATTATATTTGTTAAATATTTTTAACAAGTGTCCTGGGTGGGTGCAATGTTTCCACAAAAAGTGTGGAACTGCTCACGAGCTGGCAACATTACGCGGGCGGGGGGCGGGGCTTGCGCGGGACGTGCGCTTTGTTTTTGGACACAGCGCCGGGTATGACGTTTTAGTTGAACGCGCCTTCTAGTTAATTCTATGGTACTCTCACGCTTCAACTCCAGTTGAACTTAGTTCGGGTTAGCTCGAGTTGAATTCTACCCAACTCTAGTTATGCTACCTACCTATTTAGTAATGATTCCCCCTAAAACTGCCGCCCGAGGCTGATGGCCAAGTTTGTAGCCCTCCCATTATTCACATTATAAAAAATAATGAAGTTTGGATGTTTATTTAAACACTTAATTTAAAAAGAAAATCGTACTATCCTTGTTCCTAAATAAGAAAGTTCTTAATAAATAAATTACTTTCAGGCTACAAAGGCCCATAGACAAATACCTAATAATGTATTGTTTATTACTCAATCACGCATCAGCGGCGGGACGGATTTAAAAGAAGTTGGCAGACAGATTTACAATGCCTTGGATTAAAACTTAGGATATTTTTATCTCGCAATGCAGTTAGATAAATAATATCACGCGTGTGCAGTCGCTAGTGAAAGCTCGTAAATAAATATCTTGTAGCTGATTGACGTCCGTTTCGTTTATGTGCACTGAAAAGTGCACATAAAGAAACAGAGATACATTGACGTAATAGCCGTACTGAAAAGTACGAGAAACAGCAACAGAAGAGTCGCCAATCAGCTACAATCTTATTACTTTTTTCAGGTCCGCTATACCCCGTCCCCATTTTCCTAGGCGGTGGCGGCTTCGGTGTTGGCCCAGGGTTTGGCCGAGGCATCGGTGGTAGAGGCATCGGGGGTCGGGGTGTCGGTGGAAGAGGCATCGGTGGAAGGGGCATCGGTGGAAGAGGCATCGGTGGAAGGGGGGGAGGAGGAGGCCACGGTGGAGGCAGGGGGTAAAGCACAATATTTTAGTACCTATAAAGAGAAATTTGGTTTAGCTTTGCTCTTTAAAAAGTTATTGGATACTTTAAGTACCTACTTATGTAATGAATAAGACTGTACGAATAAGTTGTAAACTCACCCGTAGTGCAAATAATGTTGACTTTTTAATAAACTTTTACATATTAAGCTCGTTTTTTAGTTCGCTGTGACCCTGATATGACCGTCTAGTTTAACGCATACTCGATCGAGGTATTGTTTTCCCATCTTTTGCTGGGTGCTGCACGTACATGCACATTACTTTTTTTAGCAAACGCGCGACGCCATGAATTCAAAAGTCGCGGGCGATCCCCTGTTCACGGCCAGCGACGGCGACAGAATCGCTAGACGCTAAAACCAATGCCGCATACAAAAGTAAAACTTTGCAAAAAATCACATGTAGTTACCATCTATAGTGGAGTATGACAATGTATTCATCATCATCATCATATCAGCCGGAAGACGCCCACTGCTGGGCATAGGGCTTCCTCAAGGATCTCCACGACGGTCTTGTGCTGCTCGCACCCACCGGTTTCCAGCGATCTTCACCAAATCGTCAGTCCACCGTGTGGGAGGCCTACCAACACTTCATCTTCCGGTACGTGGTCTCCATTCGAGAACCTTTCCGCCCCAACGGCCATCGGTTCTACAAGCAATGTGCCCCGCCCACTGACAATGTATTACGATACGCTAATCAATTGATGCATGACCGACCCCGGTATTTTCTTATATCACACGCCTATTCTCGCAACTGTATGCAGGTGTTATAGATATGGTATATTTATACCACAAAGCTATCTCTTTGATTTATACCAATTTATACATACATATACGGAAAATGACAGGTGCAGAATATACACATCTTTCAAAAAATAATAAATAAATATGTACGTCTTAAAATATAGTTACTCTAAAAATAAATAGATGGTAGCACTTTCCATACATGACATTTTTACCATAGAGTCGCCACTCGCCAATCTTGTCATCTTTATTAACTCTTTGGGTGAGACGTCAAATTAGCGAGAAAGAATTAAAAAACAATATTTCAAAATTAGTAACTGGCTAGCTAGGTTAAGTGGGCTATTTTTTGTTCTCACCCTCTCACCCACATGACTTTTGCATTGCCATTCGTCAAGTTTTAAAGGGCTAAGCTAAGTAGTGCGGTGCAACTTCCTTATTAAAAAACGAAATATTATCTATGTATGAAACACAAGTTACTTTGACAGTTAACGGCAAGCTGAAATGGCGGCGCGCTTACGTTTCATACATTTGAAATATTGGTTCGAAAGTGTGAAAGCCCCGACCTTTAAACGTGATTGTGATTATAAACTATATCTTGGCTAAGTGCGCCAAGAGCGCGAAGCCTTAAAAAAAAAAACTATATCTCTCTCTAATCTGTGGATTATAATATTCTTAATCTTAATGGCCAGCTAAGGGCCAAAGAGTATTTATTTTATTTTATTTTGTTTAACCATAACCACTACCAACTACTAGTGTTAACCGGTAAATAGATGGCTGCCAGTAATGTAAAGTGATATTGAAGTTTAACAAAGTGATTTAATTAAATCCCAACATAGACCAATCAATAGAAAAGTGATGAATTAATTATACATTGAGAACTTTGAGGATTATTTAATGAAGGTTAGTAGTTTGTTAGGTTAAAAGTACAAATTTTTATTCAAGGGTCAGTGGTATATTGTAATGAGATATCCAGAATAAGGTTGTGACAATGAACGCTATAAATTATTCATTAACCGCACTATTGCACCATATAGGTACGGTCTAACGATCCACTATCCGGTTTTCAGATCTCGAAATGGACGGCACGTACGACGAAATCATTTCCGATAATCCGTTTTTTATGGAATTAAAAAACGAATACACTAATTTGTTTCAACACTGTATCACTCAGTCATGGATTATTTGTGTGCCAAGAGTCGGAAGTTTGAGCACCCGCGTCTTCACCGTGGAAGACTTCTGCGCTCACATCCTGGTGCCGAGCGATGAACTTCCAGAGACCCATTTCACTACTCTCAAAGAGAAACAAGTGACTGTCACTAACAAAGTCATCACCCTGGAGGTGAGCAAGGCTCTACCACTACAGAGTCACATATTATTTGAGGAAACTTTCTACACAGAAGACTTCATCAAGTACAAGGTATGGTGCATAGAAAATCCTCTTGAACCTACCACAATAACAGATGATAATGCAATTGCCAAAGAATACCTAACTTCAATCAATAACTGTATTGATTTACTTTGGACACAAGCTGCAGGTCGACAGGTGTTAGACCAGATTGAACAGAATGTCCACATGTTCATTAAAAAACACCCTACATTGCCTGTAGCTATTGGACCACTTAGGGACTTAGTGAGTGAGCTATACACCCAGTGCCTTCAGACTGTGCTACAAAATCGTAGAATTAGGGAAAAATCAAAATCATGTAAACAGATACTTGAGAACATAAAACTAGCAGTAGAATGCTACATGCAACATTTATTGTTCAATGATTTATTTAAAACCATTTGCACATCTTGTGCTTATGAAGATTCTCATCTCAATAAGAAAATTAGAAATATGAGTGACATCCAATTACGAGACTTGGACATAAAAAAAGATTTGTACCATGCTGTCCCAAAAGCCAAACATCTTCTTTCGAAGATCGACTCATATAACACAGTATTGGAGAAAGTTTTGTGTGTGAAAAGGGCACTCAATGCTATCAATAAGAAAGATAGCAGTAACAACATTGTTTTGTTAACGGCCGATGATATGTTACCAGTGTTTGTGTTTTTGGTTATCAAATCTGGTTTGCCTAACTGGTACAGTCAGCTGATGTATTTGAAAGAATTTCGGTTCAGTGGCATGGGTAAAGGTGATGGAGATGAGAGTGCCTTCCTTATAACTACATTGGAAGCTGTCATAGAACATATTCAGTCTGGGGCGTTGGCAGGTCCTCCTGACCCCGAGGCTTATTACTATGAAAGCAACCTCACAGAAGACAACTTGAAGGATGAGAAAGCAAGAAGAGGAAGCTTAACAGAATCTATATCAACGTCGGATACTACTGGTGGGGATGAAACATTAGAATACATATTTGAACTCATTAAAGTTAACCACACAGATCAAATCAGATCAATTCTTGAAAGAAACCAAAAAAACCTGCAAAAGCTTCAAAAGAATGAGAACAATGTTCTCAAAAAGATATTCTATGATGATTCTAGTAGCAACAATAGTAGTGATGAGGAGAATGAGGAAGACAATGGTGATGAAACAGAAATGTATCAGAAACTCTGTCATCCATTGTGCAGCTGCAAAAAATGCTGTCGCAAGATATCTAAACGATTGTTGAAATCATCACCAACAGTGACATCTAGAGACAGTCACGGCCTTACACCATTACATGTGGCTTGTATTCATGGAAAAGCTGCAGTTGTTGAATTACTAATAGAAATGAATTCAGAAGTTAATGCTACGGACTTGAATGAATGTACTCCATTACACTACGCGGCTTCTAGAGGTCACCAAAATGCTTTACTGTTACTGGTTCATTCTGGAGCTAATGTAAACCAGTCAAATATTGACAAAAATACACCACTACATTTGGCTGTCAATAATGGTCATTTGAACTGTGTAAAGGCTTTGATATATTTCTCAGAGCATAGCAGAAAAAAGATCATAATAAATTGTACAAATGAAAGTGGAAACACACCCTTGCATCTTGCCTCAAAGTGGGGATATGAAGGTATAGCGAAACTGCTAATAGAAAACGGTGCTGAACCATCCTTGCAAAATCGATACAACAAAACAGCTTTCGATTATGCACATAACTTGAGAATACTAAAAGTTTTAAAAACTTGCACTCCTAACCTATTTGAATACATACATATTAGTAGTCCAAATATTAAGCCCCTGGAATGTAAACATGACGATGAGGTAAATATGAAATTTAATACGTTAAAAAATATTGAAGGAGACAAAGCATCCAAAACTGTTGAAAATCTAAAAACACTTGAGAAAATATCAAAAGCTATATCATATGGTGATGTAAAACTGGCCTGTTTTTACTTGAACATTAACTATGCGGATTACATAGACACCAGTAGCAGTGCTAGTACGGCACTTTGCCATCCCCTTTGCGAGTGTTTAAGTTGTAGACGCAAGACTTCTTGTACAAAATCCTCTTATAATGTGAATTTTGCTGATTCAAATGGATGCACTGCGCTCCATTTCGCCGCCCGATGTGGTTTGGACGAGCTATGCAATATTTTAATTCTCAATAACGCAGATGTTAACTGTGCTAATAAGAAAGGACAAACACCCTTACACATGGCAGCAAGCAGCAATAAGACCATAGTAATGCAGACGCTCCTTAATAACGGTGCGACCGTAAACGCGTTAGATTGGACAGGCAACACACCGTTACATGACGCTAGTCACCTGGGCAATATTGGTGCTGCTAAGATTTTGATCAGTTTCAACCCTGATATTCATATCTGTAATGGTTCTGAAAAAACTGCATTGGATGTAGCCAAAGATAAAGTACATTTAACTATTATTGACTTGATTGAAAAGTATGCTAAATCTTAATATTTGTTTATACTAGAATCATACATGCAATTTAGGTTAAAGGTTAAAATGGCCTTGTTAAGTCTTTGATAAGAAGGCTGTACGATAAGATTAGTATAGTTTGAAAAAACATTGTTTAGCTTTAATTATACTTCTGAACTGCCATTATTCAGTCTAAATGTTTGGTTGTTGTGCAATATATTCAGAATCATTTGGACATCTTGTTTGTGCAAGGTACCAAATATGGGCATTTTCTTTTATTCTTAGCGTGCCATATAAATGGTTAATCTTGCCATTATATTTTCTTTGAGACTGACCTTTTTTATGTGTGTTGTGTATATATACATATATGTTATGTATGTACCTATGATATATTATTATATTTTTCGTATTTAGTTGATTATAATTATTAAATAAGATGGACAATAATTATAATATCGAATATAGTTTTTAGGTAACATATAATCATGAAAAGCAACAATGAATTTCTTGTCATCGTTTAATTTTAGAACTCCGTATAATTATAAACATACAAACATTTTTGAGCATACAGATTTCCTAACAAAACAATAGTATATCTATCATTCATTCTATCCAACGCTTTCCTTGTCAAAATAATCAGTATAAATAAATTGCGGTAGACAATTAATTTATACTAATATTTATACTTACAACACATATTTTAATATTACAATATGACTTGAGTGTTTACAAAATATGCCTAATTAGGATGAAAATGTAATTATTAAGTTTTATGAAATCATAAAATGATTAATTTACAGACTTGCTGGAAACCTGAGCATTCCCATTTATTTAAGATTGTTATCTTATTATTTTTAAATTACAGGAACATTATTCTCTATGTTAAACCAAATAAAATATTTTTTACAAGTTTTCTCAAGCCTTACTATTTAATAAATAAACATTATTAGCACCTCACCCGACATGTTACTCAGTTATTATGCTGGTAAAAATCGCAACTGTTATTCGTTTCTTTCTTGTTTTTTTTTTCGGAATAACCATAAAAATAAACGAATGCATTATCGAAACGCATTTCGAGTGCAAATTTGAGACTATCAAATCATAATACGTAACAGTTCAATTCGTAAATCGTCATACTTACAGATTAAGTACTTCCAACAATATTAAATTACTCGTTTTCATTTACATCAATATCCAAACCTTTGCTGAAAAATGTCCACTGGTGGTCTTAGGCTATCGAAAATAACCGTTCCAGAGAACATAGCCCGCCAGCTTTTGCTGCGGACATAAAGCATATATCTCTTTCTAACCAGTTACCGTGTGATCGGGATGAATGCTTTACGGCCGTAATAAACGCTAGTGTATGTCCAGAGCTGACCGCTTCCAATGATTAAACTTCACCGGATTTAAGTCCGCCCATACTGCGCCTTCCCTCATTTACACAAAAACTATTGAAGTAATCCTAATCACCTTAGGAATGTTTGGCAAAAAACCATTATTATCATTATTAAACGTGTAGATAATTTCATGATTTATAATAAATACAGTTACTAGTAAAACGATCACTGAGTCAATACTTCTAATGCATTTAATTTCGCTGTTTTTCCATTTTGGTCCCTAAAGGTGCGTTGTCATCGATAACGCAACGCGATACCTGAAAAACTTCCTTTTTTAAAGTCTGATAAATTCAATGCGTTTCGGTTTAGATTCCAGAATTAAATTGTAGCGCACATTTTAGAGGAAAACAGCCTTATATTGACTACACCAATCAACTCTAGTAAAATTGTGATCACTTGAAACACCTCATTCAAAACAATGACTTCATTAAAAAAACTTACACTTAGTCACTAGATCTTACCGTACTATGATTTCATCACTGCGATTTCATGTCACTAAATACTTATATTAATAAATTCTCTTCATAAATAATAAATAAATCACAATAACAATTAAACTGTGCATTATTTGTGCTACATAAATTTAAAATTACTGGGGCGGCAAGCTCCATACGGGCATCTCTTCTCGTTTCTTCTCTTTTTTCTTGTAATGTCTGTCTCTTAATCGTACGTCGTCCTGTCGCAATCTGTAGTCGTCGCTCCGCCAGTCGTTTCGTTTTCTGGGGGATCCTTCTTTCTTCAATCTGTCTTTGCTTTCGTCGAAGTATACTTTGCTTTTGACGAATAGGTCGTTCGTTTCTGGATCGCAAGGGGGTAGTTCTTCATCGTATTGATCGTCATTGAGTTCGGGGACGTCTTTTCTGCTAAAGGTGAAGGAGTGAGGGTAGTATGCTTGGAGGATGTCTTCGTGGCGGTACTGCTGCATTTGAAGCCACACGTGGGGCAGCAGCAGCGGAAACCGCTGCAGCCAGTATGTTACGAAACCGTCGGGCAACTTGCCCAGGCTCTCTCTTACTTCTGGTTCTAATTCTCTGTAGTGATGTTTCTGAAAATTGCAAGGATAAGGATTTTAGGATAAAATTACAGCTAAGTGGCCAGTAACTTGCGCAAATTAAAGAGTCAAATGAAATTTTCAAATACGACAGACGTAACTATTGTATTTATTTTGTTTTTAATTTAAACTAACAGCAGTTCTTAATATCTAACGGCCATATTCGATTACTTTCTCACTTGTCTAGTATATTCTAAGTTAATAGTTTTTTGTGATTGAAATTATCGTAACACTGTATTGGGGCCATGGTTTAAGTTGACAGCGAGAAACTACCTTGTTCCTTATGGCGCGCAGCAGGTGCGCGACGCGGTCGCCGCGATACGTGCGGCGCGCGCGCAGGTCGCCGGCCACGACGGCGCACACGCGAGCGCGCCAGTCGCCGCGTGCCACGAGCCGCGCGTAGACTTCCAATGGGTGCTCCGCAGCTGCGCTGCTTTGGCTTTCCACTTGGTCGCTCACGTCCTGGACCAATGGAGTTCAATGAAAAAAAACTGTGCTGGACTCGTCTGTCGTATGCATGCAAAATGATACAACCACTACTTACCAGTTATGGTCATTTTATCATTTCATGTCATACCAGTTCTACCGTTACGGTACAATAAGAGATTAGGAGAATATGAAGATGCTAGTTTACTGTTTTATGGGCTGGCATGGTTTTGTTGTAGATGGCAAACTAAAAAAAACACCCAATGCGTTCCGTGAAAATGGAGCAGAATCAGCCTACAGCTGACATGGCTGGTAACATAAACGGATTTCAAATAGATGGCAGGAGCATGCACTCAACAGGCTGAGTTGGGAAAGATGAGGTCTTTGCTCAGCAGTAGGAACTAGGAAAAAAATTTAAGCTTATGCATCAATGACATGGATGTGTGGTGGCATACTAAGATCTAAACAGATATTATTTACCATTAAGTCCATAATTTTAATACAAGACAATATCTATGTCACTGTAACTGACCTGTAAGAAGTTCAGTATGGACTGCTTGCCCCAAAACATGGGGTATTTAAGTACAGTCTCGCAAGGAGGACGCGCCTGCGGTCTCGCGGATATCATCGCCCGAACCAGGATCTTGGTCACTAGCACCTCCTCTTGCGGCAACACTTTACTGTAAATACAAGTACGATAGGTTATAAATATAAATATGTATCATACGGCATTTATCAAATCATAGACAACAAATAACACATCGATACTTACTCTAGCTGTTCTAAGTTATAATCTCCAGTTAGTATATTAGCCTGACGCCGTAGAACGTCGCCGAACGGGTGTTGGCCTCTGGACAACACATAGTAGAACACGCAACCCAGCGAAAATATGTCTACTGACGTCGTCTGGAACGAAACAACAATAGTATATTGCTTTATGAAACTTTTCGTTCGGTTCATAGAAAAAATTTAATTGATCCTAATTTTGTCTCTTCTAAGCGACTTTCAGCTTCTTGGACAAACTCCAGGATCCGGGATCCAGCCGTCGTCCGTGACTCCGGACCGCCGGTAAAAGCTCACAAGACATATGTTCAACTTCTTGGATATACCGAAGTTTGTGATAATGGGGCGCAATTCACCGGTGAGTTTAAAGAGCAACATCATTTTAGCTTGTACCTCAGACGCAATACAACCGTCCACGTAATTTTAGGTATAGAAGCTCGCTTGACCGATGTTCAACATCTTGGACACACCGAAGAGTAACAGTGTTTCAGCATTTTGTAACTAGCAGATGTTGAACATCGGTAATTATTTAATTACCGTTAATACCGGTAATTATTTAATTACCGTTCTTTCTCCATTGATCATCTCGGGCGCGATCCAGCCGTCAGTGCCCGTGACCCCGGACCGCCGCGAGAAGCTCGCGCGGCCGATGTTCAGCTTTTTGGACAGACCGAAGTCTGAGATCATAGCGCGCACTTCGCCGGTGCCCGTCGGCATGGAAAGCAACACGTTGTGGGGCTTTACGTCTCTGTGGACTAGAGATAATGATATTGTAAGCACTGAGTCAATGTAGCGTCTTAAGCTGGGTCCGCTAATTCTTCCCATTTGAAATGCCCCGCATTTAAAATGTTAAATCTTTAATCAGTTTCACAGTCGTACATGAAATGGCAGATCAGATATTTTACATTTGGCTGTCGCGGATCATCACGGGCTCCGTGAAGGGCGATCAACATCGCTTAAAGGGTAAATAAACTTAAGTAGGCCCATTCATAGAGGCGATAACTGCTGGGCTAAGCATGTTCTTGAGTGGACAAACGCATTGTAGGCCGTTGTAAGCAGAGTGGCGGCTGCGGTGATGTGGATTATAGGAGCTGGAGATCGAGCTCAGTGGCAATCCTTAGGAACGTCTAACGTCCAGTAGTGAACGAATATGATAATGACGATACAGCAGATCCGACCCATGTCTGGTCAATCTGCTTCGAATTGTGATGACAGCAATTGAAACGCTCTCAAATTTATTCAGTTCTGCAGCACTGCTTATTCTAGGGTACTTGTAGCTGTATTCGGCTAAATATTACCTACCTATATCCATAGAATGTAAGTGTGATAGCCCCATAGTGGCTTGTCTTAAAACTTCTACGGCATCAATTCTGCAGTGGAAGTCTAATTTCTTTTCAACATAGTCTTGCAAGGTCGCTGAACACAACTCAAGCGCAATGTACCTGGTGAAGGCAAACGAATAGTAAAGTGAAAAGTACATGAAATATTTTCGTTTTATTACAATAGTTTATAATTGTTTTTTTAATTAAGGTTTTGATAGATGTTCATTATTCCTGTCATAAATTGCACTGGGATGAACTGTCAAAGCCCATTCTTAAAAAAATCAATAATAATCTATATAGACTAACAAAATAAAAGAAATATAACAATAAACTAAAATATCCTCTATCCTATATTTCAGGAACTTGACTCGTATCAATATACCATACTAGGTATATTTACTAAACTAAACGAACATGTATAGTTGCATACACTAATTAAACTAAACTCACCTAAACTGCTTGTCGCGCTCGGTGCAGTAGTAGCGCACCACGTGCGCGTGCGCATCAGACTCGCGGAGCAGCGCCACCTCGCGGTCGGCGAACGTGAAACACTCTGGCAGGAGCCGCTTCACGGCCACCGCCCGCTTGTCAAATGAACCCCTGGAAATTATTATATTCAGTTATCTACATATATGTACATGTGGGATCGTACATTGAAGAAAAACCACTTTTCAAAAATAATCAAAATATAATAATAATTTAAATAGTTTAACAAATTAACACGTCTTTCGTCTTCGAGTACAGAACTTTCTCCACCCTTGATTTTAAAATCTTAAAAACTGCTCGTCATTCATGCTTACTCTTTCACACCCGTTCATACAGTTCTCATGCTATCTCTCTTACTCGTTCATACGTCATTCTACGCTCCTTTTCACTCATTCCCACATACATGTAAAAAAAACTTCACTGACTAACAGACAGACAACGCAGAGCCCGTTACTAGAGACTTTGTTGCTGAGTAGGTGTAGAGGTGCACTAAAAAAGTATTTTTGGAAATTCCATCACAAAGAAAGTTAAAATGGGGTGGAAGTTAATAAATAATCTACGCGGCAGATAGGAGCAGCTAGTTTAGTAAACAGCGTGTAACAAAAAACCCACGCACAACAATCTGCAAGCAGTGGCCCGTTTCAGGAAGCTACAAGTTACAATTTTACAAGTCTAAACCGGCAACATTGGTCAATAATGCCAGTGGTCCGTTTCACGAAGCTACAAGTTACAATTTTACAAGTCTAAACCGACAACATTGGTCTATTTGCCCATTGCCATTGGTCATTATTGACCAATGTTGCCGGTTTAGACTTGTAAAATTGTAACTTGTAGCTTCGTGAAACGGGCCACAGGCGTTTACGTTAGGTTAGGTTATAGGGTTTTGGACGAAGAAAAAAATCCGCAAAGGAGTCTGTAAGCGTCTCCAAACGAATTTGTCTTTAGCTAATAGTGGAATAATTAGGGCTGAAATGCTTTTAAAGCGACTCTCCAGAAAGCTCCTTTATAGACGTAAAATTCTGCGTGGATATTAAGTTAGAAACTAAATATAACTAATATTAATAAAGATTCAAGTACAGCAGCAGAAATAGCTCAAAAGGTTTAAATGTTCCGCACCCGGCTCTATTATCTAAAGAATGATTTAAAACCTTCTGTAGATCTTTTTGACATTTTGCCTGTACCTATCTGACATTTATACCTACTATCATATAATTTAGACTTTTTGTGAGGTTTAATAAGGTCTAGACATGTTATTTTTGATAAGTTTCTAAGTAATCAGTACGTAATCTCACTGAGGCATACCGACATACTAAAGCAGGTGCGATGACCGCATGATCACGTTTTCTACCATGCGGCGACATGACTGTAAACATTTCATATCCGTGACGCAACCGTCAGACTATGTGCTAATTGACAGATAATTTTACGTCAACTTAGGAGTAGTATTACGCCCAGTTTTTTGACCCCATCGGTCACTCCAAACGCAGAGCTACATATATTGGGTATAACTACCTAATATCAACTAAATAAGTATACCCAAAGTATTTACCACTATATTCCTAGAATATGTTCTTTATCTTGAAACAATCAGTACTTAAGTTTGTTTATTTATGAATAAACTAGCTTTTGCCCGCGGCTTCGCACGCGTTAAATTCGTAGTAATACAATTCCCCTTTCCCTATACTATGAAGATTCAACTATACATTAGAAATCTTGAAATTATCAGTGGTTCTCTAATATATTAAGCATGTTATTATACATATAAACCTTCCTCTTAAATCACTCTATCTATCAAAAAAAACCGCATCAAAATCCGTTGTGTAGTTTTAAAGATCTAAGCGTACATACAGACAGACGCGGGAAGCGACTTTGCTTTATACTATGTAGTGATGAAGTAACTCAGACAAAAACAATGGTTGAATTTGACCTTCGGTAAATTAAAAGCACTAATTCGTCCAACACTATCGGATGTAATCGATTAGGTGTTGTTTTAATGCTGTTAATGCTCAAATTATCGAGATAAAACGCCATCGTAAGGAGATAAGAATCTTTGGTAATCAACAAGGTTTATGTGTTTTCTGTAAATTTAATCAGACTTAGAGCTAGAACATAATGAACAAGGGAAGTAAATATACGGACCTCCAATCTCCATACATGAAAGCGTAACTCATACTGCGCCACCCCATAGTATTTTTCCTATATTTCGGCTTAAACTTACCTGTAAACAAAAGTTCCTTCGCACCCCTTGCCCAATACATGGTCAGTTCTGAAGCTGATCCGTCCGATCCTCACTTCTCCTTCGCCTATTTCTTCCAGCTGCCCCGTCACTTCCCCGTGTGATGACGTCGAGTGGTTAGAGCCGCGGGACCCACCTTGGGACAGTTGTTGGAATTCACGGGCCTGAAAGAAAGAAATATTTAAGATTGTAATCGTACAGTAACAAAACAACAGCACTGACATAACTAAACCTAAGGGGACGCCTTACATTTCTGTAAACGTAGAATAAAACATTCGTTCTGTGCAAAGTATAGCATGGCCCTCCTACAGTGTACAACCGACGTCAGTATGATACAGTCGACTGACCGTACAGGTAAACCTTCGTAATTTATTACCAGCTACTCGCCCGACTTCGCTCGGGTACAATTAAGATGTATTGTACATAAAAACCTTCCGCAAAAAAATATCTAACTGACACTTAAACCGTATAAAAATCCGTTGCATGGCTTAAAAGGAGAAGGCCGGACATACACCATAAGAATTTTGGACAGACAGGAACGGATAGTGACTTTAATTTATACTATGTAAAGATAAAGGCAAAGACGAGCGTCGCATGGCGAGCGTACCGGTGTAAACGTAGAGTACCGGGTTGATCATGACTTTCGAGCGTTCAACATTCCCCAGCCGCGGATCAATCAAATACTTGAGTTTATATTTTAGCCGGCACTCTAAGAGTCAAAAATCGTATTCATATTCATATTCATATTCATATTCGTTTATTGCTGTCATGTTCATTACATAAGGTGTTAGTGGTTAGTAGTTGGTCGGGACATGAAACCCTGGCAGGGCGTTGCAATTTTTGATAATGCATGCTACGTGTACATAAAAATATTTGAACACCAACAGTATTTAACATATAAAATTTATTAATTTCGTATTTATGTCAGACATTAAACTTCATGTTATTCCAGGAATTCTATATTATTATTTCAGTTCCATGTCATTCACCCCACCCCATACGTCAGCCGGGTCAGTTTAAGATCAACGCGTTCGCCGTATAAGGTTGCCGGAACAGTACGACTGTGACTTTAAACTTGAACGTGTATGTCCACACACGAGGACCACAGCTATAAAACAGTAAGATGCATTCTTCACTAAATTCTTACATATGTTTGCTCCTCTCACCATTGGGTTTAAGATTGCCTTGCAAGTTTATCGTATATTGCATCTCTATCCTACTACGGTAATTAGAAAGCGACACACAACCTCACCGTGATTTTTAGCCGAACGTTTTCGAATTTGTAATTTCAGCTTTAATGCGCAGCTTAAAATCGCTCACGCGTTCAATCATACCCGCATGGAAGTAATTAAATTCACTTGCAAAGAATTTTCAATAAATGATTTTTTCATAAATGACTAACTTTGATCGCGACTACGTAATCGCTGTCGGTATAAAAAGTATCCCATATTTTAATCCAGGGCATGTTCTTTATGTGTGCTAAATTTTATCTAAATCCGCCCAGCCGTTGCGTAATTAAAGAACAAACATCCAAATATCCAAACATTATTACTTTCGCATTTATAATGTTGGTAGTATTAGGACGATCCTCAATTGGTTATTGCTATAGTCCTGCCCCAAACCAAACGCGTCATAAATACGATACGTATGGAACGTGTTTACCAACGTGACAATTAAATGACGATTACGATTGCGTAAAACTGATAGGAAAATAATACTTCTGCGTTTGACATGACATGAAGTGAATCAAAATTTAAATTAAACCGCTTTATATCCAATCCAATTATCTAAAATAGCCATGTGTGTGTATACAACATTATGCGTAATCGTTAATATTATTACTGTAGTAACATAAATTATATGATAGTTTTTTCATTGGTTTTATTTAGAAAATAATGTAAATTAGTTTTTTCAATTCGCAACAGAAATAAACGCATTGGCGTCTTTGCTCCGAAACTTTTTCATGTGCCCCAAACGCACATGTACTCACTCGTACGTTCAAATGACGGCAAAATTGTTTGACATGCCTATTTAAATATGGCACACACTGTTTAGTTATGCAATACAAATTGAGCTAAGTTATTGAAATAAATCAATTTGAACGGTTTATATCGCGTATATTGCAATGAATGTAATTCCCGACGTTGCGAGCCATTTTCAGGTCTTATGTTCACAGAAGGCTGTCAGTCTCAATTCACATGGCAATTAAGCAAAGTTATTTACTCTGCAAATTATTTTAGCGAATTTTTATTGTAAAACAGTAATATTGCATTTCCATAACCTTATTAGCACCTATCTTAGTTTAAGTAACCAGCGAGCGGTCGTGAAACATGACTCTTTTCTGTGAAATATTTATTGCAGCTGCTCAAACAACTGAAGGTAAATTGCCCGGCCAACTAACTGGGGAGAAACAAACATCTCTGAGGATTTTTTTTTAAAAACAAGGTCTTGGCTTAAAGACGATAAAGTGAAGGCCAAGTTCACTAAAGGGTGCTGCGTTCTTTTTTTTACCATATTTTCAAAGCCTGCTCCGAGGCCTATACTACTCGGAAAAGGTCTATGTTGGATTTGCATAACTCCTTATCGCTCATATATGTAATTTTTAATCTCTCGAAACGGCAGCGTTCGTGTAACGACGTTTAAGTAATAAATAAGACTAATAAATTACAATACTTACGGCTCAGTTAATTTTTTTGGTAAAATTGGACAAAATGATTTATGGATGAAACAAAGGGTAAATTATCAGACTTATCAGCTTTCTAACGATAAGTATATCATTTTTGCGATCGGTAGCTGTACAGGACAGACAGTGTTTATAGTGATATTCGACATAGACAGACAAACATAGTGTATAGTGATTTTTATAGTGACAGTACATAGTTGATTTATAGATATTTTGTATCGCAACAGACAGTAGGAACATTACGTACATAATAGTTCATAGTTTACAGTACCTACTTTTGTAGTTCATAGAATACGTAATGTTTCCCGATGTAAAATCAACTATCTACCGATTCGTACAGTTTTCAACAGAATTGTAAGTTTGCTTTTATTATTTAAATAAAGGCTTTCCAAGTGGGCGGGGACAGAACATTCGAGAATTAGGGTCGTGGCCGGAATGTTCTAGAATATGGGCGTAACCTTTTGGTCGAATATTCTAGAATAAAATAGTGGGGATAGATTCTGGTATAAAAGCCGCGCAGGTTGCACGCCGCAACATTCCAGTTCAGCATTCCAGTTCAGTTCCGAAGAACAAACAAATAAGAAAGAAGAAACAGTAAACTAAAGGAAAACAGTAAGAAAGGAAGCAACAGTGAATAGTAGTAAAACAGTACCCGCTCACAAGGAAAAAGTGTTTTAACAGTATAGTGCGTTTTATTGGTGTTAAGGCGACAATCCAGTGAATAGAATTCTGGTGTAACCGTCCGGAATATTGGTCCTTCGAACCGGATATATCGTCGAGATGCCGTTAACGCGATCACAGAGCGGCCGAAAGCTTCCTGTTCGCCGGAACGTCGACGTTGCCGATATGAAGTCTACGAGTACTGCATATTGGATTTCGAGCACGCCGTCCAACGTCGAATCGGAGCAAACTACCACCACCCCCGCTGGTAGTTACGCCGTCGCGTCTCAAGGCGGACCCGCGCCGACCGCGGATGCCTCCGCCCCCACCTCCGTGGGTGGGCACGTAGTCGCGAATGCGCCGGCGCCGACCGCCGATGCGCCCACGTCCACCGCGAGTACTCCCGCCGCCGGGAGTAAGTACGCCACCGGGGTGATGGCTCCTCGCCTCGACGAGAGGCAAGAGTATAGAGCCAGAAAGGCTATTGCCGACTCGAATAGCCTGTCCGCGTCGCCGAACCGTGCGAAAGGCACCCCCCTGCCCCCCGTGGGACAGGTCGAGGGGGCCAGCGCGCCCACCGCCGTGGCGCGCCCGCGAGTGATTGATGCCGACCGTCGCAGCCACAAAGCTTCGTCGCGAGGATCTACACGCGCAGTTCGGGTGGCTCAAACAAGGGACGAATTGCTTAAGCTGAAAATACAGCAAGCGGAAAACAGACTGAAACTCGTCGAGGCGGAAGCTGAAATGGAATCCGACAATGAAACAGTGTTGTCCGACCGAGAGGGTCAACGTCGAGTTTCAGAATGGTTGGAAGAAACTCATCCATTAGTCGGTACAGAGCAACCGACTGAAGAGCATCGTCGTGGAGAGCACCTGCAGCCAGCACAGATGCAACAGAATGGGAGGCCAACGGGTCAACAGGACCCAACAGATACAGATTTCGCCCCCATAATACAGGAGGCTGCTGGTGTCCAACAACAGGCCAGTGGAGTACAACAGCATGCAGCGCATGTGGAACAACAGATTTCGCAGCTGAAGAAACAGATAGAAGAGATCCTTCAACAGGCAACGCACATTCAACAGCGTGCGACAGATGCACAGATCTTCACTGCACCACAGCAACAACAGTTAGCGCCGCAACCACTGGCACTGCTACCGCCACCGTCGAACGCACAGTCTTCTCCACCGCAAGCGACGATGAAACCACAGATACAGCCACCGCCACAGCCAGCGGTACAGCCGGTACTACAGACTCATGTACCTCTACAGTCGCAGCCGGTACAACAGCCACAGGCGTTTTTACAGACAGAACCGGTACTGCAACCACAAGTGCGTCTACCTCTACAGTCACAGACGATTCTACAGCAACAGATACAGCAACAGACACAGCCAGCTGTGGAATCTAGGTCAGCGCCGATACAGCCTGACCATCAAATAGCGACGCACAGACAGCAACTGGACGTTTCGGAGTTAGCCTCAGCGATTGCCTTGGCAGCAAGAGCAGGGCAACAGCCGCGCATGTTCGCGGAACTACCGACATACTCCGGAGCCTACCAGGAGTGGCTATCATTCAGAGCCGCTTATTTGGAGACAGCATCTTCATATAGTCATGTGGAGAATTTGGTACGACTACGCAGGAGTCTCAGAGGGAGGGCAAGGGAAGCCGTTGAAACTCTTCTGATGTACAGCACCAGACCAGAAGAGATCATCCGAACGCTCGAGTCCCGCTTCGGGCGTCCAGACGCCATAGCCATGGCTGAACTAGACCGTCTACGATCCCTACCTCGCCCATCGGATACAGCGAGAGACATCTGCACGTTCGCTACCAAAGTCACCAACATCGTCACAACGCTGCGAGCCTTGGACAGAGCATATTATCTCTACAATCCAGAAGTAACCAAGGCCACCATAGAGAAGCTGACTCCGGCAATGAGATATAGATGGTTTGACTACGCCAACGAACAGAAGCAGGATGAGCCAGATTTGGTCAAGCTAGCGCGATTCCTGGAAAGAGAAGCTGAACGGTGCGCGCCCTTTGCACAGCCTGAAAGCATAGGGCAAATAGACACAGGATACCGTAAGCCTCAACAGAATAATAGAACCTACAGTATGAATACAGTATCCAGGAATCCGAAACCGAAATTTGAACAGAAGCCTGACCAATTCATCTGCGTAGCCTGTAACAAACCAGGACACAGCATAAAGGATTGCCGGAAATTTACAGAAACAGACTCTGACGGCAGATGGGACATAGCAAAATCACAGAATCTGTGCTTCAGGTGCTTACGCCGAAGAACGCAGAAGCATACCTGCCGTGGGAAACCGTGTGATACAGAAGGGTGCACACGAAGGCATCATCCTCTTCTTCACTTCAAGACACAGGAAACAGAGAAGACAGAACCAGAAGTCATAACTTCTACGTGGGTACCAGAAGGGACACGCGCATATTTAAAGATCATCCCGCTGCGAGTATCAGGACCTCGAGGGTCAGTAGACACTCACGCCCTACTTGACGACGGATCTACGATCACGCTCGTCGACGAAGAAATAGCGCAGAAAGTAGGCGCAGAAGGTCCAGTCAAGCCGCTGAACATCGAGGTGATAGGGAAGAAGGAGATTGCTGCCAACGGGTCCAGGAGAGTAACTCTCACTCTCACTGGCATGGGACAGAACACAGGCAGCAAGATAGAGGCTCGAACCCTAAAAGGCCTGAAACTCTCACCACAGCGTGTCACCGACAAGGAAATAGAGGGATGTCCACACCTGTCTGACATCTCTAAACAGCTGATGTACCCGACTGCCGCGCCAAAGATCCTCATCGGGCAGGATAATTGGCATTTACTGATGGCAACAGAAACAAGAAGGGGTCGGCGCAATCAGCCAGTGGCATCCAAAACTCCACTAGGCTGGGTTCTACACGGAACAACGACGCGCTCACTCGGCTCACGCATATCAGTAAATCATGTCTTCACTACAGAAGAGAGGATGGATGAAGAACTCAAACAGTACTTCGCTCTGGAATCATTAATGATCAATCCTAAACAGCCCCGCAATGATCCAGAGAAGCGTGCTCTTGATTTGCTCAACCAGCAAACAGTACAGTTGCCAAGTGGGCATTATGAAACAGCCCTACTTTGGAAAACAAGAGCACAACCGAACAGAACCATTGGCGCGCCAACCGACGCCTTGCCGACAGTCTTTGGGCAAGATGAGTAAAGTAATAGTTTCCGAACCTTCAATACCGGCGGGAGCCCCATCGCCAGGGCTCTCCAACCAAAGTTGGAGGAATAGTGCTCGTCGCCGACGACAATTTGCCTCGCAACACAGGGCTGCGAGGGCTTGTCGTCATAGTGTATTTTGGCGGAGCAGCCCCAACAAATTGAAGAAATTGTACTCATCGCCGATGGCAATTTGCCTCGCGACAAATGGCCGCGAGGGCTTGTCGTCACCTTATAGTTTGGGCCCAACGACGTCAACCCGTCAGTTAACGTCCGCACAAAGGCAGGCGTACTCAGAAGAAGCAACTGATGGCCGCCAACGGAACCTGCTGTCCTTACCACCGAAAGAGCTGCGACGACTGCGTCGACGCACGGCGGGAGTGATGTACAGGACAGACAGTGTTTATAGTGATATTCGACATAGACAGACAAACATAGTGTATAGTGATTTTTATAGTGACAGTACATAGTTGATTTATAGATATTTTGTATCGCAACAGACAGTAGGAACATTACGTACATAATAGTTCATAGTTTACAGTACCTACTTTTGTAGTTCATAGAATACGTAATGTTTCCCGATGTAAAATCAACTATCTACCGATTCGTACAGTTTTCAACAGAATTGTAAGTTTGCTTTTATTATTTAAATAAAGGCTTTCCAAGTGGGCGGGGACAGAACATTCGAGAATTAGGGTCGTGGCCGGAATGTTCTAGAATATGGGCGTAACCTTTTGGTCGAATATTCTAGAATAAAATAGTGGGGATAGATTCTGGTATAAAAGCCGCGCAGGTTGCACGCCGCGGCATTCCAGTTCAGCATTCCAGTTCAGTTCCGAAGAACAAACAAATAAGAAAGAAGAAACAGTAAACTAAAGGAAAACAGTAAGAAAGGAAGCAACAGTGAATAGTAGTAAAACAGTACCCGCTCACAAGGAAAAAGTGTTTTAACAGTATAGTGCGTTTTATTGGTGTTAAGGCGACAATCCAGTGAATAGAATTCTGGTGTAACCGTCCGGAATAGTAGCCTAATTCTTACCAAACGAATTTTCCAAGTTTTTATCGGTACCGCCATCTTGCGTCTAATTATCCAACTTCTCCAAGATTTTTGTGCAGTATTTGTACAGAGTTTCGGTTTTGTTTTTCAATTAGAAAAGTATTTATAGTACATATTCCATTGCTCGTTATATTAAAAGATCAAGATAAGTCAGCAGCATACATCGAATAGACTTCAACAGACACTTCTACTATCAGATGGTTATCAAAAACGTAATCACAACGTATTTACCTGATACCGGAGATACCAAAACATGGTGATGACTAATCCAACCAGAATGATCAGGGCCACTTTCAGAGCTTTGTTTTCTTGCTGATGGAGCCACACGTAGCCTTGCTTGTACCACAGGTCAGGTCTAAAGCTGAAACCCTCGAACAGTTCGTCAGTTTGCACAGCAACTGACACCGGCATTGAGATAGACTTTTCATTGGTCTCATTCTCTGCGTCATTTTCTGCGTCCGAATGAACTTGGCCATTTATCAATTTGATGGCGTCGTTTTGATTGTGCACGTTCAAAAAGTTCGTGTGTGGCAACTGCGGCGACCATGAAGTGGTCAACTCTGGCACTTTGTAATGTCCTAACAGCAAATATGGTGCTGACACGTGCACGTTCAGATCGTTTAGTTTGTAGTGCACATTTTTGAAAGGCTCGTAAATATTTTCTGTGTTGGTCTTTTCCGTGTTGGCCTTATTTTCTGTAGCCGCTGGCCCTTCGAGGAGCAAAGGCTGGGTGTGGCCAGTAGTTATGGTCACAGTATTTTTATCCACCAGCGATGATAAAGCGTACAGACCATGGTTGTGTTCACCGACGTACAACGTGGGGCTGTAACATACAATTCCGTAGTTAAAGAAGCGCTTGGTAATTAGAAGTTATGTAAAGAGTGTTTTATTATATACTTACTACAACTCGATATTTGAATTTTTAATGCCCTGACCGTTGCTTAGGGTTGTCGCATCCTCCATTATGTGGTCAAGTGTGTCGTCACCGATGGAATTGAAAGGTACTGAAATGAGCCCATCTCTATCCAGTAGATATGCAGCAACCACTGGGGTCTCGAAATGGTGCGACCACACGAGATCCCCGGTCTTACGGTCGAAGGACATTACTCGGCCGTTGGACGTCGACGTGAAATGTATTATACCTAAGAGAGAAAATCAACATTAACGGTAAGAAACTAACATTTAATCATGATTAGACTTCAAAACAAGGTGAAGCTAATGGCGGGAATGCAATGGCGAAACACTGATAACGATAGACAGATGGAGCACGTAAACTGCGGGCTTGTTAAGTTCGTTGGCCGGAAAATAATCTGTTGGTAAATATTTGTTACAGTTTCACTTTTTTTTTATAGTATGGCAGTGATCGAATGTGCTTTCTTGTTGCAATTTACTATAAATCGTTTTGTAGAGGCGTTGTATACTACACGCATTTGACTGAATTCGGGTATAGAATCGTCTTTGTTGTTGATGTGTTTTCTCTCGTGTGTGACTTATGTACGTAAATAAACGTCTTTTCTTTATTTCTTTGTCGTTTGCAATAATTATTAATTGGATAAACCTATTCACTTTTTCAACATTATAAGTATGATCAAACTGAATTTATATGTATTACAGTAAAAATTTAACAACATGAGGAAATACCGCGGAAACATGTTCTTGATAATAATATGTAAAATGACATTTATATTCAAAGTAATTAATTGTTCTATTTATAATTAAGTGCATCGAGCAGGAATGTCAATGATTTCGCTTATCTATATTAAGTTTTCGGAAGATAGTATCAATCACTCAAAGTAATTTTCGACGTTAATGTCATTATCTCCACCAGGAGCCCTAGCACGCTAGCTACAGAAACTTCACTTTTTCCACCGCGATTAAACTAATTTCAACTTTATTAACACGCACAAAATGTTCGTGTTATTTTATACACATTCGCCAGGCGGCTCGAATCGAAGGGCCCGCGCCTCCCGCGTCCGCCTTCCCCCCGCAAGATCATGGCAAAACGTTAGGGTTGCTACGCATTCGTTTTTAATTACATTGACACAACGAGAGCGAGTGAGCGGACGTGCGGCAACTTGGCAACCTACTACTTTTTGCCAATCCTTTTGCCAACCCTGCACCTAAACTGCGGAGTGAAACTCCTCTAGCACTGGGTTGTCGCAGACATAATGCATATCTCTTTCTAACCAGTAGGCGTGTGCGAAACGGATAAATGTTTTGGGTCCGTGATAAACAAAGCAGATGTTGATTAACTCACCGTAATCATTCATCATTTCCTTTCCCATCGCAAGGGAGGAATAATCAAAGAAGGTTACGTTCCACTTCTGGTCCTCATTCTTAGAATCGTGCATCAGTATGTTATATTCTGTGCGAGCAACATATATCCCCCGCTTTTTATCGGGAAAACACGTGTCTTCTTCGTTACCCTGGAATATCTTCGCTTTATCGAAACCTTTAAAATAATCATCAAAGTTAATACACCAATAACTTACATGTCATGCATAAAAATTTCGACGGTGATTAATTAATAATTGCTTTACGTCGTATTAGGGAAATAGGGAAATATCCCGAGTAACATTATATCGAAAAAACATTGTAAGGATGGGTGTAATGTCAAATACTTTTATCATTCATTTCGATAAAAGATTAAAAGGTCAAACTGCACTCCAAAATCAACAAAATTACACTATCTCTAGTCTCTACTCCACCATTTTTGATAGCGCATTTTCACAATGAAGTCACCAGAAAAGTTTATATGCTTGCTTTTTGATTTTATAAAATTGAATCAAATTAGATGTATTTGGTTTGAAATTTGGAATATTTCGATTTTCATAGACCGGGTGCCAGCTCTTATTAAACGACCTTAGCAAACCATTTATTTACCTGATACATGTTCTCGCGACCCTGTCAAAGGATCTAGTATAAACCAGGTGTCGCTCTTCTTCCCTGTATACAGTATGCCCTCTGTAGACCTGCAGGGGGCGTTGGCAACCAGCTCAGGTATGGTCAACGGCAATTTCTTCAGCATTTGCTGGTCTCCTCTGGGCCCGTACATGTAGAGAAAACCATGGCGAGGGTCTGGGAGGAACTGAGGCATTAGACTGTCGTGTTGATTTGGCACTTTTACCACCGGTTCTAGAACAATAAGACAGATTTTTATTTATTTCTTAAATTAAAGGTTCTCATCAAAATAAGGGAAAATCAATTTTTTTTTAGGTTCCGCACATCCGATGAAAAACTTAACCCTTAAATGATATAACACTCGTGTTTGTCTGTCTATCTGTCACAGTCTACTTTTTACGAATGTACTGGACTTAAAATAGACGATTGGTATTTAAATACAGAATTAGGAGATCCAAACACATATAGCGTAAATACAGTTCGTTCACTAAAATAGTTATATACATTGATATCGCTGAACAAAGACGCGGAACGCGCGCGTTCAAAGGGCTGTCGGCAAATTCAAAGGATTGCACACGCACTGGGGGTATTAAGTACCCATAACACAAGCAGTTTTAGTTGCTTAATTTGGGACTACTTAATTTGGTACGTAGCGCTCGCTTAATCAGAATTAAAGCTTCGGGAATCATTTATTTTTGTTATCTGGGAGGGTTCTTTTCAAGATAGTATTGACAAGCCTTCTAAGTAGTGTTTGAAAAACGACACAACTCAAATTTTGCGATGCCGTATGTCAACTGTTTTGGGAAGCTATAATAAACGTGACACCCGATTTATGAAATAAATATGTAGGACATGCCATTAAAGAAGAATATAATATTTACCGTGCGGACCAAGACTTTGATAAAGAATGTCCACGATAAACGTTAGTGTGCTTCTATTGCTGAGTACTTAAACGATAAATCTAAGCCTGTAAATTTCAGCGGGAAAGTACAATATTTGTGAAGATAAACAATAGAGCACTCTCTCCACGTGAGTCCGAATCGCACTTGACCGTTTTTTTCACGCATATAATTGTGTTATTGATGTACAAGTTCGGACCGTCTACAAACCTTGAACAACTTGAGCAACCACTAGCGCCAATAAGTCCTCAATATTTTCCTTCATACAACTTTATGAGTGGATAAAAAATATTTATTGAGCCGTTTTGCGTTTCCAAGGCACTGGTTTCGCGGAGTAGCGAGCGAAGTTATTGTTCCAGTTTAATAATAAAAATTAAAAAAACTAAACAACTGGCAGTGTTATCGCTCAGGAGCGAACTCTTCCAGACAACCATTTGGCATCAGAGACACAGAAAAAATCTAAACTAAGCAGATGGTACATGTAGTAGGCGCATGAAAATATTCCTTTTTTTCAAATAAATGATGCAACATTCATTTGAAACAAAAAATAGATGAAATTTCATTGATCTCTAAATAATCAGTTGACTCAGCAGATTGGCCCAGCCCAACAAGCACACAAGCGCTATAAAAACTGTATATTAGCTGTATAAAGGTGATCGCTTCTATACAGCTTTTATAACATTTGTGTGCTACTTGGGAGATAAAATCTATAGATACTGGCGAAGATAACTTGACAGTTTTTGGCGCAAAATTGACATATGAATAACGATCTAATAATCTAAGAGACACTTCGTCCCGTCCATGCGCCATGTTATTTATCGCATCGACAGTGATCGGTACTCCGGGAGTACTAATGAACGCTAACGCTATAAAATATGCTAATTTTATATCACTCCGGCCTACGATTCCAATATCAATGACAAACAAGTAATAGGAATAAAACTTCGCTACTATCTATTAGGTCTTTCTTCGAATTGTTTTGAGAGTGGAATCCTTAACGATCCTGCATGGTTACAAATATTCAGAATTAATTATTATGAGGTAGGTGGCAAGCTACGTTATTCAACTTCCACAGTTTGTAGGTGTTAGCGACAGGCTCATGCGACCTCCATGGAATGCCTTAGCTGTCATAGCTTTTGAATATTGTTTTTTGTTTTGCTTGCTGTCGTACGTCGTCTTTCGTACTATCTTTACCGTTTCTCAATATACTTTATAATTAGTTCACTAGTCTGAATTATTTTCGAGCAGTAGGTAAAGATAACGTATAATTGGCGTTGGAATTACGTAACAAAATTAAACATATTGATGTAGGTAAGTACTATTTTAAAAAGCGATTGGACACGGCTTTCAGGCCAAACAACAAGTAACAAAAAGTTATCTATAATCTACATTGTAGCGTGCGCTGACATACAGTCAACATAATTATACCTATTCGATTATATGCCATACCCAACTGACAGCAACCATATGCCATGTAGTAATCATCAAAACCAAGTCTGTTTTTAGATACGAGATAACAAGAATTAGTATTCTACATACCTACATCCTTTTTTAATCCAATTAAGATTTTTGCACTGGGTTTAATTTTCTGTTATGCAAAATATTATTAAAAGAAAATCACAACTAGAAAACCTTTTGAAAAATATACTGGCTATTTCACTGATAAGTTTAAACCAAAATGGAGTTTTAAACACCCCAGTGATAGCATCCAGCCTTATCTACTTATGTTTTTAAATTAACCCGAAACCGAGTTATCATTGCAGAGTATTTAATCTATATCTACTTAAAACTGGGGAATCATTAATGATAATGAATGATTTTTATTACGCCTTTCATTTCCATGAGTAAATCTGATATAAGTTGGGCATTGAATTTACCACCGATTTGGTGGTGTTTACCGCTTTTTGGACGCGCCTTTTTTATCGTACCACGTGCGCTGTTATTGCTTTTTTAGCGTTTATAGAGCATGTGGCATCAATTCAAACTTACTATGGCAGTATTTTTTCAAGCATACATTTAATATGCACAAATTTTTCAAACAGCACGCGCCCGTTTATATAAATGTTGCCTACGGATGTAAAAAGTTGTGCGCAAGCGACGTAGTTGGTTTAGATAAATAAATAGAGAACCAGGCTAATTTTTTACTGCCAATTACAATGTTACCCAAAGGTTGTTATAACAGGTGTGACTCTAGTGACATAATAAAGAGTAAACACATCTGCCATTTAATGACTTTCTTATTGTTGCTGTCTTCTGCTCTAGAACATACCACATGTAAAAACAGTAGTAACGTAGTAACCCAATCCACAAAGCATTGGACCATGCCAATAATAATAATTTGTCCATGAATTTTTAAGATCTGATTGCATAATTAAAGAATTCAATATTGGGCCTACTAAGCTCCGCTCAAGACATATGTAAAAAAAACGATTTTCTCAGGTATCGATTTCTCCCTCCCATGAACTCCTGTCTAAAATATTGTAAATATCTTCAAACATTTTAGAGCTGTGTTGAATAATGTGATTTCAAAACACAAAAATTGCTTGAATAATAGTCTGGGATAAAAGAAAGCTCATTTGTATGTGTGAGTGTTAGAGTGTATGTTGATTGCTAGAAAAAAAATCATTAGTGTTTGCTGAAATATCAGTGGAATTGGTGTTAATTAGGGGCTTTTTGATCAGAATAAGAGCCGCTCCTCAACCTTAAGCAAATGTTAATTAGTCACCACTAACAATTCTATCACTTTTTTATTAGTATATTGGTTTGAAATCTGGTATAAGTACAGAAAACTGGATACCGGGAAATAATGTAGGGGTTCTCCTTGTCCCAAAACCAGAAAAAAATACACCAATAGAGGACTGAAAGGTGAGCAATTCAACTAAAAGATTAGGTTGTTTTGTGAATAAGAATGTACCAAACAGCGATTGCTTGCTAGCTTTTATACATTATTTTACTTTTATTGGGTGACATGGGTACAAAGTGTCTTGAATGTGTTTATTTATATTTTTATTAGGCTGTTTCTTGTGATAAAGGCATGTTTTTACTCAGAACTTACTAATTCTCTCTAAAGGAGTAAAAATATTTTCAATGACTACTTTATACTTATTGTTACTCTGTGGAAATCCATGGTCTTTGCCTACCCCTAGGTAATGTATGTAGGTATTTACGTTATCTATGAATGTATTTTTGTCTCATCTTGATTGAATGATGAAATAAATGGTAAATGACAGGGAATTTAAGAAGTTCCAGAGGCTTCATTACATGGGTAAGCTTGTTCAAACATATTATTGGCCTTACCATCCTTAAGTTTCCAGATAATATTGCCAGAAAGGTGCTCTACGGCTACCATGCCGCCTCCCAGCGTGGCAAACAAGAGCGGTCGGTCATCCAGCGCACGAGATAACTCGGTGCTCTGCAAAACACAACATTTATATAAATAAATACAACTCAGTCACCTTCAGAAGCACTTCATATAGACGGCCTGTAAATAATTAATGTGATGCACTCGGTGCGACTCCCACGAACCTTAGACGCTTTGTCCACTACAGACCCGAGGCCGTACGACCCGAACACAAATACTGTTATAAACAACAGACTCTTCATGGTTCCCTCAATATAAGCACTTATAAACACAATTATGAAATCCCATTATTTTACACAACACAACAATGATACTATTATACCGAAGAGAGTATTTGTCATGTACATGTTTTGACCACAATCCACATTCGACGGAAATTAATGCACTTTTTGACATTGACAATTTGACAGCGAACGTCGCGTCGCGACTTTTTGTTTTGGCAAAAGGCAAGAAAGGCAAAGGAGATACAGTTTATACAGACAAGTCTAGAACATTTTCTATTGTAATATTGTTGTTCTTGTATTATAATTCTTTTCTATTGTAATAAAATTCCTAAATGAGAATAGACCTAGCAAAACCCTCAAGTCCAAGAAGTACAAAAAAAGATCAACCCAAATTAAGCTTTCTAATAAGAAATCTGTGTAATAAGCCGATATTCGAAATCGGAATATATCAACTCATGTTTTTCAGTTTTGTTAAGAGTAGTTAAGACTAAGGCGAAACCATATAAGTAAATAAATGATACAAAATAAAGAAAATATGAATGATTTGAATTTTATATTGCAACGACGTAAATTTTGACAAACACGTTTGCACGTTTGTGGCCTGCTTTATTATTTTCATAGAAATAAAAAAACCATAGAAAGATAATCAAAACGCAAGCTTGAGACTTATTTTTGTCTCGATATTTTTAAAACGTTCATTCAATAAGAAAAAAAGGATAGAGTAACGTTTCGCGTTCTTGCTTAATCGCTATGTACAAGGTTGTGCTGTCAAATTGGTCGCCTTTGGTCACCATTATGATACCAAATCAAAAAGCTCCAAAAAGTCATCTACGGTGTATTGAGTTACTGTTGTCTTTGTTTAGTCGTGTATGTTGTCGTTCACTAGCGATACGCCGTCCCGGTTATTTTGCTGTTTTTTTAGGTTTAAACAACATAGTTTCAGTGCTGCTTTACAGGAATATGATCTCCGATATCTAAAGATATGGCGTGTGTTGTTATCATGTGCAAATCGCATTCTTTGCGCAAGGAACATGAAGTCGAAATTATTAGCTTTCACCGGTAAGATGCAATTTTCAATGTATAACAGATTATAACTGTCAGGTTGCATTTTTACGGCGTAAAAATGCAGAATAGCATTAACTGAAGTGAATATGTGTGTTTAAATATCCCAAAAGCAATGTTTTTGCAGAATATTCTTAGTTTCTTATTATTTTGTTATAGGTTACAATAGTGCTGAGATATATGTTATCGACAAATTAGTAACGGAGTGTTTACCTATTTTATTTATTTTGGTTCTCATATTAGTTTAATATTAGAACTAAATAAAATTAAATTATGTTAAATAAATCTTTACCTGGGCCACATAGTTAAAAACAATATATATATTTGTCGGAGACCGGATGGTCATTAGTACAGGAGTTGAACAAAACAAGCGCGCCATTGGAAGGCGCTACCAGCGCCCTCCACATCCTTTAGCGCGGTTGGCAGCCTCGACGGTGACTGGAGGGTTGCATCGCGGAAATGCGAAGCATTCTGCTTGCGGCAGCTAGCCAACCCGTAAACAAACGGCTGCCTTGGAACTGACCTACGTTTCGTCTGGCGTTTTTAATTGAGTAAATTAGAGTCAGTGGAATAAAGTCTAGGTGAATCATAATTTGTATCTTAATAAAGAAGTTAAATGCAACCTCGCCTACGTTGTCTTCTCTTTACCTAGACCATCAACTGCTTAGCCCACGAAATGCCCGACGATACTGTGAATATATTCCTTCCACGACGAAACAACGCGAAACGTAGTTATGTTTTTTTTTGTGGGAAAGTGACATATTTCTTAATTAAATTCAGGTTTAATTCAAAAATGTATTATATTTTAATGTTAAACTACTAATCGAATTTATCTGAATCTCTAATTCTGCACAATATCTTAGTAGCCTCTTCGAAGACGAACACAATGAAATCTCAATTACGCGCACGCACAAAAAATATCTTTCCCTTTAGCGATAAAAACTAGCGTGAATTTGAATCCATTCATTCTTGTTCTATTTCTTAGAAAAAACTCTAGATACGTATTTAATATAGGTAGAGATTTTTCAAATAATGCCATCATGTTTTTCAATACATTCTTGTAAAACTTGAAAATATATCGATAATATCGATATCAATGTAGTTGTGTGCGCAACCCTGTTTTAAATTTATGTAGTCTATGGTATATACAACATATCTATGCATTTACGAAGTTTCTATATGCAACAGTGTACAACCATGTTATGAAAAAAGCGCGGGAAACGTGAAACGCGGCGGTTGTGTTTTTCGCTTCTTCGAGTTTCTTAAAATATTTTATGTAATTTATAGAATCAGATAAGTGGTTGCATTGTATATATTCTTTTTTCTTATTTTTATAAAATATTTATTTCTGTATAGTGTAAATAAATACGTCGGCTTAGGTGAGTTTTTTCAAATTAACTTTTTTCTCGCAATGGGGGACAAAGAGCCCCCTGATCTGGTTGACCCTGGAGGTGCAAGCCTCCAGGTGGCCTGTAACATAACCATAGAGGAGTCGGGTATGGACACGGACGCTTCTACTAGCAGTAGTAAAAGGGTTCGCAAACGTTCGTCTAGGGTGTCAAAGGTGTGCAGGGCTTGCAATAAAAAGAGAAAGAAAAATCACGATGGCGATTATTCTTGCGATTGCGCTAGCAACGGTTTGCAGGAGTCCCCTTCCCCGGTACTGGACATCAACAAGCTACCTAACGATACCTTAGCAGGTAATAAGGTTGAAACCATGGAAGTGAATAAAAACGATACTACAAAGGTTGTCAGGGCTTTATTTACGAGCTCCGACGTAGGTCCATTTACAATCCACGTACAACTGAGACATTTAACTGACCCAAACTCTTCCTTGCATCCAGTGTCCTTCGGAAAATTCCTGATGAAAAACAATTTTCGCAATATTGTTAACGGAAGTGTGAAACGAATTGGCAGGACCCGTATATCCATGGCTTTCTCTAATTCCAGTGATGCTAATGCTTTCATCAACGACTCACGCTTGGAAACTGAGAATTTGACTGCATATATTCCATCATTTTCGATTACCCGCATGGGCTTAGTCCGTGGCATCCCAGCGCAATGGTCAGAAGATGAAATCATATCGAATATATCTGTACCCATAGGTTGCGGTAAAGTGGTTAAAGTTAGGCGACTTAATCACAGAGTTTTTGTTAATGGTTCTGTTACATGGCAACCCTCTGAAACCATTGTACTAACATTTGATGGGCAAGTTTTACCTAAACGAGTGTTTTCATGCTACAATTCTTTAGCAGTCGAGTTGTATATTTTTCCCACAGTACAATGTTTCAACTGTTGCAAGTTTGGACATACAAAAACAAATTGCAGATCGAAGGCTCAATGTTTTAAATGTGGTCAGATGCATGCAGCTGATACTTGCTCAACTGAAGAAGACAGAGCATTTTGTTTTTTGTGCAATGGTTTTCATTTTGCCATTAATAAATCATGCCCAGAACACAAAAGACAAAAAGATATAAAATTAAGTATGGCGAATAATTGCATTTCATATGGAGAAGCAGTAAAGCTTCACCCAGCCGTTACAAAGTCTTTTGCAGATGTCTTGTCTCAGCCACAGCCTTCACCTCCGCGTAATGCTAATACATATGGAAGTAGCCAGCATGCATCTAACCAGCATGCATCTAACCAGTCTTACAGAAAAACATTTTTTCTTAAGCCCCGTGGGCCCCCAATTAAAACTAATAAAGGCTATGACCAGGCAGCTCATAATGCTTTGATTAACGAATATGCCATTCCATCTCCATCTAATGGTTGTGGTCTGAGAGACCCTAACAGTACTGAATCACAAACTCAATCAGTAGCTGAGGCTATAATTGCCTTAATCACTTTGCTTTCAAAATCGAATCTTGTTTCACCGTCCCACGTTGCCCCCCTGCTTGAAACACTTGCAACATCAATACAACATAATGGACACTGTAGTTCAATGGAACTGCAGAAGTGTAGTCAGTAAAAAATCCGATCTCATTTACATTGTAAATAATTTTAAACCTTTTGTTTTGGCCCTAGCTGAGACATGGCTTAAGCCTGGCGCTCTTTTTAGAGTTTCAGGCTATTCATGTCTCAGAGAGGATCGTCCTGATGGGTATGGTGGAGTAGCCTTACTCATTAGGAACACAATATCATTTTCATCAATATCTCTTCCATCCCACAGTGACGATTTATCTATTGTCGCTGCCATTGTAAATAACATTTGCATCATCTCTGTTTATATTCCTCACCCATCATCAATCATTTTTCATGAGTTAGAACAAATAATATCTTCTCTTCCCAGGCCCATATTGATACTAGGTGATTTTAATTCGCAGCATCGCTCCTGGGGTAGTTCAATTTCTAGCTATCATGGGGAACAAATTTTAGACATCCTTGATAATAATAATCTATGCATTCTCAATACTGGCTATCCCACCAGGCGAACTGGCCCTTGTGAATCAATTAGTGTCGTAGATTTATCAATTTGCTCTGCTCAACTTGCCTCTTCTTTATCTTGGCATACACTGGAGTCAACATATGGAAGTGATCATTTTCCAATTATCATTACATTTCCCTCTTGTGTTCCGTCTTATTCAAAGCCTAGTCCTAGGCTAAAGTATAATTTATGTAATGTAGATTGGGAAATGTTCAGGCAATGTGTTGAAAGGAAAATGTCGCATCTTCCTAGCACTGCTGATAGTGATGTGGTTAGTTCTTCGGCTGCCTTGACAAAGGTGATTGTTGAAGCAGCTGATGAAACTTTTCCTGTAAAGAATAGTGTATTAGGTAAAATTCCTTCTCCGCCTTGGTGGGACTCTGAATGTTCTCAATCAATTAAAAAACGAAAGGAGGCTGAAAGACGATACCGCCATTCAATGACAAATGAAAACTTTGAGTTATATATGCAGGTTGCGCGGGATACTAGAAAATTGTTGCGTAAGAAAAAGTATGAAGGCTGGAAGCAATTTTGTGCGTCTCTCTGTCCTAATGTAAAACCTTCTATTGTATGGAACAATGTCAAAAGGTTTAGATCTGCATTTAATGAGACTCCTAGGCAGATACTTCCTCCTAATCTTGCTCAAAAATTTATGGACAAGTTAGCCCCTACGTCAGTTCCTGAAGAGTATGTCTTTCAGCCGTCATACATTCCTTATGATCCTTTACAATCTTCTTTAGGCTCTCTTTTTCGAATGGAGGAATTAAAAGGTATATTAAAAAACTTAAAGGATACTGCACCTGGTGATGATGGTGTTCCTTATTCGTTTCTGGCTAATGTCAGTGACAACATCCTTTGTTATTATCTACATATAGTAAATTCAGTTATGTTGACTGGGATTGTCCCAGAGTCATGGAGATCACAAATAGTCATTCCAATTCTAAAGCCTAGTAAACCAGCTTCAGACGTATCTTCTTATCGCCCCATTGCCCTTTCATCAGTGTTTGCTAAAGTTGCAGAGCATTTAATTAAAAACAGGTTAGAATTTTTTGTAGAAAGTCATTTATTGCTAGCTCCAAGTCAATTTGGCTTTCGTAAAGGCAGGTCTACATATGACAGTTTGGCAATATTAACTTCTGATATCCGCTTGGCATTTTCAAAAAACGAGTCAGTAGCTGCAGCATTCCTTGATATTAGTTCTGCTTATGATAATGTCTTAATATCAGTATTAAGAACAAAACTTTTCAGGTTAGGTATTCCCACAATTTTAATAAACTTCATAATCAATTTGCTGTCAGAAAGATCTATTAATTTACTAATAGATGACAAGAATCGAATCACCCGTTTAGTTTGGAAGGGACTTCCACAGGGCTCCGTGCTTAGCCCCCTGTTGTATAATATTTATACATTCGATTTAGAATCCTCTTTAAATTGTTCAGTGAGAGTTTTACAATATGCTGATGATTTATTATTATACTCAGCCAATCTCTCCATTGAAAAAGCTAGTAAAGATCTTACTTCAGCTTTAAATTTATTAAAGGTATGGCTAGACTCCAATGGTTTAGAACTTTCCGTGTCTAAAAGTGTTGTTGTTGTATTCACCAGAAAACGGCTCCCCCCTCCAGTAACAGTAAAATTTGGTAGCCATACAATTTCGGTAAAAAATCAAACTAAATTTTTAGGTGTCATTTTAGATAGCAAACTGACTGGTCTTCCTCACTGTGATTACATTGTTTCTAAATGTGAAAAAAGTATTAATATCCTTAGATGTGTATCAGGTGTATGGTGGGGAGCACATCCTTTTTGCTTAAAGTTACTGTATAATGCCCTGATAAGAAGTGTTTTAGATTATGGGTCTTTTTTGTTGGAACCTGGTAGTGCAGCTGGTTTCAAGAAATTAACTCATGTCCAATCTAAGGCACTTAGAATTATCTGTGGAGCCATGAAATCCAGTCCAATTAACGCACTACAGGTGGAATGTGTTGAACCTCCTCTTCATTTACGCCGTCAATTTCTTAGTGATAGGTATCTCTTCCGAAGCTCCCAATTATCTAATCATCAGCTCTGGTCCATCTTGCCTAACCTTTCTGTTCAAATAACTTCTTCAAATTACTGGACACATAAGGATCCTCCTTGTTTGATTAAAAGCTTTGAAAGGTTTAAGTCTATTTCAGCACCCACTTTCAACTCTTCAACACTACCAATCTTTCAATATGAATATGAATCTTTAACACTTGTACCATCTGTTCTCTTAAATATAGGTATTTCTAAGAATGATGTGGAACACAATCGCCAGTTTTTGAGCTTCATTGGAACAGATGCTCAGAATACCCATCATATTTACACGGATGCTTCCAAGGTTTATCCCAATGGGTGTGTTGGTGTTGGTGTACTGCACACTCAATATGATATTGTGCAAAAAATAAAGCTGCCACCTGAATCTTCAGTGTATACTGGTGAATGTTTTGGCATCCTGCAAGCAATAGAATATATAATTTTGATGAAGCTTAAAAATACGATCATATTCTCGGACTCATTAAGCTCATTACAATCAATTGAAAAATTTCCGTTTAGAGCAAAATCCATCAATCCACACATTTTTAAAATTCGCAGTCTTTTGTTTAAGTGTTATCAAAAGGGATATTCAGTTTCGTTTGCTTGGATTCCTTCGCATAGAGGAATCAAAGGAAACGAACGAGTGGACCACTTAGCTCGCGATGCTATTGATTGGGGGGATTCTTTTCCTTTTAAAAATATTGCGGACGATCTGTTGGCTCTTCCAAAGACTTACTTACATGATATATGGAGTGAACTCTGGGCTGCTTGCGATGTAAGGACCGGTTTGCGTTACCGTGGCATTCAACCAACAATCCCTGTCAAACCTTGGTTTTCCAAAATTTCACTCTCCAGACCGGCAACTAGCATGATGACCCGTATGAGGATAGGGCACGTCTGCACACCGGAGCACCTGGCGAGATTGGGAATAGTGGACAGCTCCACGTGTGATTGTGGAGCTGTTCCCTGTGACCTAAATCATATCTTTTTCGCCTGTCCACTATATGAGCATTCCTCCCTGTTTGAACAGCTGTCACTCCTTGACGTTCCTTTTCCTATATCTATTCCTCCCCTTCTTATTATTAATGATAATTCTTTGTATATATTTAAAGCTCTATATTCATTTCTCACTGAAAACCATATTAAATTATAATTATTATATTGTTTATTTTTTTTAAATATGTGACCCTTTCCTGATTTTTCCCTTTTTCCAAATTCCGTCCAATTCGTATTTTTTTTGATCCTAATTCCGTTTCCCCATTTGGCTAAGTGCGCCAAGAGCGCGATGCCTTAAAAAAAAAAAAAAAAAAAAACCATGTTATTTTATCACCTATAACCATCTCTTTTTGGCACACTGAATCCCCAATAATACTATAGAGTTCAGCAATACAAATGAAACTTTATTTTATTTTAGTTATCCTTCTATGTCTGTCCTTGTTCTGAGCTATACACAAACAGCAAGGTAAACAACCTAACAAAACAAATTAAATTTTTGACGTTTTGTTTGTCACGTCACGTCACGAACGAACAGAAACAATTTCTGTTGAGCGATTGATAAAAAAATTTAGAATAAAGAGATTCCTTGAACTTTGCAGTTAAATTTATAAATAAAAATGCGAGCGTAGTTTAAAGTGAAAATGTCTTTAATTGCTATTACGTAGTAAATGTAGTGCTGTAATTCCTTTAAATATGGAGGTGTCCGGCTCAGGTATGTGATGAAATTTCCGAAAAATATTTTCACAATAGTTCTTAGTTCACGTATGGTCTCTTAGAATTATAGTTGGGGGCCAGCTTAGTCATGTCCTTGCGCAATAGTAATTCCCGGAACCGGTGTTTATCAGTAAACATACGCTTTTTTTTGTTTCTTTGACAACCGAGACGATAACACAAACTCGTTGCACTACGCACTTGAGAGTTGTTTTACTGTCTTTAAAATAAGTTTGTGATGTGAATCATGCATAAATACAACTGTAGCACGATAATAATTATTTAGATTTTCTTATTAGACATGCGTAAGTTTGTTTTTACTTATAGTCTTATTGCTTTTGTAGTAAGCGTATGCGTAGTTAAAACGCGAGTTATTTCAGGGAAATCCCCGAACGCCACGCTGTCCTTTAGGTACAATGCTAATAATGAGGAACTGGAAGAGCTGTACCACATGTGTGATGACGATCCTCCCACCCCTCAATGTGAGCCCTCTCCCAGTGGCCAAAGCGAAAATGCGAGCCCGAAAAAAACAGACAAGGGTTCCTCTATTTTAGATAAATACTTTAAATCAATGCGGCCAGATAAGCCAGAAAAACCCCCTGATAAAGTTGAAGATGTGAAGACTGACACTAAACCAGTGGAGGATGTGAAGCCGACCAATCCCCCTAAAGAAGTCACTTCCTCCCCTATGAAAGACTACTTAAACCGTTTGGGCAAGAGGAACACTACTTCAGAAGGGTCCATAGATACAAAGGAAGGCAGTAATGAAACATGGAAGATATTCACAGACTTCAAGTTCAAGATAGCTCAAGCTGTTGAGGACATTAAAACTCGTTCTGTTGATGGTAAGGAATAGTGATGCTTAGCATTTAGTTAGTTGTTTAATCTTATCAATGCTATGTGTCGTTTTTTTAATATGAGAAATGTGTGTTTTTGCAAAAGTGCTGCAATAAAATATCTAAATAGCCACTTTCAAACTGATTATAGTGAAATAACATGAACTTTTTATAATATCTTTGTTAGCAGCTCTTATTTATTTTAAAATAGCACTTCTGCAAAAATGACTTGTTAAAATTGTTTACAATATTCTTTAAAAAAACGAGGTATAATGGAAGTCCCTACCACAAGTCCTATGCCCCTGATACCAATAGGCATTTTCTTTTCTAAAGTCCAATAGTAGTAGAAGTAGTAACATTTGCAAAATGAAAAATTAATGACAAATTACATTTGTTTTGACAAGGGGCACACTCCAATAACCTTAACCATAACCTTAAGTTGGGGAATGACCAGAAAGGCTCTGGGCCAAGGCAAATAAAAATATTCATTTAGCGAATAGCAATTTTGACAAGTAACTTCCTCTTCGTCCATAACTCAATGGCAAATCCAGCCTTCGAGTCAGGGGGTCACATAGTTGACGTCCAGTCAGGACAGGCTCATGAATGGAGTAGAAAAAGTATCATTGATCCACCTACGCCCAGCCCAGGGGGCGTCATGACCTCTATGACTCCCCCCCTGGATCTGCCAGTCCTAAAACTATACCTATCTATGCTCATGAGTTGCAAATTAGCACAACAATTAAGACACTACTGGCAGTGAAATAGTTAATAATACTTTAGTTGCCATTGTACCAGTGAAGTATTAGAATTTACTGATAATTAGTTTAATATCTATAATTTTGTGTTAGAAACAAAGGATAAATCTGTGCCAAGAGAGAACTCAATGTCTGATTCTGAAGAAAACTCTGCAATCAAAGATTCTGACCAGCAGAGTGTGGGTGATACTGACAATCAGGTAAGGCTTAGTTCATCATAATGTTTTAAGTAGTTTCACTAGTGTTAAATAAAATTCATAGTTATAAATTAAAATTCCTTTCGTTGGCACCTAGTTTTTGTAAAATTGTAGCCACTTTTAAAATAAAAGTAATTGTGCCAATAATTAAAAGGTATGCCAAAATTAGGAGGTTTTACCCTATGATTAAATTCTTAAATATCTTTATTTGTCAATATCAATCCAAGTTTGTCTGATATGATGGTTCTAATGTACATTCAGGATAATGGTTTTTTATGGATTTAGGCAAGTGTAGTTTTAAAATAAAGTATAAAAAATGATGGAACAATTACAATTTTCAATATTAACCTTTAACCTTTTGACAGACATCTTTAATTAAAGGAGTTAACAAATGGCGATAGCTTAATGTCATTAATTATGTTTCTAGGGTTTGTATTACTCAATGGTTGAGTCATACACACACTTAAAGAATTAAAATTATTTTTCATGAAGCCTGTTGTGGTATCACTATGACAGTTATAGGTAGGTATAGATTTGCTACTGCAATGAAGCAATTGTAAAATCATGACTTGTTGATAAAACAACACAAAACCATATTATTAATAAGCATTATACTAGAAGCGAAACATCATCCCTGAGTTAAATTAGCTTTTTACACAAGCTTTTATTTACTACCCAAGCTTCCAAATCCATACTACTGATATAAAGTGACTTTTTAGTACTTATTTACGGCAGGATTAATGATGAAGTACTTTGATGAACTTGGTAAATACATAGAAACCTACATAGGCTTCTTTCTATCCTGAAAACATACAAGAAAAACTCCATTCAATTCAAATCGCAGGGAAATGTTGAACACCTATTTTTACCCGACTGCGCGACGCATAGGGGGGTAATGTGTTTATCAGCCTATACATAAATGTATGCATGTATGTATGTATGTTTTTTATAAATTAATGAACTCACCACTTTTAAAAAGTGTAATGATTGCCTTTTATTATTAATCAACTTGTATTGTAATCAGGTATCGTCCCTTGACAGTAGTATTCAGAATCTATCGGAGATGACCCAGCCCATAACAGCGAAGCCCACTGACCGTGAACCAAGTCTTCCTTTAGAAAAGAATAACTCTGAATCTAGTGATGATACACATAAGAATTTAGGTGAGTATTCATCATTAATTTGCTAGCGAAACAATAAGCGCCTAAATGCTATAATATGTTGACTATCTGTGGCCCGTTTCACGAAGCTACAAGTTACAATTTTACAAGTCTAAACCGGCAACATTGGTCATTATGCTCATTGCCATTGGTCATTATTGACCAATGTTGCTGGTTTAGACTTGTAGCTTAGTGAAATGGGCCACTGTTTGCTATTGCTAGGGATGCTGAAACCTTATATCTAATAATATAATCATTTAAATACTGGTTTAAAACGAACGGTTCGAAACAAAGTTTTTTTTTAAAGTAATACTATTGCCGCCTGTATGCTAAATGAATTATGCTTCTATGCTTGAACATTATTCGCAATTCGCAAGTAATCGATTTTTCGCAGCGTTGTAACCGCGTACAGCGGACATGCGACTGGCCCTTGTTAAAAAGCTGAAATTGGGTTCCCATTTTTAATAATTTTATTAATTTATTCTAGCTAATAGTGAATCGGTAGACGGCACAGGAGACTTGCTAGACGACAGCAGCATGATGGAAGTGGAATCCGGCGTCGAAGCACTGGAAGACACCAACATCGATGTGTTCGACGACATCAGCCCTCTCTCCAAAGATATCCCTGACAAACCCATAGAAATACTACCCCATGGCGTCCAAAAACCAATCACTCCCGCGAATTTCGGCCTCCCGCCAAGCAACAACAATCTCAGAAAACCAGAGTCAACGAAAATCACAAAACACTATTTCTTGAACTGTTCAATGTACATTCTAACTTTTTTAGTTGTCGTGAACTACATCCTGTTCCCTAATTCCAATGTTTGGAACGGTTTCCTATTGGGTCTTTGGTTTTTTTGCTTTGCGAGTAATTTGAAGCAATGGACGTTGGACAACTACTTCAGCGACAGTGAGAGCGGCCCGAGCTTCTTCCAGCTGAAGCGCAGCAGTGCCATGCCCCCTACATACACCATTCCTAGTGTAAAGGAATACCGGCCCTTAAAGAAATTCGAGGTAAGGTCGGGGCCAGAAAAATAAAGTTGTCGGTTACGACATTTTTGCCAAAAGAGGCGAATGACTTAAAGCCCACACTAAAAGAAAATTTTAAATTGAGCCACTTTGAAAGTGAAAATTTTCCGAGAACATTCACTTTTTGGAGAACTTTCTGCAGCATGTTTATTACACATGAATACGGTTTAATTCCAATTTATAATAAGAATCACAAAATCCTCTAGGACACTAAGTGCCCTTCTGCGTGTGTGGAATTTATATATATTGCGTTAATTGTGAGTGTCGTCACAAAATACTATGTGCTTTATATACCGTTACATTAAACAATGTTGCGCCATTATGCTATACTGTCGGTGTGCCGTCTAGTAGTGTTACTGGCAACCTTTCCATGACTGCGCTATTTGGTGCATATGCCCATTAATACTTAACTATTAATAAAGGTATGCTCATTTTCAGGGCTGGATAAACCACTATAGATACCCCGAATACGATCCTTACACGTATCACATCAACAAAACCGTAACAGCTTACGTCAAATTAGAAGGTAAATGCGTCGAATTGATTAGAGAAGAAATTAGATCCCTTTAAAAAAACGTTATGTAAAGCCATATTTATTAAGCGTCACCTGGATTTGTAGCTAAATTAATGATAGATAATAAATAAGTATCTAACTTGGCTTTTATCTCTATAGTGCAGGGTATCATCATGATTATCAATTTCCAATGAATTCATTATCTCAATGTTTTGATTGTTCCACATATTTATTTCACATAGTAACATTTAATATGTTAATGACCTGTTATTTATTTTAGGCTGTAATTTAAGATTATCATATACCAGGACGAAGATAGCAAAAAGAGCGTTATGGGATGAGAAAATAGACAAAGTTGTGTTCTATCAACATAGATTGTACAATCTCACTGGTGCTCGAGTCATATTGCTCCCAAAGGGACTCGTCAGGAAAAGGTAACTAAACACTTTTTTTCTAACTATTGTAATGTATTCATGCGTCTGTTAGCTAGTAACGTATTTTCCAAAGGCCTTTCCCGACATCAACGTTCGTCCCTGGTGACCAATCGTATTCGCTAGCCGCAAAATTTAGACTATGCCTACACTGAGCCGCGATGAAATTTGCGTTGCGTAAATGTACCACCAAATGGGGTGACTTGGAAAAGCAGGGGCGACTTTAAAAAAGTAGCTTCCAGGCCGCGTTAATCATTTTTAGTCGTATTTTTTAATCCAGTTGATGTCTTCACAGGTTACCTAGTTATCTATATGATAAAAACTCGCTTAATAACGACTGCATTGATAAATTCGTTTAAACTTTCGCGATTTTCACACATATTTATAATGTTATCGGGGCCGTTGAAACATGGCCGAAACGTTGAGGTAAATTTAAAAATGTTTTTATCACGTAAAAGTCCATATAACGTTATAAATATGACTGCGTGGGTTTTATGACAATTTCAAAACTATCAAAGTAGCCCCATTTTTTATCAAAGTCACCCCATTTTACGATATTGAGAAAAAATAGTATTTAGTGTTGTCATGTCAGTTTTATTTAAATCGGTTATGTACAGAGACCGGAACTTTCTTACTTTCTTTCTTAATGATGAATTATGATGAATTATGTTTTTCACGGCACCAATATGGAACTAATTGTTCTGGATTAAATAATTTTCAAATGGTATAAGCCTGTCAAATTGTTGTAGATCATGGCGGCTTGGCGTGGGCATGACGCCTTTTATTTGGCGTTAAAAAGGTTAATATTGACATTAGAATAGTTCCGTCAACGCGGATTAATAAGTGACCTGCGTCATTCGTATAAGGTTCAACTTCGTTGCTTATAAAAAAACGGCTTGGCGTGTGCATGACGCCTTTTATTTGGCGTTAAAAAGGTTAATATTGACATCGGAATATTTTGTCTAGGAAGTGTTTCTAAATTGGCAAGGAAAAGCCAGCCACATTTATTAACAAGCAAGATTAAAATAAAACCCTGTCACATCTTGGTCACCTTGACGCCCCCTTCGTTGTTAATGTTATACAAGTAGGTACGTAGTAAATCCGTCCCCATTTTAATTACTTGTACTTTGCTTTTTATACCTACGTAGCTATGAATCACCGTCGCAATTTATAAATCTTAGAAACAAAACCAATATTTACAATAGCAGTTTCCTGGTAATAACTCAATCTTTACTTTTATAATGTCTTATGTTTGTAAAGGTCAACCGAAATATTTTGCATCTTTTAAATATAGGTACCACGCAAAAGACTTTAATTATCTAAACATAAATTATTGATGTACCTGGATGACCGAAATTTATTTTTCTTTTTTTTAATGAATCGTCTTATTATGAAATATTATTGTCCAATATTATTGACAAGATAAATAAACACATGTGGTCTACCGACGTGATGAACCTACGTCCTCGGCTTATCATGCCCAGCTCTTAACAACTGAGCTACGATTTAGGTTTCCTTGTGGTGTCATTACATTATATATTTTTAAATGTCATTTCGCTATTCATCATAATGACAGCTAAGCCAATAGGTTTAATTCATTGCCGAGTTTCCTGGTGCAGGGTCATTCCAGGGTGGACTCAAACCGTCATCAGTCACTATTCAAAATTTTGACGGCTGGGATAGCCTAGTGGTTAGTCATCAGGTACAGTTTATATCTGAGAAACACGTCTTTTGTTGGCAAATGGCATCCAAAGTACCAGATATAGGCACCTAGTTATTGCAGGACCGACACCACTATTGTCTTGAAATCACATCGAACATGATGGGCGTGAGGGGATGCGGACAATAGGAGTGTTTAAACTATGTATACCTATTCATATAAATATAATATGTATCCATTGTTTAGGCACCTTAGTTAGTACCTAAAAGTTTTGCTTAATTTGGGACTAGGTTAATTATAAAAGGAACCAAGGAATAACGTCTGTTGCTGCCTTACCCCGTCAGACTTTACCCAGCCTAATGTTTGTTCTACACAAATATTTAATCGATACAGTGTTAAGGTCATTTAACAAAGCAGTGAATTATCCTGCGATAAGGCTACTTTATTGTATGAAGTGACCTTCACTCGTTTTAGCCTACTCGGCCGAACGGGGCTAACGACCGCTTCCGTAGCACTAATTATTTCGACCACGAAATTAATACTTAATTCTGCCAGATGATTAAATTAATTTATGCCGCTACATGTGTCATACGGTGAATTGTGTAATTTCACTTTCTATTAAAGACTTGTTTACAAAAACAACGACTGACTAGACTGGCTGACACCTATAGAGGAACATTTTTGTGGGCAGTAGGTGTCCAGCAGTCAGTTGTGTTGTTTTTGTAAGCATGTTATTTAATATCTGTCACTTTGGCCCTCTTCAATAACTAGGCACTGCCAAATTCGATTTCATGTGGTTTTTTTTAACGCGTAAAACGGATAAATCCGTCAGTGGTTTCAACGCCAATGACGGGTATACATACGAGAGGCGTATGAAAAGGTCATGCCGAGGGCAGCGTTTTTCAATCTTTTTGAATCCGCGATCCCTTTATAAGTTCAAAAAACTCAACTTACATTCGCATAAGGTTTAACTTCGTTCCTTTGTAATATGGATTAAAGAAAAACTCCTCCTTCTGGCGGCAGTCGGATAGAAAAGCATGGCGTGTGGATGACGACTTTTGACGTAGCGTTGAAAAGGGTAAACGCTAAATTCTTATCCTAAAACCTAATAAACGACCAAGTTTTTATGGAATGTTTGAAATGAGAGGAAGACAGTTAGACAACTGTGGCTAGAAATAACAAAATTAGTCCGTTTATGAAAATTGATTGATATATTCACGACAACGCAAAAAGATTGTAGATAAATATTTAACCAAATACCTAGTAACTTGAGCGTAGGTATTTACGATTTAAAACCGGTGAAAGTATTTTAATTTTTACCCAATTATCCTTAGGGATAAAGTTACATACACTAAAATGGCAAAAGACAGTTAAGTACGCAGCAAAAGGCCTCCATTAAAGTCGCTATTTGGTCTACTATACATTTTATTTTGCTTTGGCGCAGGGACCTTCCGCTAATTCTCTAACTACAGTTATGAGGTAGTTCACCGCCACTATTTCCATTTGTTGTCGAATAAGGCAAATTTAATTTGAATTTAAAATTTGTGCTTTAAAATGTCTAAACACACAAACAGTTTCCTCGTTTAATTCTCTTACCTATACCTAACCTAACCTTGATAAAAAATATGATTGCGTAATAATACAACGCGGGATATATGTCGTACTCGTAAGTTCATAATGCTTGTATCGATTTACGCGTCATCCGTGATTTTAATACTTGTTAATAAGCAACAATACCTCTACCATGAACGATTCGTCCTTCTAACCGCACTGGAGTGCAATAGGTTGATTCAATGTCAAGGCACTCTGTAGGTACATTTTGTGCTTTGTGTACATTTTAGTGAATATTTTTCACTAAACGTCTTTCAAGTCTGTAAGTAAAATATATCGTCTATACATAAAAGAGTTCCGTATCCGACGGTCTGAGAGACAACGCACAACTGAAGATAGAAACATGAATTTTGGAAAATGCATTCCTTTGGGGTTCTAGTCTAGAGGTAGGAGTTTGTATGCACCTAATAAAAACCTGCGCCGCGAGTAAAAGCTGGATGCGATCCCCTAATTTTAATTAGTCCCGGCTTTGACTAACTACCGTAAGAAATGGACACACATCTAGATAACTAAACTCGGTCACGTTAAGTCCACTGGTGCATTTGAGGTGTCCGATCCATTTGATCAAGAGTTTTAGGTGATCAAGGCATTGTACGACGTCACTGGATATTACAGCCCAACCGTATCCTTGCTAATAAGTGAACCGATCAGCACCCTTTTTGTGTTCAATCTACCTGTATCAGGTAAAAGATCGGGCTTATTTTAAGGCAAATACCAAGGGCGCCAAAACCTACATATGTATGTAGTTTTGAGTCCCTTTTAAATATCCTATTGCAATTTTTTGTCATGAACATAGTTGACTTAAAACAACAATTTCTTAACAGGCAATGGAGCAAAAAGTACCCAATCTGTATTATACTCAACGAAAAAGAAAAGATCCAGGTGTTAGAGAAAGAGAACACGTCCGCAGCAGAGAAGAAGAGTAGTGAACCGACAGCTGACGGCAAAAAGAAGGAGCAACTGCAGCAGGAATCTGAAAGCACAGAGACAAACACTAGTCCAGAGAAAAAAAGGAAATTTGTTTGGAGAAGAAGGGAGAAAAGGTGAGAGAGATTGTGGTTGTACAGGTTTTTTCAGGTTTTTTGGATAGCAAAGCCAAGCTGGATTGCTGCAGTGTGAACTAGGGTAATAAATAAGAAAAGAGACAGAAAATAGCAACAGATAATGCAAGAATCAGGTGAGTCCAAACAAATGTTATTAAAAACAATGCAGAGTGAGAAAAAGAGAGAATTTATTTTATATCGTTTAAAAAAAACTTCTATCGAAAGGAGAACTTAATCGGAGATGACAAGTTGGGAACTAAACGGGAACTCGTGCTGCAACAAAACTAAGGCCCGGTAATTCCTATATCATGGACCAGGGACTAAGTAAGCGAATTAGGCGCTTTTCTTTTCAATCTCTAAGGGATGCTTGTGTAGTGGAAAGAATCCTCACTATAAGCAAAAGACCAGTATATTTTAGCTCTCTCAATCTTCATCCTGCATCTCATATTACAAATGTTTTGCCGTTATGTCTATTAGTAAGTTGTTCCTCAACGGCTATCACTCTTCAAACGCTGGCTACCTATCCCTACTTCACCGAACAAACTCATTGAGCTGTGTCGAGCACTTTTGTTCTTCTATTGATTTGCCTGTTTCGGATCTTATCACGCAGAGAAATTCCAAGCAGATAGCCATCTACATCGCACGGGGAGCGACTCTTATATTGACGTCTATAAATTGTCGTTTACGTATAATAATTACTATTTATTACGTAAGTGCAATAAAGAATAAGTAAAATGTTTAATTTATTTTTAGTCTTTCTCATTCGGATGGCGAGGTGTTGGCAGGGAAAGAAGGACTACGGCATCGCATTGTCAGAAAAATGCACAGAGGTATTTATTTGTTTTATTATGCTCATACAAATACATTAATATTTCTATTTAAACAAAGTGCCTTTGAAATATTTGCTCAGACGTGTCTCGCTTTTAAGGTTAAAATATTTAGATTCTGTCCTCCACCACTAATTTTATAGTACAGAAATGATAACCAATCTCTACACCGTTTGTCTTTATTCGCCGCCGGCTAAAGAATTTTCTATCGGTTCAAACGACCTGCAATTCACTCTGCTCCTTTTTTTACAACAAAATATGCTTGCCAGTAATTTTTCCTGCGAATCCAAACAACCGTTGTTTTAAAAAAAATGTTACAGATAAAAAAATAGACGGTCTGTCCACTACAATAGAGCCAGAGACGCTAGCAGATAAGACGTTCCTCCAGCCAGATGAGGCGTCGCTCCACGAAGAGGAACTGGCTAGCGGATCTATTTCCAGCACGAAAGAGGAGATTGACGAAGACCTTGATGAAACGGAGATATCTAAGATAAAGGAGCTTCTGGAGGACGCTGTAAGTTACAATTTCCCTATAGAATTCCTTGCCTTTGTTGAGATGATTTCATTGGCACTTTGCGTCTTTTAAAAAATGCGTCTATTGAAAGTGACGCTACGCCAAACCGCAATAGTTGCCTGTCATTTCGTATTTATGTCGGAAGTCTACTTAAATCCTATGCTATTTACTTTTCAAACCGTACTTTTATTTGTTCAATGTCAGTCTTGGGTTTAATTTGCAATATATCTGTCTGTAATATATGTCTCGCCGCAAATTGTTTTACGTAATTGCGTTGCTCAGCCTCGGGGTTTTATGGGGTCTACATACGACATGATCTGATGCCTGATATAGTCAGATCAAGAACCGTCTCATTTGGTGCGGAGGTTTGTCACCAGATAAATTCCTTGGATGACAGATTAGGCTTGACCATATATCACGCTGTTATTGAGGACCCATAAAAAAATCGAATGTTGTGCAAAATGCAGCAGCACTGCTAATAATTATGACTAACCACCCCTGCAGTAGTATAAATGTGAACGCGTCTGTAATGCCTACGTCATATTCATTCGCATAGTGCGAATAAATTATACCAGTATTAATAGACTAATGAAGCTGTCGTCGTCGTATCGGAAACCATTGTTACCCCGTTATATCAAAGTAACCTAACTGACTTCTCGAACTCGCTCATGTGTAACCCAGGCATCAGTGCGGCGTTATTTCGGCGCGCTTAAAGGCGTTCACTGACGTAATTAACTGTATAATTGTTAAGACACGTGTAAACATTTTGCGTAAGCATCCTTGAACGTCTGTACCATTAAGTTTACATGCTCAGATTTGTGTTTTTTTTTTCCTATGGTGCCTGAGCTAATAGCCACACCGAATGCATATGCTGTGCATCTAGCACGAACCTTCTCGACACACGTTTAATCACTACGTAACTCAGTGTGTTTCACTCCTAATGTACTAGTTTGAACGAGACGCACTGAGTTACAGTCAAGGAAATTGAAACACGTACTACCATAGAACCTAGTCGAAGAGACATACGCATGACATTTGTATGACATAGCCTGGCGTTTAACGCGTCGCGTCATTGCGATAGGGTTCTAAGGTGGTACGTGAATATATTTCCCCTAGTGTACATAGCGAGGTAGCCTAGGTTCGTGCAAGATGCACAGCTCGCTTCGTAGAATGCGTTACGTTACTGCGTGGCCTGGCCTGAAAGCCTCCTGATGTGAAAGCACTCTTATGCCTTGTTTACACTTCAATTACTCGCACTTGCAATTATCAAAGTGCAAGTAATATTTTATGTGAGACTACTGTTTTGCCATATTTTATTTTAGGAGCAAGAAATAGTCGCGGATGGCGCTTCGGAGGGGGAGTGGAGCGTTCACGTGAAGCACTCCAAGGACAAGCATTCGCATTTGTTTCTTTTCGCACGGACCGGGCGCGATAAACACGAGTGGTAAGGAATCAAGAATCTTAACGTACAATCAAGACACAGAATACATAATGTATTGCATACAGAATGGCCACGCGCCGGCTAACTTCGAATTCAGGTCTCACATGACGTACTAACTTCCCTTATGATCTGTCAAAGTGTGTAGGGTCAAAATAATTATGCGAAAGTTAATACTAAAGAGAAGTTACTCGGGTTGCCCTGCCACTAAAAAAAAGGCTACAATGTCGTTATTTTAATGAAAAATTTTGCAATGCATTTACGAATATGAGAGTAACTATAGTTGTAAATAAAATCACGCTCACGCCCTGTAGTTTGCTATGCCAGAATTCTAATTTTTTACTTTATACTCCTGCGGTTCACAGGTATCGTCGTATAAACGCTGCCATTTTCGAAGCGAGCGCGGGATCGGCTGAATCGTCCGTAACGGAAGACAAGCCCGCGAGCGAGCCCGCGCCCGAAAACAAAGATGGCGTCGAAACGGCCGTCTACAAGGTCGCGGAAAGGGATAGCGTAGCCTTCGGCAAGACAATCGTAAGTCTTATAAACATTGATAATATAAATAATATGAACTTCTTGCTTTTTTAATTAAGATATTTCGGCAATAAATTACTGGATACAGTTCGTGTTAGTTATTTTTAAACCGGCTGTTTGACGTCGTGACACCATGCATGCCCGATGTTCCTGGCAGCAATATAACTCTAAAAGATTTGTGGCCTGGAGTGCAATTTTTGAATGACACCGAGTGACTAAAGCTCACCAAAATGGCCGTTTTTGCATAGAGATTCGGGCATTTTTCTGAGCTTTCATCACCTGGTGAGATTCAAACATTGCACCTCTAATGCTGATTTAACACATACTATTACATTGTTTATTTAACCATCACATCTTCCTTGTGTTGATGATGATTGCTGAAATTTGTTTTAACTACCTGTTTAATAATAATTTATTTTCAGAACAAATCGAATTCATTGAGTGCCGAAGTTTCACCCATCCCCACCAACACAAACTCGAACATTCCAGATTTGGAGACGTACGAGAAGACATTTTGGCCTTACTTGATCAAAATCATGCAGGTAAATTCATCATCATTAGGTGCATCTTGTAATCCATTTTTAGATAAAACCCTTTTCTCTTCTTATTGCTTTTAATCTCGTGCCAGTCAAATGTCATCCACCCAGCGCAGCAGTGCGATCTCGAAGACTATTCTCTACTTATTTCAGTTTCTCGCGCAACTCACAAAACGGCCAGATTTTTATTTTTATTTACTTATGGCATTTTCCAAGAAAAGCCGAAATCACTTCACTTTTTAAAACAATTTTAAACCACGCCCAATGTTGGTTTTTGAACAGATTCACGAAATGAATTGCAAACTAACAGCGGAAGCAGGCGTCATGTGTCAGATAGAACCGACGCCGCCAGAGAGAACCAAATGCAAGAAGAAAAGAAAGAGCGATGTTTGTTTTTAATGCCTTAGTACCTAACTCATATTATAGGTTGTCTTAAAATATCGTAGGTAATTAGTATTTAGTGTTATAATATGTACAGTTTATAGGAGACTTGATTAACTCACGACCGATAATTATTTTATCTACACATATATCATAAATGCTCCATAATGCGTTCAGAAACCGTAGGCAATGACCAGCATTATAACAACCAATATTATTATTAGAATTTTTCTAATTTGTTTCTATATTTGTTCAAATTCATTTTTATTACATTATTTTAATGTGTACAGTCTATAGATATTTAATAGGTACCTAGCACTAGTAGCTAGTAGCAATGCAGGTCATTGCCCTATGGCTTCTGAACCCATCATAGAGTACTTATGATATGTGTGTAGATAAAGTAATGTATGCAACTGTACATAATTAGGTCTTAAAACACTCGTGTGATAAGACCCCTCATTATGCAACAGTTGCATAAAATACTAATTAACCATCATATCGTAAAGGTGCCATTAGATGCTGAAGATAGTTATTTTAGTAAACTGATTGTAATAATAAAGCTTTGATGAAGTATTATAACTTTTAGTATCACATTCGTCTAGGAATGTCTATCTGTATTAGCAGTCATTTGATAAGTCTCTTAAAGTTCATAACAATGGAACAGAATTCAGATTGGTTGGCGTACAACCTATCAGAATTCTGGGCCACTGTACACTTTTTTAGAATGGCGTAGAGTTCAAATTAATTTAATGTACATACGTAAGTCAATACTAAGCCAATGTAGACGAAATTAATAATAATGGCGTGTGTAATACAATGCATAGGTACATTGCGTAAACTTTGAAAAATATTTTTAACAAAAACGATTCCATGGGTTCTAGAGCCACGGTATGTTTCCAAAAGTCTTGACATAGTCATAGGTTTCCCATTATCTTAGTGTCCTGGGTCTGCCATAGGGTAAAGAGAGGCCTCTGAAAACGTAAAATCAAGTATATTGTCACAACTATTCACCTCAACAGCCTAAAACCACATCGTCTCCCTGCCATTGCCGCATGCTGCCGGCCGAAGTGACGTGGGTGAACACGGTGCTGGCGCGATTGATCTATGATGTCATGCGGGACCCCGCCATTATCATGCGCGTCCAGCATCGGATACAAAGGAAACTAAATACGCTTAAAGTGAGTAGTTTTCATTAATAATCATTAGTTTCTTGACAAAAATCTGATCGCCAGCACAAGAAAACTTACAGCGGCGCCATCGTTTCTATGCAAAAATGTCACGCCGGCATACAAAATTTGCTGTTGCCCACAATAACCATGCGACGGATTTTGAAACGGTATTCGCTGTAATTTAGAGATTTTTCCAGGATGTTTTACTACAATACTAATTAAGTTTTCGTTAGTAAATAGTACCTGCGTAGAGCCAGTACGGGTAGCTAGTAATCTTACTATCTTTTTTATGTTATAAATGCGACAGTAATGATGTTTGGATATTTGAATGTTTGTTCCTCAATCGCGCATTAACGGCTGGACGGATTAAGATGAAATCTGGTTGACAGATAGATCATGTCCAAGATTAAAACATAGGGGACATTTTATCCCGTAAAAATCCCGCAAAATCCCGTAAACTGCATAAATAATCCCTTGCGGGTGAAGACGGTATTATCTACACTAACCTTCACTGATCTACACTAATATAATAAAGAGGTAAACTTTGTTAGTTTGTTTGTATGCAGGGGGTAATTAATCTCTGAAACTATTGAACCGATTTCGAAAATTCTTTCACTAATAGAAAGCTACGCTATCCCTGACGGACATAGGCTACTAACTTCATGCGAGCGAAGTCGCGCGCGTCCGCTAGTAATAAGCATGTACAGCAGTATAGTCGGTGTACAGTATTACCAAAAATATATTGTGCCACGATGTACCTGCGCAGTAGACCAATTTTAGTAGCGCGAGAAATTTCCATCTACCAATGATAAAGTAGAATTTCACTCGCGCTAAACTCTTGCGCTTTTATTGGTCTATCGATTTCGGAGCAACATGGCGGCAATCGCGTAAGCGGGACAAAGCTAAGAACGCATAGCGAGCGATACTCTGCCAGTCGCGCTCGCAAATAAAGTGCAACATGGATTATTCACACGTTCGTCTACCGTCGGAAACCGGTCTGCGCTTCTCTGCGCAGACGAATACTGCCGACGCTCAATATACTTTTGGTAAAACTGTACATCGTGCGTGGCGCAGCTGCCGTCGTTCATGTCGCCGCTGCTGGTGACGGAGCTGTCGCTGGCGGGCGCGTGCCCGCTGCTGGAGCGCGTGGCGGCGCCGGCGTGCGACGCGCGCGGCGTGTGGCTGGACGCCGACCTGCGCTACGACGGCGGCGCCTGCATCACCATCCTCACGCAGATCAACCTCATGAAGCTCAAGGAGAAGAGTTAGTCGACACATTTTTTTTAAATTAGAACAACAACAACAACAAACAACAAATACTCTACAAACTGGAACAAATTACCTTGCTACTAATTTGTTCCAGTTTGTTGATATGGACCTCCGCAAAGCAACGCCTGAATCTATTAATTAACAAATACTCTTTATTGGTTCACACGAGTGAACAGAAAGGAACACGTACTGGGAAATTTGACATGGGATATATAAGTTCGTTTTATCGCTAAGCAGCGATCTCTTCCAGACGACCTTTGGAAAGAGATACGGTGAGAAATAGTCAAAGTACAACGGGCAGCCGTAACATTCATATAATTAAATTTTAAATGGTATACGCGATGATGACGAGACTTGAGATAAAACATGAACAGCTTCATGGAAAGCCTTATGATAAACACGCATACGTAATTTTTTTTTAGAATAGAACAGCTATAACAATCTTGGTAAATCTCTTTTGCGAATGTGCTAGTTTAGTTAGTGCAGGTCGCTAGTAATTGATAAACGAATACCGATCTTTGTCTCTCCAGACCTGACGTTAGAGGAGCACATCCTGGCGGCGCACGACAACATCGTGGAGCGCGACACCAACGCGTCGGCTGCGGGCGGCTTGTTCTCGGAGATACAGCTGCGGGTGAGCTCTCTATAGCCACCACTATAACACCAATATTGATATACTAGCTTTTGCCCGCTACTTCGTCCGCGTGCACATAGATCTATGATAGGCTAATACTCTACGCTATGAAGTTTCTAACCAAACTTAAAAATTGAATATCATTTTAAAAAATGGGTGGATTTCAGTATAATGAACACTCAATGTTACTCAGCATAGATTTTGAATCCATTAAGCGGTTTTTGCGTGATATGCGCACAAACGGACTAACAAACTGACGAACAGAAAAAAATCAAATATTGTTTATTCCGGTTCCACTATTTATTTATCGCGTCTCCCAGCTGTTTTTTTTTGCCAAAATCGTTATTGTACAGATACAAAAATCTACTATCTTGTTATACGTAGGTATAGATTTATTTGCTTTTGATCGCTTCACAAGTTTGATCGGGATAAGTTCGTGTGTTGTGCAGAAACGCAAGCCGGCGATATTCGACTCGGATGTGGAGGACTCCGCTGAGTCTTCGAGCGACGACGAGAGCCCGCCCGCGCAGCACGCTGACAGCTGCGACGCGGTCCCCGTACCCGATTCGCAGTACGTATTACAATCAATCAATCAAATCATTTATTTGCTAACATAGGTAAGTATTACAGGTGTTACATTTTAAAGGTTACGTAGAAAAGCCCATCCGTCTGTCACAGCGGTATACTTTAGCAACTACTAACAGCCCGTTCACACATGGTCTACGTTTTACTTTTCCATTTTATCGGATATGTTTTTTTCTGTGTCACAGGACAACAATAGCAGTTGAAAGTGGTTCCTCAAAAAAGAAGTTCTTGCGAATGGTCGATAAGATATCTACAAACAAATACTTCCAGCAGGTACAGTTTAGCTCACTTTTCTTATTTCTTGTGATCAATCGTAACTGATTACTTAAATGTGCCATTTCTTTGCAGGTTACGGACTTCAAGTATGTGAAGCGGGCGATGGAGGGGCTCTCGAATACAGATATAAAGCTGCAACTGGAGATACAGGGTTTGGAAGGAAGGCTAGCTTTCAATTTGCCGCCGCCGCCGCACGACCGATTATGGGTTGGGTGAGTGACATTCATCCTTTTCCATTCTAATATGCGCGTATCCAAATGATTTCCGGTCATCCTAAGCTTTTCTTAGAGCATAAATATAGTTACAAATTCTATGATCGTCAATTTTTTTTATCAGAAGATTCCTCCGCTTAAATCAACAGTAAGACATCAGAAATTTTAAACTAAAATGACAACATCTTTAAATTCAGCCGCAGTTGGAGTCTTTAAGGTCGCAAGGGTTTTTCGAGTAATTTGAGGGACGCAAGTCTTTTATGAGTAATTCTAGGGTCACGGCTTAATTAATTAAGTTTGAAAACACTGCTCTTATTAGCTGTCTCTTATCGTGTACAGTTTCCGCACGAACCCACAACTGGTGCTAAAGGCTCGTCCGGCCGTCGGCGCGCGCAACATCCGCTTCGCGCACATCTCCAACTGGATCGAGCACAAGCTTAGCAAGGAGTTCGAGAAGGTTCTCGTTTTGCCCAACATGGAGGACATCTCTGTTGACATCATGACGCCGACGCCTGTGCAGTTCGAGTAGGTCCGACACGGACAGTTAGGAAGAATAGTTTTACTTTAAATACCATGCACCTGGCACTAATCTTCTCGATACGCGTTAACTCAATACGTCTCTCTCCTACTGGGCTAGTTAGAAAGAGACTTACTGAGTTACGTAGCAAGTTAACGCGTATCGAGACGGTTCGTGCTAGGTGCACAGAAGTTTTAACGCGCTAGTCTTTATTGCGAGCAAGATGCATTTGTCTTTTTAGGTGCCAAGTGTATGCAACTTCGCAAATGGCGTAACGGCCGGTCGAGACGACACGCGCTTGTTACGCAAGTATTTCGCACAGATCATTTTTTTATGGAATGTCTGAACTCGATTACCTAATGTTACTCGTAGATCCAGATGATAGTCAAACGATGCCGGATCTGGTTGCAATCACTAGACGGGGTAATACGACAAACGCTACTGCTAAGGGATATAAAAAAAAGCAAGCAGCGGTGGTAAAAAGTACGGCTGAGCGAGCCATGTGAACGAAAATCATTGGGTCTTCAAATGGTTTACGGCCTATGCTATGCCGAGTACTTTTGTATATTATAAACTAAGGCTCAGATTGCCGCGAAAGATTGTCATATTCTTGAACTATGGACGTTCAAATTAAAACAACCCGTGCAAAGTGGCATTTAGATGGACTGAATATGGTGGAAGATTTCTTTTTTTACGCATACCTTGCATACCCTAGAACACTTTTAAGTTATAAGTTAGTGCCTAGAGAATTCCAGGATCTTTTTTGCTATCTGCCACTTAACGTTGCAGGGTGACATAATAATGTCTCGGGATTATCAGAGAAGTATTTCTTTTTAAGTATAGAGATGTAAAGAAAGTACGAGTGTATACTCGTAGTTATATTTGTAGATGGAGAACGTCACGCCATACACAAAAAAAATGTAACAACACGACACTGATGAACTTGCTGATGTTGTAGCAAAAGATACTAACGCATGAGGATAGAAGTAAATTAATCCTCGTAAATTAGTTTTCTAAGGTGGTTATTGAAATAAAATTGATTTTGATTTAAATTACTTAACAAAATGCCTTGCCACTATATTTTAGTAAACGTTGAGCGACAATTTTCTCTACGCTTTACGCTTTTCAATGAGACTTTTAAAGTTGAACTGTCAGAAGGTTCACGCTAACTGTCGGCGGTGAGAATGATCATCATTATTATGTAAGCAAATTTTTATGGAAGAATGCCAAAAGCCAGGACAGACTGAGCAACGCACATTCTTCACTTCTCTTTCAAATTTACTGCATGATTCTTCATGTGTTCACTTCACTGAACTGAATTCTGGGCCCCTCTAGGACCTTGTCGCAATGATTAATGGCATTAAGACTATTGTGTACTGTGTCTCCACACAAATGGCGATATCGTTTTCCACCTTCAAAACCTATAGCAATGATTTTTTGTATATTGTCATTATGCTGTAGAACTAGGTTTTTATTTTTTTAATATTTTTTATAGTTTTGAAAATATTAATGCTTTATTGTTTTGTATGAAACTCCTAATGCAAATATTGTCAAATCTATGAGGAATAATTAAAAAAATCAAAACATACAAACCTAGTACTAAGACATAGTGATAACATACCAAAAAATCATTGCCATAGGTTAAGATTTAGAGGATGGAAAACGTTATCGCCGATTGCATGGGAAGCGCTTGTTTTGGATCACACTCCTCTTAAGATACTTAGTATGAACCGTCATTTTAACATTTATTGTGAGAACGTTCCACAGTTGCCCAGAACTCAGTTTAGTTGACTGTACTGTTTGCATGTTTTATACTTATATGCTAGCAACGCATATTGTCAGCTTGATACTGACTGAGCGTGATTAACGTGTTTTAGCCTATACCCACAATGAAAATCAAAGCTTTTTCATTCGTCGCTGTCTGAAAAAATCTATGCTTTCCAATGAAAATACGTGTTGCTTATAGCATTGCACCTTGGTCAATATGGCAACGGAAGGGTGCTCAGATTGTGTAATTAGTTAAGATTACGGTGTAGGGGTAGTTGAACCCTCACTTAAGAGTCACCAGTACGCGTCTTCACACAAACGTCGTTACATTTTACTTTACAAACGACATTGCTGGATTGAAGTCAAATTTTACAAATATAACGAGATTCTCGTTTGCAATCTTTAATTAGTTGTAACTGAGAACAAACTTTAAAGGTAGTTTAAATTTTTCCTACAAATTTTTAAATCGCAGTGTTTTTATTAAACATGGGCAATGCAATATATTTGCAATGTTTCATTTCAATAGGGCATGTCATTTGTAAATCAAAACTTAACTGTGCGAATATTTGGGTGTTTGAACCGTTGTCATTGTTCTCTACGGGATATCGACTACAGAGATGACCGATGTTATCATGTTTTGATCGAAACAGTTATTGTCTCGAGCACGGCTTCTGTTTTTCTCGCAAATAGATGTTGATTATCGTTCTTGTCGCCAATATTCAGCAAAGAACGATGGCAGCGGTTGAAACGCAATTATATTCGGCCAACTACGGTTGCATGGAAGCGCAAGTTTATACGAGCTTACTACTGACAGTGCTCCAGCTTTCGCATATTTCCAATCAGCACAAGGTTAGCTATGTAGACAGCTTTACCATTGTAAAGTTATAGTTTATAAAACGAGCCTAAATATATCAGTATTTGCTATCGTATGTAACCAGATCAAATACGTTCAAATACTTTTAGTTGAACACGAGCCGCGCAAAAGCTCTGGTTGGAGTCTTGTGTTGACCAAAATCAATCACGTTTTATGTTTATAAAAACCAATTTATCAAAGTATCGTAAACAGTCTAAGGGTGAGTTAGGGACAGCCGTCCATTGACCTCTTACGTAACATCTAGTTGATGAGCTTCCTCGGCACTAAAACATATACTGACAATAATCTGTCTTGACCTGTTATTTCCACTCGAAAGTATATTAAAACAAATCTTATATAAAATATAGATAGTTTGTTACAGTCAAGTAAATCCCTCTATTTTTACTTGTATTGTATATTGAATCCTTATATTTTTGTAATAGTCGTAATGTAACATTAGAAAGTCGTGCCGCGTGCATTTCACAAGTTGACATATTGGTAGCATGTTTGCTTTTCATCTAGTAACTGATCACACTATATTTTATCGCACAACGTTATTGGCTAAAAACCACGCAGAAAATGCATTATATTTTTATTTACAACCAGTATTCAACGTCTGCGAACGTATTGTGTAGTTTAAAAAAAACACTTTTACTTTATGATCGTCCAAATTGTGTTAAGATGTTATTATTTAAGAATGAAATTGAGGTCGAAATTTTGTCGATTGGAGGTAACTATGAAAAGGCTGAAAGTATATTATTGCTCACTAACTTTGTAATGTTTTTCTTCCGAAAGTGACCGGAGCGGTGTGATCCCAGCCGATTGATTGTGCTGTATTGAACGAATTTAAGGTGTTTGGTCGTAATTTCTAACCTTATATTGGGAATGGTTTGTTTGTGCATGTTTATATTTTATTCTCTTTAAGCTTACGGTTTAGCAGCCCGGTCCCTAAAAGGGTTTGTTACTTGGTGTTTTTTAATTTTAATAAATTGTAAATTGATATGCGAGGACGTAACAATCGTCAATGCGCGATTTTACCTGTTGATTCTTAAACACGTTACCGGTCTATAAATATGACTTCATTAATCTCCAAATGGGTAAACTCAGTTCTTATGAATTTTTCGATAAAATATTTAAATGTTTCAAGTTTTTACCTACTAGCTTATATTCAACACCGTAAATCGTCATCTAGATAATCATTTTCAAATGACCCTACGTTCGACATATCACATTTCTTGTAAGTTATGTACCTGTTGAAAAAATATCTTGAATTTTTTATGGCCATAAAACAAATTTATTTCCTCGTCGTATGTATCGATCCAGTTTCTAATTTTATTTGTACATACTTAACGCATTTTAACTGTTTGGTTGTCCCCTTGATCGATATCTTCTATTGTAATTAGTTATTGTTTATTTTATGATAATTAAGAAATATTATGTTTTTGTTAGTTCCGTTCATTTATCTGTGATCACTTAGTGATTAATATTTTCGCAGTATGTACCAAAAACGAGTAATTTTCTATGTATATAGTCTATAAAATTATTAAAGTGTTTATGTGATATATAATTAAGAGTTAAACCGTGCCGAGTAGTTTTTCTATGTGGTATCAGTTGTGATTTTTCAATAAATGAATTGCTATATGAAATTGTTTCTCAATGTTATCTTATTCCTGGGTTCCAAAACAAAACATTTACCCTAATACTTTTTTTTTATGGAATCCGAAGTATCGGAATCATTTACAATCCATGCAGATATGTGTGCGTTTAGCGTTTGATTTAACGTACATTGTTCATAATGGTCTGCGCACACCGTGACCTTTTATTATCTACAAAATACGCAGAATTATAATAACAGTTTTAATAGTGCTAAAGCCCCAATGTAGCCAACTGGTAGTTGCAGTACTCGTTAACCGGCTCGACCGGGGTAGTACCAAACTCTTACAGAATACCGACGGGAAGTAGTATCATGCAATTGTGTTTCGTAGAGATATTGCTAGCAAAGGCCGAGAACGGATCAGCGATTCTGTCGGGGTCTCTGGTTTCCATGGGCTGCAGTGATCAGGTAAATCGCTTGCTTGTTTTGTCCGTTTCCCATTAAAAAAGACTCCTCAGTCTCCTGTTTGGACTTTGAAGTATACCGAAAAACGTTTCTATGGTGAGACAGTCGCCATCAGTAACATTGAAACGGTGAATATAGTCCGTAGTAAGTAGTGAACACCTGTTGTGGGCTTTAGTGTGTGTTTATATGATTATTGAGTCTTGCACGATTCGATATGTCCTATGGTGGCATTACCCGTTTTCCCTAGCAGTGAATAAGGTCATTAATGTTTTATTCAGGCACAAACTGGCTATTCAACTAAAAACAAAGGTTCAGGAATAAAACAAGTAGATAAGTATATCTTTAAACACTTATATTCAACAGTTTCACTCCCAACGTTACAGCATATGCTATCAACATTATAATATCAAATATTTTTTATATTTTCTATGTACAATAGGCACTTGTCAATACATTCGTTGTATTCTCTATATCACATCAAAAACTATGCTAACGAATTATACAATCATATAATTAATAGGTATTCACAATTTATACTTAATCTATTCTTCTTTCTTAATATAGGTGATATATAATGTATATATATTACTATAAAAACTATTACATCTGGAATATGCTTAAGACTGTTGATTCTGGAAGCACTTAAACAGTAACGAGGGTAGAGTATTTGTCTCTGTATTTTTTATTTACGTAAACAGAAATGCAGCGTCGAAACAAAATTGAAACAATTTTATTTTTCCGTTCCGAACTTAATATGATCTTAACAAAACTTAGATTCATTGTATCCTGCTTATCTTCGTAAGAGCCACGTAAAATTTCGTTCTATGAATTTTGAACCATATCTTTCGAGATAGTGAGTTCAACGCCAGTTTGACATTTGTCCTATATGTAGGACTTGGGCCTTACGAGGTTAAGGGTACTAAGTTTCAATAATGTCGTTCAATTAAATTAGAATATTTCGAAGTGAACGCTCTTAAATGGGATATTATCTTATGGCAATGAATGCATTAACTATTCAGGCGCGGATGGCTAGCATGTCTGACTATTTCGCTTGCCGTCGTTTTTCTGCTGGGATATTTAGAAAGAAACTAAGCGACATACGGCAACTATTGCTAGTTTTGCAAGACAACCAATGAATACGATTTCCGTACAATCGATAATTTATAAAGAGTCTGATTGAATAATCTTAGAATGAACAATCAAATATTTTTGTCAATACAATAATATACATCTTACATCATTACTTTGTGGTAAATCGCTTCGTTTGAGGCAATAATATAAAATGTAAAGATTAAAATTTTCATATCAAAAACAACATTTACCTTTACTTCACCACGAAGCTAAATAAATATGTTTAAAATGCTTAATTGACAGTTATTTAAAGGATTTGAAATAATTAAACTTCTTAAAGACATTTAACTCTTTAGTGCAAGTCAGCCCTAAAATTAGTAGCTTGTACTTCCTAAAACAATACACAGTGAAGTAGGAAAAATGTCTGTTTGACTCGCTTCCGCCTCAAAAGAAGCGATTCAATTTTTTCCTTCTGTTCCATCCAAATATATAGCTCCCTAACGTACTATATACAAGTTGAGATCAACCTTACAATTATTCTGAAGATCTTATAGATTTTGGCACGGTGGACCACATTTTTGTATTAACCTTAAATATACAAAACATATTTACAGAAAATATATAAAAATGTACACTTACCTAAAATAAGCATATTTTAATTTTGATAACAATATTGCTTTGTTTTGCGATATTTTTATGGCAAGCGATTGCTTGTTGGCTTTAACATATGCAAGCATTAAATATAAGACTACCAATTTACAAATAATAAAATTATAACACATATTTTTTTGTATATATCGCTAAATAGTGATTTCTAAGTTACAACACTTGAAAAATAAGTTGCAACGACTACAATGTACCTATCGAGATATTTACAAAGTAGGTACGGAAGTTACATTTTAATTGAAAAATATATTAAATGATTGTTTTTAAGTGAAACTAAATATTAACTCTCGAAACTCAGTGGTCATCGCATAGTTACTAAAAAAAATACTACGAAGGAGGGAAGACATTTTAGGCTTGCTTAAAAGTTGCAATAGTTAATGATGCGGTCATCTAATGAGCACTGTGCATGTTATGAATAGGTACTACCTGAATTTTGTTTATGATAAAATCAAAAGGTTACTGTTACGTAACTTGTACAAAAATGATATACAAAAAGCCATATCAAGAGATCTCTATTAGATTGAAGGCTGTTCGGCACATCTGACACTAAAACAGATTTGGTAGCGTCAGTGCTACATGCAAAATTCTTATCGCAAGAAGGGGCTTTCAATTGTCCAAGAAAGATTATCAGGTTACGTTCTCAAGTACGTAGACATGTTATGCTACAAGCCATTTTATATCCTCCTATAACTCGCCAACAATCCCCGTCGCCTTTTATCTCTATTGCATAACAGTGGTGTGCGCTAAAGGTAAAAAAGCACTGCCTAGTCTTTGTACCTGGGATGGAACCTATCTTCTTATCCCTGACGTCGAATCCACTGCACATCACGATTGTACATTGTAACTTCACCGTGGGGGCCTTAGGGGGCGGTATTAAGCAGGGCAACCGCCCAGGGCCTCGCGCCCTCACGCAACAATCCAAGTACAAAGTCTTTAGGTAGATAGGTACTAGGAGAACGGTATTTCAAACACCTAGTCTCGGAGTCTCGCAATGACTAAAGCCACCACTGTCACTCCAAATACGTTATAGTCCCGGCGCCAACCTAATGTTGCAGCAAGCAGTACGCGCTCCCGTTCGCGCTCTTCCGCTTGACGAGCGCGGCCCAGTCCTCGAGGCGGGGCGCGCAGACCAGCGAGTAGCGGCCCAGCCGCCGCCGCGCCATCACCAGGAACTCGCCGGCGCCCGCCTCGGCGCCGCACGCCGCCGACACGTGGATGTGTGCGTGGAGGCTCCGCGTCTTCCGCCGCCTGTGATTGCGGTGCGTTGTACGCTCGAGCGTGTTGTCTGTTTCATACCTGTGGGGGAAACAATTTCGTGAGAGTTCAGTAAGGTTAGCTTTTTTCTTAGAGGTAGAGCCCCTAGGAGACAACGGAGCGGTCACCGATCAAGAGTGTAAACGTTTTGTGTTTTCAAGAATAAAATGGGAACGTATTTTATGTGTGGACACAAGGATGACTTCTCCCTCAGTGCGACTATCTAACTAGTGTCATGAGAAAGGAATGGGTAAACTCGGAGATCATTAAAGTGGCGCAAAAGATATAAAATCGCAAAACACTGAACGCTCTACCGTCCGTGCAAATGATAAATGACCTGAAGAAGATTTAGGATGGAATATTAACTTGTACTGTATATTCGACTCTAATTCTAATCTATTCTACTGAGGCAGAAAAAACGACACAGTTTATGTAACATGCGTGGAAGAGATTTCTTCTCCTTACCTATAATACTCGTCCTGCGCATCGTCGTCTGGGTAGCGGGCCGCGCGCGCGGCGCCGGCGGCGCGGATGAGCTTGGTCAGGCGCAACGTGAGCTGCGTGCTGTCCAGCTCCGCGCGCTGCTCCGCGCCCACGAACGTGCCTCGAGACACTGCGATAAACAACCACTGACGTCAGAAAAGGGGTAGTGTCATTTTAAACAAAGAAAATGAAGATAAATGTTCATTCAGCTAACATAAAAGAAAAAATAAACACGGATGCAACTTTTGAAGCAGATTTTTGATATTTGATAGGATGATAAGTCTTCATATTGCTGAGTCTGACTACCCAAGAAAATGTGTACTCTGATATGTCTGATATGTCTCATTTTGATCTCATAATTATCACTGAGCATGTGGCATTGATGCACAGCCGATTTTACATACAACTCTGTCTCTACCAATATACAATCGAAGTGCGTCTTCATAATTTTTTAGTTCAAATTATTTTTCTTCGGCCAACGCAGACAGGTCGATTCTCATTGCTCTTTGACTCACATATGTACGCGCCTGCCCAGGTTGCTATTTACTATATAACCTTTCTTTACTTATTAGGTTCATACCTAACACAGGCGTTCGCTACTTGTCATTCGTTTCTCGATTCTTAAATGATCTAAATACGTGCTATGATTATCAAAGTAATAAATGAGATGTAATTCCTTATAAAGTTTGCTCCAATGCTGAATCACCCGTAAATGAAACGCAATTCGGAGGTTGACGTCAGCCCGCTCTACTCCCACGAAATCGCTATCGGCATCCTAGATATTATACTTATATTTAATCACTCTGTCGCTATTGTCGTTATTTTTTGCGTCGTGAGTCAGCGCAAATGTAGTCTTTTCCAGACCGAACCTTTGTTTGAGATAGATAAGTGAATAGTCGAAGTGAACGGTCGTCAACCCCGCCCGCCCCGCCCCGGCCGATAATTACGAAGGCTTTAACTAACGAGCTATCACGTCTCATTTGACGTCCACGTTCTCATATTCCCACAGGGGTAATGTTACTTTTTATGCCGTCTTTAATAGCTGAAAAGCTGCGATACATATGACTTACGGCACTATACAACAAACTGATTTACCTACCAGCTAATAGCAGATCAAGAAAATAACTACTTTGTGTCCGGTCGGTCGATAAAAAACCAAACTATTTTTGAGTCATTCGTGATTAGAGCTAATCTTTAAAAATGAGGTCTAATGTGTATTAATGTCGTAGGAGTAAAAAATAACAATAATTATGTTGCATGACAAACAGAAATCCGGACGGTGCGTGATGCGCCGGAGCTCGGCGACGGGACCTAATAGACCGTCGCCGCCGCGGGGCGCGCTGTACATGACATAACTCTCCACTATTATTATTTATCAAACACGATTAAAAAAATATAGTCAAGCTCCCTGCCGCGTCGCGTGCCGACCGCAGCCCATCGCATCTACATTCTATATTAACTTATGATAAACGCAAATTGAATCTAAATCCCATCAACGTATCACGTATTCGAGCGCTACCGTATACTAACAGTGCTGCGTTTCACATTTTGAGAAGTAATTAACGGACCCGGCAAAAATGCCGCATTCTTTTGTTTTCTTAAAATGTTTCCCGCAAACGAATTATATTTCAAATTTCTCCCGAATAGCGAGTTTCGTATGATAAGCGGCGGCTTCGCTTCGCAAATATTCTTGGCTCGTTACGCGGGAAAAATTATATTCTCGTATAACGTTTAATTTAATTTGAGGCGCGAGGAATCTCGATTATGGCGACAAATTACTGTGCGGGCGGCGTTTATTAACATCTGACCCGGGCCAGGTCTGGCTTCTTCTTAATCGTTATTGCGGCGTAGGTGATATATACATTATTTACTTTATAAACTTAGCCCACGCATGACTTAATTCTTAGTTGGCGATTTGTTTATCTAATGATTAACCCCCTTATTCATAAACGCTCATTAAACCTACTTTTGCTGACACATGTTTCGTCTTTATCTGCCATTACGACGTTTAGTTCAGAAAGAAAGGAACAAACCAAGTTTTAGTTATAAATGAGTAAATAAATATTAGATTAAGAGGGTGATGTGACGTATTGGGCGAGATATTTCAATTGTGCGGACTCAAAACAACAGTGCAACTCAAACACGACGCATCTTTATATATTTCTTAAATCATTGTTCTAGCCTACAATGTAGGGATTAACATCCCTGCACATATTATCGCTGAAGGTGGTACAATACTTACACCACCAGAGCTGTATTTTGAGCCCCTTGTCACTCGTATGGGGGACAAGCGACACAGCTAAACATCTAAACATGTATTTTTTAAATATCAGTAAACAACAATGGCTATGGTCTATTTTTCCAAATTCTTACCTAAATCGCTTGTGCAAAAAGCGAACTCCAACTCCTCTTCCGTGCAAGGCCTGCAGTCGGCCGTTGCTGGGTCGTAATGCCGCCTGACTATTGGTCTGGCTTCGTATCTCAGGGTGGCTTCTCGCCGTTTTGTTCCCTCTTCAGGTTCAGCCTCGACGTACAGAGCGGCTCGGCCTCGCCTGCTTCGGAAGCAACGAAGCTCCCGGGCGTCACCATCGTCCGGTGCATACAGAGGTACCAGCTTGTGGGGGCCTTCTACGAAGATACGCGCAGGAAAGCGTTCGGCTTCTGGAAGTGAAATGTCTTGGTTATATAGAAGGTCGGTGGTGATTTTGACCTGCAAATTTGATACTCCAGTTTGCATCATCTACAAAATAACGAGCCTTCTTTTCAGAGCCCTTGGTACATAAATCCCTAACTTGCCGAGAAAAGGATCATAGTTTTTTGAAATAAAAGCAGATCAGAAATATGTAGTGGAACCGGTATAAAACCAAGGAGACCAACATGCATAGGGTGTATATGTTTAACTGTGGACGGAAAAGTTTACCTGTATGGTTAAGCCTCAGCGAGTGGAACAGGTCGGGTGGATCGGGGCGCCGCACGACGCGCACGCAGACTCGGAAGTCGCGCTCGTCTGCGGGCATAGACGGGTGGAAGAGCAGACGCAGGGCGCCCCGGGGGTACAGCCACGTCACCCGGCCCTCGCGGCACCTCAGGTACACCGGCGTCACCCCTCGCTCCGCTGTGCTTGTCAGGCCACTGCAATCAACACAGACTGGTAAGTAATGGAGTTAAGTGACATGGATGGTCGATTGTTCTCGTATTAGCACTGCAGATTGATTTAACTGCAATTTTTTGACATAGTTTGATAACGGTAATGAAAAGTTATTTTATACGGAGTAGTCAGTACCCATAGGTAATTAGATTTTTTGATTTTACTATAATTGTTTGATACCAAAGAGACCGTATTTGACAATTCAAAAAACTGTAGTGGAGGAATTATAAAAAAAACCTTAAATGCGAACGACCCGAATACTGACGTAAAATATACGAACTCGCTGTAGGTAGTAATAATAAAAACAGTGCCCAGTTTCAACAATACAATTTTCTGTAACCAGATAGGTGTTATGTTAAACTTTGAAATCGATCGTCATATCATAAAAAACGGACTGTCATATCTTGAATCAATTAAACGGCCGTCTCACTAAAATGTTGGTTTACGCTCATTTATTTTTGTCGGTTTGAACAAGAAAGTTGTCTTAGTCGTATTTGGACAATTTGATTGGTATAGCATTGGCTTCTGGGGAGTTTTGAAGAAAGCTAATTACGTATGCGGTGCGCGCGCGTTGCGGCGCGAGCCCGGTCGTATCTTACCATACAAATTATTAAAATCTCCTGAAATTGCCTCTGTGCTTTCGTACGCTTTACGCTTCGCATTTGGATAAAAAAAGTGATAAATTCTCATTAGCGTATAAAAAATAAGCATTTCTTTAAAAACTTACCGGACTCAAGAAAAAGGGCTTACCTACCTAAAACTTGTTTTTGCATTTTGAGTGACGAGGCACTAACGACGTGGTTTCTTGACAAGTAACCTAGAGCAGGTATAATTGATGTACCTTTTATGTAAATTGATTTGTATCCCATTGTGAAAACATAATTCGTCTCCTATTAATAGCATAAAAGGGTGTCATCGACTTAAATCACATTCCTGACCCTGAGTACCTAGAAGTGTGTATGATATAGATCCTACAGCTCCATTATTGCAAAGACATAGAATTATTATTCCACAGTAAGTAGTATTGGAGAGGTGAATCATAATATCCAGATCGAAAGTCTCCCGGGCAAGGAGTGGCGAAGATTATGGCACGCGATCGAGGTGTCATTTCTCGTCCGTATCGCGAGCTGCTGCCATAAACAAGCCGCGAGCGGACAATTGTATCTGTAATCTGCGGGCACGTGGGCCCGCGCCCACGCCTGCCCACGGCACCGGCCACTCACACGACCCATAAAACCCAGATATACGACCAAACTCATATAAAAGATGCGACTCAGAGATTTTACACGACTTGATGCGACAATAAAAGCAGGCCTTTGTGTAAGTATAGTACAGGCATATTTGATGGCTTCACGAGGGTTTACGAACACATTGTGGCCGCACCAATTTAAAATTTATAAGAATGTTCCAAAATTTACGACATTACGACTGATTGATTTAATAAATCGAACTCGAAGTCCTTCGAATGTTAAAATTATTGTGGCCATAAAAAGATTCCTCGTGCAATACGAGAACATCAATCAGAGCTAAAACAAGTCTGATTAACATTGACTGTTAGTTTATTGTCGGTGACATTTACGATATTGGGCTTATAAATATTTATTGCTACATTTTAATTTCTTATTTCTAGTGTCGGTTGGGGCGGCTTCCTAATACTTTAACGTCATCGAGTACTTCCTTAATCCTGGCTAATGGGCGCGCGATGAGATATGAGTTTGTAGTAAATTATGGGTTCGGCGTGGTAACAAGTGTGGCGGCGTGGGGTGCATGTGCCGAGAATGCCTGCGCGACACACGTGGACGGTGCCGAATGCTACCCTTGTACGGCAGGGGTGAGCAACCGTGGGACAGTCATAACAGGTGATTATACAAATGCTCATAAAATAAGACTAAGACAAAATTCTAAAAGTTTGTGCAATTCTTGTTTTGTAGGCTAGATAATGTTGCTACAAAACAAGTTTTACTTGGTTTCACTTTGAAATTTAATTTATTTTTATATTCTATGTAGAGACATTTTTTGGTGCACCAAAAGTGAGAAATTTAATAAAATCTCACTCAATAAAAACCAGCTGTAAAACTTTCGAGTATGTATAATGTGGCGGATTCATTTGGTTTTTCGGTCGTGTTCCTGCTGTAAAAAACAATGTTTTCATATTGTGTGTGTAGTGTGTCAAGATGCCTCCAAAACTACAGGCTAATATTTCCCGACTTTAAGGTACCAATTTGACACGTGATCATTAAGCTACCCGCCAGTGACCTAGTCCCAAACTAAGCAAAGCTTGTCGGCACTATTGGTACTTACTAGACAACGGATATAATAAATGCATATTATTATGTATTTATAAAGATAAGTACATACTTGAACACATATGTATAATATCGACGACTCGGGAACAAACATTCATATTCATCATGAAAATATATGCCCCTTACGGGCAACGGACCTGTAATCAATAAGTCATAGTCACTAATCACTGAGGCTATCTGATCATTCAAACTGTGGTAGGTAATTGTGTTACGAACAAATTTACGGTTTAACTCTGCCGCTGCTTTAGCGACCCCTGGCAGCGTTATCGGCGTACGCTAAAACAAATACACAAAAACGACACATAAAAACCGCACACGTTTTTTGTTTCCAAACATTAGGAGTGTTAACTATTTCAAGTTGTTCCGCGTTCAACCCCATATCACGGAGGTATAATATTAATTTCTAAAGAATTTTGTATTCGACGTTAATGCCCATGCCTTTCAACATTATAATTTCCAAATTCGGCCTTCCATAATTAAGGAAAACATTTAAGTATGTAACGGTTTACCGATAAGCATCGTCTCTCTGTTCGATAATGACATAAAAACAAGACGCGAGGCGATCGTGATCCATTAAGAAAAAAATGTACAAAACGAAGATTATCATCGGCAGATTCAAATTGAAGCAATCCCGGGCCATTACCAGGCAAATGACGCGGGCGCCGGGCCCGGCTAAAAGCCGCTAATGTACCTTAACGTAACGCACCCAATGAATCCATGGCATATCTCTCTCATACTCGTATACTTGACATGTCGCTGTCTCTTTCAAATAAGTCACAAGGATTGGTGGAATGATGTCACGCGCGCGGACAAATTAGTGCTTAATTTATTTCGTGGGCAACATCAGCAATTTATTTTATGTTTTTCAACCGTTTGCTACTTCTGCGAACTCCCAAACTCGTGCCGTTAGAGACCTTTTCCTTCCAGATTGTTTACTTCATTATTAATTCAATTTATCTGAACGACATATCAATTCGTGTAAATGTAGCCTTACGAACATCAGACATGTTTTGTTAAATGCCAGAAATGGTTTTAATTTTATATAGCCCCCGTTAACAAAAAAATTTGATCTTACAGACACGATATTGAGTTTTAAAGGCGTCAATAAAATAAACTTTTAACATACTAGTGTTAATATGCCAACTCAACCGCGTTTTATAATTTCCAATACCTTTTAAAGCTTATACAAAAAGTCTAATAAAACAATTTTTGACTAGTTATGTTAATTCGGCGAATGTTTTCGATATGGAAAACCGTTTCGTTCGAAGACAAAGGTCAAAAAACATAATCGATTAGCTGATAGAGTTGCGAATTCTTGACCCTGCGACTCCGGCTTTTAGTTTTACGATGTTGGTATCTTCGTTGGCAGGGTTGCCAGAATGCATAAGACAAGTGCGTTGACGAGCCCGTGTGGAAAGTTCATTATTGCGCGATAACAGGCCCCATAAAGCTTTATCTTGGCTTTACAACGGCATCGCTAGAATAATAAAATAAATGTGTATCTCTTCTACGAAGCCTTTTATTTATTCTCGCCCAAAGCTGGGCCGAGATAACAATGACGCGTGCGTTCAACCTCTACTTAGGGTTGAACTTCTGAAATTGTCGGAAAGAGAAAGTTAGTCTTCTAAAGATTCTTACTAATTTTTTTTTTTTCCTGAAAGGAAATAAGGATTTACTTATATTAATTGTTGACAATCAATAATTGTATGGAAATAATAAAAAAGCGCAACATAGTTCTAAATAAGCAGTAAAGTAGGTAATTACTATTTTCTCATTTCCTACACGCAAATTTTACTATGATCATCATCATAGTAAAATTTGCGTGTAGGAAATGTTCAAACAATGCTGAATTTTCTTTTAGCGATGATAGCATTTCTAATAGGATGCTGAGCAATAAGAAAAACAAAGCAGCCCTGGCCGCGACAAGCCGCGCCCGCGCAGCCAGCCCACGCGCCGCATTGTCGCTTGTACACTCACACTTACAAGCCTTTCACTACCACGGACATTAATAAGCTTTTAAGCTCACTCACACACCTACCTCCCTTTTACAGCACACCGGCACGCCTTCGTTATACGTTTTTTCCTTTCTGGGTCAAAACCTAGAGACATTGTCAGAGATTGCTAACAACGACTATTCCGTGTTCTTTGTTAAATATGTATAGCTTAGCGGTCGTGAAATCGTATCGCGACATGAAAACGGTAATGAATAACCGTCTATTGTAACGACACTCGGCTGAATTTAATGTTAATTTTAAACTCGGCAAACCCTTATAATCTATACAAAAATCTTACATATCACAATTTATGACTAGATAAAGATTAAGTACCTAATCTAATTATTTTGTATGCGTCTAAATACTCGAAGTTCAGTCAAAATATCTTCCTTATAGTCTTCAAAGTTTTATAAAACAAAGACAATATCGCTTCCAAATAACTACAGCACTTATTATACTTTCAGCGCGGTAAGTTAAGTTTAACCGCAATTTATCAAGCACAATTTAAAACTTTGATTTGCGAATGCTATAACATCATAGTTTCAAGATCAACTAATAAACGCAAAGAGAGGCATGTACGAGTATCGAGGCATAGAGTACACCTAGCACGCATCTTCTCGACACGCGTTGCTCTCTACGTAACTCAGTGCGTCTCTCTCCTACTGGGCTAGTTACAAAGATACGCAATAAGTTACGTAGCGAGTAGACGCGTATCAAGAAGATTCATGCTAGGTGCACTACACTGGTGTGTTGTCAAAGCATGCGCGGAGAATGGCCGTGAAACAATGGGCCATCGGACAATGGTCGGGTGGGCGCCGCGGGCGACATCACCGCACGTGGCCCATTGTATTCATATGTCCATTTATATCTATCTACACTAATAAAATAAAAAACCTGCGTCTCGAGTACCTTTAACCTTTTTTGTGTTTCGGGCTATCATTAAATTTTGAATTCGAAAAATAAGTTACATATATGTACATGCAGTCGCCAACACACTTAACTGACCATTCGTGAACTTTATCCTTAAGAATAAGGTGCAGGACTGGTCGGTTAACTGTAAAGTGTAAGTTTAAGTCTATGTGAACCACAGGGCTGACCAATAAGTATTAAAAGCGGGCTTCGGTCTAGCTACGGTTTAAGTACGTAACTAAATCTTTAAAAAATAAAAAGCGTAAATCTAATTACAAAACGGAATGAGTATTGAAATGACGAAAAGCCGAAAAGGCAGGCTATAAGAGAACTCGCAAATGTAATCGACATATCTGCACTCGCTTGTCTACAAAACTAAATTGTACTCTTTCCGTCGCAGTTGGCCCTGAAAATCGTACGATAGATCCGGTCTAGGAACAAGACTTGGATTTTTCGCAATTTATCTCTATTGTGGAATAATGGCATAGTATCGTATGTGCTGATTCGTTCTGATTATATAATGGGTGGACTCGTGCGGTCGGCGCGTGGGCGCCCCTCCGTCGTCGCCTACAAGTACGTAATTGCGGATCCGCACCTCTTCAATCAGTGCCGTGGGGTACCGGCTTAGAATAGTACTTCCCCATCTTTTCCCATGGGTGCCGTAAGAACCGGCTAAGGGGTTTCTTCTCCAGAAGGTGGGCAGCAGCGCCTTCTGCTCGACACGTAAATACTGCGCTCGCCAACCCGCTTGCCAAGCGTGGTGAGTATGGCAAAACCCCTCCAAAAAAAAACTAAAATGACTTCACAACAAAGGACCAGGCCCCCAGTCCCCGGCGGCTCCGCTATTCCGGGCCACGGTAGCAGCCTCGGTAACGGCGGAGCAGGGGGTGCTAAGAATCCCCGGCAGACGCCCGGCTACCACTCCCAACCCAAAAGACGACTGGCCCTGGTAACACACAACATTCGGACACTGAGAACTGACGAGAAGCTAATCGAGCTGGAAGAGGAGATGAGTAGGTTACACTGGGATATTTTGGGGTTATCCGAAGTCCGTCGAGAGGGTGAGGACACGATAACTCTGAAATCCGGCAACCTGCTCTTCTACCGGGAGGGTGACAAGCGGTCCCAAGGTGGTGTTGGGTTTCTCGTTCACAAGTCCCTTGTAAACAACATTCTCACCATCGATAGTGTGTCGAGTAGGGTAGCGTACCTGATACTCAGAATATCTAAAAGGTATTCGCTGAAGGTCATTCAGGTATACGCGCCGACCACGTCACACTCCGATGAAGAGGTAGAGGCAATGTATGAGGACATTAGTAGGGCCATACATACCTCTAAGACCTATTTCAATGTTGTTATGGGGGACTTTAATGCAAAGCTGGGCGAAAAAAGCGATAGTGACCTGAAAGTGGGGCTATTTGGTTATGGACAACGGAACCAAAGGGGTCAGAGGTTGGCCGACTTTCTGGAGAAAGAGGGACTCTTTATGATGAACTCTTTCTTCCAGAAGCCATCTCATAGGAAATGGACCTGGTTAAGCCCTGATGGTTCCACGAGAAATGAGATCGACTTCATATTGACTACTAAGAAACAGATATTCAATGATGTCTCCGTGATCAACATGGTTAAAACCGGAAGCGATCACCGCATGGTTAGAGGCAAATTGAATATCGATGTTAAACTTGAGAGGTCTCGTCTTATGAAGTCCACGCTCCGTCCTTCTCGCGCCCATATCCGAAACCCCGAAAGCTTTCAATTGGAACTCGCAAATCGCTTTGAGTCGCTAGACAGCTATGCATCGGTGGACGAGATCAATAACAGGTTAGTGGAAACTGTCCGTATGGTTGGCGCTAAGTTTTATAAGCCCAATCGTACCAATAGACCACAAAAACTCTCAGACCATACTCTCGACCTCATGGCTGAACGACGCTTGTTGCAACTGCAGTCCTCTCACGACGCGAAGTCATATAGACAGCTCAATAGACGCATATCAAGTTCCATGCGGCACGACATCCGAACCTTTAATACAAATCGTATTAAAGAGACGATTGAGCGGAATAAAGGCTCCAAAGTGTTCGCAAAAGACTTGTCTATTGGGCAGAGCCAGCTGACGAAGCTGAAGAGGGAGGACGGTAGTATAGCGTCGACCAAAGCAGAGGTGCTGAGGGAGGTTGAGAGGTTCTATGGACAGTTATACACCTCGGTCTCAAAACCTGTTAGCAGCCTGGCCAAAGATCCAAGAGCCAAGCTGACCCGACACTATACCGAAGATGTCCCGGACATCAGCCTGTACGAGATTAGGATGGCCCTGAAACAGCTTAAAAACAACAAGGCGCCGGGCGAAGACGGAATCACATCAGAGCTTCTGAAAGCGGGTGGAACACCAGTACTTAAAGTCCTTCAGAAGCTCTTTAATTCCGTGGTGCTCGGAGGTGCAACGCCAGAAGCATGGAACAGAGGGGTGGTGGCGCTGTTCTTCAAGAAAGGGGACAACACTTTTCTGAAGAATTATAGACCCATCTCGCTTCTGAGCCATGTTTATAAGCTGTTTTCCAGGGTCATCACGAATCGTCTCGAACGCAGGTTTGATGACTTCCAGCCTCCCGAACAAGCCGGCTTCCGAAAAGGCTTTAGTACCATAGACCACATCCACACGCTGCGGCAAGTTATACAGAAGACCGAGGAGTATAACATGCCATTATGCTTAGCGTTTGTGGACTATGAGAAGGCCTTTGATTCGATCGAGACGTGGGCGGTGCTTGAGTCTCTCCAGCGATGCCGTATTGACTATCGGTATATCGAAGTGTTGAAGTGTTTGTACAATAACGCCACCATGTCGGTCCGAATACAAGACCAGAGGACGGAGGAAATTCCATTGCAAAGAGGTGTGAGACAGGGAGATGTTATCTCTCCGAAACTGTTCACCAACACAATGGAAGATGCCTTTAAGCTTCTGGAGTGGAAAGGATTCGGCATCAATATCAACGGCGAGTACATCACTCACCTTCGATTTGCCGACGATATAGTAGTCATGGCAGAATCGATGGAAGACCTTAGCACGATGCTCGAAGACCTCAATCGGGTTTCCCAACGGGTGGGCCTTAAGATGAACATGGACAAAACGAAAGTCATGTCGAATGTCCATGTAGTGCCCACCCCAATAGCAGTAGGAAACTCAACTCTCAAAGTTGTTGACGAATACGTCTACCTAGGACAAACAGTCCAACTAGGCAGGTCCAACTTTGAGAAAGAGGTCAATCGTCGAATCCAACTCGGCTGGGCAGCGTTCGGGAAACTGCGAAATGTCTTCTTGTCCAATATACCTCAGTGTCTGAAATCGAGAGTGTATGATCAATGTGTGTTACCAGTGATGACTTATGGCACTGAAACGTGGCCGCTTACTATGGGCCTTATAAGAAAGCTCAAAGTCACGCAACGAGCTATGGAGAGGGCTATGCTTGGAGTTTCTCTGCGTGATCGAATCAGAAATGAGGAGATCCGCAGACGAACGAAAGTAACCGACATAGCCCAGCGGATTAGCAAGTTGAAGTGGCAGTGGGCAGGGCACATAGCACGGAGAACTGATGGCCGATGGGGTCGGAAAGTTCTCGAATGGCGGCCGCGTATTGGCAAGCGCAGCGTAGGACGACCAGCCACAAGATGGTCCGATGACCTCGTACAGGTGGCAGGAAGGCGCTGGTTGCATTCTGCTTCCAACCGGCCACTTTGGAAATCCATGGAGGAGGCCTATGTCCAACAGTGGACTTCTTGTGGCTGAGATGATGATGATGATGATGACCTCTTCAATCTTGGACTAATCGAATCTAGAAACGGATCGAGACCAGAACTATGAGTTAGACAGACAGAACTTTATTCATTTAGCAATATCCTGAGTCTTGATTGATTACAACTCATGTTGTAATCATTTACTTGATAAATTCCTATCGATTGTTTTAAATTAAACTTATCGATTATGTAAAATGAAACATGATGGTAATTAAGTAAATGTATGGAAAACTTTAGACAACCAATAAATTACATTCCTATTCCTAGAGAACACGTAGTAGTAAATAAATAAACACGTAGGTACTTTTGCTCAATCTGCATTAGAAGAGATTTAGACTGCCGTTTTAATTAGGTACGAAATAATTATGTCTTTACTTTTTTTTACAAAACCGACATTATCGACAAATAAACGATGATATCGTTACCATAAACATAACTCTAGTAGCGTACGATTATTTCTAGTCAGATACGGATACCGCGTCGAATCCCGTCACCTAACTCATTCATAAGAGCACGCAAGGACTATTAAATGTATCGGTTTAAATCGATTTAACTATAGTGTGAGCCGCCGTAACCTCATGCGTTACACATTTCATTAGCCACGCCGTATTTTAGTTCCGCAAATATTTTGCCTATGTAGTTGTATGGGTTTAGTTTAGTCAAAAATCTCAACCACGTCCACATATGTCACGATGTTTTTGTGTAGATTTACTGACGCACTCAGGATTTAATTAATGAACTTTTAATTTATCCTCTAATGTCATAAACAGTCTCTAACGTTAAAGTAACAAGCGGTTCGGTAAGTTTTTGAATACGGCTGTTTTGGGTGTAGTGCGCTTGAATTGTAAAGAATGAGTTCATTAGTTCCTAAAATCATTTATAACTTGTCAAATTACTATATTAACAGAGTTTTTTCTAATTGGGTCTATTTCAACAGTTTTTTTTTTAAATAATTTCTGTTTAGATTATGTTTTTCTTGGTTTCTATAATCTTGAAGTAAATTATATATTCGTATGTCATCGTTTAGGATCGGTAGGCATATTGTAACTTGTAACGGTATCGCTCTTACTCTGTTAAAGTTCACGCTTAACCAGTTTATTTTTTCCGATCAGTACCGAGCGGAGTTAACTGGCTGTGTAAACACGACATGATCGTACATAGCTGTGACTAAGCTACTTCTTATGCTCCATGCCAGTACATATGTGTCAGTTCCTGTACCTATAAGGACATTGTGTAATCTTATTCAGTACACTCGTCTGCATAAGTGTCTTTTCTTAGGAAGAAACTAAAAAATGAATAGGTAGGTATTATGATATGATTGAGAAACATCTGCCTTTAAGCTCAACTAAAAAACATGTACGTCTTTGTTTTGAGAACATTTTTTACATGATAATGTCGCAGTATGTTCAAGTCGCTAATAAATCCTGGAAGAGAGTCATAAACCATTTTTTTGTTTAATTAAACATCATGAATTTGGCTGAGCGCATGTGCGGTCGACTCCTACGCAGGCGCAAAGCGACGTCGCCGAGGCGCCAGCAACCACATGGGCTCAGTTTTTACTGCTGACTAGCTGACAGACAGTATTATAAACATGTTTCGGGAACATGAGCACCGCTGACCTTTGCATTGTAAACGTAAACAAGTGACGATTAACGCCCGACTGCAGTAAAACCTCGATAATTATGCTAATTCGATCTCAGTTTGGTTTAATGATTTTATGGAATGATTGGGTTTTATGGAGACGAGATAATCACTTTTGTAATAGCGATGAAACGCTATAAAGGTGTAAAAAAACCTGGAATCCAAAAATAGTCATAAGCAAGCATTCTGGTGTTATCATGTTTTTTTTTCTGTTTTCTAAATTATGTGCTCTTTAAGTCTTGAAACCGTTCTGGCATAAGTTAGAAGACATTCTTTTATGAATGTTGATTAAACAAAATAGTGGCATAATAATAGCCGCATGAGTCGAGGCTGGCGTAAGACACCGCCCCAATTACCTGTCATTTGGAAGGCATGTCTGTAATTGCGTGCACGGCGACATCGCTGGCTCTTTGTTGCGCATGTCTTGCATAGAACTGAGTTATGCTGAGATTGTCGAGTAACCTCAGTCGACCTTTGTCACGGTAAATAAAAACAAACAAGCCTCTTAAAAAGGTATTTATAAAGAGGTCCAGTGCTAACACAATTATAACATGTCCCTCATTATTTTTGTTTTTAACATAATCGCCTTACTTTTGCTTGACTGTCAGACATCTTAATTAGGTCTAATAATAAACGGGTGCATAAGGTCTGTAGCAAAAAATCTTACAACTTTGATTGTCATTTATTTTTTGTCAGTGAGAAAAGACTTTACGCCTACCCCCGAGCCGAGCCCCAATGGTGGGGGTTTTCAAGTACACTTAATAACGAGAACTACATTTTAATTTATTTTACTTTTTGCTGAACTTAGTCCTCGGCCGGAGGTGTTACTTGGGTGCCGATCTATTGTCTCAATAAACACTACATATTTACTTAACAAGTGAAACAAACTAATCAATGAAAACAGATGAGTCTAAAAACCTGTACACGTTTTGCGTAATCAATTTATTACGCAAATAATCGCGCCTGAGAATAGTAAGATTGAATTGTGTGGGAAAATGTATCGATAGAGTGATAGGAGCATTTCGTCATGCGATCACATGCTTTCACGCCAGTCGTGGGAAACATCGGATGATCCATATAATTTGCAGGCCATAAATGCTCACCATAAAATGATAAGGGTATAAATAGCCGCCGAGTCAAGCGGTGGTGGAATATTTGATCATTAAATAACTAACTGGATTAGATAATATGACTGATGCTTCCGTGTAGTGGCTTTGTCGTTTTTGCCTATAGTTTTTATTTGTTTTCCTGGTGCCTTTGTTAGATTTCGCGATTTCTAAACCTTGTAAATGATTAAACTGCCCATTAGATAATTATAACACTTTCATTCCAGTTATTCCGCTGGTAAACAAACGATTACGTTTTGTGGATTTGCAAACGCATATTATAAGCAAAATAATGCTCTATTTATCGAACATTTCCTGCACTCTATCTCGGGCACGATGTGCATTACAGAAGCGACTCACAAGCTTTCGAGTAAAGTACAAATTTGCGATATTCTCGCTCGGTACTCGAACTGTTGCTGGGTGTAATCTCCCTATGCAAACACATCTTTTTCCCATGTAAATTGGGTCATTCCCCCAAATCTATATCACAAGATTCACAGCCCGGCGTCGGCGCAGCGGCCGCCGATAAGAGTCGTTCACACGCTATCTATCAGTCGTGACACTTGTCCGACGGACGGACAACACAGATTGTGTTATTTACATCGTATAGATGAAAGTGATAAAGGCTAAGTCGTATATTACGAGATTATGATGGATACGGTTTAGGTTGGTACCTTCCGAGTTAACCTTCGTCGAGTAATCAGTCTTACCGACTGTGAATTATTATATAATTAAGAGAATCAATAATTGTAAACGAAGTTTTTTTGACAAAAATAGCAAATCGGTTCTCTCTTATAACATTTTTAAATCTTTATGTTCAAATCGCTCTATTTTTCTGCTTAACTAAAGCCTGGTCTTAAATAAAGCCATACCACTTAACGGGTATCACATAATAACAATAATCATTCTGTTTTATAGAAACCAGTTACAAATTCAAAGATCGCTAACAGCTTTCTAACAAAACTGTCATAATCATAACCTAAACAGAAACATGAAGCCATAGACAAGTCGTGGCGGCCATTAAAGATAAAAACGCCATAACCAAAGTGCTTATACCGGAGCGACAACAACTTGTTATTATGTAAAATCTGTGTACGGGTTCGAAAAAAAATGGTAAATTATGGGCGAAAGTTATTGATAAATAGTGCCCGAAACTTTGCAGCTTGAGTGTTACCTAGTGCTAGAGCTGTGGACAGACTTATGTATTAGTTAGATTAAAGTAGGTTCATGATGTAATTGCAAATTATTTCGTCGACGTATAGTCGATGAATGTAAACGTTCGTCTTTTTGCATCTTGTCACATTGTAATGGACTGCACAAGAAACAAACTTTCCGCAACTGTACCTTACATACAAAGCGCATGAGTAGGTATAACATTACTTTTACAAACTTCAGAAAGAACAGTTTTAATGGATAGTGTGAACTCTACTTTACAGCAAAGTTTAATTAATAGCTCCTATTAGCTAAGCTAATGTAGTTGCGTAAAACTGGACTGGTATATAGCGTTAACGAATCATTTGTCTGTGCTTTTGTACCAAGTACACAAATATCCATTCTGTTTGTTGGGAAATCTTACCATAGACCGAGCCTCTATTTAGCTATACCTACAGCCGTGTAGTTTTACTTCGTCTTGCAATATATTTAGGGCCAAATTCGAATAGAGGTCCTGGAAACTAAGCTTAAGTGTAGATTTTATTAAAATAATGATATCCTTCGACATCTTAAATAAAAAGTTAGTTATATTTTGAGTTTCCCGACTGATAAAATCTTAACACTATCGTCAAACGATCTAAAACGGTTCATTGTTTCTTCTTCAACCTTGATATTAACAAAATCATCAAGAATACAGACGGCGCTAAATGCTAACAAAAGATTAAACTGAATTTAATATAATTAAAGTATCTTGAACATCTGTACATGATCAGGTAAATGAACCCTCCTAAAATTATAAGCTGTCAGCATTCACATAAAAAACTATGGGCATAAAATTTCATAATACTAACAGCGTCAATTTCTAGAGCCAGAAAAGACGAAACTAAGAAAAACTCTTTTAATGAACCACCGATGCAAAAAGAACTGAACCAAGACCTACCGCCCGCATTGACCCTCAGCTCACCAAGGCTCACTGTGCTTTACAACACTGAGAAAACAACCTCAAACAACATTATTCACTTGTCTTCTGTCAAAGACGCCTCTTCCCATGACTACTACTAAAGTGTGCAAGGTATAGTCGCCCAAGTAATTACCTTTACCAATTTGAACGTTATCCCCTCGTAATACGTTCGAAAAGTGTTACAGCGATTTCTCAGTCGCCTATGAGCCCGTGAGAAACATACGTGCGGTTTGCGCACTGAATACGAATGTGCACTTACAATTTCATTGCCCTATTTATTTCGAGCTTACTGTCTTTACGTGTGTTACCGTTCCCAGGGAAAGTGACTGCGTAATGTATTGTGTCGTAATTTGATGCCCCAGCCTTTGGAATTATGTAGAGCGACTCGATCCATTTCAGATTTTAAAAAAAAACGGAGCTTGGAGCTTAAACTGCGTAAAAAGTTATTAACTACATGTTATGTTACCTACTATAGACACAGTATAGATATAACCAGTAAGGAATCTACGTATAGTCGACCAAGGAAGTGCTTGATCACTTTTCATGACATTTCCCAGTAAAATACAATTTCGTTAAGGCTTATTCTAAAAGATTAACGTAATTGGTTGGTAAAATTTACCTCTGACCAATCACAGGCCAAAAGTAAATGTGCATGCAATTTAAACTGTGATGTCAAAGAAACAGAAAATATTTTATATAAACACAAACTAACTTGTTCCTTTAACTCAAAAAAGTTTGTGTTAGAAACCATTATTAACAAAAAAACAAATTTGATTTTCATATTGCTTTTGACTTATGATCTGTCAATCTGTCTTCTTATTGGCCATTCAGTCAATCACTGAAAAGAAAAATGTCGGGTCATCGTAATTTAAACATGCACGAAAGAGCTGAAATAATCTCATTGCATCGCTTAGGGTATAACATCAGTGAAATTTCGAGGGAATTAAATGTAACGCGATCTACGGCACGTTTTTGGATAAGACGAGAAGGAGAAGAAGGAAGTCTACAAGATCACAGTCGAAGTGGGCGTCGCCCCTCTATAACGAACACGCATAGAAACATCATGAGACAGAGTTACGAAGAGAACGGTTTTACTGCTACGGCCCATTTTGCGGAACAATTCGACGTCAGTACTGAAACCATTCGGCATCATTTGCATAGTATGGGGTTACATTACAGACGTTACGCCAAAAAAGTTCATTTAACGGACGCAAATAAAGCAGCTCGTTTAAATTTTGCCCGCGTGTTCTTGGATTTTGACTGGTCCACCACAATATTTACGGACGAAAAAACCTTCAAATCGAGTCAACATGGGCGAATGAGTCTCTGGCGTTATGATAATACCAGATACACTGATGATCATATAGTGTCGACCACGGAGTCTGGTAGAATCAGTGTAAACATTTGGGGCTGGATGTCGGCTGATGGAGTTGGCGAGCTTAGTCGATTACCTCCACGAGCAAACGCTTTAAATTATGTGGACAATTTAGAAAACGCCATGTTGCCAACCGTACGAAATGTCTACCCGGAACGTGATTTGCCAGAATTTTATTTTCTGCAAGACAACTGCAGATTACACACGGCTAGGGTGACCCGTGCCTGGTTTGAACAACATCCCTACATTCATTTGATTCCTTGGCCATCAAAATCTCCGGACCTTAATCCCATTGAAAACCTTTGGGGACTCATGGTGCAAAGGTGGAATCACCGCAACGAGAGATCTCGGGATGCCATTGAAAGCCACTGCCATGAGGTTTGGGACGCTATGCGAGGAACAGATATTTGTTCGCGCCTCGTTAGCTCCATGAGAAGCCGCCTCCTGGCTGTAATTGAAGCAAATGGGGGAAATACATGCTACTAAAAGTTTTAATTGTAATTTTACCATATTTATGTTATATGTTAAGTTTGAAGAAGAACAATTTTTATTTTTTTAATATACCATTCTACCACAGCATGAATTATTAAAATTATTTTATCATATTTGGCTACATTAGCACGTTAGCATTTATTTATCGCACACATAAAAGCACCCGTCTCTCTCGCACACTCTTACTGGTTAGAAAGGGATGATTGCTTTATGTCGGCGATAAAAGCTAACGCGCTAAGGCCTCTGCATCAATTAGTATCTATCCACCCATCTATTCAATATGAAGACATTTTATTATATCCTTTTGCTACCCGTATCTCTCACGTCAGTGAAAGCAATTTAGAAACTAGTTAAATAATGATACAACAAATAAAAATAACAAATATGCTCGGACTGCTTATGATCATTTACTTTTTATAGGTGGAAAAGCATGGTATATATGTAAAATTGCGTCTGTAGTATTCCCCTTTACTTGCAGATAAAACTTAGAACGAGCCAATAATTAATCGGAGAACTCCGAACAGAGACCTCGCGATGAACTTCGTAACCGCCTGACCGATTCTGCTCATGATCTAATTTTAATAGTTTAATAATCCTCAACTACTTAACTCGTCTACCAAAAAACAGATGCGGCTGTCCGAGTCTATCCTCTTTGTAACTTCGGCCGCCTACTCCTTCTATACCACGCAACAGATTTTAATACGGTTTTCACTGTAATTTAGAAATGTTCTCATTGCCAGCTAAACGGTTGGCCGCCACACTGTAAACTCTAAATCGATCGAAAGGTGCTTTTTAAACATATGAACACCATACCACAAAAGTAAATTGCACCTACGTGAAGCCGGGGCGGGTCTCTAGTATACTATATATTGGTCTTTGAGAGAGTTGCTGTCATCATTATCAGTTCCGAATTCAAAGTTAACATAAATGACACATTACTGACATAATGCAGCATGCTAACAAAGCCAAACTAAAATAGACCTTGCCGCTTTATTGGTGTGCAAATGACATTCAACCTTAGGGTGGCTAAGCAATTTCTTTGTCGACTATACAAACGCTCGGAACCGACGCACGCACACAGACGCACGCTCAACACGGCCGCTAAGGCTGCTAACGCGACTGACGGCCGCCTTAGCAGCCTTAGCGGCCGTGTTGAGCGTGCGTCTGTGTGCGTGCGTCGGTTCCGAGCGTTTGTACGTAGATTCCTTACTGGTTATATCTATACTGTGCTATAGATCTTGGTCTGAAATATGTTTTTTTTTTGCAAATTAACGGCTCAATTTCTTTGTTACGTACTAACAAATTAGTCAGACTAGTACACTTCCATATAAATATTACTTATTGTAAGAAATAGTTTTATCCTTTTTTATCAAAGCGGCTTGATATTACAATGTTTGTAAACAGTTCGACTACTCCATAACTACATAATTGACGCTGCCTACTATTAACTACGTATCTTCATAAGACAAACTATTACAACGAAACTAGTTTGCACGGTTACCAATATTATCATTAATTAGAAAGACACGAACAATTTTGTTGCAAAATCTCAAAGGAAATCAGACCACGACATCGGTAGAGATTTAATTTAAAGTTACCGTTGCAGTGAACGCAAATTTGCATCCAAATGGGCTATAAATGTACTAAATATTGAATCGTTTATTATAATTCGCATCAATTGGGTAATAAACAACAAACGAGTGTAATTATTTGTAATAAATGTTTTACTGGCCGTTAAATAAACACTAATTTGTTGCGAGCTCTACATTGTTAAACTTTCGCGCGATTTGCTCATAGTTAAAACAATAAAAAAATTATACTTAAATTATAAGCTTACTTTTTTTCGAGGCCATTGTAAAACACTTAAAACGTCGATGTAAATAAAACGTTTAAAATCGAGTTTCAATATGAGAGCAGTGTCCCCTACAAAAGACTTCAACGGCGACAAGCGTGCGCAAGCGCCGAACGTGACGGCCTCGCCACATCACTTTAAATTTTACACGTTTTAATGTAAATCTAGTTTAACTACTTGCATAAAATAACAGTTTATGCTTGCCGCATTAATCAAAACGACTGTATTTCAAAGAAAAGTAATAAAATGTATAAGTCGTAGGCTTACTTGCATACATCTACTCGTAACTTGTACAGTCAGCGTCGATGTTATACACAGTCGAAGAGGTCAATAAGATTTACACTCGATTCAATTTTATAGAGAGAGTAAGGTGTTATTTTAATCCACATTCTGAGCACTATGGACGGATTGAAAATTACCACAACTTTGGGTAAGTGACAAAAAAAAAAGAGAAGTTGACTAAGAGTAAATCTATTTTGGTGGAATGCATCTTTTCACACTCAATAAAAAAGTTAAAGCAAAACTATTTAAACAGTTAGGACTATCTTCCCGAGCCACAATTTCGTTTTCTTTAACTCTTCAAACTTTCAAATTATAGCCTAATAGAATTCTTATAAGAAACTAGCTGGCTCCACAGCGCCCATAGGCCACGGACATGGCTAAAAACGCCATGGCCAATGCATTAGGGAATCAATAAGGCTGTAATCTGCTACAAGCGGAGCGTGGCGAGCCAAAGAATGCGGCCGAAATATGAAAAAAGTCGACCGCCGTGGCGACATTTTATAATGTTACCGGTAAGTAAAGTGACTCTAGTAAACAAAATAAGTTTAAGACACCGTAAGAGTATAAAAGAATACTCTATAAGTGGTAGCAGTAGGGGCGTAGCTACCGCCGTATCAGCCGTATCAACGATAAGGGGCCCCCGAGTTACAGGGGCCTCGATTTGTAGAACCTTAAAACTAATAACCTTTCAATTGGGCTTCGCTGCAATCGGGTAGAAAGGCCCCCCGACAATTTTTTATACAGGACCCATTCAGGGCAAGCTACAACACTGGGTAGTAGTATTATTTGTATGCCTTGTATTTTCTCTAAATTGTCCCTTTTCATGTTGTTCTGTGGTGATCAATAAAGAGTTATTGTACCTATAAGTTGCATTGTATATAAAGAAAAATGTTCAATGGAAGAGGCAATGCTGTTGAAAAACTAACAACGTTTATAAAAGACAAAATGCGCACAATGCACAAAATGACAACGGATTCAGCTCAGCATCTATGTAGGTCAGTCGAATAAACTGATTTCAGGGCCAATGTAGAACCTATTCACAATAAATGTCATTATAAAATGCCAAGTGTTACAGCGACGACTCATTGCGACGAGGTTTTTCAGTGGGCCAGTCACATACAAACTAGGTGACCGTGCCCACGGTCAAATTATTGCCCGAGTAGACCATAAGACGAACTAAAGTAGGTATTTTAGAAATATTGCAAAAGATGATACAGTTTGACGTCTTCAATGTCTTTATTTAGTTACAATTTAAAAATTACGAATAAACAGTAATGTAATAAATTCACCTTAAAAATATTTATTTTTTAGTTTCACTTTCAGTATCTTTCTTGCTTGCGGTTTTACATTGTCTGGTAGGTTTACATACATTTACCAAATTTTAAAGAGCGTCTCAAATCGAAACGCTCCACGACGTCAGATGGGCAAACTCTTTGAAGTTCCTTTGGCATTAGGCCTCTTATTTTTGGTTCTCTTTAGTTATAGTTTATAGTTCTCTTTAGTGTATAGTTCTTAAAAGATTCTTACACGCGCCATAAAGCTACACATACGAGTATTACCCCTACGCATTCCTAGCAACAGTATAAACAAAATTAAATGCATTTACAAAGGCCGGCCATTCCCGTTGGTAACAATACGACTGGTACTGCCGGCGGGCGGCGACGAGCGAAAACCTGGCCACAGATCATAAGCGACAGCGGAATCCCTTGAAACAACTCCCTTAGAACTTATCATAGACACGTGTTGAATGTTGATGTATAAAGTGGTCGTTTTATTGAAAAAAACTATTACTTACAAGTTTTTTCTGAAACGATGAGGGTACTTCACCTCAAGCCATCTAAAGGTTTTTTAAAAGGCATCTTGTCACGTGTTATTTAGTTACAAAAGGCTGAAAATTTATTAAACAAAACGTTCATGACATCCTGTCCTCTGTAGACAAAAGGACACAACTTTTGTAATTTTTCTATGAAGATATGCTGTTCTAAGTTTGCACTGTAACCGGGTCTATATACATACATACACCAAGTTTCAAGACACTCTAACCACTGAAAATCACTCAAAATTGGCTTTGAAGATATTACCATAAAAACAAAAAAGTAACGCGGCAATTTAAATAAAAGCTTTCAAAAACAGTCTCGACGAAATGGTAGACAGACGGACAAGAAGTGCACCATTTTTATCTTTTAAGGTAGGTGCAAAGTCTTAAACGAGTTCGTACTCCAATGCATAGTACGCCTATATCATTCATCTAGTGAAATTCATCTAGAGATAGAAGATATTACTTGCAAAAACCAAAACTATTACGAAAAATTCGATAAGACTTGATATTTGTCTGGTGGACGTTGCGCCCGCGCACGCTGCCGCTCCACCCGCTTCCTAGCTGCACTTGGCTTTGCCATAAAATTTTCCGCATTGAGATTGCGTGCCGCGCGCCCCCGGGCCCCACAATTTATAGCAGACTCGTTGTTAATATTTAAGCGGCCGATATTCAGCCTCCATACGACTGTCCGACTTACATTTAAATCCGTTGAATTGAAAACAAATGTGCTCGGTGACAAAAATTATGAGCCTTTTTGCAGATATTTTTTTTACTTGTTCGGCTAGACGACGAAAACTAAGATTCTCCAATATGCCGGATACTAAAAAAAAATACTAAATAAATCAAGTCATGTTGGTAAAATCTTGGAAAAAATGCACGTCGCGACGAATCCTTATTTACAAGTAACAGTGTCCACGAAAATAACCCATCTAAATCGGTTTTATTGTTTTTTTTGTTCTATTTTTTTTAAATCCTATACTCGCAACCAGTCCTTTGTAGAACCTCGTTACCCTCTCGACAATACTCCATTGCGTAACAGAACAGCACTAGTGACGTCTCTAATGTAATAATGTATGGAGCGCAACACTAAACTTCGTTTACTTTACTTAATGCAGCCAGCTTTTAAGTCATTATTGCTCTTATAGTAAAAGTTTCATTTTTTTATCTGGATTCCCATAATTAAAAAAAAAAGATTTATTTTAGATTTCTTCCTTCGACATAAATATTTTAATCATGTTCGACAACAATTTTACATCTTTATGCTTTTTGGTTTGTGGGTGGAACCGTACTGTATAAGATCTCTTAGTTTTATACATGTACGTCCTCTTAAGTTCTTAACCGTTGACGTCGTCCGGTCGGGACAGTCCGCCCCCGGCGACGACGCCGGCCCGGTCGCCTGGCCGGCTAAACATGCATGCATTACTTTATGACCGGACCGGACTGACTTTGACCAACGACTGCCTTTGTGCAATTAAATTGCTCTTCAAACCACACAACCTATATGCAATTAAATTGTTAAAGGTGACGTTTTCCTTTTTGAATGATTAGTCGTGGTTGCCATTTTATGAGTTAGGAAACCGCCGTGTTGATTAGATAGTGCATCTTTAGGTAAATTTAATTAAATTCTCAAATTCTACACACATTTTGCATTTAGTTTATTTATGCAACAAATGCAATTGATTATTTTGTAATGAGGCCTTTAATTGCGTTATACTAAGACAATAAAATTAAGTGTTAATAAAATAATCGTTAGAAATGAACAAACGCGACGTTTGCGAGCACAAATCCTGTATACCAGGCCGCTTAAATACTTAACATGGCGCTTTTATTTCAGTAACATGACAATTCATTTTAAACTAAAGTGTCAATGAAAACTAATTAACGTCTCATTATACTTTAAATTATTGCAGCAATAAATCAAAGATGGAGGAGACAAGCGTCAATCATGTCGCTGACAATGGAGCTAAAAAGTAGAAAAGCCGTAGTGAGTGAAGGAGTCGCTGGTACGTAAAGCTTTGTCCATCCATTTAGGTACTTTGTGCATTTATGGTCTGGTTTGTCGCTTGCGGTGACATGAGATATAGCAATTCAAGTTATAGTTGCAGCTTCGTAACATCGTGCTCTTAGTAACAATATCGACCAGCGGGTTGATTTTTAACTTTAGAGCGCTCGACATTCGCCAGCCGAGGACAAATCAAATACGCGAGCGTATATTTAGCCGGTACTGATTGGCGTGCGTAAGTCAAAAATCACTGTGCTAACGATCCGCGTGTGTGAGTTTTGATGAATAGGGTTAGAGGTCAAAACTGCGGTTGAAATCGCACTGGAATTTTGTTCGAGTCGTAACTTTTTAACTACCGTCGTAGAAATGAAAGAGCCATAGCTGAGGCAAAGTAAACACTACAGAATCGAGGGGAACTAAATTTAATCGCCCAATAGGTTTAACATGTATCTTTTCTCTAGGCTCTGTCTAACTAGTGTCCTAAACGGGACGCAGTGAGGAGTAAATCAAACTTGAACGACCACGTTAGGGCCTTAATAATTATAAAAAAGCACAGATTTGTCCCTACCCTCAAATTATTTGAAAGTGCAAAGTGTATTATTATTAATAACTGCGTTCTCGTGCTCGCGTTGTTATTGCTAGTGGCTGGGATAAACCAGTTTGGTAGATTTTTAGCAATGCCTTTCCTTTAATGATTTCTTTGACTATATTAAATTTCAGTATAGGTATGGCATCCTTTATTGTAAAGCGAAACATCTGCAAGCGTTCAGAACCCATAAACTGGTTATTATTAATTTAGCTAAATTTAGAAACGAAATTTAAATGCGCAAAATCCAAAAAAGGTTGATCAAAAAAATTAATGATCTCTTAAACTCCGACTCCATTAGGGCATAATACCCGACACTCCTTATAGGTCGCGGCGCGGGCGCAGGCCGCGGTAGGATATCTGACTCCTTCACTTGACCGGCCTTGCGGCACGCGCCACCATTATTCCGTATGATTTACAGACCTCATTAAAAAGCAATTCAACACGAGAAATCATTCATTCTCGAAATCGAATCTAAAATGCGCAAAATAGATTTTACCACATTATAGGTTTGAATATAAATTCATACATATACATATGTATGTGTACGTACCTAATAAATGATAAAGGTCAATAAAAAGAAGATGTGATAGAGAAATTATGGGTAAGAAAAGAAAATACCTACAAAGGAACAATCTTGCTATGACAGATAAAGCCGCTCTGATGAAACCGGCGCTTGGTGTCCCCCCAGCCTTAAATTATTATTTCTTCTTAAATTTCATTAAAGCTTTAGTACACTTGTACTCGTACTCGGTCAACAGAAAAACTTAAATAAAGAATAGGTGTGTAGAAAAAAAATGAATGTCGAAATAAAATAGTCGTGTGCCATGAGTCGCTTTATTAAATTATCTGAACGTAGTAGGTATTTTTTTTCGTAAATCGCGTTAAATATAACCTTCGGAAGCTATTTAAGTAAGAACTATGCTAAGTATAGGTAGGTAGGTACATTTAAAAACTCAGCAGCGGCAGACCTTCAATTGCTGCCACTTACAGTGCCGGCTCGAGCCGTAGACATTATACAGCTAATGACTCAGAGTGACCTACAATCTTAGAATTAATTGACAGCCATAAATAAAGAAACGATTTAAATAATTCTATTGCATTGTCACACTTTTTAACATTCCAGTTTTGTTTCAAATGCATTGATAAGGTGTAGCAATGTCATGGAACACACATATCAATTGAATTAATTTCCCATTTAAAGAAGATTTAAATATCTAAGTTTCGTTTCATTCAATTTATAAACAGAATAGATATCAGCTACAGCTCCAACTTTTTTTTAGTATACCCAACATATTATCAATACGTAAAAATACTAAAATGACCTTTATCTCCTTTCGCCTTTATCTCAGTCAGCTATATCTATAGCCCACGGCAATATTGCAGCCTTCCTAGATTGCCATCGTATCAGATACAAATAAGCAGTTGCATTGTGATTGGCTGGCCCGTTAGATCGACTGGGCAGCTTTCCTCAATAAAAGTTTATAACAACGTAACATTCTGCATCACAATAAGAGACAATCGCATAAATAAAGGCAACAAAAGGAAAGCGCGTGGGCGTACAATATACGTATTCGAATAAAACATTTATGTATGCTGCAGCGCGAGTAAGCTAAGAAAAGTGTGGGCACTGGGCACGCGCCCGCGCGTGTTACACAACGACCGGTCCTGGCCGGCTAGACCGGCATCTAGTCTGGATATGTCCACTACTACATTTAACTAAACAACTTACTCATGCATATATAGGAGGCAAGTACTCAGAACACGGCCGGCGGACTTGATTTGCGCTGCCATTACTTATACTAGTACTGTTACCGGTGTTAGCAATCAGTTCATGTTGCCGCAAAAAATTCATCGCCGCATATAAACGCGGAACATAATTGTTAATCTAGATACGCAAAAACCTTTATTTATTAAGGTCTTAAAAACCTGTCGGGCAGTTAACATAACTCCCGTATGAATATTATACGAAGATAACGACAGGCACAAACGATGCCCTGAGGACTCGATCGTCCGCCAACACTCAATCGTATTTGGAACCGACTCTTAGGATTCGAATGTTAATAATCATGGCTTATATTTTGCAAAGGTTTTTTGGGACGAGCGAATTCGAGCACGAGACCCAATTATAGCGATTCCAAAAGTTCGTAAATTAGAGATGACGGCCGCAAGCCGCTTAACAAACTGACCGCGACATTCCGACTCCTGCAACTTCGAAGAATGCCTCATTAAGATGTGCTTCAGCCGCGATGTCTACGTATTGGGTCACCGTTAGATTTATTTTGCATTTCGAATGAGATAGAGCAAGCTCACAAATTATTTAAACCTACTTTATTATATTGCCGTAACAAATTATTTCGCTTTTGGAACAAAGATAAATATGTATATCTGTAGGTGCAAATTAAATAAGTTAGATATTTTTAATCACACCAATAATGTAGGCTATATTTGAATAAAAATAGTGTCCGTTAGTCTATAAATAATGCGATCAGGAGCGATCACGACGGGTTCAAATACCGATGGCGGTTGCTGCGCAGTCGAGAGTTCTGCAAACAATATCTTATTACAAGTCGCGTGGACTCATAACGTCGGTCATGCCGTACTAGTTTTAAAGGCCCCGCTAATAGAAACGTTCTAGATGCCTTTAGATTGATAAAACCAAAAGATGGCAACCTCGATCACATCTAAACGGTATTCTAAAACGAGCTCGTCGCGGCGTCGTCGTCTGGTTGTAGATCGGGATCAATTAAAAGCAGTAAAAGTATCGGCAATCATCTTAGAAATCTCTAACTTATCGTTTATCATATAACAATTTTTATGGCATTTAATTGGCTATTATTATATAATTTATGTTTGCCTAATGGTCACTGTTGTTGGGTCGGTTTTTTCATACTTGGTCATTGTTTAGAAATAAGCAAACGCTGACACAATGGGCAAGCAGAAAACGAGCCATTGTCCCGGACAGCGCGGGCAAATAAAATATTTGGACCGCGGGCCATCCTCGCGCGCGTCCTATACAAATAAGCAAATAACCAATAGTGACCCTTTTAAGATACGATATCTTGGATGGTGTCAAAATACGTTTAAAAAAATTAAAACGCTACCCGAGTGCCGTTAGTTGCTAACGTGCTAAGCCCAACGTGTGCCCATAAAGAGTGGATCACTATGACCCAAACACTGCTTAGTGGCATGTAACGAGTCTTCGGTCAGGGCTCCGCACCGGACTCGTACATGTTATCACTCTAATGGGAGATATTTAGTTACATAGTATAATAAACATCCCAGCTTTTTGAAATGTCCAAGACATAACACCTTAACCGCTGACGGTGAGCAGTATACTCTGGCTACTAGGAATGTGTATGTATGTCTGTCATGCATATAGGAACTGGCTGCAGCGGTGTTTACATAACGAGTTAGACGCCGCAGCCGCCCGCGCCGCCCACGCTCCGACTCTCCATTGGACGTCTGGCTAAACATTAACAGTAAACATTCGATAATGTTCCATTGTATCGTCACGCAGGTGCCAGCAATCAAGAGTTATCAATACTACAGTTTGTTTTATTTTGTTCCAGAGTTATACAAATCGCCCTTTTACCTGTCACTGTGACGCGCCCTCGGGCATTAGTGTTGTGACAAGTGTAAAAACAGCTTTTCGAGTCATGGATAGGTATTCTTTTCATTTATTTAATATTCCAATGAACATAATTTCATAACGCTATGCTTGAAGTACAACGCTCTTTTGGTTTCAAAAAGAATCTTCATAACGAGAGCTTAATTTAAGTAGCGACCTTTATTTGCAATTTTCATAATGTTCGAGGAGTAAAATTGTTTCCCCACCCATTTCGTGCGAATATCTACCTACTCCTGTCACCTAACGAATTGAATCGTAAACTTGACAATTTTTTTTTCATCCAAACAAAATTTAAAGCCATGTATTGATAAATATATGAATAAAATGCGTCATTCGTCGTCCATCAGCCCATCATGAAAGAAGTATGTGAGGTGAATGCGCTTTTTCTCGTCCTGGCCCGTGACAAAACGAGACGTAATGCAATAATGCAATTTTGATTAACTGCCGACCACAGTGCAGCCGCAATCAACCCGATGTAGACTTTATGGAAGCCTCGAAAGCGCCGACTTGAAATGTTAATTTATGATAACGTCTGCTAAGACCTCCGTCTCCATATTTATCGCTAAGTGTTATACCCTTAACTTGCTATTGAGTTGGTTAACGCGTTAGAAACAGAAATTAAAATTAGGACAAGTTATCCTTGAAAGTATTTCGACGGAAAAGAGTATATCACTGGTCATTTTCAGAGCATGTATTCAAATTAGTACGCGTTAGACCAGTTGAATCTCATTAGTGGTCTAAGCATTAGTGGCATTAGCAAATCATACCATTCCTGTCGATATATGGTATAAAAAATCCAATTAAGTGCATGTAATTTACATGTGTTTTACCTACTAGAAATACAAGTAGGTATTTCGCCATTAAACTAGTTAATTAAGTACGAAGAAAAATGTAAACATGGGCAATATCCTCCACATACCTGCTGCGGAACATATTTAACTTGATGTCCAATTAACTGATTATAGGCCATTAGGTTTCATGTTGCACACTTTCAAGGAATGGTATAACCTCACTGGCTCTGTTTGTCCGGACTGTTATGATACGGGTAGGTACTTTCAAAAAGATAGTAAATAGGCACTTTTATGGGTGATTATTCGCCACTCGTCGCCTCGTCGCCACTTTTCATCAAGTGGGACTGGTTCAGCGAAACCCAATAAAAAAATATTTACTCACATTGTATTGTTAACGTGATTAACAATAATGGCTATTTGATCAAACAGGGAAATTTCTGATTTAAAGACACTTATTTGCCTTTCCCGCGCAGTCAGATGAAAGATTGACATCGCCGCCTAATAGTGCGATCACAAATTATTGTCGTCCTCAATAGTTGAACATTGAACAAGGTTTTCGTAACACGCAAAATGCTCGTAACAGACTTTCACCCGAACAATGGCGGAGCACTCACGACCTAGCGTCACGCAGCTTAGGGCAACCGCGCACGTGCGCTTCACACCTACCCTCTAACATTTTAAAATCTGTGGTCAAAATTGAAATCAAATAAATTTTGGTCATTGCCTTATTTTGAAGTTTTAGAGTAAACGTTTAATTAAAGGGATGCTCTCAGGAAAACTGGCAAGTGGAGGCGGGCATCTGCTATATGTACACTGTGGTGGCAGTTCACTGCAGCGCAACCTCAGTTCATTTGACCTGGTTATACCACCTCCACCTCTTCCTGCCGCGCGGACGTCCCATCAACTAAGCGATCGCTCAGAAAGTTGGCGTCTACTGTTTAAAGCTCGCAACATTGGGGACTATTACGGAATCCTTAGGATCCTATGCTATTTTCATTTCTCTAGATGCATTTCTTCTTATGCCAGTGGGAAATATGCAGTATTCAAATCAGGCGCTTGTTTTCTTCGCACTTCAATATACAGTCCTCACTTCCATTTCCAGTACAGCATCATATCATATTCTGTGAGTTTTGGCTGTACGGTTAAAATTACCAACTTATCATAACAATTTCCTTGGAATTTGCCTTTCGTCGAAGTTCCACAGCATGTATTGATGTACTACGCTTTACCATTCATAATTTTATAAGTTTTCTTTGAATAAAGTCGATTTTCAGTTACATAAACATCTGTAACTGCGACAGTTTGCGGCCGAGCTTAGACGCAGTCTTCTCATTTAGCCTCTCGCTCGACTCGCCTCTGATTGATGATGCGAAGAAAGGTCAGTTTCACCTCATGAGCGAAGGCCTTTACGTAATTGCAGCCAAGGCTCATAAAATTGCCGCTTCCTTCGTTTAACGAGCTTTTTGTCTTTGGAAACTGATGTTGTTTAATTGCATTAGTAAAACAGCAAACGTTAGTAATCTACATAAAGCTACGAATACGCAACTTTATAGTGAATGTAAAATTAAGATTTAATGAACATTAAGTAGCTTAGTTAAACTTCACAACCCTTCAGTTGTATTTATTAAGTTTCCATTCTCTCTGTTTCTTGGTTAGGAATGAAATGCACTTTTTGTAGCTGTTTTACTGGACACATTATATTTTAGTCTTCAAAATCAAAACGTAAAAGGGATAGGCATCTCTGAGTATACGTACATATAAAAATGTGATCAACGACAACCATTCATACGAAATACTAATAACTAAGCGGTCTCGGCCACCTCTGGTCAAGGACTCTACATAATGCATCCGTGATATGTAAAGCGAGGCGCGAACTTTAGGGGTGCACACACGAGGCGTGAACGCTAACGCGCGGCCCAAACACGGAGGTGTGAAAAGGCCTTGTCGTGTTCTTGTTGCAGGAGCTAAGCCGCTTACCGACCCCGTCCTGTCCCATAAATCCCAATGGCTGCTGCATAATGCTGTACCGTACTTCGCTCACCTGTGTCTCCCCGTCGGTCTTGTAATTTGTAAGTAGGTTATTACCTACTTAACTAAAAGTATAATGATTAATGTCATGGCAACTGGTAGAAGCAAAATGTAACTGTTGGTTTTTAGGTAAATCTATTCGTTTTTAAATATTTATTGGAACCGGTCATAAGAGGTACGAACGAGGTGGCGAGGGATGATAATATTATAATACAGTGCTAAATATATTTTTGCCATTACATACTTAACACAATATTCTCGTTTTACGCTATATACAATAGCTGGAGAAAACTGCATATCCTTTTCACTACCGGACATTAGCTTTTAACGTCTCATAGTTTTTTCCATTAGCTTTTAATGTTTCAAATTGCAGTCTTCGAAAAGAGTACGGCCGGCTACAACGATAGCAATTGAAATAGATGCGAACAGTAGATACACTTCGACGACCAATCGTATCGTAGCGTAGGGCAAGCAAACCCGTCCAAGTAACGTCTCAACAGCCACCCATGGAAGTGCACATTCAAGCAAAGTGTGATGATAATTACAGTTAATTATTTTTTAATTCAATGACCCAATTAATAATACTGAAAAAGTGTATATATGAAACACGGTGTCTTGCATCCGCTGTATGTAGTATGAAGTATCGCATGTCATTTCGCCTTCGTCAGATTGTGTTACCTACGACGCGAGCGAGCCGTTCGACGCAGCGGAGCGAAATTAAGATCTTTAACACGAACCAATTCACGGGACGTTTCAGAGGAAGTCACATGTGGCCACAGGAAGGAGCCTGATCGATGGTCGCTATACCAATTATCAAATTGCCAAAGTATCCATTGAACATTTATTTATCAACGGTTAACGCGACGCAGTGCGGATCCGAGTAATAGAATCAATGCCTTTTTTAAAAGTACGGACGTATAAATTAATTTTATGTATTTTTTGTGTCTTTCTCTACTCAGATGTATTTCGCGCGACACCTGACTCCTCTTCTAACTCTAGACTGCCTACGCTAATAGTGCTGGTAAGTAAGAATAAGAATATATTGTTTTTAAGATATAATACAAACCTTGCACGCACGTGCTAATGGACCATATTTTGTATCACTTTAAAGCTACCGATAACTACGGAGTAAAAGATCGCCGGACAAAAGCGGCTATAATTGCGGAACACTGGCAGTTGTCGCCGGTAGAGGTAAGACACCCTATTAAGACCGGTGAAGCCAATTTAACCATTATCGGACAAAATCTCGGTGAAGCTAAGCGCGGGCAGCGGGCGCCTATTGTTGTGTCGCCGTGGTTATGGACCCGGCGCGACGTAAACAAAACGAGTTATAACACGAGACTCACAAACCGCAGCTTTATAGCATTCCTGAGTTATAAATGAGATTTAAGAGCGACCACAATTCTTCTGTGACGTTTGCCAACATTGTGTTAAAGCGAAAAAAAATGTAATTGAAAATATTTAAAAATAAGCTAGGTATGTCTCTGTAATTAAGATGTAAGTCCATTCGATTTTCTAGATTTAAAGATAACGCTTTCTTCAAAACTCCAATAGGAACATAAAAACTGGAACAATCGGAAGATACGTGGAGGCATTCAGAGCTCGATCTACTGCGGGCCATCCGTTTTTTACATCACAAAATTCAGAGTTTGGTTGCATCCCGCCTGCTTCTCTGCCTTTCAGAACAACCGATAGATACTTAGAGAGTCATGCGTTGAAGAAATCGCTGCCTGGTTATTTTTTAGCAGGCGAGATTGCAACGAGCTATAAATGGCGCTGCGAGGCCCGCGGCGGTTGCCATTTGCAATCGGTTATGGAACGACCGCGAACCTCTTTTTCCATTATAATCGGTCGTCCCCGCTCACTCTTTTTTGCCGTATCCAGATAAGCGATGATCGTCCTACATGGACTTGGATGCAAAAATATCTGACGCAGTTATGTATTCCGTATTATGCAAGGTCCAAAAGAGACGGACGACATAAAATGGATTTGAATAAAAATGCACTGCAAATGGTTAATGGGCTTGATCGCCAGAAAAATCAGGAAACTAAGATTCGCTTTATGGAAACTCCTCAGATGGTTGTGATCATGTCATGTGGCCACTGTGTACCTATAGGACATATTAAGCCTGGCACGAAGTGCAACACCGCAAGCGGCTACATAGCGAAGAGTCGGGTTACGCCGCGACCCGTGCCGCCTCATTAACGACCCAACTTGACCAACAAGCGTGATTTGATGTGCGTGCAATTTTCATTCATATTATATTTCAAAATGGCGAAATACGATACACGATGCAACTACACAAAACTTTGAAAAAAATGTGGTAAAAATAAGGCTTGTCGATCGTGACGTTGGAATATATCATTTGAATCACTTGGGTAAAAGTGCTGGAATTATAATATTTTATAAGTATTGTAATTTGACAGCGGGCCGAGGAAATTGACCGCGATTAAGATGCAGCTCGTGCGCCCGCGCCACGGGCCTCAGCGGATGATAAAGGACCGCGCCCGCGTCTAATGCATTATTCAACGAGTCCTGCTGATCTAGAAACAAATTTTTTGGGACTTAGGACAAATACCTGAAGTTTTCACCTTGAGGCTTAGTCTTACTTGCTTATCATCCGTACACTAAAACATCTTACAAGAATGATTTACAACGGATTTAAATAACAGAAAAACATGAAACGTTCTAATGTATTCAAACCACCAGTATGGAAGCTATTAAAATAATTACTACTCCGTACAATTTTTGGAGATAACGTTTATTCTCCTACCATACATACTGGCATGTCATACGTAGGTATCTATTAAACGTTAGAACCATTGATTAGAACCCTGTATAGTAAATCATAATTTGCCGGGGCCGGGCGGCTCCGCTTACAGAACAGTTATCGCCACTGTAATTAACGAACACGAACTCCGAACATCGATCCCTGAGGTATCGTCGGCTCCACGAACAAATTAAAAAAATAAACACCCGACGACACAAAGAACGCCTTCATCTGACCTGCCGAGTGCCGACACAATGCCGACCTACAATTCGCTGTTAATTAGTTTGGTTTCATTCAAAGAACGCCGTATATGGTACATACAAAGAACAATGATTCTCTTTCATGCGCTTCGAAAAGTAACCGTACTAATAAATGGAAAGCCTTAGACGAAACACTAGTCGACAAGGACTCGGCCACTACAGGGACTGTTTGTTTCATAGCGCTATCAATTTAAATCGCTTGGATCTAGGCCATAGTCATTACAGCAATCAACGCCAAAAAAGCTGTTGACGTTGTTTAACAGCATCCTAACACACATATAGGCTGAGACACATCACTTAACGAAAAGTTTGTTGAAGTACGATAATGTAAGTGGACACATGACTGGCACGGTCGGCGGTGCAAGCATTAGGTTACCCTTTAGTTACGATGTGATTGGAGCTGAAAGCGCATCATAAAAATATTTCCAAGTACACATGCAGCACGACTGGAAAGATGATAGCAATGGTGGGCGCACTCAAGTGTCTTGGGAACATCGACGGAATCAAATATACAATTCGTTATTGTTTTTGTACGGGTCGTAAAAAACCCGTCTGTATAATGGAACGATTAGCATTATAAAAACCTATTGTTTATACCCCGCAAAAGACATTGGTTGGACAAAGAGATGATGTAGCTACATATATCTTCGATATGGTGTGTAATGTAATTCGATCAGACGAGCTCAATAGACGGCTTTAAGGCGGGCGTCTTGGACGGAACACGTGTCGCTGATTGCCCCCAATTGGCGAGCGAATAAAAACAATCGTCGAGTAAAAATAACCGTGATTTCATCTCGCAACATGTGACGGTTGTTTTCCCTTAGTGGATCGAAGCGTGGCGTGGTGTTCCCACAAGCCCATCCCATGTGAAATGCCCTGCCGCCGCGGTCCCAGGCGCTGCCGAATCGCTTCTACACTGAATCACTAATGTTATTAATGAAGTGCGGCTGTGGAATAGGGCACGGCGGGAACTTCTTCCAGGAATTGTGAATCGTAAACGCTCAATGCTCTACAGAGTACCTATAGGTACCTCCTACGAGTACTTACACGATATTGGAAGCGGGCACCACCATATGGTCGGCGTCCGCTGTGAGGCCGCGCGCAATCCACCATCTGATGCGTTATCGTGTGAAGTGCGAACACTACTGAATACCGAGATAGTGACATCCGCATTTTGCGGTCGCGCTATATTATATGGGTCAAATTCAGGAAGTAAAACCGCAATTGCTTCTAGTTAATTATGTAGGTGCTTTGCATGTTACAGAATATTATAATATAAGGTCGACGGCAAACAAGAAACGATGCGATGTGTAGTTACTTCCCTTTCGAACCAAATACAAAAACCGGAGGGTGTTCCCAATTTAACACGAAAAAATATACTTACAAGGGTTTTTTTTACTTGTATCAACAAATTAAAACAATTACCGATTACTCAGAGGAGGCTGAACCGATTTGGACTATCTGGCTTTTAGATCTCAATTCGAATAGCAAAATTTTATAAAGGTTTAAGAGCAATGCACATACAGTTATTATCACTTATTTGTTGCACTTGTATCATAGGTACTGTCATTTTTATTTTAAATAAAATTGCCTTCTAAGTTGCTTTGAAAAATGAAAAACTAGCGATACTGTTTTAGCACCAAATACACGGCTTAACAAAAAGAAAAAGCTGTGTCGAAAACTAAGGTAGCGATGAATAACATAACTTGCATTTGAGAATGGTTAGTCATGGTCTGTCCACCCTGTATTATCTTTTAAAGGCAACCATTGTTCGGAGTTAAAAGCCTTTGTAACAAATTGGCGCCACATTCACTTAAAGTAGACAGATTTACTTCAATTTTTTTTAAGCTGTAGGTAATTTTCATTAACTGATCCCAAAAGATAAGCCATTGTAATTCTTTCTCTTTTTATTTAAGCGCAAATAGCGCAACGCGATGTGATGTCATATAATGTGTTACATTACATCCGTCGCATCCTTTCCAGATGCATTGCGTGGGGCAAATTTAATGAGCTACTCCTTATACTTCCCATACATTTACGTCAGAGTCCTTACAAAAGAACGAGTGGTGCCAAGTTCCGATGTCTTGTGGTACTTTATTAAAAAAAAAAACATATGCCAGTAAGCGATATAGCATTGTGGGTGATAGCAATCTGTATCAATCAGAATCAGTGGAGCGCGCACCGTGCGAACGCGTTATAATCGGAGGAGGATATTATAATAAACAGATCCCGGTCCCCTCGCGCTATGCCGCCCTCCCTAATAAATATTAATGCATGAACTTGAATGCTCCACAATGCCCGTCGACTGATGCTGGTACATTGACACTCAATTTTCCTTTTTGCAGCCGCTTTGGATATCTTCTTCGCGTCGCGCAATCTTTGTTCTTGTGCTGACTAGGTGATTAGCATCTCGTTTGAGGCCATTAAGAGGGTCATTACTGATCGATCCGCCGGCTTTCTGAGTAGCTTTATGTGTATGGATAGGTAGATATCACCAACCATTGTTATTATACTTACCTTTCAAAATATCGAGAAAGCTTGAAATGATATACTTTCTTGAAACTAAAATAGGATGCGTGCTTCTGATTTTGCAAAAGATATTACGACGAAATATGATTTTAGTGGATTAAATATACTACATCTACACACACTTTTCATACAGCTACCCTTAGTCGTCGAAGTTTAGTGGAACATAAACGAGTCTAAATCAGATTTAGTTTCGCAAATGTCTTTCCTGTCGACAGTTAAGGGTTATTGTCCAATATTTTTTGGTAAGTCTACATCCGCACACACTAGGCCTGGCCCAGTTTTGAGCTATTTAAAGACAACATAAATTGTAAGTCCCATGTCAGGCAAAATCAGATATACATAGGTTTTATGTAAAAACAAGCATCTACTTACTTTCCCCCTTATTCGTCCCACGCTCAATCTCTAGATACTTTATCTAAAGTACGAGTATGTTTCGATTTTATTCGTCATGGTGACGTTTGTCTTCAAAAAAGTGGAAAGAATCATAATTTGTTTAAAGACAGTTTATAAACTTTAATGAATACGGGGTAGGTAAAATTTAAACCTTAAACCCTTACTCTTCATTTCATTCATACCAAAAGCGAAGGTAATGAAACAGAAAGAATAAAGGTATACTAGTTAATATAGGCACAAAAGTTTTCCTGCACGGTGACAAAGTGGCCAAATTGCCCTTCACTTTTCTGCTTATCGAGTCAAAATAAAGTCAATAGGAGGGGTGATCCTCCCCTATAGCTTCGGTAATAGCCGGAAGGGTCATGTGTCTGCCAACGCAGGGATGGCGAGAACACTTTCCTCCCACGTTTCCCACGCCACCCCACCGCGCCTGTCAATGGAAACCTCACTTGTTGATTTTGTTCCGTACAACCCCATAGAACACCGTTTCCGGATACCGTACAACAATTACAACCATTTATTGTTTTATTGTTACGACTTGTTGGTATTTAAAATGAAGAGAATAAGTCACGTTCATGATATTTAGAGTAGGCGTTTAAATTTTGAAGTTATACGGTAGTGTCATTTAGTATTGGCATTTTTTGCGATAAGGCGAATGCGTGGTAACAAAAAGATGAGGCATCAATTACATGCTAATGTAAAACAGACACGCAATATTAAAGAAATATTTATGCACGGCTAGGGCGAATTTTTAACAAATTGCTCTGGCTTTTGCTGAATTTTGCTCCGGGCTAGGCTATACATTTCATTTTTGTTTGTTGGCGGCTGGAATTCTTGTAACAAATTAGGAACATTTTATCTGCGTTTAGTGTTAGCAAGAGATTATGTCGTTATAGGTAGGTAGAATAAATGAAAATGTTACTTTACAAGAAATTGCATAGATCCGTAACGATACGACGATTGTTTATTGGATTACACTCTAGGGTTGTATGCTTGAACTTTCAGTAGAATGCTTAAGACGACTTTAAGGACATTAGTTAGTACACAAGGGCGATGTCGCCGATGTTTGATTTTGTATTGGTGGATGGTTGATTACAGCTAAGACTGAATCGCATCAATGGAAAAGCTATATTAATTATCAACTTAACTTCATTAAATCTAAACATATCAAAGAGTCAACTCAAAGCCTACACCGCTGAAGATAGAAACATTAAATTTGGAGCATGCGTTCCTTTGGGGATGTTAAGAAGAACAAAAAATGTTTTTTTGGAAATTCCACCATTAAAGTTTGTCACAAGGGGTGGAAGTATGTAATCCAAAATCAATGCGCAAATATCCGCTCGAGTTGTTGATAAAAACAGAACTCTGTTAGTTTGAAATGTTTATTGTTTGTAAAGGTCCGACGACGGCGATCGTCAACTGGTGATAACAGTGGAACAGTGCCGTTATACTTATAAGCCTACCTACATTGCCAGTTCGGAGTTTGGACTCGCCAGTGAAATAGTGCAAAGATGTATACCGCTCTGCTAGATCGAAACAGTGATGATTCAAAAAATTTTAACTTCAATCAGGTTAAATTTCAACCACAAAGTGGATGTACTTAATAAGTTTAGTATGGAATTATGACTATTTACCTACGCTAAAATATGAAGTACCTACATTGATTATTATACATATATGTATATCGTAAAGCAGTCCAACAACCAACAAGTAAATATGTTATATCTATAAGGTACCCAAAAACTACAGACACTTAAACATGTTAAACATAAAAGATCTTTCTACTTAACAGTACAGTCCGTTACCTGACTTTTAAAAATTCCTTCTGGTTTGGCCAGTATCGCATATAAATTGTGATAGACAGATACATTTCTATAATGGATACGTTACTATATCTGTATAAGGAAAAATAAGATGAAAACCGCAGGTCTTTATAGTGAACATGGACTGCACTTAGTTTATTATTCATAACATTTTCTGAAATAATAAAATATGAATATAATCATTGTTATTGAACATACCTGCCATTCCAGTCACACTGATCACCCATCATCCCCGCCTCCGCACCGAAAATCAGGCCCAAGACAAGAGTCCAAAACACAGACCTCAATTCCATCTTGGGGTGATTAATCAGGCCAGTCTTTCAATAAAACTTAAATTAATATATCACATCACTCGCAAAATTAATTACGGCAGCACCATACTCAATAAAGTTCGAATTAAACCGTCACAAATATAAACGAAACTAGATTCTCGCGCGATTGCGTACAGCGTGTACACATCGGCTCTGGAACTACCACACTGAATAAAGAAAAATAATATAACCAGTATTTGCCACAGAATGAGAAGCCACGATGCTTCGAAATGATGCGAGAGAAAGAGATATACACAAAACCAGCGGTTGTGGGTATTGAGTGAGTAAGGTGGAAGATAACTCCATCGCGCTATTCCGTTCTAATTGACGCAACGTAACGGTACTCAATTTGCAGCCCTATTACATAAGTCTTACGGCATAAGTTGAATTGAATTTTTAGGGTTCAATATTGGCGGGAAAACTTTTGCGTAGTTTTTGTTTGGGGTGTTTTTTTGTTGTTGATGTGTTAGTTGATACTATGGCGATAAGATTGCATCGGGTAATTAAATAAATTAGCAACCAGTGTATTATGCCATACCCTGTCTATATGAAGAAAATAATAATTGTTTTTTATAACTTGATTGTCGAGCCTCAAAACGACAAGTCGATAACACTTATTTATTTAGCTAGTTTAAGAATAAGCCGATAATTATCATTTTTTATTGCAGATGGCGGTTGACGAAAATCTTTAATTTTACGGTCTATAATTAAAAGTATGATCTTTCTTAGCATCAAACAACTATCTTCATCCAACTACCTGCTGATATCTATGTTGTGGCAATAAACGTCTTTTTATTTTATTTATTTATTTTTATTTTTAATTTTCGGCTTTACTGGCATTTTGCATTTTTGTTAGGTTTTTAATAAATATATTCAGCTATTCTTATTAAAAAAAAACGTTATCGAAATCCATTCAGCAAAGTCTAACCGAGAAACGTACCAAGCAGATTGAAAGAAAAAAACGTATTTAAAGTACCTACTGAAGGTATAAATATAAGAGTACCTAATATAACGATCAAGAAAGATCATTACCCTACTTGAATGTGACTTATGCATTTTTCTACAAATGAATACCTGAGCCTAGGCTGTTATGGGTTAGATCGTTAACGGCGACGGATATACCGTCCGATATTTTGTCTGTTTTGCTAATGCGCCTACAAGTTAGGGTTCTATATTCAAGTCGTTTATACTAGGTACATCCTGAACCACGACATTTACAAAAGGACACTAAAAATATTTTTAACTTAGTACCTTCACTAATAATATCCTTTATAAAGGATATTTACACTATCACTGGGCTAAGAGTTTTATATCGGAAAGACAATACTTTTATTTATATAGAATTACACTAAACGATACATACCAACCTTTTTTTTGAGATATTGCAGATATTCGTTCTTAAATTGTGATACATATTTTCACGTTTCCGATATTCATCGGTATTTTTATTAATTTCTGGGATACTGATTCACTTATTAATTGATCATTTTAAGAAACGCGATCAATGCTATTAAAAAATAAATAAAATTATAAGGAATTTGGAGAACTCGAAACAATCTTACTGACACAATTTATTATGTAAATATCTATGAAAAAATAGTCACCAAGGTACAGTAAAAAATATTATTTGGTTGAAACTTGTAATTGCTTTGTAGGTATTTGTTTTTCTTTTTCGGTCTTGGCTGTTTCAATAAAGATTTTTATCTATCTATGTATTTATCACACAAAATTAGCACCAGATACAAAGTGCAGTCCTGATTTGAATGCCAAAAACGAAAAGCCAGTGTTTGCTTACCACAATTTTAAATAGTATACTGAACCCAATGGCGTATTTTTTTTTATGCGATGACTTGGAGGTTGGCGCGTCCCTTTTTGAACAGTATAACATCACAACAAAGCTTATGAGCTTTTGGGATAAAGCTTTCATTTTCTCTAATTCCAGTAATTATGGATGAATGATGGCATCTTTTCGCCCTATCACTTAATCGTTTTTTTTTCGTCCGAGGTAAACTGTTTTTTTTTAACAAATAATACGTTGGCCTAATAAATAACACACTTGACGTATGTAGTCGTCGCCGTCTTCAGTTTTTACCATAGTCGCGAATATTTATACATTGTAGATATTGTTAGCATCCCTAGCAGGAGCGGCCATAGCCATTGCGAGGCTCCGGGCGGTACAGTTCCCGGCAAACAATTTCGGATACCTTGACTGCGCAGTAACTCTCTCTCTATGTAACTATACATATAGTGTCATAAGAAAGGGGTACACACAGAGATAAAATAAATCTGGCCGTAAATTATAAGCCACTGAGGAATACATATTCCAAATTCAAATTTTTCTTTCTCAGCCTTCAGCTTTTTAGGGTGTGCGTTGTCTATCATTCAGTCAACCAGTATATTATGTATAGATAAAGTAGGTAACCAATAATGGAAGGCTGGCGGGACAATCCACCATCATCCTCAGACATTGTAGGTATATGATTTGACTATAGACTTCGGTGGCTTGTCCTGCTCTGGCCGCATACTCCGGCGAGGAGCCAAGATATTCACGATATGTGGTCCTATTGTATTGTCACATCGGGTTGCGTGGCGTTGACGACGTTTGCACAAAGATAAGCTGAATCAATAGGCTGTGTTTGCCCGCTCGATAGCTTTGTCGCATTGGCTCGTGCTTGTTTAGGTCGATGATTCGCCCCTTTATCTGTTCTCAAATATAGTCGTCGGTACTTATGCCCAACTAAGAGTAACTCGTATTCCACTGCTTAGTGGCAGCATTGAAATTATAGCTACATTTTTGTACTAGGTACACATTGTTAGGTTCAAGGGTTCGCTCAAAAAATGAGGTCGCTTAAAGGGATCCTTCCTTACTAGCCTATTTATGATATCGTTGGAATCACGCTTAACACTTTGTAATTTTGAGGAACAGTGGTCCTAATAGCGGCTAAGTTTAGTTTATCCGAGTTTATCTCTATGTGCATCCTTTTCTTATGTTATGACACGACACAATTTTGACAGAGACGCAGGGAGGGATAAATTAAACTGGGCTGGTCATGTTAGAACACATAGGTAATACATAGGTAATTGAGCATATTTATTTAGTTTTCACTCATTTTAACCTTCACGATCTCGATAGGTCCTTTCAAAACCACTCATGTTACAATAAGTAGACATGGCGAAAACGAAAAGTAACATGCAGTGGCCCTTACATGACCTCCCAAGTTTCATGTATCCCTCACTGCGGCCATCAAACTGTGTCATAAGAAATGGACGCACCTAGAGTAAAAGAAACTTGAGAAATCATGTTTAGGCCACTACTCGTATTTAAAGCAGGTAAATTAACAATATCATGTGGATAGGTACCGACACATCTACTCCGCGATCCGATTTAGCGCTTAACGTATTTGTTTATTGTTTGTATTACTAGGCAGAGAGAAAAATAATTGAATACCACTACACTACTATTGTTCTAAACGATGATAGTAAACAACGGTTTACTATAAACAATCAACCTAGATAATATATATAAATGCGGATTGTCACCTCTAGTGGCAGTGCAGTCATCTTTCCTCACCATGTCAAAGTGGACTTGTCTAGTGCTTTTCCTCGGGCTGGCGTGGGCCTACAATAAATCGACCGTGTCTACTTGCCTGTGGTACAACAATAAATGTAAGACAAGTCGTTTATTATCAAACCGCGACTAGAATACAATTGCAGAGTAACGTCAGCTTATGTCATTTCATACATATAGGACTGAAGCTTGACGCAAGTCTATGAAATGACAGTGTGCTGACGTTACTCTGCAATTGTATTCTAATTACGGTTTGATATAGTTAACTACAGTCCGGTTACTCTTAATAAATCCTTCGAGGATCGGGAGACATTTAATATAAACTGTGATAGATGAATAGGTAGTTACAACATTTTAAGTGCAGTGAGCCCTCTGGGTTGGCAACGCATCTGCAATAACCTTAGTACTGACCATCAGGTGCCCTACTAGCTCCTTTGCCGTCCTAAGTATCTTTATATAGTTCGGCCACCTTCTCCTAAACCACCCAACGGATTTTGATACAGTGGTCGCTAGTTATATATAAAAAGGTGAAGACGTTAAATTCTATGATCTCACATGGTAGAATGCCCACCGCCCGAGTGCGCATCTATATCCTAACATTTTCGGTGACCGCTTAAGAACCGACTGTGATTCAATGTTTTTAATTTGCTTAGTTTTTGAGTAATGGCTTTGTAACAGGTAAATAATTAATACCTAACTATTTTTTCTCAACAGGCGTCGACTCATGTCCGGACTGGCTGCAAGAACGAAAAAGCAACTGCTCTCAAACGTACTGGCCTGCGCAAAGGACCTGTGAAAACCCAGAGCTTACTCTCGTAGGCACAGTCTGCGGCTTCTCGCGCTGCGATTGTCCCGACTCGATGGTATTGGACTCTGAGACCGGCTACTGTTACGACGAAGACAATTGCCCTACGAAGCATGCAATGTCTTATAATTACAAACTAGTATAAGATTAAATAAAGATAAGTATTTTATTAGTTTTGTTTTTCTTATTCGTATACCATCTTATTATCTTCAGACTTAGTTGTATGAGCATGAATCTCTTTGTCTTCATCAAAAATAATTAAAACATCTTTACATCTGGCTATGACACTGACAGTTGACAGTACTACTATATCTCTCTAATCTGTGGTTGACAGTCGGCGTGTGGAAAAAGAAACATTCGCGGATATTATGCATCATCTTTATAATATATAACCCCGAATGGGAATACTATTTGGATTGACATGCTTTAACATTCTGTATTGTGGTTAATTATTCTTACTCAGTAAATATGTTTCGACTCTGCTTCCAAACTACCTTCGTACAAACCAGATCTTTGGCTATATTGCAAAAAGAAATTGCAACTCATATAAAGTGTATCGGTGTCTACGATGCTCAAAGAACTCGACATTTCGCCAGTAAAACCAACGAAGACATTAAGACAGAACGCATTTATTATGGTCCTTTGACCCCACAAATCAAAGCTGTGAAGGTATTTTCTCTAAGTTCAAGTGTCGCTGGACTGGTAGCGCAACCGATCATCATAAATGAAGCAGCAACCATCGGGAGCACGTCGCTCCTGGTCGCGATTTGTTCAGTGGTCGGATTTTTCACATTCGTGACCCCGATCCTACTGCACCAAATTACCAAGAAATATGTAACAGAAGTTAACTATGATGCAGCAACAAAAACATATAAAGCTATCACTTACAACTTCTTTATTGCTGAGAAACAGGTAAGATACCTGTTTACCAATGTTAAATTGTTTTGTGATACTTCATTCTTTAAATTTTGAAATTGTTAAAACAAATTACCATGCTTACTGTTCACATGAGCAAGCAACATTAGATAATGTAGACCTTCATTACATAATGCTAAAATCTATTAATTGTAATGAAATTTTCAAGTAACAGGAGATCCCGAGATTTACTTTGGGATCATTCAGAAAGTCCAATTACATAAAGTCCTGATTCTAGCCTAATGCTTTTAATGCCCGACAATTTATTTTTGCCATGTTTATTCTGGGGACGTGCTGGGGCTATGACAAAATGGTTTCAGTGCTGTAGGGCCTCATTTGTGTTGGGGGGGGGGGGGGGTCACTTTGTGTCACAAGAGGCTGGGTTTGGGCAGCCTTTGTCTGGATTAAGCCTACTGCTGTCCATAGTAACTTCAAAAATAATGATTTTCTTGTTACAGCATGAATTTAAAGCAGAAGATGTGGTGGTCCCAGATATCCCTGGTATGTTCACAACTATGGTGGCAAAGGGCAAGCCCCTGTTCGTGGAGGCTCGGCATTTCAGCGATCCCCTCCATTATGCCAAAATGATGGGCTACGACAAGCCCATGGATTTTAAACTGGGAGATACTGAGACCAGTAAATAGGTTATTGCATATTGTAGCTTTTAATAGAGATATAGTAGTTTTGTTTCCTATTAATGTGTTTGATTTACCTTTATCTACGCTTTGAACTGGCTGTAAATTTGAATCGACAGCCATCCAGCTGTGCAATTAAACAAAGAAATAATTGTTAAAATATCATTTATTATTTATACAATATCTTTTATTATTCTAATATTTCTTATTTGTAAAAGTACCACAAAGTGTGCCAAGAAAAAGTTATTGACTAGAGATAACCAATTCAGTTTTATCTTCGTCTTCCTGGTGTCCTTTTATTTGAATTCTTGAAGTTATGGATATGGTGGCAATTGAGCCCAAAAGGTTGGACACATTTGCTGTCTCCACTTTGTGTCGATTAACCTGTCCAGGAATTGCAAACATACACTTGTGCATTCCAATGACTGTAATTGTAAAAGAACCTAAGGGAAACTCGCATCATATATGTGCAAAGAAGGAATGTTAAGTTTATTTTGAAATGATTCAAAAAAAATTTGTTAACAAAAATGCCATTCTATGGAATGTTCATATAGTCAGAGAATAGCTTGCGCTACTGTTACTGATTGATGTAGCTTGTTTATAATTTTCGTTTTGTGACTAGAACAATCATACGCAAATTATCCGTAAACAGAACACGGATTATTGTCTTTCAGGATTTATATTTTGATAACACAAAATTTAACAACATGGTGCGATAGCCATATAACTAATAAAACATATTTTTAAACTTCAATTCTCAAACTATTTTATATTTTGGTACAATCATTAGAAATCTTTTTTATTTACAAAACATCTTATGCTACAGTATTATTTTCGTCATTTTAAAGCACCTCTTGTTACTACTAAACTATTGGCACATAAAAATATGACAAATATATATCATATTTTTATGTTCTCAAGAATTTTTCTCCAACCAGCATTCGTTTTACAGAAGGAAATACCTATAGATCGTCTACATTACTTAAATATATACCTAAGTTGCTAATATTAATAGTCTTTTAGAACAATTTCATGAATAATGTGGATGGATTGAATTGAAGCTAAACATTTGTTTAGAAAATGGTTATAAAGTATCACATACACTTAGTTTTGTATTGATGGGCTGATATCAAGACTCTAGTTGATGTTATCCTACAACTAGAGAATGGCACCCATTTTGAGAGCAACACACTTTGATATCTGTTAAGGAAATTATGTGAGGTTCATACTGTTGCAATGATATGAATAACTTTTATACGGCAATAATAAATAAAAAATATATTTCAAATAAAAATCGAATAACGTAAATCTATACTAATATAACATAACATTATACCTACTTTGCGAGGTGTATATATTAAATACCATGTTCAGAAAGATCGTTTTTGCGCACATCATACCGACAGTCTGTGACCGCGACTACTATTTAATTATGAAAAATAGGGCTTGAGAGCCTATTTGATTGAAACATAAGTCTGGCAGTCGCAGTGAGCCCGGCAGGCCATGTGAACAGACCTTACGCGCGTCACATCTGAACGGGCGCTAAACCAAGAAAGATAAAATATTCGAAAATTTCTTAATTTGTTAAAATAGTTGTAAAAATTAGATTTAAATGAAAGCATTCGGCAAAATTCTACTAATCGAGAGCTATTGTACTTACCTAATAATAATTTTGTATAAGAATAATATACTTACAATTTATTTTTAAATTCAATCAAACATAATATCATCTGCGCGACTAACAGTCTAGTAAAAGCTACGTCATAACTCAATACTGTACCAATTGGAATTTCAAACATTGTAATTTCGACATTACGCATTCACGTCACAATAAATATAAATATATTCGACAAATTATTGTACACTTTTACATCAACATCGAAACAACTCAAATAAGCCTTTTATTATTGTCACTTTAATATTCAATAGGAATCTTGAGCCTCACTGTTGATGGTGTTTAGCGGATTCCTCCAGTCCAGTAGCCTGGTTAAACCAGAGTCTTGAGGAAACCTCCTAAAGAACATTCTCTGATATGATGTTGCCCTGTCAGTGTACTAAAGCTTATTTATATTGCAAGGGAACTTTCGCAATTTTTATGAACAAACAGCATATGGCATAGAGGTAGGTATTAAATTGTGATAGATCGTCATTAAAAAATACTATGTCAAAGGAAAAAATAAAACTTAGGAACTATAGTTATACAAAGGTAAGAAATAAAAGATTAAAAAAGAATAGTGTAGAAAGTTCTATCATGGGGGTTATAATTTAAAAACTGTCTGTTTGAAAAAAACGCATGCTGTTTTCAAAGTTGTATGGTTAATACATTTACTTTAAACACTACCAAGCTTGACATCACTTGCTAGTGACCTTTTTGTATGGAGCGTTTTCCTTGCCCAATAGCATTTTCCTACTAATTATCGTAGAAAATAACCCAGGCTGGGCACGTTTTACAGTACATCGCTCATAAATCTGATAATAAAATATTTTACACATGCGATTTAAGCTTTTTTTATATAGATACTTTGCTCGTATCATGATATCAATCGTTTCATCGCACCGTGGCTCAACATGGCCAGCCAAGTTCATTTTATCTCTGGGTGCGTCCCTTTCTTATAAGACTAGTTTGACATAGACACGGGGAGGGTTAATCTAAAAAGGGGCGGTCATGTCAGGATCATATGCATATTTACCCAGATAAAATTCTTGCGCAAGTTCCCTTTCCCTATCGCACTCGTAGCTTCCAATTCGGCTGATGAGTTCGGCCGGTGCGCCGGCTCGCGTGTATTCTCCGCATCGTCAGGCGCGCGGAGTCAGTCGTAGTGCAGCGTGTTGTCGGCGAGCGAGTGCGTGGCGGGCGTCTTGTCGTCGACGTCGCGCGGCGCGCGGTCGCGGGCGCGCGCGCGCACCTCCACGCGGCAGAACGCGGCCGTGCCCAGCGTGGCCAGCACGGCCAGGATGCCCAGCTGCACGGACAGCAGCGCGCGCGACGAGTAGAAGAAGCACGCCGCCGCCGCCAGCGACTGGAACAACGGGACGTGAGAGACCTGACATCGTTGCGCTCGACGATGCGCCAACAGCGTTGCCACTTTAGCGGCCCTGTCGTTAGATCTGGATGGGACTGTGTGATTTTTGCTAGTATTTCATATGTTAAGCGATATTTGGGTCTAATTTTATATAACTAAGGTGGCAAAACTGTGCGCCGGCGATCAAAACTGTACCACTATACGGAAGGATATAGAGAAGTCGCAGTATTGTATTTATGATAACTACGGAAAGTAAAAACATTGAGTTCACAGTTTATAAATTGATGATTGATTAATTACATATAATATTTCAAAAACCGTACCGCATTCTAGCAAGTAAATAATTTTATTTCATTTTAACCTCTGACCCGTTTAAATTTAACCACGGCTTAGAACCATTTTGCTTAACTCGACTACCAGAAAAAGTCTTGATAAATCGATCTACTTGTCAAATGCGAAGCAGGCTACAGGCCACAGACAACTTATACGACGGTCAAGCCAAACCTAACTAACTAGCTTTTTCACTCCAGTGTCGTAAGTAACTTTATCAATACCTCACCTTCAACAGACTCATTACTAGGAACCTTAGCCGTATTTAGCAAGTTAACTGCAAACGCCACAAAAATATGCCCATAAATTTATTCTCTATAAAAAACCCCGACTGACCGCGCTTAAATAAAAAAAAACATACCTGAGTAAACTTGAACAACGCAAACGCCGAAGTGCTGTTGTCAGCGTAATTCCCACCCAGTATCGAGTAAATCTGCGTGTTGAAGCACGCGTCTCCGAAACCGAGGAGGAAGCTGCAGAGCATGGCCAGATGCGGCGACGGCGTGATGTAGGACGTCTCGTTGGTGTCCCCGAACGGCGCCACGTTGGGCAGGTTGATGAAGATGAGGAAGAAGCTGGTCATGTGGATCAGGTAGCCGGTGAACACGATCGGGTCGCGGCCCCAGCGAGTAGTCTTAGAACCGAGGATACCGAACAGAGCTCCACCTGGAAATAATACCAACACTATAGTCATTTCTTACGGTTTTCGGTTTATATATCGGGTATATTGCAACGAATCGAATTACCGACGTACCCGGACCTTTTCCGGTCTCATGTTCAACGGTGAACTCATCTGAGTCTGTCTGTTTGTGTTATTTTAATACCAGTACTGTAGTTTAGTAGATGTAGCTGCCAAATAAATAAAGAACCTGCCTTATTGTTGCTGCATATTTTTTTGAAAGTATTGTTGTGCAAACAGCACATGCAAATCTTAACATTTGGGATTATTTGCTCGCAATGACAAATTTTAACTTAGGAGGTATTTACATTACATCAGTACCTACTATTAAGATAACAAATATTTGAACAGACGTTTATTAACCTCTTGATTGCCGGATTGAAAAAAAAACTAAATACCAGTCTCATCTGAGTCGAATAAATAATATGCAAAATAGAAAACTAAAGGTTTAGGATGGATTTGTTTTGAGGCATATGGGTGGTTAATAATGATGGAAACCAGTAACACCTACAGTTCTGTAGGTGATCAGCAATTCCGCTGATCTGATACCTACGATACAACAGAATAAACAGTAGTAGTACTCATATAGAAAAGTCCCGCCACCAAAATTGACGGAAAACTGATGGCTTTTAGTTTGTTGCGCAGAGAATGACGTGGATATGAAAGTAAATTTGCTCATCTAGTAATAACTACGCGTATTTTGTATGGCGTAGCCGCCCTGTGACGTTATTTCAATAATAGTTACAACAATAATTCGTACCAAGTACTTCTCCGAGACCGATAAAGACGCCCGACAACCCGACCAGCTGTTTGACGTTGTCGCCCATCGACAAGGTGAATCCGATGCTCGGGCTGTACACTCCACTGAAGAACGACAGCTCAACACCTGGAACAAGCCATTCATTTTAAAATTAAGATCATCATTTCAACCCAAGGCTGAACTTAGGTATTCTCAAAGACTTCCATGACGAACGATCGCATACTTCCTGCAAATCGTCGATTCGGTATGTCTTGTTACCTCCGTTCAAGAAACCTTCACATCCCATCGGTCAACGAAAATTTAAAAAAAAATCGGAAGTGGTCGGAAAAGGTAGAATATGTATATGTACCTAAACTAATGAAATGATGAATCGATGATACCGAGCGTCCGCGAAAGGGATAAAAATTTAGTTATGGAGCTATCTCATTCAAACGCTGGAGTGAACAGCTGTATTATGGGCTCAATATTAAATCTACCAGTATTCAAAGTTCAGGAATATACTCCTAACTAATGGTCATTGCATTGCAACTTCAGCATGCCAAGGAGTGAGAGTATCTAGAAAATCACCCTGTCCGTACATCGTTGCAGTTGGTTTTTTTTCAGTAGCCTCTTTGCTATACATATTTACAATTGTTTCTCACCAGTGTAGATGAATGTGACGCTGAGAAGCAGCATGTCTCGTGTACAGAACAACTTCAGAGCTCCTTTGAACGCTTCCAGCGGGCTGTCCGGCTCGCTCACTACTTCGATCTGAAACGGGAACATTTAATTGTTTAATTTTAACAGGTTGAAGATAAACTTTATCGGAATATCAATTACTATGAACTCTTCGGCACTATGTAACTTTTAGCCAGCCGCAAGAAGTAAGTGATACTCAGCAGCCGTCAGAGCATCAACATCAGTATTTTGCCTTATTGACGTGAAAGGCAAAAGTAACAAAACCTTTAAGCACTGGTCGGCCCATTATGGTCTCTCCTACTGACCTCCTTTACATGAATCAATCAATCTGTTTGTGATTTTGTTGTTTTTTTTACAATGTCATGTCAAATGTGTGAATAAACGTCTTTCTTTGTGATGCAACATTTGCACCGGACCTGAACCTTTTTCTTTTAACATAGAGCTTTACACTTTACATAACCTAAGCGCATTTTTAGATTAGCAGTCTTAGGGAGAGTCGGACGTCTCCCTTGCGTCAAAGAAACAAAGTTTTTATTTGAATTATGGGTCTGGTGCGTCCAACTACTTCGACCTAAGCTGATATTTTGTTAGGTTTACAGTGCGCTGCTTATAGCTTCGTCCGTACACAAAACAAACACCCAATGTGAGGATTCAAACATTCGCCGTTTCATTCTCGCTCACAGCGATAGCAAATGACACACCACACATCCGTTAGCGCATAGACATGTATAGTATAAATAGATACCTTGGCATCCTCGATGGCGGGCGTCCGGCGCGCGGGCCGCAGCAGCAACAGGAACACTATCCCGACGACGCACACGGCGGTCAGCACGCCGAACACGACATTGCGCGTCTCCAGGTCGATGTGCGTCTTGCCTTGGAACTTTATGAACACGAACAGGTTGCCGAAGAACAAACTGAAAAATATATAAATTATAAATTACCTACGAGTCAAGACCATGAATGGAATAAAGTTCTTGGACCTCACGTATACTTTGGGCTCAATTCAATTTGGAGTGCAAGCAAAGTAAGCGTGTATATTGTATGGCTACGTAGTAGGGGTCAGAAATTTAAAAACGCTTTGAGTTTCATACGATACTATGACTTTTACCAATTAAAAAGTTCTTGACCTTCTTTATTAGTAGCTGATGCTGACGCCTCAGTACAAAATTCATACGTTTCGCACGCTTAATTGATTGGGTGTACTGTACCTGCACTGCAGCATGGCCCAGAAGACGCCGGAGTTGCGCGAAATGGTATCGGCATCGCTGTTGAGCGTGAGGTAGTTGCCCTGCCCGGTCCAGATGGCGGCGGCGCCCGCGCCGATCAGCACGCTCGCCACGTACAGCAGCCAGGTGCGAGGGAACAGGAACGAAACTATGAAGAATCTGGAAAAAATCAATTCTTACTGGTGAAAAAGTTAGGCGGACCTTCCTAAATCAATGGATCTTCATGAGCGGGGACAATAAATCCGATTTAGCATCAAAATCCTATGTGATCTTTAGCTCAATAAGTAAGACCAAGGCACGGAATGCCAAGGTTGTATTATCGGTTTAAGTCCCGCGTAAAGATTATCTGGGCCACTGTAGAACCTTTTCACAATTGATGGTATTATGACTTTTCGTAATAAATACCACAGTGGCACAGTAACCACTTATTGCGACAGGATTCTACGTGGCCTAGAAATCAGTTTAGTTGACAGCGCGTACCTTATATCTTAACACCACTAGATGATTCTGGAAGTCAACAAAGCTTACTATGTATTCTGCTCGCAAACATTTGCAAAAACATAAAAACCATATTTGAATAAATCTACCACGCAAATGTTTGGGGCCGTGCCAAGAAGATTTAAGATGCGGTCGATTAACTTCACTGGAGAGTTCACACTTATGGTACCTTTACGGTTATATAGATACAGAACTTACTAGTAGTAAGTATTTATCTTTAAAACGATTAGAATTTGCAAGCTCCAATACCTAAGTCACGTAATGAGCAATAATAAGTACGAGCTTAGCTTCTCCACTTATTATTTAGGGTAAAATCCAAGGCAGGAGTAGGCCTGGTGGGAGAAGAATCTCGTAGCTGAAGATTTTGAGTACATGGTTCAGCAGGAGCCACAGTGGGGATTGCCATGAAGATCGCCAACCTCCAATAGGAAACGGCTGGAGAAAAAGTCACCAAAGAGGAGGGTTAGGTATTATTTGTAAGCTGATTTCTTTACTCCAACAAATCTGCTCAAGTCCTCCATAGGAAAAACAATCATCTTAATAATTTGCTATTACACACCACAATTATTTGTACATTATTTAATGTGTTACTGTACTAAAACCTTAACCTGTTAATCACATTTAAACCGTGCTAAACGGTTTTGTTTGGAAGATTTTTTCTGTGTCAACAGGTTAATTGAACAAACATGACAGGCTAGTAGGCTGTTTGATGTGAGCGCAATACTAACGAATTGGACTACCGACGCCGACAACCACTACAAAAGGTGCAAGGAAGTATGCGGCCTTGAACGTAGAGAGTGAAGGTTCGTGCAACTAGACCTGTTCCGCAGAATACTAATACCAGACAGAGACGGATCATTTCAAATATAGGAAAGTAATGCACGCGTAATAATATATAGACTCACAAGTGGACAAGGGCACTAGTATTGGATTGTCCCGCGGCGCACAATCCACCACACTGAATTCTAGCCCGCTGTAGAACCTTTTAACAATAAGTGTTCTTCTATAAATATATGTGCTCCTATTTGTACTGGAATTCTAACAAATTAATGTTATTGTATTTGTATACGTCATTATAACTTTTCGTTGAAAATCTCATAACAAGCGAGATTACTTATTGCAACAAGATTCTACAGTGGCCGAGAATTCAGTTTAGTTGGTTTTGTCAGACCGGATAACTTTGAACTCTCGGGTAACGTTAAATGGCTTTAAAATAATATTAAACGTAAAAATACTTGGTGGAAAGGTTAAAGGGGAGATGAGATTAAATAACTTATATTACCACAATGTATATAATACTATACTTTATTACTTAATACAAATATATCGTGGTGAAACATCATTGCGAATGCTTTGTTTTAAAGACCATTAATGTTAGGTACCTATGTCTAAGAATTCTCTGTAATTCTGTGTAATTATTGATGTGTTATTCCATAAAGCATATTTACATTGTATTGTATTGTTACCTGAGTGTTCAAGTTCAAAGTTATCATTGTTGGAGACTTTAGTGATGAGTTGTTGACAAAGTCATTAAATAGCGATAGGTGGAACTCTAGCCAACTTGAAAAGAAACCTTCGTCAGTTATGTCCTAGTATATCGGTTAATGGCTTCTTGCTTGTTACTTCAACAATGGCTTGATAAAGTAATATCGTTAATCAGTTTCACAATGAGGATAGTGACCGCTCCTGCGTCGCCAGAAGTTACACGCTTACATGCGATTAAATATAATTACGAATCAGTAGGTACATAGAACTGTATTAAGCTGTATTACTTATATTATTATATATATAAGTAAAATATACAGCAAGAGAATTCATAATTTATCCTTTTTAATAAGAAAAAAAAACAACTGTCATTCCACTGTCGTACATGCAGCTACTACCTATGTCTTTGAGTGTATATGTACCGATAATAGTCTAGTCCAGTATGTGGTCATAATACTTCAGAATTTGATAATTGCTCAAACGGGGGGGCATGTACCTCTACAGCCCGGTTAAATAGAGATTGAGCGCTCAACAAATATTATTGCGACTGGTTCCTGCACTTTTCTAATTGAAATGTACGGTGACAAGTTTCTTTCCAGCTTTTACTTCTTTAACCCTATTAACATTATTATAGATCTCTATATTGTATAAAACAAAGACGCTATCTGTTCCTATCTGTCCTCATCGTATTTTCGGCCGCTTACTTTGAAACCACGCAACGAATTTTGATACGGTTTTCACTGTCATTTAGAGATTTTTGTACAGAAATTTTTATACAATACATTCTTTACGTCACCCCGGTCTGTAAGTGGCAATTAACGGCCCGCTACGCAAGCGGAAATTTCCACTTCCTAGCCAGGGGAAGACGTTATATTGTGTACAGACCTCGGGCGGTGATAAAGAAAGCCTCAGGTCGCATGTTTATCGCCCTCGCCTTTGGCGCGTACGACAAGTTCCTGCGCTCTGAGACATTCTTTATTTTACCACCCTCTGAGGCCCTAACATGACAGCCCAGGTTTAGGTTTAGACAGAGACACAGGTAGGGATTAAACTAAACCTGGGCTGTCATGTTAGGGCCTCAGAGGGTGGTAAAATAGATAGATAGATAAATAGATATATGGCCAGTCCTGTTAGGGCCACTGGGTGTAATGTACTATTAAGTGTTCGTTGGTAAAATGCACCCATACGAAGCCGGGGCGCGTCACTAGTTTAGATATAACTACTAATCTACTATCTTTTAAATAAAATGTCCTTCGTGTCATTTCGTCCCCTACCAAAGACCAAATTTGGTTAATCTCTATGTGCATCCTTTTCTTATAAGAGACTAGTTAGTCAGACCCGCAGGTAGGGTAAAATTAAACACAAACGATTATGTTAAGACGCCTTTACATTGGATCAAAATGATCATAGGCTAACGCCATTCTATACCTCGTTTTTTTTTAAGATAAGAAATGTCGTAAACAATCTTGGTAAGTCTTTTATGGCAAAAGTGCCATTTTAAAATAAAAAAGAGCTGATAACAAAGACATTACAAATAATTCATGTTATTTCAGTATAGGTAATCTATTTGAAAAAAACTATTTTGATATTTTATTATAGCACTTTGCAAATACAGTCTTACCAAGAATATTGACTACATTCTCATCTTAAAAAAACCGGCCAAGCGCGAGTCGGACTCGCTCACGAAGGGTTCCGTTACCATTATCCTTAAAAACGAGCAAAAAAATCACGTTTGTTGTATGGGAGCCCCCTCAAATATTTATTTTATTCTGTTTTTTAGTATTTTGTTTTTTATTATAGCGGCAACAGAAATACATCATCTGTGAAAATATCAACTGTCTAACTATCACGGTTCATGAGATACAGCCTGGTGACTGACGGACAGCGGAGTCTTAGTAATAGGGTCCCGTTTTAGCCTTTGGTTACGGAACCCTAAAAACGAGGTACTAGTACGAGTAGACTTGTTCGGAGTAGGTGTTCCTGCCGTACCAGTCCATAAAAGACATAGATACGATTAAATATCAGCAGTTCATCACATTAGGTATATTGTATTATAAAAGAGGCGACTAAATATCATGAAAGTTATTCGACATTTACGAAATATCAAGGTCGCGAGAGGTCGTCCCCTCGTAAGTTCCGTTTACGTTTTAACCTTTTAACCCGACTAAAGTATAAATCAATAAAAATGGCCAATGTAGGGCAATAGAAACCGAATTTATTTTGTATTATCCGTCCTTTGTTACGCTTACAGCCGCAGCCTAAACTATTTGTTGAGAAATAATTACTTAAATAAAGAATAATTTACGCAGTAAGTGTACAAAATACGGATCTTACAAAATAAATGAGGTTTTCATTGCTCTTCGTCGGCCATTTCTATAGATTTATACTTTACGTAGCTAGGTGCTATACATTAACCCATTTATTTATAAACGCTGCGTAAACCTATGTCAGTTAACACGTGTTACGTCTTTTCTTTATCTGTCATTGTGACGTTTGCCCTCGTATAAAATAAAAGAAACAAAACCTTTGTTAGCTAGGTTGCGGGTGGTAGGACTTTGTGCAAGGTCCGTCCAGATAGCTACCACCATTTTGCTCGTTAATCCAGTCGCTGGGCAGCAGTGCTTGCACTGTTGTGTTCCAGCGTAGGAAGCAAGATAGCCGGTGCAATTACAGGCACAAGAGGTATTTAATTTTAGCCCTCTAGGTTGGCAACGCATCTGCAATCAACTTGGTGTTGCGATTGTCTATAGGCGGTGGTGATCACTTTACCATCAGGTGACCCACTTGCTTGTTTGACTTCCTGAACTTAAATATGTAGGTAGGTCTTGATTTAAACGGCTCAAAAACATGTATAGCGGCAACCTTATTGCGCAGACATAAGAGCGTATTTACATAGTTAAGTACTTCTGAGATGTTGAATGTATATTTTTACACTTGACTGTACCTAAGTACCTAGTGTTTAAGTATAAATAAATCCGAGTCGAATCGCAACAAATTACACGGCTTTATTCGACCGCATCGCATTCACTGATAGCCCAATTAGCAAGGCATTGGATTTGGCGAGCCTACCATACTCGTACTCAGAGACCAAGAAACGAACACAGAACAGTTTCAAGTAAGTAAATATTTAATTTAATAACTCTACTTAAGAATAATTAGATAGATCATCACTTGATGGGAAGTGATCAGTCGATATGAGGATAAATCTATTTCCAAATTAAAAAAAAAACCTTACTACTCTGCGAAAACGGAGTTAGAACAATTCGCGAATTCTCGTTCAAAACAGCTACTTCGTTACAACATTTATTAATTTTTATCCAACACACTGATTAAACTACTAACCAAAACCATTTATAGTTGTTTTATGTAGCGGCGGAGGAGGGTGGGGGTTTGTATGAAAATCCTTTAACCTATCACGTCGGGTAAGTAATGGATCTCGATACCTGTGTAATCTTTACATAGTAAGTAAACTCGCCGTCCGTTCCTGTCTGTCTTACATCCTTATTGTGTATGTTCGACCGCCTTCTCCTTCTAAACCACGCAACAGATTTTGATACAGTTTTCACTGTAAGTAATAAGTGTGTGTATGGCTCACTAGTAAGTAATAAGTGTAAGTATTAAAAAGTCAACTATTTAAAGTTTCGTTCAAGTAGCGAACGGTCGTACCGTTCCTTTGACCTTGATGATGCGTCGTATAGAGGCGAAACGCGCGTCAATCGTGTAGTTTTAGTGTTTAGTGGTGGTGGTGTGTAGTTGTGTGATATATGTTGTTTCGTGTGGAAGCGAAGGAGGGTGGGTTTTTGCATGAACATATATGTATATGTCGCACAGACGCAGCTATTTTGCACGAGCCCGGCACTGGTTTCGCGGAGTAGCGAGGTAATTTGTTCCAGTTTGTTTATTAAAAAGTCATTTAGATTCTACCTCCATAAATGTAGTAGTTATTTATTTACATAAACGGTGGTGATATTGAATGGAAATCATAAACGATAACTTATCGTTTGGCCGAGTCCTAGTACTGTAAGTTAACCTTGAGTAAATTAACCGGAGTTACATTAATATCTCGTTTGTCATACACACATCTACAGGAAACTATCCGAGCGTAGAGTGAAAACAACCGAGCACGGGTTACCTAACCGAAACCAGCCGGTTTCACTCGCTATTGTATATCGATTAGCTTAACACTTTAATGTGAAAATCAAGCAAATCCTTTAAGTGGCTTGTACTATTCTGTGCCTAAACCAAACCGAAAACTGTTTTTCGACTTCTTTTTGAAAGCTTTTACCATTCAATATGCTTCATTTGTTTTTGGGGTCTATATCCCAAGATTAAAAAGAAACATACATGAAAAATTTTGATATGGGCTCCGGACTTCGGTGTAGGGTTCGCCCTAGGCTTCCACTTTCGAGCACGTGTTATTGTCTTAGCGTGGGCAGTTTCTAAAGCCCGAGCCACTCTGGATGTGTATGCAGCACGGCTACGGAGACACGCGCGTGCACAGGCCGGTTGTAATGTATGAATATGTTGAGATGCCACATCGCTTGCGTTGCGTGCACGTAACGCAGCTCTACGAAGCGAGGTGCAGCAGTGCTGCATGTATAGTCGACCAAGTAATTGCTTGGCCACTTTTGGACCTTATCGGTTTGTAATACGGTCGAAAAGTGGTCAAGCATTTTCTTGGTCGACTATACATTCGGTATAGTCCGGTCTTAGAAGGGACCAGGCCCACCCCGTTAACCCAGAGACGTCTTTGTAAGGGCGTAGGGAGGAACCTCGCAGAGCGATCGTTCTTAAAACGGCGGAAGTTGTCATTGTCTTGTACAAAGAAGTCCTACTTATTGTTAAAAAAACCGGGTACTGAGCTCTTCTCTCTCTGATCATATGTATTCGCCAAAGGTGCCAAATTTAAATACTTCACTGCCCCCCCCCCCCCCCCCGTAAAACAATCTTAGATCCGCCTACGTCTTCTTTGAATAAGGGTTAGTACTTACTTCAACTTTTGGTGAACCAGCAGCTACTGGTTCCGATAACGGGAGGTTCCTATTTTGTAGCGCCCTGTTTCGTCAATACTTAATTTTAGTTATTTTTAAATTATACATATGTATCGAAAGTTATCTAAACAAATAAATACGGGAAATTATCTCAATTACATTTAAAATTACCTTAAATCTACGACCTTGCTTTCAATATATTGGTTTAAATTACGGACCGTGTCAATTGGAAGCGGATTTGTTGTTGTTATGTCAAACAACGAAGATGCATCAATGAGACTTCACATTTTTATTCAAATGACCAGCTTAGCATGCACGCATCGTCGTTGAAATAACGGACTGTCGTTAAATCGGCCACATTCCGTTCAGCGGCAATAAAACACCAAATACTTTACGTTTTCTTTTACTTTAGCAATAGGAAATATTTTTAAAAACCTAACTTGTTCTTTATTAATAAAATTACTGCCTGCTTTATAATTTAATTTAGACTTATTAATGCAGCAACTTGTTAACATACATCATGTAAATTAGTTGATATCTTGAAGCCTTTTAATCTTAAAGCAAACCCACACGTCTACATAGCGCCGAAACTAAATGTCAGTCAAAGGCGTGTCTGTTTTAATCATCATGATAATAACATCGGCAGAGAATAAACCATAATATAAGAAACAGGCTAATCTTTTTAATGTGTTACTGTGTGCGTTTATCACAGTTTCTTATCCAGAACAGAAACTTGCAGGGTTATGCGTGCTGAGTTTTCGGCCCAATTTTCGTCGACAAAAATTACAATAGGTTTCTTCACAAATTATCCTCAACAATTTGTTACAAATCTCGATGAAAATTGTGGCACGAATGCCAACTCAAGTTTATTCGTAGACTCAAGTACGCAATGGCACTCATCATACATGTTGTTTTGATTGTTCTTATTTTAAATCAACAAAGTAAAGCTAATATGAAGCCTGTACAATGTGATATTATCCATGCAAGATTTCTACGGAAAACAAACTTTCCACCGCGGTTAACTTTCTTCTTTTATCGCCAGAATCATAAGCGGCAACCGATATGCTTCAAAGTCTCTCATTTACGATTAGATTATTGCGACAAGTAACAACCATCCCCTTAATCTAAATGTCTCAATTCACTGAAACTAAAATAGACAAAATACAGGAATATGAGAAATAGGAATAAACCACCGACTTATAGAAATGTCGAACCTGATTACTTATGGTAACAAAACATCAATCGAAAGCATCCAAACAGATTCACATATGAAATAAATATAATTTAAAACACATTGTAAAGCCACCCGGTTAGTAAATAAAACAGATCGTGGGCTTTATTATCATAATAAAAAATGAAGACCCCCAAAGTAATAATGTAAACTAGATGTTTGATGTGTATTACGCTATTGCGTAACTAGGCATACCATGTAACCATGTTATGGTAAACACCACATATAAATTTAACATTTTAATTGAGGCTATCCACAGACTACTTCAGAATAGGTCAGTATTTACATACTGTTTCTACTATTCTGGTCCAAGACACCTTATATCATCGTAGATTTAACGGAGGTAAGCTGGATATCAAACTTGTATGTAAACATAACATCAAAGTTGCGTAGTTAATTGCAATTATAATCTGCAACAAATGCATTCGCACCTAAGGTGAGATTGCGCGCATGATAAGCTATAAATTATTATAATTATAAAGGTATCTGTCCTTTTATTACCAGCCAAGAGAGAAAGGATGAGGTTACTCCTAATTATAAGTATTCTGCGTCATTTAATATGATCAGTCCGTTTAATATTGCCACCGTACAAAGAACACCAAATTACTGGTTCTACGACAGTGAAACAGTCACCACTCAATGGACTCAAAACATTTTATCACTTCTCTATTACTAGCGGCATTACACCGCCTATTTGTATATTTTTGAGACCAAAATGTAAGATAAGATATAGTTGGTAATGACACTAATCTACAGTGTCTCAAACACAAAAGCGAGACAAACGATAGTAGAAGGAAGAATATATTGACAATACTAGAGGCAAAGATAGACTTAGTGGCAAATTTACCTCATTTCCCAAGTATACACTATCCTATCACATTCTTACTGAAATCTTTTTGATTTCTGTAAGAATGCTAAAAAAACGGTCCCCTTTACTGCCTTAAACATCTGGCGTGCATGGCTCAAGCCTTCTCAGCCTGCTGGGAAATCTGCCACTGGACCTAGTGGAAGTTAATTGTTAATACTGAAATAAAAGAGGTTAATGCTAAGCTGAACAATGATTTTATAACTAGTGGGACCAAAGGACTTAAACTCTAGATGACCACTTGAAATAAACGGATCACTCACGTATGTCAGAATTTTACGGTAGTTTTATGACAATAAGGATCGCTTACGTATTGTCACGTACGAGTATGTATGAATTTCACGGTTAGTCACTTACAGGTAAGTGATGGCGCCGATGATCATGGCGCCGCGGGGCCCGGTGATGGTGATGACGGAAGGCGCCATCCAGTTGCATATCGCCAGAGTGGCATAGATGATGGCCAGCGAAGTGTAGCCGTCGCCGGTGAACGAGCTGTCGTCGTCCGCTATGCTGTCAAGAATGGTTTTCTGCGAACAACAATGGCAATTCGTAAATTATAAAAAAAAAATTAAGCTTCAAGAATCAGAAATAATATTATCTTCTTTTAAAGACTAGACCTAGATTTAGCTGGGGTGCACGAGTATCAGAATCGAAGTCTACAGTTATTAGATGCAATCTGTTTCAGTCCTTAATAATTTAATATTTAAGTGTAACTTGACAAACACTACTAGAAAAACCTATCTTTTGTATCTATTACATTTTATAACATGATCTAGTAAATGAATGAAATGAATTAAAGCAATTGATGTAAGGCTTTATAGATTATTTTCACATATTTAGTGTTTGTGTAAGGGCCCCTCAATTGTTTTTCACACATAGCAAAAAGTACAAGTCGAAGATTTGATTATAAAATATACTTATTCGTAAACCTAAACTTATAGCTGAGTTTTCGAACAAGTTTCAAAGACACACGCACAAAAGAATTGTGGCGAACCCGTTGATATTTCTTTATGCGTTGGGTGATATTTTGATGATTAATAATAATCGAATTAATTATGTTGTTGTTATTAATACAAAGAGATAACCTTGAGACGAGTTCTATTCCAGTATCTGCTCGATATGTCAAGGAGCAAAATATTTCACGCGTAACAGCGTGTTTAGATTGACTTAATGTCTGGAGACAATGGAATACCTTTAAACTTTAATAACCACAGTACGTAACTATATTCTAAACTCTTAGCTAAAAATTTTTAAAAAACTTAAGATACGACAGCTAACTGCTTAAAAAATTGCCCATAAAACGAGTAGGAGTAACATCATTCAAATAATAATAATGAAACAATTTAAGAAGAAAATAAATAAATATTTTTATAAAAGCTGACAGTTTAATGGCTGTCGGCTCCAAAAATTAAGTGTTAGGTAAGTGCTTTTGTCTCAACAGGATGACATCGACCTTGCACAACGCCCAATATTTATGACCTGCACCCAATAAGCATGACACCCACTCAATACTGGCTGCATACACTTACGCAACAGCGATGCAAGCCAAAATATCACATAAACCCAAAAAGAAGGACATTGTGAAATAGAACTAAAGTTAATGGTAGTTTTATATCCCTATTTTTTTTTTGTCGTAACACTCGCAACCGATCATTGTTAAGCTTTTATATCAAACAAAAAGTTACGAAACAACCAAATCAGTCAAGGTAATCCATATTTGATAAAAATAATCTAAGATATATATTTTTTTGGGGCATGAAAAATAACCACGTTTATGGGGCGAAAGACATTAATGCACGGTCCTATTGCATAAATACGTAGGGATTAGGTATGCACCGTGTGCACGAAAAAGTCTATAATTAAATTCACGATAGTTCAAGGTTGGGGAAGCCAAACATTTATGATAATAGCTTTGCATCAGGCCTAAAACGTATCATACTAATGTGCATTTTAGATAGCAACATTAATAACACCATTTTAATAGTTTTTTATCGTTTGGACACTCTAAATGGATCTCGACATTTCTAGGACACATTACATTATTTATAGCATTAAATAAAATATTGTTCTCATCACATTCAGTTATTATAGTTTACTTTTTATTGCCGTCTGCGCCCGGGACTGTGTTTTTAAACGACTTCAAAAAACCGAAAGAGAAGAATTCTACAAAATTTGTTTTACAGGAAATGTATTATTGTATTATAGATTACTATATCATGTAAAATGAAAGAGAAAACTATGATAAAATCCAAATCCTACACTCATGCTTAACCTACACACAAATAAATAAAAGTTCACGCCAATTTAACCTAGTCCTAATCCTAACTAAGTAATAAATATGTGAATATAAATATGAAGTACTATGGGTAAGTCCTAGATAACGAATATACATCATTATCTAAACATGACATATGATATTGAAACAACCCTTCAAAATCAATCTTCTTGACCTACATTTAAATACAAACAAAGCCTTGAATTTATCCGCTTTGTAGATAAAACCTAATAAGTATTGATAAAGCGGTGAAGTCATAAATGTATCATTCACGTGAATCTGCATTACGACTACGATGCCGTCCAAAGTGTAATAAAGAGACAAGGATTACAATGGCATATAGGGGTCTTAAATTTCCCAAGATAAATATTAATAACCTTGGCCTTTTTAAGGTAAGAGTGAATAGGCATTTTCTGGGTGATCGTGCTACATCCTCGGCTTCATCTTCATCTACCATCAGGTGAGATTGAGGCCAAACGCAAACCCATTTCCAATAAAAATAAAAAATTACTATGCATATTACGTGAAGGCAGCCTCAGTATCTTCACTTTCATTTCCTAGTATCACTTTATGTCTATCCTGGCACACCTCTGACTTATTTCTCACTTAGCAATCGCATCTCATTTACACTATAGTGTAAATGAGATGCGATATGCTAGCAATATAGTGGTATTTGGATAATCCTTTTTTTCAGTCAGGAAGGTTTATGGTCAGCATAAGTTTTCCTAGGAAAACCTATGCTACCTAGCTTACTCAGACCCGGAAAGCCATTTAATTATTTCCCAATGTCATTCATTCACATTAAACAATCCTTTTCATTTGACAATAATAAAAGTTTTTTTAACTAAGACATGCCGTTGTGTTGTTGGTTATTGAAACCCCAAACATTTAAGTCATTGACAATTTCATTAATCGTGCCCTTGTTATGTCAATGATATTTAACGCCGCGTGCGCCTTAAATTACTTCATTTATATCATAAACTTAATATACATATACCTAATACTGTATAGGCGGACAAAGAACTCATTGATGTAGAACCATTTTTGATCTATCAAAGTGTGTTCCAGGGTTTCAAGTAACGTAAAAGTTCATACTACTACGGGCTTACTTGGGCTAACCTGTTATAAATTCTGCGAAACGCGCGTCGATCGTGTAGTTTTAGTGTTTAGTGGTGGTGGTGTGTAGTTGAGTCTGTGTGATATATGTTGTTTCGTGTGGAAGCGGAGGAGGGTGGGTTTTTGCATGAACATATATGTGTCGCACAGACGCAGCTTTGCACGAGCCCGGCACTGGTTTCGCGGAGTAGCAAGGCAACTTGTTCCAGTTTGTTGATATGGACCTCCGCAAAGTAACGTCTGAATCTGTTAATTAGTGAAAACCGTATCAAAAACCGTTGCGTAGTTTAGGAGGTGAAGGCGGCCGAAGATACACTATAAAAACTTAGGACAGACAGGAAAAAATAGCGACTTTATACTATGTAAAGAAGTATGCTTTTAACAATATATTTGGATAGAATAAGAGGTTTAAAAAGGCTCTCCATAATTTTCTATCCCCGCAAGCCAGTGGGTGCTCGCTCATACTTATGAAACAAAACAATCTTTAGTATACACTGTAATAATTTATTTATTTTCAAACGGAAAACTCGCCATATAGTATGAGGTCAATACAAAGCATGAACCACTTTTGTCGTCCGATATCATTTGTAAAGAAGCGACATTACGTTCTAATCTGCATTGGCCGGTTATGCAACGGATGCATTGTTCGGGACTTCCTGAACGCTACGGTCTTCAGCATAGAATTTACACGCCTATTCGTAGTTTAGTAAGTGAATATTATCTAACTTCGCGTTTGCCAACGTCACTCAGAAAATGTGGATCAGCTTATGCTGTCTACTCCACACGGACAAGGTAACCACGCATTTTAATGAGACTTGAAGTCAAAAATGTATGATATCTCCACTTCAAATAAAAAACCGACTTGTACCAACAATGCAATAACAACATGTCAATGAACGATGACCTCAAATAACAAAACCCGGATCCTGCTTGCAGACAGGCTGACTTAATTATGGATTTTGAATTTATTAAAAATTCTAACAAAAGTGATTTCATAGGTCGTGCTAGGATTTTAATCACCTCTACAAATAGGGGCATCGCTTAATAACTGATATTAAACCAGTACAAAGAGCAGTGCAGTTTTTCTACGTAAATATTTCAGCGAGAGAACGCAGAGGAAAACCAGAGACATTACTTTGAATCTTTGAACAGATTAAGGAGAAAGAGACGGACTGTACCGGAAGGTGAAAGAGATCTTAAAGGACTCAAAAACTTGCTAATTATTTTACTGCGATTTTTAAGTGAGACTTCAGAGTTCAGACACACCTTAATCAGCAAAAGAGAAAAATAAACCATAACAGACATCTATTTAGAGTCAACCAAATCCATGACTTATAGTGGTAGGGAAAGCCTCTCCAATGGGCACGTACTCGTACAGTCTTATTTCCAAACAAGGTGCCAATAACTGCCGATTTAAATGCTAACAGGGGTGTTTACTCTTTTAAATAAGCGAGACAAGTCTATGAGTAAAAAGAATCAGACAATATCAATCTCGCAACAAATAGTTTCGAGCCAGCAATAGTCCAGTAAGTTGGTAGGTACCTACGCGACGAACATGTACGTACAAAAAATTACCGTTGCACAAGTTTTGACCGACCATCACAAATCTCGGACGATGATCTCATTTCTCGTTACATAACAATATCTTACAGCCATGTCAATAAACTTGATAATATACGCCAACAAATGGCCATCAATAAATGAACTGCGGTCTTCTGATAAGTTAAATAAAAGTGCGTACAGCGTAATAATGTCACTGCGAACTTTTTAATTTCGAAACAAACAGGAATCGCACTTGCTTGAAAGCGTTATTGGTATTACATTCCGCGTACTGAAGCGTATTTTGGGTCGTTGAAGATTATTTATTTTGGATTGGATCCACTGTCTTTATAAGTTTGAAGTCAATACTAAGTAAGCCGTATAATATGCGGAAATCCATACTCTACCTAAAGCTTAAAAGTTTCGCAATAAATTTGCAATAGTAATTGTTCAATAACTTCTTTCGCAACTGACTTACTTAGTAGGCGTTTCTAAAGCTGGCTACAGAGTAGACGAAGTTTTAATCAATAGCTTAGACGATAAGTTAAAGTTGATCATCTGTGGCCAATGTTAAGCTTGAACCACACTCTTGCCCTCAACTACATGATATGATAGGTATTTCAATCTATTTCTGGAGCCTTTTGCCTTTTCACCAGAATTGCGAACCTAACGTGACTTATTTAAATTAAATTAAATTCCTTGACTGTACATCTAATATGACATGACCGAGCGGTGCAATAATGTCCAGCACCACCCTGCTGACAGAGGGGCAGAGGGGCGTAAGACGCTAGTCCTGTCGTAGCAAATGCCGCTTGTAAAACTTTCGTTATACAATATGGGAACGGCCATTAGTAAAGCTATCATAACAGTCCTTTGACATTTCATATTCGTAGATTTTTCTAACACAATAGACGGAAAAGCGGATATAAAGGCTTCCTTAGCATTCAACGCACGTATTAATGTTGCGGAAATCGTCGCCAGTCCTTGCGAATGACTACCGATACCGGCGAGTATACGCGTATGAATACAGAAATAAGGAATAATACGTCAAAAACGGGAACTACATATAATTTATTCAAAACACCAATTTTAGTACCGGTAGCAAGACCGGTAGATTCCACTTGCGAATCTTGCGAGTAAACAAACACGCTCCTAAGACACAGTTATGTTTACGTCAAACAAGGTTCTACCATTTGAGACAAATGTTCGCCTTTGTACATCACTGTATCTCTTTTTGTAATTTATATTTTTGTACAATAAAGAATTTACATACATACATATATACAAATGGCTCAAGTAAATGAAGTAACTATACTTGGGAATTGTCGTACTTAGATATCTTTGGTAAACAATTAGAAGTTTGTATGTGCGAGTAAGTAAGTATTTATTTTTATTCAATTCAGCAAAAAAAACACACATACTGTGTTTGACTTCAGTGGCCCGTTTCACGAAGCTACAAGTTACAATTTTACAAGTCTAAACCGGCACCATTGGTCATTATGCCCATTGCCATTGGTCGTTATTGAACAATGTTGCCAGTTTAGACTTGTAAAATTGTAACTTGTAGCTTAGTGAAACGGGCCACAGTTTTCAGTTTAACTTTTAAAATAAGCAATTCTGATAATGCAGGGGTCCATGGGCAGCGTTGATTTCTTACCACCACGCAATCCATTAGCTCGTTTTCCCTCTCTAATATAAAGAAAATGTCGGTGATAAATTCAAAGCTTGTCTGTTGTAGTTAGGTACCTATTGTTATTACTTTATTGCCCACTTATACTTTACCAACGCCAACAAGTATAGCACAGCCAATACAAGTTGGTCTGCCGGCAAGTATTACGTTGCAGCACAACTTTTATCTATTACGAAACACAATTATGTCCGTTTGTATGTGATAACTAGGTACCTATTTACCTAAAACCAGTGTTGCAACGAATGTGAATACCCTTTCACAAGTACTATTTGATTTGACATTTATTTAGGGCACCTCTGTACGGTTGATTCCAAGGTCATTGGTACGATATCTTTTTGTAGTGGAATGTGGTCCTTTCTACTCGTATTCTACTTTTTAGGATTTACCCAAAGGGTGCTAACGGGACCCTATCACTATATACGACGTCAGTCCGTCCGTCCGTCTATGAGAGCTCTATCTTTTTAACCGTAACATGTAGCCAGCTGGTAGAAAAAGAGAGAGTAAAAATTTAAGGATTTTCAAATACGAAACGTATTATTTAGCGGTTTTTAGGGTTCCGTAATGAACGGTTTTAGTTTTGCCAAGTCCATTTATATGTCACAAATATTATAAGTCGCAAATTATAGGTACTAGCAAGCTCAAATTTTGAATGATTATAGATATTTATAGCGACTACAAAGTTAGGAAATAAAATTTTATAAAAATACGTAATAATTTGGATATCTCCGCTACGCCTAGGCGGGGTAATTTTTGTGTTCTCGTATCTTCGTGTTTTGGTTGTTCTAGCAGAAATATTTAGGGTAGTCTTAAACATTTTTTAGTATAGCAAACATTTTATGAAACATTAAGGTGTAAAGGAGAGAATGTTATTTATTTATATTTTTGTTATTTATGTGTAACCCTGAAAAAATTTTTTTTTGGTAAATACACAATACAAAAAAAACTCGTGATAATACGGAACCCTCATATCATAAGTGAGACCAACTCGCACTTGGCCGGTTTTTTTATGTAACAATGACCATCCGTAATTTTGAAGGAGTTATATTTTAGGCTAGAATTTGTAGATATATGTAGATAGATCTAATCTGAAGGCAAAAGTCGATATATTTGGTGTGATTTAAAAAATGATTACTTATAATTAGGTACTTAAATAAAACCTGTATCATTTTAGAATTTGTTAACCAGTAAGTATAATAATAAGTAATTAATAAACTAACTAGTACTTATGTTATAAATCCTACTATTAATAAAAAGTAATGTATTTTGGAAATTCATTAGAGGCCTTGTCTAAAAAATGAGACAAGTAGTTTTATATATAAGTAATGTAAAACAAATACATTTGATTTAAAATTGGTAAAATAACAAACTATTCTTAAAATTGAGAAAAGTGAGACTATTATTTTTCTTTAGCGACAAGAATTGTAATTTAGCAAAGTTAGATGGAAATTGCATTTGGTATAAGAACTGAGATTAGCTTGAGACCTTGTATGTTTTAATATTTTTCCTACCACTCAGCAAAACTTTCTACAGACTTGTCAAGAAAAACAAGTCTTTGAAATAGGGTCCATGCAGAAATGTTTGTTTTATGCTCAACCCATCTGGTTGTCTGGAAGAGATTGCTTATAGCTATAGGACCGCCTATTGTGTGCCTTATGTTTTCTCTCTAAATTGTACTTTTTTATGCTGTTTTGTGGTGATTAATAAAGAGTTATTGTATTGTACTGTATCTCAATTCTGGACTGCTGTAGAAATCCTGTCACAATAAACAATGGCTGTAGTGTTTGTTGTGAAAATCCTGATGACTTTTATGTAAAAAGGTTCTAAAATAGCTTAGAAATTTATTTCAATGTTTTATTATTTTTTTGGGAATAAATAAAAATAAGGACATTTTACTTTTAGTTTAGTTTTATATTTTAGTATTTAATTTTTCATTTAATGTATTAAGTGAATAATAAGAATATATTTAGTTGTCAATAAGAATACTCTGAAATTGTTTAAATGGGTCTCTGGGCACTCTTGAAACTAGAAACTGATTTTGTAACTACAGTTTAAATTTAGAAATAAATAATTTCGATTACAATAATTTAACAACAAATGGCGTCATCTCTCGTCAGCTAATGGGCATTCATAAATGAGCAAATTGAATGAGATAACTTGATTAAGTTTCTCATAGATGACACCGAGGGTAGTTTACCCAAAGAAAAAATATCAATAATGTAATGACCGTAAAGACGAAACACATTGAAAAATTTGCAGGGTATGGCAGCAGTAATGTGGCGGAAACTGGAATATGCAAGGCACGGAATGCTGATGTTGCAGGTTCGAATCCTGCCATTACCCTAATTTTTCTTTGTGTTGTCATTCATTATATAGCATTTTAAATTTAATTTGAATGTAAAAAAAAATACAAAAAGAAAAATCGAAAAAATTTAAAAATAAATAATTTCGATTACAATAATACTACAGTTTAAGTTTAGAATTAGTGTTAAGTTTAGATTTTTTTATGAAAATGATCCAAAAACCATTTATTTTTGAACAAGTCCATAGCTATAGAATGACATAAAATAAATATATAAAAACACAATACTAAATTATTAAAAATATCAACATTATTATTAATTAAACTACATATTCTTATGTCAGCAGCAGTGTTTCCTGAGTATATTTTAACAGATCAAAAATATTATTTAAGCATTATAAATACATACTTTAAACATGATTAATGAGTAATTAAATACTCCAAAACTCCATAGAAAGCGGCCTTTTAAATTAAGTCTTTACATGTAATTATATTTTAGCTTTTTTAATTCAGTAGTAGTTTTATTTATGATTAGTTAAGTTTTGTTGTTTTAGTCTTATTAATAATATATTTTGTATAAATAAAATACAGTAAAAAAAACTGCAAACTGAATTTAATTATTAGTGTTATGGGGTGTACTTTATTTAGAGTATGAGGCACTTAACACATGAGATAATTTTATGCAAGTTTTTGAATAAATGAATAAAGTATCATAAAAGTGAAAGTAATTAATTAAAAAGACAGACTTACCTCTATGTTTCCCATTGTTTGAAATGCAGTGAAAACAAACATAAAACCGAACCCTAACAAAATAACGTTAACAAATCGCCTTTCCATCTTGCTTGTTTAAAAAGGAATCTTAATGCGAACAATTATTTATTTTATATGATTTTCCACATATGCAGTTTTCACCGCAGCCGTTCTTTTCGCAGCGACACACCTACTCGGCGTTGCGTTTTCTCTACAACTATATTGTTGCTTTTGGAACGCTTGCAATGTACATTCTACGCTCCCTACCCTACTCCTACTTGAATGCAATGACTACATTACAAAACATTTTCGCTTGCGAGTACCATCGTAATCAATTCAATTCATGTAAATAAAAATACGAACTGCGCGACAACTGACACTGTCAGCTGTCACGTTTACTGTCTTCTTCTTCTTCTTCTTATTTAAACAGGGAGATTATTAATCCCTGTACATGGCAACCGGTGCTCTTATTTGAGACCATTTCTGCCAGCGTCGTGTTTCAAATATATTCTATTTTGCTAATTCCTTTCTTCAGTCAAAAACAAAATTGCATCTTCCTTTAAGTGTTCTTGCATACTTCTGTCTTCAGTTAAAATCTTCAAATTTGTATGTTCGTGCGTATTTCTTTCTTCAAATGGCTTCGTAAGGTAAGGAGATCGGTGACGGGGTGAGTATGCTTGTGTGGGAACGATTAAGCAATTGGAAGATGTTTTTAGAAAGGACAGGGTTACATCGGGCGTGAGGTACGGGCAACAAATTAAATATATATAATGGGAAATACTATAATACTATGTTATGAATGGATAGGAATTTAGTTAGGCATAAAATGTACTTATTATGAGACAAAGATAGGATACAGGAAAGGTTAAAAGGAAGAGGAGCCTTGTTCTTTACAAGAAGATCATATAGGGATGGATCGTTATATAAGCTGCAATTTAATAAGATATGTTCTATATTGCCGGTTTCCGTTCCGCAATCACATAGAGGCGAGTCTCTGACTTTAATTCTGTTTAAATGGGCAGGAGATGAACAGTGGCCAAATCTTAATCTCGATATTATAGATGTCATTTTCTTATTTAATTTCAATTTTGAAAACCATGGTTTCGTACTAGCTATGGGATGAAAGTTAAAGAAAAATCGGCCTTTTTGTTGGCTTGGGTCAGACCAGTCCTGATTCCAACTATCAATAAGCGATGACTTAGCAATACTGAGTAAATCCTGGCTGTAAACATCCGAAAATTCAGAATTACCATTAGTAGTAGCCAATCCCGCTAGTTGGTCAGCTGATTCATTACCTTGAATTCCCTTATGGCCAGGAATCCAAACTAAAGCTATTGACATATTGAGGTCCGCACAAAGTTTTAATTTATTCTTCACCGATAATGAAACGAATGAAAAATTATTTTTATCAAACGGATTAGAAAGAATAGACTCAAGAAAGCTCAAAGAATCAGAAAATACAATTGCTTTGGGAATTTTCTTTTCTAAAATAAAATTGAGGCATTCCATTATAGCCATACCTTCGCCAGAAAAAATGGTATATAAATGGGGGTACTTAAAAAGTCTAAAGTATCCTAGTGGATGTTGTAAAAAAGTAGCACCTACAGAACAATTATCTTGCCTAGATGATTTAGAGGCATCAGTGAAAAATAATTCTGCGTTGGTTCCATAATCACTAATAAACTTGTTCAATTTCACTTCAGGCGCAGTTGTATCTTTGGATATGCCAATAGATGTATAAACTGAAGGAGCAAATGTCAACACTTCATAATCATATTTAAACAGGGGGTGACAGGATGTTTTTACTACACTACAACTGAGGTCAATAAATTTTTTGTAACTCTTAACTATATGTGGAACTGGTTTATTACGCCAAAATGATATATTACTGTTAATCAAATTATGAAGGGCTATTACTTTGGGAATAAGGGGATGTAGTTCGTACTGTACTAATTTTAACCAGAAACGATCACAAAGAAACTGTCTCCGAAGATGAAGTGGAGGATCCCCACACTCAACTTGAAGAGCGTTTATAGGAGTGCTTTTCATGGCACCTGCAATTATTCTAAGACTTTTGGACTGAATAAGGTTCAGCTTCTGTTGAACTTGCTTACTTAATGGACATAAACCAGTACCGTAATCCAAAATACTTCTGATAAGAGCATTGTATACTAATTTCAAAGTGGAGGGATGAGCACCCCACCATACGCCAGCAAGTGACCTTAAAAGATTAACAGTTTTCTCACATTTAGTAGCAGAATGATTCGCATGTGCTAGGCCAGACATTTTGGAATCCAGCTTAACACCTAGGAAACGCACTTCATTTGAATTTGGAATATGCGAATTGCCTATAGACATACTAATATTGGCGCTTACTTTTCTCCGTGAAAAGGTAACCACGATACTTTTCTCTGCAGAAATATTTAAGTTGTGTTTGACCAACCATTGTGACAACTCATTTAAACCCTGTTGGACGCTATCGGCGGCTGTGGTAGCAGATTTATTGATATTGTACACAACTAAGTCGTCTGCGTATTGAAGAATAGAACACGTCGGATTAACACACCGATCAAGATCATAAGTATAAATGTTGTATAAAAGGGGACTCAAAACAGATCCCTGGGGTACACCTTTCCAGATAAGCCTAGAAGAGAGATTAACACCAGGAACTCTTACGGATATTGATCGACCTGTACATAAATTAAATAAAAAATCTATAAATTTAACAGGAATATTGAGAGAGAGCATTTTTTGTTTCAGAAGGAAAAGATTTACATTATCGTACGCTGCTGTAATGTCAAGAAAAGCAGCTACAGCAGACTCATTGTTGGAAAAAGCAATTAATACATCAGAAGTAAAAATATTAAGACTATCCAGCGTACTTCTACCCTTTCTAAAACCAAACTGATTGTTAGGAAAGACATTTTTATTTTCTAGGTACCACTCTAATCTATTTTTGATTAGGTGCTCCGAAATTTTGCAAATGGTAACTGAAAGAGCAACTGGTCGGTATGATGTGGGATCAGAAGGATCTTTGTGAGGTTTTAAAATAGGAATTACTATCTGTTGCTTCCAACTATCTGGGATGTTTCCTGTGTCAATCACAATATTAATAATATCTAAAATGTAATTCAAAGTATCTTGATTCGAATTAATGTAAAAAGAGTAAGGTATCCCGTCAACTCCAGGGGCTGAGTCAGAAAGACGCTTAAGAACCAGTTTTAATTCGGTTAATGAAAAATGTGAACTTAAAGTAAAAATATTATCTGAAGGGTTTGGAGAATAATAAAGATATGGCATTTCACAATGGGACGGAACAAATTCCGGTGCAAGTTTATTTAAGAAAGGTTCTACCCAGTCAGTACTAAAAGAGCTGATCTCAGTATTATTACAAGAACCCCTGTATCGTCGCATTTTGTTCCACACCATAGTAATAGGAGTATCCGGAGATAAAGAGGCACAAAAATTGCCCCAACCCTCCTTTTTTTTCTTCTTTAGGAAACGTTTTGTAGCAGCTGTGACATTTTTAAATTTAAGAAATGAGTTCAGATTTAATTTTACATTGCAATCTCTTTCAGCTTTATTTCTTTTTTTTATCATTTCTGAACATTCTTTATCCCACCACGGTGGGGAAGACATTTTACCCCTAGCAACATTTTTTAAATGAAAATGTTTGTCAGCTGTCATTATTACACTGGAAATAAGGTTTTCGTCATAGAATTAACCAGAAACCGCCAGCGCGCCTAAAACTGAGGCAACTAAAACCACTCTTAAATGGAGTGGTTGCGCTTTATTGCGCTTAGTCGCTCTTTTGCAAGTAGCGCGTCATGACGTATTGTACTAATGCCAATTTTAATTGTAAAATGCCGTCTTGTGTCGTTCCTTCAAGCAAAAATGCTGCTGGACATACAAAAAAACAGGATAGGACCACATTTCATCTGCTAGTAGCTCTTTTAAAAGTGAATTTATTTAATTATTTAATTTATTTTACTTATTGTGATTGACTTGGAAAAGAGGGCGTCCATTTTGTAAGTGTTGCCAGTGTAGTCAAAAATGGGATCAACCGTGTAAGTATGGGGAATCGGCCCCAGACGTCAATTGATTGCCCAGATTTATTGGCCCAGATATAAGATGCTGATTCACCAAATATTAACCCTTAAATGCCACAGGTATACGAGAAAAAAAAATATTTTTATTTTATTTTATCTAAACTACAGAACCGATTTTTATGAAACTTGGATAGAATATGTAAGTAACTTAGGTTTAACAAACTGGAACAAATTACCTTGCTACTCCGCGAAACCAGTGCCGGGCTCGTGCAAAATAGCTGCGTCTGTGCGACACTTATATGTTCATGCAAAAACCCACCCTCCTCCGCTTCCACGCGAAACAACATATATCACACAGACTCAATTACACACCTCCACCACTAAACACTAAAACTACACGATCGACGCGGGTTTCGCCTCTATACGAGGCATCATCAAGACCAAAAAAAAAATTTTGCTTGGGTGCTTTTGTTTTTTTGCAAAAATGTTGGCGGTAGGCGGGATTAAAAAAAAATGTTTTAGTTTGTCAGTACGCCATTCGTTCAAGTACCGAACGGTCGTACTGTTCGATCTTGATGATGCCTCGTATAGAGGCGAAACGCGCGTCGATCGTGTAGTTTTAGTGTTTAGTGGTGGTGGTGTGTAGTTGAGTCTGTGTGATATATGTTGTTTCGTGTGGAAGCGGAGGAGGGTGGGTTTTCGCATGAACATATATATATATGTCGCACAGACGCTGCTATTTTGCACGAGTCCGGCACTGGTTTCGCGGAGTATTATTATTATTATATTATAGGCGAGCAGCATCATTGCTGATATGCCTATCTCAAAGTTCCACAAGTTATTTCAAAGTCTTGAGTAGCAAAGTAATTTGCTCCAGTTTGTTTATTTTGTTATTAATAATACCGATTTTTCTTTAAAAATGCCGTAGAGTTCTTGCCACTTCTTCTCACGGAGCTTTTAAAGTGGCAGATAAAAAATAAAATATTTGTATTTTTGGAAAGAATAATTAAAAAGATTTAGGCTTAGACTTTGAATGATGTTTTATTATTTGTATGACTAACTAAACTTAACTAAACGACTTTAAAGCAACTGGGTAAAATGATTGAATACTGGTTGTATACAACGTTAGTTAGTACCCAATGCCTTAATAATTATATTTGTTAAATATTTTTAACAAGTGTCCTGGGTGGGTGCAATGTTTCCACAAAAAGTGTGGAACTGCTCACGAGCTGGCAACATTACGCGGGCGGGGGGCGGGGCTTGCGCGGGACGTGCGCTTTGTTTTTGGACACAGCGCCGGGTATGACGTTTTAGTTGAACGCGCCTTCTAGTAAATTCTATGGTTTTCGTAAGACTCTTTCAAATTTTCTAAGGAAACTACGGGAGATTGCTGAATTTTTCGATCTAAATCATTACTAAAAGAGTCCCAGTTATAGATGCAAGCGGGAATCTTTCCGAATGTTTCCCAGGGAATACTTCCCGTAACATTCGGAAGCATTCCGAAACATTCGGAAGTTTTCGATGGCCGAAAAATACGAAAATTTCGTTAAAAACCGACCAAGTGCGTGTCTGGCTCACGCGCCGAGGGTTCCGTACAAACCTAATAAGCACCAAGCATTGCTTTAATGAAAAAAGAAACCGAATTGAGGGACAAACTTAACTTTGCTATTGTAAAACTCTTGGTCCCATACGTACTAAGTGCAAATATAAGATTGTAATAAATACAAAATGTGATGTAAGGATGTAACATACCTTACAAGTTTACAGTTTTCGGACTTTTCCCTTTACTTGTGAAAAAAGTAAAAAATGTATGTAATTCTGAGGTTATTACTCATTATTTACACTATAAGTTAAGAATTATGATACATAATTATAAAATATGTAATTCCAACTTCCAATAGAATCACTGTTTAAATAGTAAGTAGTGATGCAGACCGATAAAATTACCCTGGTAAAATACGGTAAAATTCACTATTTTTCATACTTACTTCATTACTAGCACAAGTGGTATTCCATTGCAATCTCCTAGGTGTTGCGGGTGTCTATGGGCGGTAGTAATCACTTTCCATCAGGTGACCCACTTGCTCGTTTGCCTTCCTATGTTGTATAAAAAAAATTGGTAAGAGTAACGCGATAGAAAGAGATGGAAATTCGACAGGGCTGTGCGAGCTGAATATTTCTTTCATCTTAGAAATAATTCTACACTTCAGCTTGATTTCGAGGTACCTACCTAAGTACCTTGCTTAAATTACTTAACTGTAATTCAACACGAAGAATAGGCGAATAAACTGAACGGCGCGTGCGGCGTTTTACAAGCTCTCACACACAACGCAAGTAAACGAAATCAAAGACGCCGTGCGCCGCCGCCGCCGCCCCGGCCCGCCAGCTCTGCGCGCCGAAAACTTCCTTGATTGATTCCATCTTCGGTAACATTCGGAAACATTCCCAGGGACGTATGAGGTGGGGAACTATTCCGGGAGGGGAGGAAGTATTCATTCCGTTTGGCCTCGAGCTTCGGACTGTCATTTTTGAATGTTGAAAGGCAAAGGTATCTTGGCACATACAACCATGTTTTATATAACACACGCCGCAAACTATCGGTATTTTACGCGCCTTTTTGTTAAAATTACTTACGTAATTTTGCAACCGTATGTACATTACACGCAGTACGTCCGTAGTTAGTAGGGGAAAAACCTAAAAGTAGATATCCACTGGATGGTTCCGGCAGGCGATTACCGATAAAGACTTTGTTTGTAGAAATCCAAAACAAAATAATAAAAACTACGACGAAATTGTTTTTAAACACTTAATAAAAACATCGTTTTAATCATTCCAATCCTTACATAGGTACATACCTACATACTCGTGCACAAAAATAACCCTACTACTGTTATGGTATTCTTTTATTGTAAAATTAACAAATTAACAATGAACAAGTTACCTGGGCCCAATTTCATAAACGCGACAGGTGACAGTGACAATTCGCTATACATTACTATGTCTACAAGTAACGCTACAGACTTGTACAGACTTAACATCATAGTGGGCAGGCAATGTATATCAAATTGTCACTGTCACCTGTCGCCTGTCGCGTTTATGAGATTGGGCTCTGGGACTAATTTCATAAACGTGACAGGCGATAGGCGACAGTGACAATTCGCCGTACATTACTGTGTCGACATGTAACGCTACAGACTTACAGACTTAACATCATAGTGGGAAAGCAATGTATACCAAATTGTCACTGTCACCTGTCACATTTATGAGATTGGACACTGGTACTAATTTCATCGACGCGACAGGCGACAGGTGACAGTGACAGTTTTCCGTACATTATTGTGTCAACAAGTAACGCTACAGACTTAACATCATAGTGGACAAGCAATGTACACCGAATTGTCACTGTCACCTGTCGCCTGTCACGTTTATGAAAGACGAGGATGTACGTAACAAGTATCTGTATATCTACGCTTTTCTACATAAATTCATGGGACAGAAGAAAAACACACGGCGGCTAGGTTTTTAAGTTGCGTATTCGATCGAATATAACAACATAAGAAAATCATGATTAAATTACAAAAATTGGTACATAACTTGCCCTGACATAGGTAATACGATAAATATTTATGTTTTATTTACGCTTTTTTAACATCAACACGGGTGGAAACTTAATTTACCTACTGGGAAGTATTCCCAGGCAAAGACGAAAACTTCCTTGATTCCTTCGGAAACATTCGGAAACATTCCCAGGGACGTATGAGGTGGGGAACTATTCCGGGAGGGGAGGAAGTATTCATTCCGCTCGGCCTCGGGCTGTCATTTTTAGTGTTGAAAGGCAAAGGTATCTTGGCACATACAACCATGTTTTGTAATAATACAAAAAGCCTGATCCTTTTTTTAAATCTATGTTTTCAGTGATCATAGATTAATTTGATGATGATTAATAAAGATGAAATGCTGGTGTTACGCATTTTAAAGTATCTGGGAGGTTGTTTAACCAAAGTCACATCGCCGACGAAAGACTTGACTAGCGGTCGTAAATAGTCGTAATATAAGCCTGATTGGATATTATATGTATGTATAATTTCATACGGACATTTTAAAATAAAAATATATCACTTTAATTCCAAAATGGCCGAACCATGAACTGATGGACTGCGCGCTGTGAACAGCACAAACGGTCTAAGCGAAAGACTCGAATTAAACGCCTCTGTCTCTTTCTAGTGTTGACATCATTAGAATCGAATTTCCTGTCACTTTTTTTAATTACTCGTTCTGAAGTAGAATGACTAAATGTATGCACCCTTATGATTAAGGAATGTTTTCTGTTAAATATAATAAAAACTCGCACGTGACCGGTTTTATTACTGGGAAAGTTTCCGAGTAATCGAAATATTCCCGGAAGTTTTCCGGAATAATTCCGAATATTTCAGAAGTTTTGCAACTATAGTCCCAGTCACAGTTTGTTAGTTTATATTTAAGTAACGGGGGTAATTTTGGAACAGTTTTAATAGCATGATCAGGTAGAGTTAAAATTATAGGATAATGATCACTGCCATAAGACAGTGACAAACGTTTCCAGGAAAGAAGAGAAGAAAGAGATGAAGAACATATGGATAGATCAAGATAGCTCGGATTCTGACCAGGAATATAGTAACGAGTAGCTGAGCCATCGTTTATAATACACAAGTTCAAATCATCTAATAGCTCAACTAATTGCACCCCTAGCACGTCATCGTTTGGAGCGCCCCATAAAGAATGGTGCGCATTGAAATCTCCTGCAATAACTACAGGGGGTGGCAGTACTTCTATAAGTTTTTTTAATATTGGTAAAACAGTAATATCTTTACGAGAGATGTATATTGAGAGGTAGGATATGTTACCAATGCGAGCTGCAACAGCATTTAAATTGTTGTTATCAAAGGAAGGAAGCTGTATAGAAGAAAAAATACAATTCTTCCTTATCAAAAGGGCAGAGCCCCCATACCCATCATTTCTATCATCCCTGAGAATATGAAACCCAGAGATCTTTAACCTAGAAGATGGAACTAGCCAGGTTTCGGATAGAGCTACTATTGAGGGATTATACTTACCTAACAAAAATAATATGTCCGAGTGTCTAGAGCGCACACTTCTAGTGTTCCACTGAAGGACCGTAGCCATGTTTAAAGCAATCAAATAAAGTCATTGAAATATTGTTAATTAAATTTTTTGCTACGTGTTCTGGTATTTGAGAATTGGTTATAATATGAATTAAAGATTTCAATAATTCACTAAGAGTTTCAATTTCCATTTGTGGTGGTTCAGGATTATTGGTGTTTTTGCGATTGGCAATACCATTTACTGGCGGTGGGATATTGTAGCTGTTAATTATGGCATTATGTTCTTTTTGGTTGTAACCTTTTACAGTTGGGGCGGGATTTTTAGGTTTCATGAATATGGTTTTTTTGTATGAAATAGTGTTTGAAGTTGTAGGTATATTTGATATGACATTAGATTCACTATTTTGAGAATTGGTAAGAATTTCTGCAAATGTAGGTTTGGATTTAGCATATTTTTTTTCAGCTTCTTGGTAAGATACTGAGTGTGATGACATAAAATGTTTAATATTTTTTTGTCGCTGGAGTTCAGGGCAATTTCTGTCGGTAGCTTTATGTAGGCCATTACAATTTATACACCTATAAATCTCTGATGTGCAAGATAGCCCCTCATGCTCATCCCCGCACTTGAAACAACGTGGTTTGCCTCTACACTGTAATCGGGTATGACCAAAGCGGCAACAGTTGAAGCACTGTACAGTTGGGTAAACATACTGCTCTACAGGTAAGCATGAGTAGAAAGCAAATACCTTAGACGGTAAAGCTTGACCATCAAAAGTCAAAACTACTGTTTGTGTGGGCACCCAGTTGACTCCAGCTCCAGAGACAACTTTCCTGCTCATTCGTCTGGTTCGGATAATGTGGCCAAAACCTTCTGGAACTCTTACATTTTGCAATATATCCTCATGGGACCAGTCTACTGGAATGCCTTTTGTTATACCCATCTTGCAAATATTGTAAGCTGGGATAGATACCTTGTAATTCCCATTTGTCAATTTCTCATTTTTTAGGAACATATTGGCATCCTGAGCATTTTTGAAATTAATCTCTAGCCTATTCCTTCCAATCCGCTTTATACCATCCTCCAGGATATTATGAATCTTGTTTTGATAAAGAAAATGTCCAAACTTTATCGGGTGTAAGGTAACATTGTTACTTTCGGGATTGGCCACTATTAATTCTACATGTACCACATACGGTCCAGGGTCGCTTTCAGAATAAAACGAGCGAAAAGTTATATTGTCGCGAGCATTAATCGATGTAGAAGCAGCCGAGTTTGTAGGAGAATCAGGTATGGAAGTTGTGTTAGGTGGCAATTGGGACTGAGAATTACCAGAAATTTGACTCGTAATCATTTCCGCCATTGCAGTATGTACCGGTTTTACGTTTTGCCGCGGTTTTTCTTTAACTTTGAAATTTGTTAAACGGCTGGATACGTTCTTTTTCGATTTTCTTTTCGAGGTCACTGTTACAAAATCATCAAATTCAGCCTTTTTTGCTGCCTCGATTAATGTAATAAGCGGATCGGGAGGTGACGGTTCTATAAAAACATCCATCTCCATATTTACAAGTTTACAACAGTTTACACAAGTTAAAAATTAAATATATACAAAAACTTACCAATAATCTAACTATGCTACACTTATTTAAAGAAATCACGTAATTATATACAAATAGTATGAAAATATAAAATGAAGAAAAATTTTATGACCGCCCTGTTGAAAAGCCCGCCAAAAAGTCCCACGTTTACTGTCATAGCATGACAGAACGATCACTGATGTTTGGATTTCGTTCGGGAATTGCAGAAAGCTGGCGTTGGTAGTTAGTCGGGGTCAGCCAAATCAGGGCGTCTGTTATCCACTTAACAGGCGATTATAGGGCTTACTTACAATTGGAAGGTTCACAAGGCCCATTAAGGCGAGACGAAAGAAATGTTATTCTAATGTTATCTCCTTTTACAAAAACAGCGGTTGAGGACATATGACAGATGCAGTAGTTATACCAAAGACCCAAGAAGGCAAATAACCTTCCCTCCTGGCTGCAGTCAGGTAAAAAGATTCTCTTCAGACTGTAATTTCTTGATTGCGACAAGATTTAGTTTTCTTTTATAAAACAAAACGCATTGCCGCTATGCTCATGTCAGTGGTTTGTACTATGGTATGTGCATGTGCCTATTAATTCCATGGCAATATGATTTTCGGTGGGCTGTTGTTGAGTTAACTACTGGCAACATTTTCTTAATGTTATTTTATTTTTCTGACTCTGACGATAGATGTGATTTATTGCAGATTTTACGTATGAAAGAGTGTAGTGTTGTGTATTTAGCTTGAATTAAGACAATGTTGTGCCTTACTGAATAGATTAATTATTTGATAATTGTGTATAGTGCAATAAATTAACTTTCCTGCCTTTTTGGAGCCGAGGATGATCTCATTGACGCACTGACGTTTCGTTCCTTACCGAGATCTTGCCTGGTCGTTTTATTATTTTAACGATTCACTAAGTCCAATGACCTTCTTAGTAATTTATAAATAATATCATCGACAGGAATTATTCAATATGAAGAAGCAGTTTTATAGAGTTAAGCAACTCGCCGACCAAACATTTTCAAGGTACGGTGCCGTTTTATCTATCACCATTAGATAAGATTCGTGATCCTTTGTGGAGATCTTTGGTACTTGTATCACTGATCTTTGTGCCTATCAGAGAAGCAGAAGTCTTATACGAGAGTCACGAAATAAGATCTGACTTTATTTGTTTTATTCCAAGTAGCTTAAACTTGGTAGTGAAATCATTATGGTTTTGTTTACACGCAGGTCCGGTAAAGGCGAAGCGCTCACGGATGAGCTTCAGACGGCGGACAGGAAAGTAGAACAATTAAGAAATGCCTTACAACTAGTCAGTAAGAGGCTGGCAACAGGAGCAGGTAGTACACAAGGACAGGATCCTGCTGCCAGAGAGAAGAGGCTCAAAAAACTACCTGAATACTTGCTGGGCCTGTCCATGTGTGAAGCTAGCAACTTTGATGATGATGAGAGCGTGTTAAAACATATCTTATTTGAATGTGGTGAGTTTCCAAATAAGAATGCCTTGTCAATTTGTTAATCTCTAAATTTGGCAGGAGCCCTCAATTGATAAAGTGGCTTGAGGGCCAAATTCATAGGATCATAATATGCGTTGACACCTATTATAGCTTGTAGTAATTTTTTTTTTTTTCCTAATTTAAGAACTGAACTACTGTAGTAGTACTAAAAGAATACCAATAATAATATTTTGTGTTGTAGTTATTAAGTAGTAATACTTCAAGGAAACTTTCTTATAGATTATATCAAACACCAACATAAAACACATTTGGTTTTCCTTAAAGTTTGTTTGTACTGATTGCATAAATAAGGTGTATAGTTCTTTATAACATTTACTAACATTCCTGTACCTATTCTTCTTATCAAAAGGTAAAACAGAAAAATTCCTGGCAAATGAGATAGCAGAGCATGAAGTAAAAGTTGAGCAATTAGTAATAGCTCCGCTATCCACCATTAGCGATCAGGACCTCCCGGCCATCATGAAAGTCAAGAAACAACTCAGTAAACTCATAAGTGAAAAGGAATCTGCAGCTAGCCGCTATCATGTAAGATAAACTTTATCATTTGACATAATCAATGACATAAATGTTCTAACAAAACAAGTGAATCATGATTTTTGACAGGATATTGATAATATTTTTAAAAACTCAAACTTCCTTGGATTTTTTTCAATAAAAATAGCTTGATACAATACAAATATCCAATGTTTGTAAAGATAACATTCTTATCTTAACTTAAATTCTAGTATCTGAAAGTATCATCTATATTGACAACTGGCTTAACACATTCCCATCAACATTTTGATATTTTTTTGCATAAGTCCTTTTTGCTGGTGAGTAACAATTTCGTTTTTTTTCCTTATAGCATTTGGAGCGTGCCAAAGAGGAGAACCCGGCAAAGCTTAGTGCAGCTCGAGATGAATTGGAAGAAGCTGGTACTAAGGTGGAAGCAGCTAGAGATGCCCTGGCAGCAGATATGTTTGCTTTAGTCGCCAAAGAGGCTCAACTAGCACACACTCTGTTGCAATATGTGAAACTGCAAAGAGCATACCATGAATCTGCACTTCACTCACTACAAGATACAGTACCTGAGCTAGAAAGATTTATAAGTAAGTGCTTGTTTTTCTTTTGGTTAAAATGATAGGTGACCAAGTTATACCATGACTAGAGTTTTAAAAAACCCTGCAATTAGGAGCTGCTTTTAGACGCGTTTTATATGGCAACAGATAGCAAGTCATGCCAATATCAAAGTCAACAATGTCATTGCGTCTTAATAGAGTTAAATCCTTCTGATTTCTTCAATCTCGATTCATAAGCGATATTGTACACAATAGTTTTTTCATGTTCAGATAATTTCGTCTGTATTTTATTTATTACAGTAATTCTCATTATTTTCACTTAACTTGACATCACTGGCACTGTTTACAAGTTTAAAAACTCTGGTCCAGTATTTAACTCCTGTTACTTTCATATTTATTTGGCAAATTAGATCAAAGTAATCATACTTTGTTAATTACAAACCATATTACTTTTACTTTATAATATTACTAGCGGACGCGCGCGACTTCGTTCACGTAAAATTAGTAGTAGCCTATGTCCGTCAGGAATAGTGTAGCTATCTATCTGTGAAAGAATTTTTGAAATTGGTTCAGTAGTTCCAGGGATTACCCCCTACATACAAACAAACAGACAAAGTTTACCTCTTTATTATATTAGTGTAGATTAAACAGAGCTGGTAGATAAAACTGCCTTTAGGATACTTAAGATTTATCTGTAATTCTGTGAAATTGTAAATGTGGTATTCAATAAACCATATTGTATTGTATTGTAGATAGGCATGTTTTTTTTTTTCATTTTATAGCCACTATTGTGTACCTCTGTCTCACTTAAGAAATTAAAACAAGCCTGCAACACAATTGTGGGTAGATATTGTCAAAACTGCCCTGTTAATAAGCTCTATGAATTCCATGATGAAAATAGCATAAAAATACAATTTATGAACAAAAGTTTTTCAAATATGTATGTTTGTTTGTTAAATACTTCTCATAGAATCATTAAAAAAACAATATATTAAACAATCTCAACAAAATCCTCAACAAAAAGTGGGTGGATCATGAAGGTCATTCTTGATAAGAAATCTCAATGTCATTTGTTGTCCTATCATTTTGTATGTAATGCAGATAATATACTCCTGTTTTATGCTGTTGTATTGTTTCTTTAAAATTCAAATGTACAGACAGTATATCTATGCTAATGCTTTTGGAATCATATTAGAATACAATCATTGGACATCCTTTCAAACAAACTGATGTATTGGATTGGGCCCTAGACATTGTATCTTACCATGATCTTACCTATTATGTTGTGAACGTCGTCCTTATAAAATTGTCTGTTCTTATCATACCCACACCCACATGCATATATCAACACTAGAAATTTGAAATGTCGTAAGGGACATTTCCCTTAATGTCCCTTACGACATTTGAGTTTTCCACTGTCGACATTTACGTGAACTCTTTGAAACCATTTGCGCCAATCCTAAACTGCGCGCTTAAAGTTATTTTCTGTTTATGTTATGTCGTGTTGAACGATAAAGACTGCAATCATTTGCAGCCTGGAATAATATTAGATAATTTTTAAGATTGGTAATTGTGTTATCAGACACGCAAGCCCTGTCGAAATTATCTCATGAGTCATTGGCCGCTTAAAATAGCGTCGTGCGACCAACAATAATTGATTCGCTAATTAGCCTAATCATCTTTGCAGATGATCTAGTTTATACAACGCTGGAGATGAGAAATACGACACTGTATATGACATTAACAACTAGCTTTTGTCCGAGACGTCGTCCACGTAGATTTTAAATTACATACTACTGCATGTATGGCATACGAGCTTTTTCCCGCAGCTTTGCCCGTGTCATATGATTGTTTAAAAGCATTTTATGGGATGAAAAGTATTCTATGTTTTATTCTAGGACTTGATCTGTCCGTCTGCCAAATTACATCCAAATCTGTCTAATCGTTAGTTCGTGATTTAAGAACAAACAACTTTAGTTTCACATTTATGAATAACTAGTGGACACCCGCGACTTCGTTCGCGTGGAACCCATGTCCGTCAGGGATAGTGTAGATTTCTATCAGTGAAAGAATTGTTCGAAATCGGTTGAGTAGTTCCAGAGATTACCCCCTACCCAACATACGTAAATAAAAACTAAGTTTACCTCTATTATATAATTAATAATAAGTATGAATTCTGAGTTTCATAATTCTAGAGCAGTATTATACTTAACTTTTTTCCATACAAACTGCACCTCCCTGCCATTTTTCCCCTACTCCCCCTTTTTTCTTTTCCCGATTTTTTATAGCCTAAGTCCTATTCTGAACTTATTTAAATAGATCTATAAAAAATCCTTCCAAATTCGTTCAGCGGTTTTTAATGATGCGCATACAAATATTTTTGTCTCAACGATTTTATTACTTTCTAGCGGACGCGCGCGACTTCGTCCACGTAAAATTAGTAGCCTATATCCGTTATAGACCACCTTGCCCGCTCCGATATAACTGATGACGGCTGAGTGTTTCATTATTTACTTAATATATTTTTCTTGGAATTACGAATTGTCTTATCAGCCAAACACTAAAATGACTAAAATTAAGGAAGTTGGCGTCATATTTCGGCTATTGTTTAAATAAATACTTGTTAAAATACCTATATTTGCTACCGCCTAGCCTACTCGTCCGTGCAAGACAAGACTACGTGGGTATATACAAATTATTAGGCATAGCCCTAGACAGTGTATCTAGTCACAAAATCCAAATGGCATGTAAAAGGTTAAGGCATATTTCATGCACCAAAGACTAGTGTCAATCTGGACAAATACCCTTAAGCCTACTAAAGACCATTTTTAAACTAACAAGTACCCCTTTCAATTCTAGATGATAGCGCAGTAAAGCCAGTGTTCGGCTATCCTTTGGAGGAGCACCTGCGAGTGACGGGCCGCACGATAGCCTTCCCCATCGAGCTCTGTGTGTGCACGCTGCATGAACTGGCTCTGAGCGAAGAGGGCCTTTTCCGGATAGCTGGTGGTATGTAAAAAACTAGTATAAAGTCATTAATAAATTCAGGCATTACTTTGCAGACGAATTGGAATGTTACTTCTTTGTAGCCCAAAAAATACTTTGCGCACGCTTCACTGCTACATTAAGGCCAACTTTGTTGATAGATAATATAGTATGGTAAGTGCTGAGAGAGGGGTTCTCTGTCTTTCAGCAACTAATTGAGATGTGTTGAGAATGGGATGAATGGGATTCAGAATGGGATTTATCCTACTAAGTTCCAGCTTGCTTCAATTGGTTAAACTGAAAGTAAAACTTGATGGAAAGGACACTCGATGGCTAGCAAAGAATGTTATTTGTTGACTGCATCAAACTTGTTAAGGGATAATTAGAAACCAACGCCAAACATATCACAAAAAGGATCTCAACACTTAATATGTCCATCCATAGTCAATTAATACATAGAGCCATTTCATAGTTCTCGGTGACTTATTTGTGGTGATATCAAGGCAACGCAGTTGCGTTTGAACCCTTAAACAACGGCTGATGTCTCATAGCTGGCGCGCGATTACGTCACAGCAAAAAGTCACTAAAGGCTTGGATCTTAGTCAGTCGCTTCACAGTTGAATTTTGAATGCGATTTTTTTGGACGACTCTAAACTAACATTGTGGATGTTGACCGTGAGTTTATCGGCAGGGACATCCAAAGTGCGTCGGATGAAGCTGTCGCTGGACGCGGGGCTGTTCTCGGTGCCGCTGCCGCGCGACTACCGCGACGTGCACGTCGTGGCCTCCGTGCTCAAGTCGTACCTGCGCGAGCTGCCCGAGCCGCTGCTCACTTACCGCCTATACGACCACTTCGTGAGCGCCTTCCGGCTGCCCTCCGAGCAGGCCCGCCTCAACACCCTCTGGGAGGCCATCCACTTGCTACCCGATGCCAACTACCAGAATCTGAGGTACCTTATCAAATTCCTTTCCGCCCTCACGCAGAACCAGAGCACGAACAAAATGACGCCTTCCAACCTGGCCATCGTGATCGCTCCGAATCTTCTGTGGGGCCCGAGCGACGAGAGCGCGTTCGACATGAACCTGACCACCGCGGTCAATTGCGTCGTGGAACTCCTCATAAAGCAGGCCGACTGGTTTTTTAGCGACGACATCAAATTCTTCATCTCGTTTTCGAAGGAAGATCTGCTGCCCGACCAGTGCGAGTACGGGTTCACCCCGAGCTTCGGGTCCGGCTTCGCGCAGACCGCGGCGCTGCAGGATCACGCCAACGGCGACTACAGCAGCATGACGCGCTCCATGCTCGACTACGGGCACCGCGACGCGCCCGGCCGCCATTCCCGTAGTAACAGCCACGACACCAGCCTCATACTGTTAGAAAACGAAATGAAAAAAGCTCAGTCCAACAGCTCCCTGTCAGACCAATCTAGTCCGCCGCTCGGCAGCCCCAAACCTATAATGCGAAGAAAAAACAAGCCGTTAGCGCCCGTGCCGCCCAACTTTACGCCCGATAAAAACAAGAGGCCGGAAACACAGGCGCAAGAGACGCCGGTGACCGCGAGGAGCGAGCCGGACAAGCCGGCGAAACCCCCGAGGCCGGTGATCTCCGACAGCGGTAAAGTCATCACGGGCGTGCAGACCATCAACAGGTCGACGTACCGCCAGAACAAAGCGCTCAAGGAGGAGGCCGCCCGGAGCGGCAGCCGCGAGAACCTTTTCGAGGCGAGGCGGCAGAGCTTAGAAGTCGAAAAGGATAAGTTCGAAAGCATCAAAGCCCTCGAGGACCGGAGCGATTCCACCCTCGTTGTCAAAAACATAACCGCGCAAACGGGGGTCGTGAGCAGGATGAAAGTGGCGGAAGGGATCAGCGGACCGGCCTCTCTAGAGCGGCCCGTGGCGGCCGAGAAACCCGGGCGGCTGGCGACGGCCAAACCGGCGCAGCCTCCGCCGCGGCCCGTCGCCGCGCCCAGAACCATCGTGCCGGCCGTCGCGGACGCGGAGCCGGGCGAGGTGCAGCTGCGGAACAAGCCGGCCGTGCCCGAGCGCCCGGCCACGCTGCGCCCGCAGAGCTTCCGGGCGCCCCGCGGCTCCAGCGACTCCGACGTCACGCCCACCGTGCTGGAGCGCACGCACATATACACCGTGGACAAGCAGCACCCGACCATGATCCAGGTGGGCCCGGCCGCCGCGGACGACGAGGCCGGCGCGCGCGTCACGGTGCAGCGCACGCACAGCTCGGGCGGCAAGGACGCCGAGCTGGACGAGCAGAAGGCGCTGAGCAGCGCGTCGCGCCAGCTGTCGCAGTCCGAGGGCAGCATCACGGAGGCGCCGCTGTCGCCGCGCGCGCGCCCGCCGCGGCCGCAGGTGCCGGCGCCGCCGCCGCCCGTCGGCGCGCCGCTCGCGCTGCACGAGAGCACGGACCTCTGAGCGCCCGGCAGACCCCGTGCGACCGAGAGTGATGCCCGCTTGGACGTCTCAACCGGACGCGAAAGACCAAAAAATGACGGCTGCCTCCAACTTCTAGAGCCAGATCGACAGCGTGGTCTCGTTAAAGGTTGATGCTAGTCATTATTTATTACACGATTTTTTTCGGGCTCGGTTGATGCGGCGTCGCCGAGTCGTGACCTGCGGGTGGACTTGAATCTGTTTTCGACTCGTAACGTGCGACGACACCATTCTCGATGGGTTCGAACGTCGGTGGTCACTTTTAGCCGACGCCCCAATCTGACGGTTATCAGTATTACTCGCACCCCCGCCTGCTTGACCTCGATGCTCGCGCCCAAAAGTGGTCAATTCGTTATATTGATAAATTTAATTGCATAATTCGTCGCCGTAGCCTATGAAACGACCTATTTAAAGATAGCGAGACAGGTCCGAGCGTCGAGGTCGACTCCTAGATGGGGCTTTAAAATCTTCTACTCCAAACTGACAACATCTCATGACAGATTAGCATTAGTAGCCGGTGCTTCCGATTTAAATACACGTATCCTCGAGTTGGAGGTTTTTATTAGTATCACAATTATTCAAACTCCATCTTGTACTAAAAAACAACCCTGCACATCTATAAACTGATGTCAAATGTTAGAAAGAGCGGCTCTAAGTCCACCAGACGATGTGCCGACCACTCTGACCGAGAATCAGTTAAACTGAGACAGATATTATATCTCCTTCTCGTTCTGTTGTCTCCTTTCAGTCATACTTCAATGAGGTGTGTCGATGGAGGTGGGTGGTGGTGGCCTATAATAGAGCCGCTCTGGATTATTCTCTCTGTAGGCTTATTATCATGACTAAGGATTATAAATATCGAACGAGACTGAAGAGTTTTATACTGTTTCTAATGCAATTCACTTACTAATTAATCATATTCAATTATAGTTTACGAGCACGCTGACAAAGTCAAACGTATTTAGCGAAACGGCCAGCAGGATTTGAGAAAATAATAACTATATTTGTTAGTATAAATGTAAAAAAGACTAGTGTCACATCACATTAGGGAAGTTTAAAACTAGGGCTGGCACGTGCGGTGCAGCTGCTTGCACCTCTTGCGTTACGCGCAACTTGCTACCCTGGCTTTCCTGCATTTTACATAATTTTATAGTCCTTTGCCTTTTGTTGAGCGAGTTATTTATTTTTGTACCGTATTATAAGGCATTTGTGATTTACATAACTATATTGGAACCTTAACGTAGCTTGCACTGGTAATTTAAGTACATACGAAATAACATAGTGTTATTTTTATTTAAATTTATTTACTCGAGCGTTATTCCAAAAAGACATATCGATTGACATTGTCAATTTAGCTTTTTATGCATTTGATGACATTAGGTAGCATTATCAATCAAAGTTTGTACAATTAGGAATGTTGCAATTGATCGTTGTGATATTAGGAAGTTAACCACCCGGCGGTGCACAAACGCGAATATGACGAGTAGCCATATATGATATTTATGACTCTACAGTGCATTAGTTATTCATCCACGCTGTGTCAGTGTATTTTACTATATTTTTAGGCTTAAGTATGTTATGTAGTATTTACGACGTTTTATGTGATATGCATTTTATTATTATACTGCAAGTATACAAGCTTCTGTTGTAAGTAATAATAAGGATATGCTAAAAGAAATTTTTAAATAGATTTTACAGTGTTTTATTTATGTTTGCCATTTTACAATGTAATGGTTCCTTTTGCCGACTCTGAGCAGTGAGATGAGGTTGGGCAGTATGTGGGCCGACTCCGTTATGACCTCGTCGATTTTTTTAACCCTGGAGTGGTTTATGTAGAAACCACCGGCTTGGATTATTCTCATTGCGTCACCTGAAATCACATCATTGTTGCTTTTACAATTGTTCAATATATACTGTTCAGCAATTTTAATGGTCAATGGTGATTTTTAAGCCAAAAGAACTATTCACTCATTCAAATTAAAGGTGGATTGAAGATGGGAAAAGATCGTTTGTTACATTGCTTCGTTGGACCCTTACATAATATTGGACCTTATATCTAAAGGCAGCAATGTACTTCGCATAATTTTATTTTATTATTTCTGATGACTGCCGACTTCACTTCCACCAAACAAGTACAGTACAATTAATTAAACGGCTACCTGTAAATTAAGCTTGGTCTTAACTATACATGGTGTGGGGGTAACAGAACAGTTCTCACTTTCTGTGGGGAAGCAGTTGGCCTTTATCCCGAGCTCGAGGACAGTGATGCCCGGGGACAGCAGGAGCCGCACGACGGGCGCTCCCTCGAACACCTGCTCCAGCTCCGTGGCGCTGAGCGCGACCAGCGAATTCACGTCTTTGCTATAGATCGCGTCAGTCGCGCGTCGCGCACTCTCCAGACCCTCCTCTGGAATCAAATAAATCGCATGGTAATACGTTTTCTTATTATTAAATGCCAGGTTACAACGGATACGTGTGCAGCACGGCTCCGGAGACACGCACGTACACAGGCTGGATGGAATGTTGAGACGCCACATCTGGGGTTGCCACCTTTTTTTAGGGCGAATAAAGTATTTTTTCCATTTTGGTAGAACAAACATCATAAAAAAAGAGTATTTATTATTTTTTTCTATTATCTGTCCGTAACGAGCCATTAACAGTCAGTTTTACGTGCATAGAGTATTTTAGCGTACTTTATTGGTGTCGTAGATTATAAAGTACGCCTGTATGAAAAAGAGGACGATACCCTATTTTAGAGTACAGGTGGCAACCCTAGCCACATCGCTTGCATTGCGTGCACGTAACGCAGCTCTGCGAAGCGAGCTAGAGTGCTGCATACACAACCGGTGTCGCCCGGCCGTAAGTTATGTAGCAATGTTATGAAGAATGCCTATAGGTTTGGTAAATTGCCAGAAATCTGCCACTTTATCTAGTTTTATGTAGACCCGTTTGTCAGAGCCCAGCCCATAGAGTATAGGCCATCACATGATTAAGTTTACCCATCAAACCACCCAATAAACTAGAAAAAAAAAGGTTCTAGAATCTCATTTTACTTACTGCCATGTACTAATGTAGTTAGCTGTTCAGCTAAACATGTCTGCGGGTATCTCTGTTCTGGATGTTGTTTGTGTTTGAACATGATATCTTTTATCTCTCCCAATTTGTAGAAAGTAAACAGCTTTAGTAATTTCTCTACTTCAGAGTCTTTTGTCCTTACAAAGTATTGGTATAAACTGTATGAACTTGTTTTGGTTGGGTCCAACCATAACGCATTCCCAGCTGATTTGCCGAATTTGTCGCCTTCTTCTGTTGTGACTAGAGGTAGTGTCAAACCTGACAAAAGTAATAATGGTCATATCACACTAATATTATAACGCTGAAAGTTTGTGTGTGACGTAGTATTTTGTTACTTCTTCACGCTAAAAAGGCTGTACGGATTTGGATAAAATTTTGAATGAAGATAGCGTATACCCTTATGAATACATAGGCTACCTTTTACTACGAATAAAAGTCACGCAGACGAAGCCACGGGTAAAAGCTAATAGTAAATAAGCTAAAGAATAACTTATAGATTCAGGTGTTGCTCTGCAGAGGACCATATGAACAAATTTCAATAAATGACCTTGCTAAGACTTGTATTATTTTCGTCATAGCAAGGTGAATTGTTCCAATTAATTAAACAATGCGTGGTGTTAACAACTTCATCAAGTTATGCTCCTAGAACTAGCACTTTCATGGAGTTATCTTAGGCGATTCTCACACTGACACCGCGCCCCACCCGCGGAGCGACGATCATTACTCCCGCGCGGACACGCGTCGCCAGTGTGTGGTACCGCGCGTGTTTTACGCAAACAACGTTAAGTCTGCGGCCCTGCGTACCGCCGTGGAGCACAGTGACAGTGTGATATTCGCCTTAAGAAGTTTTGTAAGAAAAAAATATATTCATATTATTATTATTTTTAACCCTTTAACCACGGATTTTTCATAGTATGTATGTCTGCATCGCCACTTATACAAAAACTAGGAACATGAAATTTACTTTATTATAAAATTTGTAAGACTTTGGCGGAATTACCTGGATATATTGTGTTTTACAAGTCAAATAATGGTGGTTAAAGGACTTTTGTATAATACTCCGTTCCATTGCACTATTTGCAGTCTCTAAGAAAAAAACAACTTCCTATCTAAATATTAGGTGTTTCAATTAATGAACGCAAAATTCACCTGGTCGGTTATATTTATATTTTTTATTTACACATATGGATACAGAGCAGTTTACTCAAGGCAGGATTGTGGCAGTGTGGGGTAGCTAGTCTCTAGCCATCAAAATACTAGTTTACTAATTTTTATCTCGGATGACTAGTTTTTATTTTTAAGTTATGTGATTATGGTGGTGAATTGAAAACAGATTTTGCCAAAACTCCTTTACAGTTTTCGTTTACTTACCATAGACATCAGTTTTTGCACACCTACTTATAAGCTCATGACCAGCAGTGATATTACCCATTTGATCACTACCACCAATCTAAAAATGGATAGTAAAAAAATATATAAAACAGTTGTGCAAAAGTAGTTTTTACTTTATCGCAATGAAGCACAGTTTTTTTTATAGCACATATTTGTGTCCCAAAGCTGGGCAAAAGTCTCTCCATAAGACTTCCTGAACTTCCTCAACTCCCAACTTGACTGAATGTCAGCCTAGTCCTTTTAAAACCCATCCAAGTCATCCAACTATCTTCTTATAGTTTATAAATATAGGTTTATTTGCTTACCTGGAATCTACAATCATATTCCTTCAATAAGTGCAACCAGTCATATGACTGGAAAATTTGATACGCAAACTCTGTGAAACTCATCCCGACTTCAGAGTTGATCCGAGTCTGCACACTCTGCTTCAGAAGCATTGTCCCCATTCGAAAATTTCTTCCAATCTCACTGACAAATCTTATTGCATCTATATTTCTGTACCATCCTTCATTATTAACTATTCTGGAAATAATGAGCTATTTTTAAATGATTCATTAGGTCTAGCAGTAAGTATAGGTGGACTTTTTGTACAGTCAAGGAATTTAATTCCCTACCCATTTCGTTGAAATGTCGTCTGACATTCGCAATGCATTAAGGTTGATATGTCAAACTAACGTCTTGCTCTATAGCTCTTATGGTGACAGTTTGCTATATGATATTGAACCTTAGGTGGGTTGGACATTTAATTCCTTGACTGTACAAATAGAGTGCATAATATTTTAGTGACAATAATGAAAAATATAGCAAAGTGAGTACAGCTGCAACGGACCATAGAATTTGATATCAAGTTCAACTTAATATCTCCATGACTTCCAGAGGCATAAGATCTTGATAGACAAACAGACTTACTATATTCAAGGCTCAACTAAAAGAGCACTATCTGTCTCTTCCATAGCGCGGTTTCGGTCTCTGTTGTCCCTAAGATCATTGGGCTTCTTACTTTGTTGACTTCTTATACGTTATTTCCTAATTGATTTGTATTTTTCTGTATATATGTGGGTATATATTAGTTTATTAATGTATGTTTATTTTATCTATATATTTATGATAGTATGTAATTTTTTTTTATATATATTTTCTGCAATTATTTTTACTTTAAAAATTGTACTTGCACCACCTGCTCAACATTGTAATTTTTTCGTGTCTCCCATGCTAAATGGTTGTCTGGAAGAGATCGCTTTTAAGCGATAAGACCGCCAATTGTTTACTTTGTAAATTGTTTTTTAAGTAATGTTTGTTAACTATTTTCCATGTGGTTTTCAATAAAGAGTATTTGTCTTGTCTTGTCTTGTCTAGACAGACTACAAGATTTTGAGATGCCTACAGCACACTAAAAAACCTTATATGATGATGTAGATACTAAACACACACATCCTTACCTTACTGGTTTAAGTTTACTTTCATCATCCTCCCAAATATATTTTTTGTGGTTTTCAAACACAGATTCTAGGTTTTTCTTAATGGAATCAATATTTTGGCTTATAACATCATTCTGCAGGGCTATCCTGTCTGTGCTTCTTCCACTTGGATCACCAATATGCCCCGTAGCTCCGCCTAACTAACAAAAAAAAAGTTTTCCCATAAATTAGGATATTGCTCATGCTTAAAGCTCAGGCCGGTCAATATTTTAGTGAAACTAAACATTTTCAAAATGTAGGAATCTCGGGACCTATCAAATGAGGAACACAAAATCTACTTTGACAGTATAAACAATGCCTTTCATTTAGGATATTAACCAGATAAACTAGGTCAGGTTAGGTAGGGTTTGCTATCCCTGACACATGCCACATGCATAAAATTGGCACAGTATTAGATTGTTTTGATATTATGAATCTTAATTTTACACACAGGTCATTATATGTTATGAATGAAAGAATGAATGAAATAAAGAACTCATTAGTACTTACTAGGGCAATAACATTGTGCCCTCCTCTTTGCCAGTGGAGAAGATTTATAATAACCAGTAGGTTGCCTATGTGGAGGCTGTCAGCTGTTGGGTCAAATCCAGCATACACACACTGTGGCGCTTTATTCAGTAAATTCACAATATCATTCCTAAAATATAGATGTAGACATATTGTTAACAAACTTCGATTTCTAAAGGCGTTAGAAATGCCGTCAATACATTGTACGATACATTGATGTAAATGCTTGGGCTGTTTGTAAAAAGACTTGTTGCTGCTAGAAGACATCAGCATGTCTTTGACGCCAAAAGTATTTCGTTCAAAGGACTGACGGAGTTTCTAACGAGCCGGCAGCAAACTGAATTGCTCGAAATATAAGCTTACGTACGCTGCTGTGTTAGGAAATAGATCATTGTACATGCCCCGATCATTCAGTTTAAGCACATTTCGAGTGCTACTATACAGACGTTTATAAGGCAAGTATGTTTTAAATATACGTAAACGCCGCAAGAACTTCATTGTAGGAAATTTAACGGAAAACGTCATTTAGTTCAGTTTTTTTAAGTTATACAAACTAATTCTCTTATATTCAATCAGATATTATTATTCCATAAGTTTCATTCATTCTAGCAGTATTCGTTTTATGTAATATTATAATTTCGTAAAGAAATTTCATAGAACGAAAGTGAGGTTAAAATGAAACTCAATAGTGACAGTGACAGCTGGAATAGAGATGTCCAACAGAACCGATATTAAAAACCGGTTACAATATTTTGAGGCATAAACGTTTTACTTCGTGTCTCAAACATTTTGGCGTAGGAATCTGCACGCATAGATTTTGTAAATGTTTTATTTATTTTATAATTCATATGGAACCCAAAACCACCTCAAAACGGAGAAGAGTACAACAGAGGTATGATACAACACAAGCCTCATCCGTACGCAGCTTATTTCGCAGATGTGCATATTTCGTTTTCCTCGCCAAATTGTCGCGCCAGGCGCGAATCTCTAGGTGAGTGGGAGTTTTAACTGGTTTGGTGTGGCAACACTGGACATAAAAGTTCTCGTTCTTTCTCTATGGCTTCTACTGAGCGCCAAAATGGTGACATGTGCAAACTTGTACGACGTGATAAAAGTAGTTGTGTTCCTGGATCCTGGAGTCACCGAGCAGCCTCTACAGGATCTCCTTCCACGAAAGCTGAGTATCTCTGATTGCCTTAGGGCCACGCGTCACTGATTATCTCAGATTGCCCTTAGCTGAGTACTACCATATATCACTAGTAGCGTAGTTCTACATATCACTGAGCATCATTGAGTATTTCTGAACATCTCACAGCATCGCGGAGTGTCGTGGTGCCTACGGTCTTTTCGGTGTCTTACCTGTTTACATTACGCTCTTGTCTACAACAATCACGCCGTTGGGGCGCCAGGTGGGATGCAGGCCCGCACACATGTGCGGGATCCATTCTGACTGGCGTCTATCTCTGCAGTTTACCTACAGCTCCACCGGCAACCCGGGCACATATCTGGCCGTTCCGCTGGGGGCGGTTGGATCCGGGTTGAGTTGAGAATCTTGGCGTGCGCACTTGACCAAGTACCGTTATCGCGGGGCGTTCCCGGAGACGTCCGGCTTACCCCCCGCACCTGAGAGTGAGCCTGTAGTTCTGCCTTCTTCTGTGTGTCGTAACATCGTGACACTGTGATTGCGTCGTTCCGTTCTGATCCAAGTTATGCTTCCAGTTAAACAAGCAAGATGGCACCGAGGAGCACCCCGGGATCACCGTGGCTCTCCTTGGCCTGATGGGTGATCAGGGTTACTCATTGGGCCTTAATTTGTGCAGGCGGAGGAATGTGACTACCAGCTGAGACAACCATCTTTGTGGAGACAACTAACTACTTACCTAAAGCGAAGCAGAACTCATCAGACCAAGCAACACATCAGAAAATGAATCCAGGTACTGATTTATATTTATAATCGGGAAGCCACGAACCCATCATGATGATCAGAAGTTGTTACACCCCATAAGGCCTCAAGCCACCCAACATCGTCATGAAATGGTTCCATTCGCTTCCCCGATATGGTGAAGCGTGCTGGAAAAATAGAAAAAACCTGTGGCAGATAGAGAAAACCTGCCAAAGAAAGCTGATGTTGTGTTGCTGACATCTATGGCCCCCGCCGGAGGGTCCTACAGGAATTGGAAGTCATCATCATCAGTGGAAAAAATTTGTATATCAAATGAGTTAGTTATGTTGTCTCGGCTGGTGCATCTACATTTACTTATGAAACAGTAATGTTCCTACCCTAAAATAACTCAATCCTTTCATAAGGTTACACTTTAGCATAATAACTTAGGTATTATTATTATTATGTTGTACCTTTGGTCATCAAATAAGTCAATAATTTCTAAGGATAATTTTCATATAGATAAATTACATATCTACTACATTCCATCTACACATTCAATGATTTACATTTGTATTGCAATATGGTACTGTAATTATAATATCCTAAATACTACTCATGTGTTTTTATAAACCCTGATATTTTATAAAGATGCAGGGTAAGTTTAGCTTTGGAAGAAAGTTGAGAATTTTGCCTAAGCGGGATATGGTTACATAAGAAGAGGATAGATGGCGTTATGTGTATCGTTTGGTTATAAACGTGACTAACTTATTTCTTTATTTTTGTATAATACTTTATTTATTTAATAAAAGGAAAAGTGGAATACTATTATTTAAGTTATTTGTGCGTCTAGACAATAACTTAAGCATAAATTAAGCGTCGATCAATTAATCAGGAGTTATAACAGTTGAAGTTCTAACTCGAACTTTTTGTTTCTTTTAAAGTTTGTTGAAGTTTGTGCATTGATATTTTTACATGTAAAATAGTAGCTGAATATTATATAACCATTACACTATGTAAAATAGTGGAATTTCTGAAGAAAATGTTTTGCAAATCGTAAAATTACATTTCGTGGTGTACGCGGCGTGCGTGTGTGCGTGAGTTGGGCATAACAAAATGGCCGGCGCTGGCGTCGCTGTGGCGTTTGTTTTATTTCTACGCGGCTATTACCAAAAGTGCTCAATTGTTTCCAATTAAAGCAAAAGTGGGTTAACAAGTGATTTTCACGGAAAATCGTAAGTAGACATGTTCATTCTCGTATTTTATTGCAAGTGTTTGTACGATGTTGAGTTTCCGTGCCGACATGGAAAAAGTTTTCAAATATCTTAATCCTACAGTAATTTGTAATATTAAAGATTTATGTGTATTGGCAAACGATTGGTTTGAGCGGCGAACTGATTTCGTGACATTATAAATTTACGGGTTCACATCGTTGGTTCGATCAACATCGTTGTGCCATTTCATTTTGAGTTCCAAGAGTTCTATGCGATATCTAGTCGTGTTTTTCTAGTTCATTTTACTGTCTAAAAGACGTTTATGATTACGAGTACAATAATTTGGTTTATCGATATGATATACCATGAAACATAATCGAATACTATTTACGTGTTTCATATGTCAAACTCTTTACTTTATTATTCTTGTAAGTAAACTTGCGTACCGGTTCATTGAAACGATGTTTAATACTTTTGTTTCAATGATTATGTACTACCGTGTAACGTTACCTAATTGCGTAAAGCACAAAGATTGAAATAAAACCTCTTTGAGATAAATATAAGAAACACTCGGTGGCGGCCTTTCCGCTGATAACTAACTATTCATAACTAGGACCGGGCGTAAGGCGACCGAGTTGCGTTACTACGTCAGTGATAAAATGTATACAATCTATGACAACATTCTTTTTTCTCCTACTGACATAAAGTTGCGTTACAACTGTGTAACATAATTAAGAATATTAAATAAGGGTTAAACAATGTGCAAAGACTCATTTTCAAATGAGCCAGCTGTTTTACTAGTCTATCCTTAGCTAATTTAAAATCTTGCTGTCGGTCAAAAGGTTAAAAGTAACTCATTAAAGTCTATTGAGAAAATTGCATTTAAATCTATGTGCACATACATGTACTTACTTACCTGTATGTGTATACAATCCAATTGGATGGTTACCAATTTGTTTACTATTGTTTTTACACCATTAGGTACCTATCTACCAGTTGGAAGGTTTGGTAGAATTTGCCAAACAAACTTAGGATATTTGCCTAAGTAAGCTGACCGCTGACTACATAGGAAAGTCATGTGAGTAATAGTGTTATAAGACTAATAACATCAGTTAATTATATCAGTTATCAATAAATAGTTCAACAGATGGCATAGCAAGTTTAACATGAGAATATAATTACTGTTTTGATATAATAGTAATGTTGAGAGTAAAATCAAAACTTAAATAAATAATTAATTTGTACTATGATGACTAGATAGTACTTAAATGCACTATTATTATGTTTCAAATGTGAATTTAATAATTAAATTCTATGACTTGAGTGAAAGAATTACACACAGGTTAGTTCTATGAGTTAGTGAACTGAACATAGTCCGGGAGAGTACTTCAAAAATTTCAGTCCGATGAAGTTTGAAAAATAATAAATATATATTACATAAACTTAATCCTAAATAATAAAAGGTATATGATTACAGTTTCTTCATGGTAATATGAGCTCAGTTGTAATAAATATGAGACATTGTTTTAAAGTGTTTATGTAGTTTGTTTTATCGGTCTCTCTTCGGATTGATAATAAGTAAAGTATTTTTAAACATGTATGGACAGCTGTATTGTATCATATCTGTGTGACATTGATAACAATGCATAAATAGAGTTTCATGAAACTGATCTGATGATGGAAATGGAAAGTGAACATAGGTACTCCTCATCCATACAACTTCTACTTGTTTGGCTTGGACTTATTTTGATTATTATCTCATTGAGCACTATGACCTTAGTGAGGTACAGTCCGCAGCGATAGTGTAAAAAGTACAGTCGACCAGAATTAGTATAAAACTTGTTGGCATATATTTGTTTATTACTCACTTTCACTCGCCCACGACGTATACACCATACATGTTGAAATTGTTTTATGTATTTTATATATTTTCTTAAGAGAACAAACAGAAATAGTTGTTCATAGTAGATCTTACTTTTCATTAATACTATGTGTAGGTAATCTATAGGTGAACAAAATTAATTCCAGATTACAATATAACAGAATGGAATCGGATGATGAAGAGACCTCTTTAGAAAATATAATTAAATTAAGACTCCATCAAATAGTAGGGAGAATAAATGAGCACAGAGTCGAAGCTGAAGCTTATTGTAAAGAAGGTTGCGATGATCGAGAAGCGGTGCAAAAAGCACAGATATGTGCATCTAAGTTAGAAAACATGATCAAGCGGTTCTCAAGCGAGCTCAATGAATATTTTAGAATTTCAACCAATCCATCACCTGACGAGATCTCAGATATGAGCAATGCTCAATTAAATGGAGATGAGATTTTAGCTGAACTCAAATGTAGATTGTCGGATAAATTGGATAAGAATACAACAGGGAACGGTAGTGAACAAAGCCGTGCTTTTTCAGCCAAGTTACCGACACTCACCTTACCGGAGTTCAACGGGGATGTATTGACTTGGTGTGAATTCTGGGACATATACAAGTCTAATATCCACGATAGGCCGATACCTGACGTTGATAAGCTACTCTATCTTAAATCAACGTTGAAGGGAGAACCTCGCCAGATAATAGATGGATTAGAGACTACTAATAAAAATTATTCAATAGCCATTCAAATATTGACAAATCGGTACGGTAAACAATCACAGATTATAGATGCGCATTACAGTGCGCTCAGCAAGGTCAAGGCAGCTGATACTGCTATGAGTGATTGTCGCACTACATTGAACGAGATAGAACGACATCTCAGAGTCCTACAATCACTTGGTGAGAATACCAACCACAACCATTTAAGGTATCTTATCACGGAGAAATTCCCAGGAGATATTGTCTACGAAATGAAGATGAAACTGAAAGAAGACACAGTTGAAGAGATGAGGAAGCAACTGGAACTGATAATATCTGCAAGAGAAGAGGCCAATAGAATACGTCAAAGAAAGAGCCCTACCGAAAAGGAAACCCATACAGTAGAGACTCTACATGTGAGACACCACAATTATAGAAAACAAATAAAGAACAAACCTGCAGGAAGGTATGATGATAATTTTAAGAAACGGTTTGACGTGAAGACAGAAAATATGAAAAGAAAAGACACTGAAAACTCATTCAAGAACGGAGAGCGTTCACAGAGAATAGAACAGTCCTATTCTGGAAGACAGCATGATTCTACGAGGAAACGGAAACATGAACCACTGAGAGATAAGAAAAGGGAACCAAAAAGAGAAACAAAGGAAGATTTAGAGAAGAAAAGAAGGAAGCTATCTTGCATATTCTGTAACAATGATCACTTCCCAGACCAGTGTCAAGAATTTAAGACCATTAAAGAGAGAAAAGCCAGATTAAAGAACCGTTGCTATAATTGTCTGGCAGAAAACCACGTAGTTCGATTTTGTAAGGATAAAAGAGAGTGTGCTTATTGCCGCACTTCGGGAAGGCACAATCGAGCTCTTTGTCCAGAGAAATTTAAGATTGAAGATTAAGTTAACGAACAATAGTTGTTGATTATTAGATTATACATACAATGATGAACCCATAAAATCATAGAAATTATAAACCCTGAAAAAAGAAAATAATAAGCTGGAACTGAGGTATGTAAATACTGAAGGTAATCCTGCCGAAGTAGCGACACGTCCTGATCTATGGGAAAGGAATAAGAAACCTTGGCTTAACGGTCCTGACTTCCTACAGCAAGGAAAAGAAAAATGGCCGAGCCATTCCATATTTGAGAATCCTCAACCGTCGTCCGGGCAGGGTCCTTCGGATACATTAACCGGCACCATTCACTTACACATGTGTTGATTATATGGGACCACCTCTGACAAACAATGGCGATGGTAACAGAAAAAGATGTATTTGCCTTTTGTTTAGTGGTCAGAGCTGTGCACCTCGAAGTTGTGCAAGACCTTACAGCTGAAGAAGGTTTACTCGCACTAAGAAGACTGATCTCTGCGCGTGGATTACCATCACTAGTTACGTCAGACAACGCTCAACATTTCAAGCTGATAGCAGAAATAGTTTCAAGCCAATACTGCATAGACAACAAGATACGATGGAGAGTTATAAATCCGCTTTCGCAATGGGCAGACGGATTCTACCAAAGGTTAATCGGCATAGTCAAGAATTGTATGAAGAAAACGCTAGGAAAACATGCTGAAAGACAACCAGCTCTCGACGGTCATCGAAGAGATTAAGGCGGTGATTAATTCACGACCTCTCACGAGCGTGGATTCCGAACCTGACTATATTTTAAAGCCTTCAGACTTCTTGTCTATAGGAAAAGTAATCACAGTGGAAGAGTCTGACAATGACGTTGAACCTCAAAGCACATCCACGACGAAGACAGAACTGATAAAGGGATGGAAACGAGCACTTATCGTTCTTAAGGAGTTTAAAGATATGTTTTCGAACCGTTATCTATTAAGTCTTCGTGAGCGGTACGGACACTTACCTCGCGAACCCCGAATAACTTCAAAGCTGACACCTAGTCCAGGGCAAATCGTACAGATCAAGGGCGATTCCAAGAACGGAAACGATTGGAAAGTAGGAAAGATTACGTCACTGATCTCAAGTGCCGACGGACTATGTAGAGCAGCAAAAGTTCAAGTGGGGAAAAGTGAGTATAAGCGTTCTATCGCGCATCTCTACCCGCTCGAATTAGAGGAAATTTCAGATCCCATCATGAACATCAACGGTAAAGATAAAACTCATCCGTTAGGAGCGCCTGACGATGACACAGACACTACAGATAAAGCAGAAGAAATTTATCTATCTGATCTAACACCGAATTGTATGCTACCGCTTGAAGACGTCGTTCCTATAGAGACAATTGACGATCATGTTAGTAACCAAGATGAAGACAGAGAACCTTCATTGTCAGAAAACGAAGATTAATCGCTACATTCGCTACCTGACATAACTGAAACAAATAACACTGATATTAACCAGAGGTCGAGACGAGCTGCAGCTACCAGAGCGATGGAGAAAATTAAGGAATGGACACGTGACCTGACTGCACTACTTCTTCGTTCCGAAGCTTCGCCCCTTGGGAGTGTCGCGCCAGGCGCGAATCTCTAGGTGAGTGGGAGTTTTAACTGGTTTGGTGTGGCAACACTGGACATAAAAGTTCTCGTTCTTTCTCTATGGCTTCTACTGAGCGCCAAAATGGTGACATGTGCAAACTTGTACGACGTGATAAAAGTAGTTGTGTTCCTGGATCCTGGAGTCACCGAGCAGCCTCTACAGGATCTCCTTCCACGAAAGCTGAGTATCTCTGATTGCCTTAGGGCCACGCGTCACTGATTATCTCAGATTGCCCTTAGCTGAGTACTACCATATATCACTAGTAGCGTAGTTCTACATATCACTGAGCATCATTGAGTATTTCTGAACATCTCACAGCATCGCGGAGTGTCGTGGTGCCTACGGTCTTTTCGGTGTCTTACCTGTTTACATTACGCTCTTGTCTACAACAATCACGCCGTTGGGGCGCCAGGTGGGATGCAGGCCCGCACACATGTGCGGGATCCATTCTGACTGGCGTCTATCTCTGCAGTTTACCTACAGCTCCACCGGCAACCCGGGCACATATCTGGCCGTTCCGCTGGGGGCGGTTGGATCCGGGTTGAGTTGAGAATCTTGGCGTGCGCACTTGACCAAGTACCGTTATCGCGGGGCGTTCCCGGAGACGTCCGGCTTACCCCCCGCACCTGAGAGTGAGCCTGTAGTTCTGCCTTCTTCTGTGTGTCGTAACATCGTGACACTGTGATTGCGTCGTTCCGTTCTGATCCAAGTTATGCTTCCAGTTAAACAAGCAAGATGGCACCGAGGAGCACCCCGGGATCACCGTGGCTCTCCTTGGCCTGATGGGTGATCAGGGTTACTCATTGGGCCGTAATTTGTGCAGGCGGAGGAATGTGACTACCAGCTGAGACAACCATCTTTGTGGAGACAACTAACTACTTACCTAAAGCGAAGCAGAACTCATCAGACCAAGCAACACATCAGAAAATGAATCCAGGTACTGATTTATATTTATAATCGGGAAGCCACGAACCCATCATGATGATCAGAAGTTGTTACACCCCATAAGGCCTCAAGCCACCCAACCTCGTCATGACATGGTTCCCACTCGCTTCCCCGACATGTTCGCCGCTCAAACCAATCGTTTGCCAATACACATAAATCTTTAATATTACAAATTACTGTAGGATTAAGATATTTGAAAACTTTTTCCATGTCGGCACGGAAACTCAACATCGTACAAACACTTGCAATAAAATACGAGAATGAACATGTCTACTTACGATTTTCCGTGAAAATCACTTGTTAACCCACTTTTGCTTTAATTGGAAACAATTGAGCACTTTTGGTAATAGCCGCGTAGAAATAAAACAAACGCCACAGCGACGCCAGCGCCGGCCATTTTGTTATGCCCAACTCACGCACACATTATGAATCTTAATTTTACACACAGACATCTTGATAGACAAACAGACTTACTATATTCAAGGCTCAACTAAAAGAGCACTATCTGTCTCTTCCATAGCGCGGTTTCGGTCTCTGTTGTCCCTAAGATCATTGGGCTTCTTACTTTGTTGACTTCTTATACGTTATTTCCTAATTGATTTGTATTTTTCTGTATATATGTGGGTATATATTAGTTTATTAATGTATGTTTATTTTATCTATATATTTATGATAGTATGTAATTTTTTTTTATATATATTTTCTGCAATTATTTTTACTTTAAAAATTGTACTTGCACCACCTGCTCAACATTGTAATTTTTTCGTGTCTCCCATGCTAAATGGTTGTCTGGAAGAGATCGCTTTTAAGCGATAAGACCGCCAATTGTTTACTTTGTAAATTGTTTTTTAAGTAATGTTTGTTAACTATTTTCCATGTGGTTTTCAATAAAGAGTATTTGTCTTGTCTTGTCTTGTCTAGACAGACTACAAGATTTTGAGATGCCTACAGCACACTAAAAAACCTTATATGATGATGTAGATACTAAACACACACATCCTTACCTTACTGGTTTAAGTTTACTTTCATCATCCTCCCAAATATATTTTTTGTGGTTTTCAAACACAGATTCTAGGTTTTTCTTAATGGAATCAATATTTTGGCTTATAACATCATTCTGCAGGGCTATCCTGTCTGTGCTTCTTCCACTTGGATCACCAATATGCCCCGTAGCTCCGCCTAACTAACAAAAAAAAAGTTTTCCCATAAATTAGGATATTGCTCATGCTTAAAGCTCAGGCCGGTCAATATTTTAGTGAAACTAAACATTTTCAAAATGTAGGAATCTCGGGACCTATCAAATGAGGAACACAAAATCTACTTTGACAGTATAAACAATGCCTTTCATTTAGGATATTAACCAGATAAACTAGGTCAGGTTAGGTAGGGTTTGCTATCCCTGACACATGCCACATGCATAAAATTGGCACAGTATTAGATTGTTTTGATATTATGAATCTTAATTTTACACACAGGTCATTATATGTTATGAATGAAAAAATGAATGAAATAAAGAACTCATTAGTACTTACTAGGGCAATAACATTGTGCCCTCCTCTTTGCCAGTGGAGAAGATTTATAATAACCAGTAGGTTGCCTATGTGGAGGCTGTCAGCTGTTGGGTCAAATCCAGCATACACACACTGTGGCGCTTTATTCAGTAAATTCACAATATCATTCCTAAAATATAGATGTAGACATATTGTTAACAAACTTCGATTTCTAAAGGCGTTAGAAATGCCGTCAATACATTGTACGATACATTGATGTAAATGCTTGGGCTGTTTGTAAAAAGACTTGTTGCTGCTAGAAGACATCAGCATGTCTTTGACGCCAAAAGTATTTCGTTCAAAGGACTGACGGAGTTTCTAACGAGCCGGCAGCAAACTGAATTGCTCGAAATATAAGCTTACGTACGCTGCTGTGTTAGGAAATAGATCATTGTACATGCCCCGATCATTCAGTTTAAGCACATTTCGAGTGCTACTATACAGACGTTTATAAGGCAAGTATGTTTTAAATATACGTAAACGCCGCAAGAACTTCATTGTAGGAAATTTAACGGAAAACGTCATTTAGTTCAGTTTTTTTAAGTTATACAAACTAATTCTCTTATATTCAATCAGATATTATTATTCCATAAGTTTCATTCATTCTAGCAGTATTCGTTTTATGTAATATTATAATTTCGTAAAGAAATTTCATAGAACGAAAGTGAGGTTAAAATGAAACTCAATAGTGACAGTGACAGCTGGAATAGAGATGTCCAACAGAACCGATATTAAAAACCGGTTACAATATTTTGAGGCATAAACGTTTTACTTCGTGTCTCAAACATTTTGGCGTAGGAATCTGCACGCATAGATTTTGTAAATGTTTTATTTATTTTATAATTCATATGGAACCCAAAACCACCTCAAAACGGAGAAGAGTACAACAGAGGTATGATACAACACAAGCCTCATCCGTACGCAGCTTATTTCGCAGATGTGCATATTTCGTTTTCCTCGCCAAATGGCTGACAGGCGGAAATTGTAACCGGGGGGCGTAGCACGCTAGCTTTTATCCTGTTCTAACCAGTACGCGTGTGCGAGAGGGACCAAAGCGTTTATGTGCGCGATAAACGCTAGCGTGCTACTATAGCTGTTATAGTAGCACGCTATTATAGCGTGCTAGGCCCCCAGAACCGGTCGAATGCATAGACAAGGTGGATGAGGGTGGATCGCTCTGTATGAGGCGGGAATTTCAATTTCGAAATTTTCTATTTTTATTTACTGTATTTAAATTCACCCTTTAATCTGTTCAAGTAGTTTTCCGGTACTATTTCCGCGATACACGAGTGAAAGTTCAAGTTACTATAATTTTAAATTAAGATTTGCTGTGTTTTATGCGGCTTTCGCGCAACGAATATACATTTATTTAAAGTTAGTCTTGCTACCGGAAAACTACTTGAATTTAAAAAACTGCGAAAATATCAAAATTCTCGTCTCTCACAGAGCGATACTAAGTACGTCGAATGCCAGAAATAAGCAGAGAACAATAACTATGTAGGTGCCTAGATAACACCCCTAAACTTAAATAAAAACAAAATACGAGTAATGCCCCAGAGACTTTATTGTACATTATATTCTAACAAAACAATACATTTTCGCTTACATCTAATTATATTTTACTTTATACTCTTATCTACAGGCCACCGTACAGGAAAGCGCGCCAGTAATTACTGATCTCTTGCCGAGAAGTCCAGTAGTAGTCTTCGCTTAGTGTAGATAGAATTGATATCTGCTTTTATTTTCAGTTGCAGTAACTATAGTACACATTTGTTACAAAATTCCTTCGGATAAAATTTATCAATTATTCGTTTGCTACCAAGTTTTTTCTTTGATAAAAAACTTACAAGTTTATTTCGTGAAAATAGTTTTTTTTTAAATCACAGAGCAATAAGGTCCAAATTCCAAATTAAACCTAATAAATGAGATGACTTGTTTTTATTTATGAATGAGATATTTTTGTGATTAGATAAATGCACCATTAGTTTTTTTTCCATACAAACAATTGATGTAGATTGCTGTGTGATAAACATTTATATCATAACAACTTAAAAATAATCTTCATTTACAATAAAGAAACAATACGGAAAAATACAAATGCATAAACTTCAATAGAATCAATAATCGGCGAGAACGTGCTGCTTATAATATAGATATACGACTGATATACTTGACACTATAAAAATACAGTTTCTACAATAATTTAATGTATAATACAAGTTCTTATTGGAGTTACATCGATGCCAAGTATAAATTAGGGACATAATACTTTAAAAAATAATGCTTAATATTAAATTGGAATAAAAAAGGGTAACAAACAAGCTAGTCTTCGAGGGTGACGTTTTTGAAAAGGTAGGACATTGATTCTTTGTTGTGGATGCGCCGTATGGCTTCGCTGATGAGTACCGATATGTCGATGGTTTTGATCTTATGGCACTGCATCTTCTGGAGCTCGTGGGGGACGGTATTGGTGACCACCACCTCGTCAATGGGAGAGTCCTCGATCAGCCGTGGCGCGTCCGATGAGAGCAGGCCGTGCGTCGCCAGCACGTAGATCTTGTACGCTCCGCATTCCTTGAGGACCTCGGCTGCGGCGACGAAGGATGCTACGTCGTCGATCATGTCATCCTAGAAATAACCGCATCGTGTCACACGTGTAGAGGGTAACTTATTGGGGTAGTTTAAAAAAATCTTTACTAAATAAATGCCAAATTGTGTTTGCTTATTAATGCCTAAACAGATTTTTATCAAATTCGGCGAAACCATAGCTTGTATTATGAAGATGGAAACATGTCACCTTTTGTCCTGATATCCTGGAAGGCTTATCTGGAAACTTTACAAGTGACAGAAATATGAGAGTAGATAACACTCACGCTAGTCCATACTGATGAAGTCGCGGGCAAAAGCTAGTTTAAGAATATTAAAAAAAATGCAGTAAATTGCACCTACGTATTGCACTAGTCTAGTCTAGTCTAGAACATCTCTGCAGTCTAATAGGTATAATAAATTAGGTTGGTCCCAATGTTTGTGACACATACCACCATGATGGCTATCCTGCCGCCCACGTCACCGACCACGTTGATCGGGGGCTTCTCCTTGGCCGGATGCACCGGCACGCCCACGGACACGTCCATTGTACGCGACCTGTCCACACTAGAACAAAACGGACTCTCATTTTTTTTAAACTGCATGGAAAATAAGCAACTGACTCTCCTGATAGAAACCGATTGCCGCAGCCTATGGACGCTTGCAATACTACAATTAACGCTTCGCGTGTCGCCGATGTTCCAAGATGAGCTGTTCTAGAGGCAGCAAACAAGACTAAAGTGCTTTTTCCATCCACACAAGGAAATCCAACTTACTAAAGGGCTGCAAACTTATTGGGATGTGCATGTAGGTCAGGTCCATGCCAAGGTAATCACACTGGTTCTCTGTCATGAGTCACCTTGAAATTTGGTCTGTGTGTACATTTTTTTGTTATTATCAAACTACAATTATTTAATTTTGACATCTGTATTAGTCATTCTCTAAGCTTATTTTTAGACTTGTAATTTTATGCCATTTTTTTGAAATTACTTTAACTATATTTTCGTGAATTCTGTATATTTTGACAAGTCGAACTATTTCAAATTTCCAATAAGAAATAAACATATCATGTTTATTATCAAGATAATTTATCTTTTTAAACAACGAAAAAACTGAGTACTACACTATCCACATGTACAAATACCTCACCTCTGCAAGCACGGCGGGGAGTACCGTCCGTCCACCTCGTCGCTTTCCGACTCCTTCTGCTCCCCATGGATGACCGCGATCGCCAGCCGCAGCCGCTCCGCGTAGGACGTCGCCTTCTTAGCGGACCCCGGGTTGCGCGCAACTATCACAGAGTTACGGTAGTCTGGGATCTGTTCAAAGTAAGTCAGTTTAGTTAAAGTAAAAGCTTTATAACTTTTAAAGGTTTGTGGACCACAATATACTACACTAAAATAAATTCTTATCAAAAAATAAATGCTTACATTTGCAAACACTGGCTAATATTCTGCCAACGTTTTTGATACAACCTAATGAATGTCCCTTTTAACTATCAAAATTGGTACTAACACAATAATCAGCTGAACAAAGCACAACTTACAATGGTTTGTTATGTATGTCCCTAACAAAAAAAATAAGCACAGATGAAACATTGTTTCTGTTGATATGACTCATAACAATTTTCAGAATAAAAAAAGAAACAGCTTAGTGGATAGAAGTTTACAGCTCAAAGGCATATACAGCATCATATGCCAGAGGTCCTGCTACCAATAGATTATCTTAATACATACTACATTACAGGTGGTGCTTATGCTTTGTTTACAAAGTTTTGCTTCTTGGGGGGGGTTATACTCATGCCACTATAAAACGAGGTATCAAAAATAAAGGGAAGTGTCTAAACATATGTGTGATGTTATTAATAAGTCTCCTTGGCAGCACCACATAATACAGTATTATAATGAATTGAAAGAATAGGTTAAGAAGAAAAACTGTGTTCATGGTTTTTTCTACAATCACTATTTTTTATTTAAAATATTATGATTAGTAAATGACTGCAGGTAAGCGTCGCGAAAACCGGCCATAGCACTACTCACAACATACACATTTTTTAAAATCTAGATTCAAACTTCTAATTTTTTTTTTTCATGAACATAATCATGATCTAGATAAATTTTAACCTTTGTGTTTGTGATTGGAATATTATATTAGACAATGATAATAAATTAAAACAGTCAAACCAACTTACACTCTCCTGAATATACTGTAACAAAAATGGTGATGCTCTCAAATTGTCAACAGGGCATTCGTAAAAGCCTTGTATTTCCTTCTGATGCAGGTCCATGGTAATGATATGAGTGAGGCCCGACTTGCACATCATTTTGGCGAGTAGCTTTGTGACGATGCAGCCACGTTTCCTCATTTTGCACTGTTTGCTGTATGGCAGATATGGAATGACACCAACTATGGATCGAGCTGATGAGGTCTTGCAAGCATAAGCCATTATGAGAAGCTCCATTATGTTATTGTTGACATCTCTGAAAAAGTTTATATGTTAAAAACTACTAAATTACTGTTTTATAAACCAAAACTCAAAGGAGGCAATATCAAAGCAAATGTATAAAAGGCAAGGCCAATGTGACATGACCACAGCTTATTTGCATAATAGGTTTGAGTTGAGATATAATACATATCTACAATTTCTTTAAGTGGTTGCCATGCCAACCAGCTAATAATCTATACTACATTTCGGTACATTTATGTTTTTAAATTCAATCTTCACATGCATTGTTACTTTAATCAATGATGCCCTTTCAGCAGTGAGCTTCATAAGGAAGCAGGAATAATTGCATACAACTAATAGTTGTTCACTCACTTTGTGCCTGTCTGGACAATGTAGATGTTCTTGCCACGGATGGAGTCTGCAATCTCCACCATTGTTTCTCTATTGGTCTTATGATACACTGAACATCCTCCCTTGCGTACTCCCAGCCGGCTAAACAAGTTAAACAATATTATACAAGAGAATAAATATACACACCAAAACTTTCCAATTGGACCAAAAACATGAATGTGAATAGGTTAACCTTAAATTTTGTATAGATAGTGTGATGAGAAATGGTAATTCGTGTTAATATGCCAGCCATTCTCAGCACTTACTTAGCGATCAGATCGGCAAGCTCGGGATGCGAGTTGCCGCTCAGGATAACGATGTCCGAGGTAGCGTTACCCTCCATATTGCTCTTCCGCGACCGACTCGTGTGACCCACCAACCTATAACATCACATCATCGAACTCAATTAGCGACTAGCGGCAAGTATCAATAACCACAAATCAGTTAGGGGACGTCACGAAGGAGCAACAAGAAAAACAATAAACCTGGTTTTGTTGAGTAACATAATAACCTGATGGCCTTGTACAGTAAATCAAAAATGAAAATTACTTTAAATACGAGATAAATTGCAGTTTATCCTTTATTAAAGCAACAGCGCGGGCTTCCGAATTTCCTAAATTTTCATGAAAATGAAGACAAATGAAATTTTGTGAGTGACGTCCATGCGGGACACCACAGATAACATAAGGTTAGGTTAGATCACACAGATTAGAGAGTTATAGGGTTGGATTAAAACCAAACGAAGCGGCAACAATCATTAGACCACTGGAAGTGCCGTCTAAGTTCCGTCCGCACCCTAGTGCGTACGGAGCCCTCTAAACTTTGATATAAATATTTCTTCACAACGTAAAACCTCTCGCTAAATATTATTAGGTGGTTAGTGCACACATGGATTCAGTAATTTAAGAAGTGATAGTATCCAATAGTATTTTATACATACTCTTTCATTTTGAGAACAGTAGTCTGATATTTCTGATAATCTCCGTAAACAGCCAGAACCAAATGTCAAATTGACATATGAGCAGGACCCCAATTCTCGGGTCATGCGATACGCTATCTCGCATGCCACATACGTCAAAAATGACAGATTTCCTTGGGATTTGACAGTTATTCTCGTGCGAGATGAATCTCGCATGAACTCAGAATAGGGGCCCAGCCAGCCGTCACTTTGTCGTCTCGTCCGTCAAATGTGCATGGAAAAATTGTAAACAAATCAGTAGAAAGCATGGTTTTTGGTTATTTTATTTACTTCAATTAAGAATATGGGCCTTACCAAGCAATACTTGCGCTATGCGCCTAGTGGTACGTTTAATATAATCGCCAGTGCTGGCTGTAACAGTACACACGTGTCCTTAAACGGTGTGAGCGGTAGATATATCGCGGTGGGTGCTAGCGAGCATGTTATTATTTGGGACATGCGACTTGGTGAAAAGGTAATAATCTAATAATTTCTCTTATTTAAATAATGAGTATAGATATCAAGCTTAATATAAAATCGTAATTTCAATTATCAAATTAATAAATTGCAACTTCTAGGCTCAAGTACTGCCAGGTGAAAATGTGGTGGTATCTCAGATTGCTGCGAGCCCCACTGGGAACCATATCGCCGTGGGATATGTGGACGGTAACGTCAGCGTGTTCGAGCTGACCAACGGCGAGGTGGTGTGCCAGTTTGCCGGGCACAAGTCTGCCGTCACCTGCCTGCAGTACGACGAGCAGGGTCACCGGCTCGTGTCCGGATCAAACGTAAATGTTACATTGATATAGATTAAAGAGCGATTGCCTGAATGATTTCTATAACATGGAGAAATATGCTAATTATAATAATATTTACTCAGGGCAAAGGCATCAATAACGTTGTATTCTGGGAAGGTTCATGCTACCAATCGATTACCTTAATACGTACTTGATGCATTGGTGATGGCAAAACTCTTGCTTCTTGGGGGTAAAGTGGAATAAATTACCTTTCTACTCCGCTAAAGCAAGAAGCAAGAGCAAAGTTTGGGGAGTAGCAAGGTAATTTGTTCCAGTTAGTTAATATGGACCAACACAAAATAACGCCTGAACTGAATCTATTAATTTTGTGTACGCTTATGACTTCTGAGTGGCTGAGTCCTAGGCATATACAGAGGGAGAACAGATTTGGTTTCACTGATTTAGATTTCAATTGACCTGCACCACTAAACAAAATACAATCAACAAAAAAGGATATCACAGATTTTTTTTAAATAACTTAACCAATTGTTGATTACAGGACACAGATGTGATACTCTGGGATGTGGTGTCCGAGACAGGCATTGCAAGGTTCAGCGGCCACAAGGGTGTCATTACAAGTGTCCTCTTCATTAATGGGAAGAACTGTGTTATAAGCTCCTCCAAAGACACGTTTATCAAGTTCTGGGATATAGAAACAAAGCACTGCTTCAAGACATTGGGCGGACATCAAATGGAGGTATAATGGGTTGTATTGAATAAATTGTTCCTTTCACACATTCAGTGCCAGGATTTTTGTAACAAAGCGGAGAACTGCTGCTACAAGCTACAAGTGTAGAATGTAGCGCTACTTAGCAGTAACTGTGTTAAATAAAATGAAATGGTTGACAAAGTTTGATCTTCTAGTCATGGTAATATTAGACTATTTTTGCTATGTGCAATAGTTGCTAGGCCTTGAGGCTTTTAAATCTGAAATCATTCTCAGTTGACTTTTTACCTGGACTTTTGTAACTCAAGGAATCCTTAAACTTTATTATCTATCTATCTTTGTCCATTACATAAAATAAAGATGTACCTATGATTAATGACTTTAGTTTGCTTCTTTAGTACTTCATACATTTTAAACCCATAATGTTTGAATTATTGAAATAAAAGTATGTATACTTTATATCTTTTCTGCTTTTAAAATAAATTTGTGACCATGAGCATCAGTCAAGCAAAACCATAAAAAGAAATTTTCTTTATATTTGATGGTTCTGGTTTGAATTGGATTTCCACACTTTGTCTATAGCTGTCACTCATGTCACATTGAACCCAATCACCCCTAGGTATGGTCAGCTGTGCTGATGAAGGAGGAACGGTACCTGGTGACAGGCAGCATGGACCAGGAGCTGCGCGTGTGGCGGCTGCACTGGACCAGTGACATTAAGGATGAGGACAAGCTCACACACCATCTCGAGATTGTGAAGCTAGAGGAAACGGATAATTTAGAGGACAGCTCAGTAAGTCTTATAGACTTAATAAAAAACAGTGAAAGTGGTTATATTTTGTATGACTTCTGGGGAAGAAATGCGTCTAGAAGAAGCAAACTTATTTATACTTTTTCAAGAAAGTTATTTAAAAAATTTGTTGTTAAAAAATGTTAATATTGTAATGGCTACAAGTTCAAGAACTTGTTATGGAGAATAAAATCAAAATCAAATATTACTCATTATTATTGTAATAATAATATCTAACCAAGGATTCAGTTTTGGCCGAGTATCTTTGGTCACTCAAATATTGGTTGCAATTTTAAGTAAAAATGTAATAAAATAAGAATCACTATACAATACGAATCCTGTACTACCAATGTTACCAATAACAATATTTTCTAGGTATTACAATGTCACCAAGTGGGCACGTTAATGCGAGGCGGCAGAGGCCGCGTCGTCGGGCTTACGTCAGACCTGGGGCAAAACGTGTTAGGTTGCTATGGCACGGACTCCTTGCTGGAACTATTTGCATTTTGTACAGATGACGAGGCGAAGCAAAGAATGAGCAAGAGGATAAAGAAACAAAGGAAAAAACTGGCGTGAGTATGGTAACAATGAAGTAATATTGCCAGCTGATGCCTTACATCATTATAATTAACATATGCTAAACGGATTGCATTGCCTTGTGCCAACTCTGAAACAGTGTAACCTTAGTATCCCCTTTTATAGATTTAGGTTGTTGGCATACAGAACATTCAAAATAAACTTTACGAAATTAGGAGCCCCAATTGAAGCACACTGTTCTTGAGTGCTCTATTTCTATCCTTTATTGATGATGAGTCCCTTTTAAATTTCAGTAAGCTTAAAGAGTCTGGCGAGATAGACGCAGACGCGACGGAGGTTCCGGAATTACTGACGCTTAGCGACGAAGTCCGCCGTGTCAGCTCTATCAAACTCGAGAGCAAGCTCAAGTCCAACAGCCTGCTGCTGGGGGTGACGGGCGAGTTGCGGGTGGGCGTCACACTGGCCAATAACACTGTTGAACTGCACAGTCTTAGGTTGGATGAAGGGAATACAGGTAAATAATTTGGTATCAAATCGCGATTACAATAGGATTGGACAGTAACATTCATAGACTTGCGTAAAGCTTCATTCCTATGTCTATGAGAGGACAGTGTACTGATCTTGCTCTCCAATCCTATTCTAATCGCGGTTTGATAATGGTTGGCTCCCAAATTAAAACTATTTATGTAACATGTATTTATTTAACGTCTTTATTGTTCAAGCAAAAACACAATTTATACATTATTTACAAATGCGAACTTATGTTCCGGTAAAATTTTGATTAATAAATATTATTGATCTAAATAAAATGAATGGTAGGTATTCCTTATGTTTGCTTCGAGAGTGTTTTAGTTTATATTTGGGTAAAACTACCTATGTCAATGATAGTTACATAAATAACATGACTAATTGAGAATTGGGAAACATTTCATCATAATTAATTCTTGCAGTGAAATGCCTTAAGCAAATAACGCAGCCTGGTCACCAGAAGGAGCCGCGATGTGTGGCGATCAGTTCCGACAACTTGGCCGTGCTCTCGGCTTCCGCGGACTCTGTTAAACTATGGAACAGGTAAGTGTTAATTATTACATGTTTATATTTGTGCGCGCGTACCCCTTGCTTGTAGGTATGTTTCACCCAAATGCCGCCAGAGGGGAGAGTTATGTTTTAACCTGTCTATTTTTTCATAACAAACACGTTGGCTCCATTAAGTTTCCAGCCGACTACAGTTATATCAAACATTCAGCTGTCTTAAGTCCTGTTGTGTTTAAGTTTCTATACGAAAAAGCTAAAAGAGGAACGAGAGGAGGAGGTATGGTCTGATGTCCGTGCGTCTGATACAGCGATATATTTAAGCAATACTTTTGAAATAGTTTTAAATATTGCTTATCCGAATTTTATTTCATTGCAAATTATACCGTGCAAAATTGAAAAAAATCGACGTTGTTAAAATTTGTAAAAATTGAATTAACGAAATAGAACGACGTTTCTAACCAGCACAGTTTTGTAGAAATCAAAAACCTGTCACTAACAAACTTAGTTTTAAAGCATTGTGTTAAGTTACGTTAAATACGAAACATAAGTAAATTTTGTGATGATACGGTTAATTTGCACTTGGCTGGTTTTTTGGCGGTAAAAGCCGAGCTACACTGGTTGCTTACTCGGTATGCTACGCGGCTCCAGCTAGCTTGGCGCCTTCGTAGAGTTGCATACGCATCGTTAATGTAGATGTCGTCGTACGGAAATAGCTATTGTTTATCTAACCAGACCGAACCAGACCTGTCTGCGGACGATCCCGATGGCGGGCGGGCGGCCGACCAGCCTGACCTTCCTGCCGGGCGACCGGCACGCGGCCGTGGGCTGCGCGGACGGCAGCCTGCTCGTGCTGGACGTGGGTGCTGGCGTGCTGCTGGAACAAGTGCCGGCGCATAGCGGCGAGTGCTGCAGCATAGCCATGACGCCTGACTCGGTATAGTAGCTTCTGATAGCTGAGCGGTAGTGACCGCTCAAAACACAATAACCGTTTATAACACAAAAAAGGCTCCTTTGTGTTATATCTACGTATAAAACGTAACTAACTGACGGACAACGCATTACCTAACTAAACTCCTATACCTACAGATTTATAATTTAGCCATTAAGGTGCACTAAGAATCGATTTTTGGAAATTTCGCTATTATATATTAATTATATAAATACTTTTTAACGATGATTGAAAGCAGTGCACAAAAACGTGATTAAATTATTAATACTTTTTATTGTGATTTTAGAGAGGATGCTGTTCTGGTGGCGCCGACAAAACAGTGAAGTTTTGGCAATTCGAGCTCATACCTGATCCTACAGGAGAATCTAAAGCAAAAGTAATAAAAAAAATCATTTCTTTACTTCAATTCTGTTAATTTTGTACGGAATTAATTATTTATTATAAAAAATCATAAATTTCAGGTACTTTCGCTGCTTCATACAAGAACACTAGAGTTGGAAGAACCAGTAACGGCGCTCAAAATAAGCCCAAACTACAAATTTATTGCAGTGGCACTTCTCGATTCAACAGTTAAAATTTTCTTCGTCGATACGTTTAAGGTGACTTATTCCCTTTTTACTACCTATAATTAAATTTGAATAACTGCTTTCTGCTTCTTTCTAGTACATTGAGTAGCATAAATAACTGAATGTTCAAAGAAAAAGTCTGAGTCTGAGGTGAAAAGATCTAGACAAGCTTGTACTCTCTTGACAATAAAGTCGTGCGTATTTCTTTTTTTTTACAACATAGAAAGAAAAACAAGCAAGTGGGTCACCTGATGGTAAGTGAACACCACCGTCTATAGAAACCCGCAACACCAAGAAAAGTGACAGTGCAAACACTGCTGCTTAGCGGCTGGATTAGCGAGTAAAATGGCAGCGATCCGGCGGACCTTTCACAAGGTCCTACCACCCGCTAAGTCGTTTTCATAAGAGGCTGTTTATGTTATTGTTAAGTTCCGTCTTCCCTTCCAGTTCTACCTATCACTGTACGGCCACAAGCTGCCAGTGCACTGCCTGGACATCAGCTACGATTCTAACATCATCGCGACTGGCTCGTCCGACCGCAACGTCAAGCTCTGGGGCATGGACTTCGGCGACTGCCATAAGTCTATCTTCGCGCACAACGACTCTGTGACCGCGCTTCAGTTTGTGCCGAGCACGCATTACTTCTTCACCGCGTCTAAAGATGGCAAGGTCAAACAGTGGGATGCTGATACGTACGACAATATTATTACGCTTCAGGTAAGTTTAGTTCATTAGTTATTGATGGGACTGTAATGTAAGGAGAGCTGTAAAACACGGGTGTATGTTTATGAGACGAGCGAAGGCTAGTTTCAGAGTAGAATCGCACGACTGTTTTAATAGCATGGAAATAAATTACAAAAACGCTATATTTTATGTAAGTCCGGACTGCGTGGCGGGACATGAAAAGCGAACTTAAAACTGTCAAACTGTTCATAATAAATAAAAGGTTCCACTACATAATCGTGGATTTTCAAAGTTCATACATTCATACATGAATTCGCATGAGTTGCTCAACCCGTGCGTAGTGTGCGTCATGTCTTGTTGATGAAATAGCTAACAAATGAAACGAAATGTTAATTTCACCAGCTCTTTAGATCTTGTATCTCCATAGCTAGTAAAAAAAAACTAAGCTTTAAATCTTACTAGTCTTACGAATCTTACTTATTTAATAAATGCGAAATTAATGATGTTTGGATGTTTGTTCCTCAATCACGCGTTAACGGCTGGACGGATTTAGATGAAATTTGGTAGACAGATAGATCATGTCACGGATTGAAACATAGGATACTTTTTATCCCGTAAAATGCATAAATCAGCGGTTCGCTGCGCGGCGACCCTTTTGGAAAGCGAAATATTTGACGGAAGCTTTAAATAAGAAACAGTGTTGAACTGTGTCGTCCAGACAGGAGAAGTGTATTTCAGATCTTTTCTCACGGAGCCCCCACAGGGGCATCGCGGAGCCCTAGGGTTCCGCGGAGCACACTTTGAGTATGGCCGGCATAAATAATCCTGTGCGGGCGAAGCAGCTTGTAAAAGCTCGTGAATCATACTCGGATGTTTACAGGGTCACGCGGGCGAGTGCCACTCGCTAGCAGTGGGCGCGGGCGGGCTGCACGTGGCGTCGTGCGGCTCGGAGCGCGCGCTGCGGCTGTTCGCGCGCAGCGACGAGCCGCTCGTGCTCGGCGACGCCAGCGAGCAGGAGGACGGGCTCGCCACCGGCGAACACCACGTCAGTGCCTCGGTCCCGTTCACTAGGACCGCCGTCCGACGCGGTGTAGCGTTGCGTGGATCTAGTCCAGTGGTTCCTGAAGTTGTCTATATTGACCACTAGGGGTCGATTTCGACTTCCAAACGATCCACGTCAGCGAAAAAATAATTGAGAATCCCTGAGGTGTAACAAGGGGTCTATACAGTTTTTCATGTCATTTCATCCTTTATATCTAGCTTCTTGAAAGCATTTTAAATATTTTTTGTTCGTAAGTAAATTAGGAAGTCTAGGTATTTTCTAAGCAGTAATGTTACTTTGGAAAATCCGGTCATCATACACCGGATAAGATTTCCTTTTTTAAATTAAAGCAAAAATAAAGGAAGTCAAAGGGGTCTGCGCATCCCAAAAACAATGCCAAGTGGTCTACGACAATCAAAAAATTGGGGACCTCTAACCTAGCCACTTAGCAGTCACTTACATTATGTTACGCTGATTGGCGTAAGCTGCATCGGGATTAAAAGAATACAATGAAAAATGCGTCGATCGCAATAAATGGGTTGACAGACGCTTACGAGCACATTTGGCTAATTGTTATAGTGTAGTTCGGTTGGGACTAATGATTGCTTATATTTTCAGGCACCCGTTCCCGGCCTTCCAGGTCTAGTTATGCCAACAAAGAAAACAATCGGAGCTGAAAAAGCTGTAAGTACTCCAGTCTTCTCCAGCGCAAACAAAAAGAAAAACATAATTCATAATAAAAAATATCTGACAGGAAACCACTGTAAAAATCTAAAAGCATCCCTGCTGAATACAAGCTGAAAATGCATGAATGCTGAATTTCTTTCTTTCCTTCTTTTGAGGGTATCATAGGCCACTATAATATGCTTAAAGTTGTGATTTTGAGCCGGTACCGCAAAATCATCACAAGATACAGTACAATAACTCCTTATTGTTCACCACAAAACAGCATAAAAAGGTACATTATACCTAGTGAAAATACAGAAGGCATACAATAGATTATTTTTATTACAGGCGGACTCGATAACGGAATGCCTCCAAATCTGCTTAGAGTACAAGAAGGAGCGCGAGGAGGCGCGCGGGCAGCCCGTGGCGCCGCCGCTGCTGATGGCCGCCTATAGCTGCGAACGCGAGGAGGACTTCCTGCTCGAGACACTGCGCAGGATACGCGCTAGGTAAAGGGAAAAGCATTGGTTGACAGAACGCCAGGACCGTAGCTAGGGGTGGCATGGTGAATAAATAAATATTTTTGGGACAATTAACACCAATTGACCTAGTCCCTAAGTAAGAAACTAAGGCTGCTTGTGTTATGGGTACTGGACAACGGATATACAATACTTAAATAGATAAATATATACTTAAATATATATAACATCCAAGACTCGAGTACAAACATTCGTATTTACCATACAAGCATTGCCGCTCCCGGGAATCGAACCCAGAACCTCAAGCTTTATGTCAGGGTCATTAACCACTAGGCTATCCGGTCGCCAAAGTACATTAAAATACCAATGCCCTACTTTAAAAAGCGGCCAAGTGCGAATCGGACTCGCGCAATGTAGGGTTCCGTAGTTCTCTTCCGCCCTACTCATCACCCTTAAATTCAACTCCAGCAATTATTCCCTCAATTTTATTAATCTAATCATTCTTCAGATGTAAAGCTCAGACCGACCTTTTGAGCTGTTTCTTTAACCTTGCTTTGTTACACGCGACAAATTAATTTAATTTTCATCTTAAACTTAAGAGGAGTGTGAACCCAGCGCTCTCCATACAAACGGCGATAACGTTTTCCACCCTCTAAACCTAAACCTACACCCACGATTTTTTTCTAAGTTGTTATTATACCCTAAAACTAGGTTCGTATGTTTTCATTTTTTAAATATTCTTAATAGTTTCAAAAATATGGTCGCTTTTTTGTTTTGTATGAAATTCCTAAAATGCAAGTATTGTCAAATCTATGAAGAATATAAAAAAAATCAAAACATACAAACCTAGTTCTAGGGCATAAAGACAACATACCAAAAAAACTTTGTCATAGGTTAAGGTTTAGAGGGTGGAAAACGTTATCGCCGTTTGTATGGCGAGCGCTTTTTGGGGCTGGGTTCACACTCCTCTTAACTCGTGCATGTTCTTCGTTGTTGAACTTATATTATTTCATTGCAGCGACTTGGAAGAAGCTCTGCTCTTGCTGCCCTTCAGCACTGCGTGCGAGATTATACGCATGCTGCCCTCACTTCTTGAGAACGGGTCCCAGACGGAACTGCTCTGCCGGCTCGCTGTCTTCCTGCTGCGGGTGCACCACGCACCGCTGACAGCGCACAAGGCTCTGCTGAAGCCGCTCATACAGATACAGGCGAAAGCTGGCGTTCGGCTTGCCGAAATACGGGTCGGTATTGCTGATGACTTCACCCACGGAAGTTGTTGCCTTTCATTTTAGTTTTGAGAGGCTTCTAAACAAGCAACGTTTTTGCCGTAATATTTAGGCAGAAAATGTGTAGCTCATTGCTGGTATTTAATTAATTTCCTTTATTGTCCACGATCCATCCGCAATGAGAGACTCGCTCGTTTTAAGAATATCCGTGCAATAGCAAGATTAAGACATTCTAGTCGATTACTCGCAACTGTTATCGCATTGTTTGCAAGGTCTGTCAAGTAAGAAATAGTGGGTCAATATTGTCGGATGTTGCCATATGATATAAGGCGAGCATGCGCAGGCCCAGATCTACCATATGGCTTTTTGGCCTTCAGCCCAGGGCCCCGTGGATTCAAGGGGCCCCAAGCTAAGTCAAGTCAAAAATAGAAAAGAAAACATAATTTTATTTACTTTCGAGTAATTAGGTGGGCCCCCTAAGTAGCATTAGCCCAGGGCCCTCTAAACTCACGATCTAGCTCTGAGAATGCGACCGTATCGCTGTAAGATTGCAAATTACCATCCGTGAATATGTTGTTTATTTAGAAACCACTTACCACATCCACAAACTTATTTTATATTTCATTGATGATATCATATATCCAGGACATGGTGGGCTACAACGTGCACGCGCTGCAGTGGATGCGGCGCGAGGCGGAGGCGGCGACGGCCGAGCAACTGTTCAGCGATGCCGGCGCCACGCGCCGCACAAAGGACAAGCGCCGGCGCACAAGGCAGGCCGTCAAGAGACCCATAGTTACCGTCACTTGAATATACTCAGCAATAACACTCGTTGTTTTATTAAATAAACTACCGACCCGCCCCGGCTTCGCACACGTTTCAATTAGGATGTAATGTACCTACTACCTACATAAAAATTCTCTATACGACAGTGAACACTGTATCAAAATCCGTCGAGTGGTTTAGGAGTAGGCGGCCGATGGTATGAGGACAGATAGAAACGGTTAACGACTTTATACTATGTAGTGATAAATATTCATACACGTGTGTCAATTTTGCATTGTTTTTAAGTCTATCGCAACGAAGTTGAATCTTAGTTTATCCGTGGATTCGGATATCATCGCGGATCGTCAACTGGTTTTTGCGATGACGTAAATTCACGAACTGACAAGTGGATTTGCGTGGGATTGTTAGAAATAAAATTGTAGCACTTTATTTGTTGCCGCTTAATTTTCGCTATAAAACAAAAACAACCGGAACACTAGCATTTTTGTATGAAAAACTTTACAATTATGTCAAATTGTAATTGTAATTTTGATGATAAAGGGGCGTCGTCTACTGAATATATAAGTATTTGATTTCGTTAAAATTATTTTCTTAATAAATTCGCACGATGAAAGGGAGCGGGGATATCAAAAACACCAAATAGCTGCTATCATTTATTTGTAAAAAAATATTCTACTCACTACATAGCCAATATATCAGTTAAAATTTTAATAATTTAAGTATCCATCCCTGCGTAAGTCACATTATTTATCATCTATACAACAATAATTAATGCTTCACAATGAGTATTCCGGCCACGCGTTCTCCCGAACAATCTCAGTTGGATAATTTATGCTGAAACTTATCATAATATACAAATATAGATACATTGTTACATGTTCGTGTCGTGACAAACTTATCGAATGGTCCTGAACGTTATATAGGAAATTATTGCTTTTGCGATGTACCTTTATTCTGATAAGTTCGAATGCTTGCAGCAGAGTAGTTTCACAGAAACACTTATTTAATCGACATTTGGAATTTCAGGGAATACTGAACAATAGAGCTCACAGTAGCTAGGTATATAAATAAAACATAACGATATTGCTTATTCACTTGTAAAATACAATCGATCACATGGCGCTCCGGCCACTGTGAGCTCGCTCGCCCTAACACTTTAATTGACAGTTCTCATTCTACATCATTCAGAATAAGCCTTTGAGTTTCGCAAACAATGCTACCCACGTATCACAATGTTATTGCTTTTCGGAAACACGCACTTACATTCTCAAACAAATATCACATTTTAATTAAAATACTTTTACCATCTTTTACAACGCTACCTGAGACAACATAGCGCGACAACATACGTAACAGAAGATATACTGAAAGCATAGAGTATGTCTGTCAGTCTTAAGTCTTGAGAAACGATGTTTATATGACGAATGGAATTCCAAAGAGATTCGCAGCCAATATTTCAGCATAAATTACAATAATACACGTGATTGGCGGCTGTCTGCAGCCGCGGTTACAGAACAGACAAAACATAAATAAAATCACAAACACATGCTTGTTAGAGCATAAGCACACACAACACAACCGGTTTGTTAGTAACTAAATATCGATATACATTGTTCATCAATTCTTAATATATGCATAAATTAACCTAAATAATATAAATAACCAAATTGGAAGATCGAAGGGCGTCACTAATCGTTATTGCTATCATTATATTTCAAGAGATTTCTCCAGGAAGTTGGTTTTTAAAAGTTTAATAAATAATTTATTAGAGAAGATTAAAGCCGCGTCCGCAGCGCCCATGTTCTATAAATATAGTTTGCAGATCAGACATATTTTAGCAGGTCAATACGCGAATGTTTTCTGAATTAGTTTTTCGCAAAGCAAAACAAAATATGTTAGCGGAACATTGAACATCGTCCGTATGATCGCTGCGAACGCGGCTTATTTTGAAAAGAAACACGTCAGTGAACTAAGTAATGCATACTGTGTACTTGACAAGAGAGAATTCACCTGATACCAATATCGTATTATATAACAGACGTAAACAAGTTAAAACTACGAAAATACAAAATAATAATAACCCTAACACATGTACAAAGATAAAATTTAAGAAAATAATACTGTATCACTAATGCCAGCAGCTAAAATAGCGGATGGTGTAAATGACTTCGACCGAGATTACATTCCATAAAATAGATTTCCTATAGAAAAATAAGCACGTCTTAGTGCGATTTCATCAATATCATTTACCGATCGATTTGAATTAATATCATTCGACAGAGAGCTAGAGAAATTCAATAGAGAGCGTAATTTGAGAGTACGTTAATTTAAATCCTAAAAGTCATGAAAGTTTATTGTCAAGAAAGACTACCACCTCCACGTCGTGAATTTTAGAGTAAGCAATACTAAAGAGTAACCACTAATACATCGACGAACGCCTAAACGAGTACACACGGTGATCCCAATTGTAAACAATAAATAATCTCAATTTTAAAGCTTTTTAAATACGGTAAGCATAACGCGTAAAACGTGACAAAGTAGAGGAGTAGCTGCAACAGGATCGGAGCTGAACATTGTCTAGCTATCAGCTAAGATATCACAACGTCTCATAGACTGTTTCATTACTGGCCCGTGGGGGGGTTGACACTACACAAAATTATAATATAACTAAATTAAGTTAAGTAGAGAATACAGTAAGGGACGGTGAACAGAGCGCGCGGGCGCTCGAAGCAATAACACATCACACGAGAACATACAACGTAAATGCCTTCGCTATAAATATACGTAAACACTGACCGCGATGAGGTGTATCCGGCTAATTTAAATACATAATGCCTCAACATTTTGGTTATTTGCTGTTATTGAGTGCACACACATCCGAGAATGCATGATCGGTTTTAATGCATTAGAAAGTTAGGTTTCTAAAATATCTTCATCTAAATAATGCCAAACATCTATTTGATAAAATGTAGATAGGTATTTATATTATAATATAAAGGCAACTCTTCATTATTACGAAAACTTGAAACTGTTCTATTACAAAACTGCGACGAACGAAGCTATTACTGAACGGTACCCTATCTACAACCTTAGATTTACCAAAATACATAATATGGTTTGCATAACGTATACGTTACGATAAGTAGGATATACATATATACTCATTTGTCATTATTGCTTCTTAACTTTGTAACCTTAAAGAACTAAGGCAATACTCGACAGAAAATAAAAAAATACTTAAATTGTAAATACTGACCGAAATGGGAAATAAATTAAACGCTATAATTTAATGAATTTAACGTTCCTACATACTATGTAAATAATAAATTTACAATATCTTAATCTACGTTACGAATTACGAATACTTGCGTCCTGAAATAGGTAACCGTTTATATAATTTCATCCATAAGAGAGCATTTTAAGGCAAGGCTTAACAAACCTATAATCAGTTGTTTTTATCATACGAGATTTATCTTTTACACGACACAACGCCGGCGTCAACGCGGCAAACACCCACATACTACGTACGAACACCGCGAAAGCGCTATGATCAAACAAATGACAAAATAATATCATCCCGCGCCAGGGCAACTGCTGTAAATAATACTGAATTATTTTTCTGTAACAGATCAATCATAAAAAAAAATCATACAATTGAATCAAACTAAATGAATATTGTATACTTAGTACATCCCAAACATTGAAACACTACTTCATGGAATCTATGATTAGGCACTAAGGCTTGAGGAGAAAGAACTTTAGCCCTCAGTATTCGAGGGGACAAACGAGGTATTTTATAATGCCCGCGATTACTGACACGTTTTTATAAATGTAACTTAAAATCCTTGGTTAATTTTCATCTATTGACACTGGCCATCCGTACTACCTACGTTGTATTATGATTTACTTTAAAAATAATAAACAGTATTTAATTATGCCGTAGAAATAGCATCAACAGCGCCTGTTTTGTAAAAGAGAAGAGTTTATTATGACTTAATTAATTATGATCCCTTGTCCCTTTTATCCATAGAGCTTCTTTTACAAAAAAGTCGCTGTAATATGTAGTTGCCAAAAGAGCATAAAATAAATTTTACCACGCGGTTAGATTTGAATACATTGTAAACAAAACTTGATAATTTCATAAAAATAGTGCTACTATACAAAAGAATTAAAAGAAAACAGAACTGCCCGCGTGGCTTAATGATTTCGAAAAAAATCGTAAACCTACACAGTAGTTTCATCTTGCCCGGGCCGTTACTCTGAATGGAGCAGCGAAGATCCATCTAGCATCTGCGTGGCTCGCCGCTTATTGGTTGTCGCGACTTCTTGTACGATTCTTAGCGAACCCAAAGTCGCGGCGGCTAGTCGTAAAGGCATAGAGACACATGGTAGTGTTAGGGTAGGTCGGGTTAAGGTAACCTGAAAACGGGCGGGTGCAGTGTAAGTCGGGTCGGGGGCAGTCAGTGCGTCTCCTCGGCTGCCACGTGACTCGCCACGAGGTTTAACGGCGCTTCGTCGTAGTCTGGCGCGCTGCGACCCATCTGCGACCAAGGGTTCACTTTAAGATCGAGCTTTATGAGTTAGGCTAACTTAACCGCATGTAAACGCATGTTACTGCGAATCGGATTTGGGAGACTTCACCTCCTCCGTACAAGACGTGCTGGTACCTGAGGACGGTGCGGCTGATGCGGGCGCGTGTTCTGCGCGTGCAGCGCGGCCAGCAGGTGCGGCTGCAGCTGCCGGCGCAGCGCCGCCAGCACGGCCTCGTCGCCCGCGCCCTCCGCCCCCGCGCCTCCGCCGGGCGGCTCTGCCGGTTCCGCGCATGGCACGCCGCTGCGGCGAGACTCTGCCAAGGAGATTACAGAAATAAAAAAATTCGCAAACTATTGTCGGTAACGCGTTCCTATAACGTAAGCACAAAACATAGCAAGCGCCCCGCCCGTAGCGTTTCGGGGGCCGTGTATCCCCTGAACGGATTCGCAGCGCCCGAAGCGCTGCAAGCCCGCGCCCGGGCGGCTTGGATAACGCCACTTTTTGGCCGACTTTGGAGCCGTCAACATGCTACCTGGAGTAATCGCAATTGTTATTTTATTATTATGGACGAAACAACAAAAACATAGAAAAAAGAGAAAAGATTGTTCACAAGCGTTTGCGGCGGCGCTGCGACCGCTTATAATTCGTCACATACAATTCTATACAATTTAACGGAGCTCACAGAACGCAGCGCCCCGGACGCGCGCTTCGGGCGCTTGCTATGTTTTGTTCCGTGTTGTTTGCCTCAACAACCGTCGCTGCGGCCGCTTCGGCTGGCACCGGCAGGCGACAGGTACGTACTGTTCCGCGCGTGCTTGTCGTGGCGCGGGCGGCGGCGGCGCGTGTGGATGGTGTCGCGGCGCATGGCGGTGGGGCGCGGCACGCCGTGCAGCTTGTAGTACAGGCCGCACGCGTTGCACACCATCTCGCCGTGCGCGTCGCGCCGCCAGATCGTGGTCGTGTGCGTGCCGCAGTTGCTGCACGACAGCTCCACGCGCGGCGCCGACCGCGTCGCTGACGCGTCCGAAGGCTCCTGCTGGAAACATGCGGCGAGTGAACAATGGACACGAGTAAACTAAAGTTGCGTTCACACGCTCAAAGTCTGCTCGAACTGAGTTGTTTTGATGACTACTTTGTCTCCATTTTGATCGTGTAACCTGCAATCAAAACGCACTTTGAAGTCGGCGTTAAATCAAAGTCGACTTGGACCGCGATCTACTTTTCAAATGAACTTGGATCACAAAAAAAACCGGCCAAGTGCGAGTCGGACTCGCGCACCGGGGGTTCCGTCATCAACAACATCTAGTGTCGCATTTTTGCTTCGTAAGACCAAAACAATTTTTTTTTGTATGTATTAACTACAAATGTACGGTTTTCGGATTTATTGTTTCATTTGTGTTATAGTTTTTTGAGTGTCTTGCGAATGTATAAAACATGCGACATAAACGGCCGTATCTTTTAATTGCGTTGACTTAGAAGTTTGATTTTTACTCGGCTCTAATGGACTGCAGACTTGAGTATTTGATATTAATTTCAACTCGATACCTCCACGCGTTCTTGAGAAAAATGGTATTGACTGACAGACAGACAGACAGACGGACAACGAAGTGATCCTATAAAGATTCCGTTTTTACTTTTGAGGTACCGAACCCGAATAAAATGGCGTCAAGTGTAAAAATAATGGCAAAATGAACAAACTGATCCAAGTGAACTATCCACGTGTTTAAGGGTTAAGCTATGAAAAAGTAAACAGTATAGAGGCAGGCGTGCACTCACGTTGTCGGCAGCGGCGGGCGGCGGCCACAGCGGCGGCGCGTCGCTGGGCGCGGCGGGCTGCGCGCGCGCCGGGAAGCTCTGCTTCCTGCGCGCCGTGCCCGCCGGCCCGCCCGCGCCCGCGCCCGCCCCGCGCGCGCCTCCGCACTCGCCGTTCTGGAACGAACACTACGCTACAGCGCCCGCTACCTCTATCACCACGACCGACACTTCTAATAATAATTCTTTTTTACCGGAAAACGCAAAGGATATATCCCTTGCTACCGACAGGCGGACGCCGAACTGAATGCGATGTCCTATCACTTAATCGTATAGTTTTTGCCCGGAATAAAAAAAAAGACAGGTTTGTGGTAATTAAACTAAATCAAACACAAAGACTGACCATTTGTAGTAAATTTTTGAAATAAACAGTTGTAGTATAAAGAATAAAAAAATTCTAGAAAAAAAATTCTTAATGTTCGTCATCTCAAATAAAAATATAGTTCGGACATGCAAGGGAGACCCCTGCGCCATAGCAAAATCACACGTAGATATTGCGCAGCACATTGCGTCTTTGACGGGCTTTCGCTCGTTCCCCTAGCTAGTGTATGCGAATGTAATTATAGATAATAAATAAATGAATATGTTGTGACAAAAAAAATTAAGGGTAAATAAATACTTATATAGATAAATACATACTTAAAACATATAACTATAACATCCACGACTCAGGTACATTCATCATACAAACATTTGCCCCTTGTGACAATTGGACCCACAACCTCTACCTTCATAATCAGAGTCACTAACCACTCGGCTATTCGGTCTTCAAAGAAGATCAAAGAAGATCCATCTTTAGTTTACATTAAACTTGATTATAACTTAGAAGTAGGAAAACCAAACATAGAAACCTCGCACATTAAAATAAACACTCAAGGAAAAGTTCTTAGCAGATGTCGAAGATTACGCACGGCGCCCAAACAATGGTTACAAGGAAAACTCAGCCATAAGGTCATTACCATAACATACGCGAGGACAATAAAGACCTAATTCATGTCGTCGCTTTGTAAGAACAAGATATAGCGGGGATGCTCAGTTACACAACCGACTCAGTTCGTGCAGTCGTTATTTAATTACAAATTAATATCAACAGGTTTCATCATTTGTTGTGTTAATCGAGTTGGAATTTTCGTGTATTCTTCTGAGTGGGATTGTGTGACGAAAAAACTGTTTGTTAATATTTTTATAGTGTACTTGGTACGGAATATTGTATCTAATTTTAGTGAAAAAAGCAAGTGTGTTTATAAAGTGTACCTAACTAAAAATACAAGTTTCATTATCGTAATGAAATCGAAACCACTTCAAGTAAGAGTTCTTTTAAAATTTGAAGGATAACATATGTTCAAATGACATCAGCTGTTATAGAAAACATTGGTTTTTAGTGTGGTTCTGGTATGGTTCTGTTACTATAGATTGTAACAGAACAATAGTTCCTAACAAGCAAATATGTGCGATAGCTGAGTGCATAAAAGATAAAATTCTATTACATTTCTCAGCAGACTCGCCTGTGCCAGTGGGTGAGAGACATTGTATATGGACATAAACGGATTACTCACGTATTTAAAGTAGAAATATCGTTCGACATGTTTCGGACCAGTCCGTGGTCCGTACTCATGAGCCTCCATTTGTTATGAGCCTTAACTCGGCTTTAAATACGTGATTCGTTTATTTCAATATGTCTGAATCTCACGGCAGTTTTATGAGAAATATTGTCACAAGAAAACGCGTAATGTGTTGGTCTAATCATCAGCTAATGGTTCCAGTCTATCACACACGCACACTGTTTCAGTTGAACTAAAAAAATACTTAATAAAAAGAGTCGAGTTTGTATTTGCTAGAACTGCTGCTTAGCGGCTGGATTGGCGAGATGATGGTAGCGATCCGGACGGACCTTAACGAATCGCTTAACTAAATATAGAAAGAACACAGAATTAAATCGAAATAGAGGAAGGAGCGCCTAATCACTAAATCTCTTCCTTCAGTGACTCGAACAGCTAGTTAATACTTTTGCGGATGATAAACGGCTACATCCAGCCAACGGACGAACTTATAACCCCCCCCCCCCCCCTTCCCCTAGCAATGGCCAGGGTCGCTGGGTGATAGCACCTATGAACCATAAAATACTGTAGCGCAAATATCTACGTGGCGATTAGTTAAATATAGCTGACTTTCGCAGGGGCTCATGATTAAGGACCACGGACTGGTCCCAAACATGTCGGGCAATTCTTTACTTTAAAATGCGTGAGTGATTCATTTGTATTAATATAATCGCCGACTTATTAATATGAAATCACGCTTAATTTTTGTAACAATGCATGTATTGTTGTCACGCATTTCTCAAGATTTACTACATCAAACTTGTGACATTTGTTACCTAATTTTAATTTCTAGACTGACAGAATAAGCATGATAGGCAAGAAAGTAAAAAATAACGCAATAACACTAAATATGAACGTATATAATCCGACTAGCTGATGCCCGCGACTTTGTCCGCGTAGAATTCGTTTATGGCTATTTCGCAAGAAATTAGTATCTTTTCGGGATAAAAAGAAGTCTATAACCATTTTTTCTAAATGTAAAGATCTCTCCGCCACATCAAGATTCTCTGTTGCCCTCAACTTCTTCCGTCCCAATAATTATACAGTTTAGCATTTCACACGCAAAGTCACAGAATAAATAATAGTACTAAAGTACAGAAACTTCTCTTTCTCAACCGCGATTGAACGAATTTTAACTTTATTGATAAGCGCTAAAAGTTCGTATTACTTGATAAACATTCGCCAAGCGGCTCGCGGCAAAAGAAACGCGTGGCCCGCGTCCGCCTTCCCCCCGCAACTTCCGGCGAAACGTTAGGGTTGGGCTGCATTCGTTTTCAATTACATTTAAAAACAAGAGCGAGCGAGCGTATGTGCGACAAACCGACAAACACTCCGATTTGCCTATTCTGTAGGCAAGGCCACCTAGCCTACAGTACGGAGTGGAACTCCCCTGGCAAAGTTTCATGCCCCATTTCACCCACTGGGAAGATTTTTAAAAAGTAGCCTATGTTTGTAACCGGATATCACACTATCCCTGTACCAAATTTCAAACAAATCGGTTATGGCGTGAAAGCCGAACAAGACAGACAGGCAGACAGACAGACTTTCGCATTTATAATATTACTAATCAGTAACTGCTTCCTAGATTCAGGCGTTACTTTTTACATAAAGAAACAACGAAAATAGTACCCCCTTTTATGTCGCATTCGGATAAATAACCGTTATTAACCGCGTTTCATCGGTATCTAACACTGACCTATAAGTAATGGACTTCTAGTCAGCGTTTAAAATATGGCCGCATCAAAAATCGAACAATAGTACAACAAATCGACAATCGCTCGCGCTGTCAGTCTGTCGGACCGACGGTGCTGCTGTCAATACTATTATTTTGCAAAAAAACCTATTTGCAACGAAACTTACTAAATTATTATTTTATGCAGTTAGACGTAAAGTTGTAAATCCAATGACTATAAATGGTAAACTAATAATTTGCATTTGTAACATTGGTGTCAACCTGTATTCTTTTGTCGGGCCGTTTTTCTGCTGTCATTTAGTATGACACTGTACATCCATGTATTATAATCATTGGTACCTAACCAGACATTTGATTAGCTATGGTAACCGCTTACCGGTGAGACGGCGCCGTTGGGCGTGGTGGGCGCGCCGGCCATCGGCGACGCCGACGCGCGCAGCGGCGACACCGTCATCCCGAGGTGCTTGCTGTTGATGAGCCGCTTCAGCAGCTGCGTTGCCTCGCCGCCGCGCCCTGCCGGCACACATGTCAATCATTCGCGCTGTCTTAACTTAACCCTTACGTTGTACGAGCTTTTACCCGCTGCTTCGCCCGCACTGGATTATTTATGCATTTTAGGATATGATATATCTGTCTGTATACCAAATTTCATCTAAGTCCGTCCAGTCGTTAACGAGTGAGGAACAAACATCCTAACACCCAAATCCAACACGACACCAAAATCCAACTCTCATGGTGCGATTACCCAGGGCCGTTGCACATTATACGGCAACCTCTTCAACCACATACATACATATATAATCTTCACTAATATAATAAAGAGGTAATAATTAATACCCAACCAAACATCTAGGGACAATTTACACCAATTGATGTAGTCCCAAATTAAAAAACAATATCGACTACTACGAATATACATGTTTATATAAGTAGATAAATAAATTCTTAACATATATGAGCCGCGTATAAACATACATATACATCATCATCATAAAAATGTTTGCCCCTGTTCTGTCGTGTTCATATAATATTACAATTTTAAGGAAATAACAATAGGGAAATGAAAGTGTAAACAAATGCATTAAAAATAAAAGGAAATAAAGAACTAAAGCATGTCTAGTTTAGTGATTTCAATACAAAGAATATCGACACTGGAAATCTCAAATGTCGTAAGGGACATTACAAGACAGGTCCCTTACGACATTTGAGAGTTCTACCGTCGATATGTATGCTTTCAATGACAGTAGGGGTCGTCCATAAATTTTTACGACAGTATATGTATGTCACATTTTGTCGTAGGACACTATTAACTTGCCATTTTGTCTGTGAAGAGCCTGCCACAGGGAGTCCTTGTCATTCTCGTTTTCTTGTTTCGGCTGAGGCGAGGACTGGGCTGATCTCGCTGACTGCGTCTCTTCGGGGTCGTCCTGCGGATACAGGAAAAACACCGGTCAAGTACGAGCTTGTTCGCACATTACTGCGCGTTTATATTTTCAACTGATCATAATAAGGTTATTAAGGGAGGTCCCTAATGTTTGAATAACAGGTGTTAACATTATTAGCCAATAACAAATACCGAGTTGGCTTAGCTCCGACTCTACTAATCTTGTCTGCTCTACCGGTAGTGTATATAAAAACTGAAAGCGCGGAGGGAGGGCAACCCCCTCCCGCTGTAAGAAAGCGCAGGCAACAGGGCCTGACGTAACCGTAGCGGCTGAAGCTGGACGCCTGAGGTCACCAAAGACCGACGCTACAAAGGCTTTGCTGTCTTGACAGCACTGTTCTGTCTAGACGTGGGCTTTCAGATTGTATAAGTACTTTAGAATTCAAAAATGACTTATCGTATAGCACGAAGAGTAAAAAAAAATGGTTTTTCGATGTTCATCGTTTTTTAGTTCGGAACTAATTAATTTTGGTTTATCTTAATAATATTTTTATTCATCTTGCGCATATTTCTAACTACTAAAACTATTTCAAATTTCAGTTCAATGCGTTAAGCCGTTCATGAGAAAAAGAATATTGACCGACAGACAGACGGACAACAAAGTGGTAAGGGTTCCGTTTTTTTTTATTAGGTACGGAATCCTAAACACGAAGTCAATATAATTATAAAATGAAGTTTCTTCACAAAGTAAGAATAGAGTAAATAAACGTGAGTCAAGTAAAACAGTCAATCAAGTTAATCTTGACAACGACGTTGACGTCATTCTGTTGTTGTTAGATCGAAACGATTGGCTGGTTAACTGAACCACGTAGTTTTGGTTGTCTACCTTCCTTTTTTGTAAAATATGACTTAAAGAACTCAGGAAAAAATCTGGCCCCATGATGTTGGGATCACAAGCTGATAACGTAATCTTGACTGATGTCAGGTACATCTACCGATTTTAATGAAGTGACTGAGATTTCTATAATAACTATGTCTTCTCACCTGCGACATCTGAGATATATCCATTTGCAGTCGATCAGGGTCTGAGCCGCTACTGCTCTGACTGCACTCCTCATATACTGACGAGGTATCTCGCGCCTTTTTGCTAGCGGAGCGTCCGAATACATGTTGCTTGTATTCGTCCGCGAAATTAGATTGCTTGTTATGTGACAATGCTTTGTGGAAATATGAGTTGCTGTGATCACGTTCCGTCGGTTCGGTTTGCTCGAGGGGCTCGCTCTTGACCGCGCCGTAGAGCGATAGATCCATTTCTTTGTTTTCTTGGTCTTCGTGGCTGCCGGGGCTCGGGGCGTTCAGCGGCACGCCGTAAGCGCTGTTGTACTGGTCCTCCTGGTACTCGTGCGTGTAGCCGACGTCGCTCGGGTTGGAGCGCTCGATGACGGTCGTGTAGTTGGGCGGGTACTTGTGCGACTCCTCGTTTTCGCGCTGCGCGACCGCGACGGCCTTGCTTATTATGTCGATGACGGCGTTGCAGTGCATGACTTCTCTGGCGCGCTCCGCCGGCGGCAGGCCCGGCACGCTGTTGAACACTATGTGATGATCCTGCTCCGCTTTGACCGCGTACTTGTTCGGGTCGTAGTTCTTGATCTGGAGAAGCGTGACCGCCGCCTGCCGGCTCTCCAGGTTCTTCATCTCCTCGGTGGAGTCCGGGGAGCCGGTATCCGCGTACTTGTGCTTCTCGAGCAGCCCGTACTCGTCGTCGTTGAGCGGCTTGATGATCTCCTCCAACTTGCTGGCGGTAACATTCAGGATGTCCTATAAGCAGAAGCGCACGGTAGTTGAACAAACAAACATACGCCGCTCTATCTTAGGTGTATGATAACGCCGACGCGAACCAATAAGGTGCTAGTTTATTTCACGTCAGGACGTGATATCGCTTATACAAACTGATAAGATAATAAACACACTAGAGACCACGAGTTTTTTTACAGTAACAGTTTAATAATCGAGGAAAATGTACTTCTCGGCAGATGTGTTATGCAATGTGAGTGCGGCGACGGTAGTGACCGCGCGTGTTTGTGCAGTGATTAGCTATGCTTCCTACGAATAATGCATGGCGATTTTTTGTTGTAGGTGTTAGTGATAATAGGTGCCCTAGTTTCAGCGAGTAGCGCCAAGTCGACCTCCCCCCCGAAGCCTTGCGAGGTGTCCATAAAGGACGACGACAATGTGACACTGAACTGTTCGCGACGAGGCATCGACGCCACGCCGGAGAGCTGGCCGGACCAAATGAGCAGAGTAAACAACGGTAAGGCGTAACAACACACGCAATACGTTTTCGTGCATAGGTATGGTGCCACACCTTGTATTGGACTCAGATAACTAGCACATCATAAAATACGCCCAGATAAGGTTCTTAGTTATTGAAAAATCATTTCGGGGGCTTAAAATAGTATCAGTAAGTAAGGTCGAACAAAAATAGCGCACTTAGTAATCCAATTTGTTTTGATTTAACGGATAACTTGTGTTGTTTAAATGATTTGTTGATCCATTCACAGAGAAATTAGAATGAATAATTAACTGAATATTCGCTTATGCGGCATGAAGGGATAAAAATTGCAATACCATTTATCGTGTATTCGTATTCAGATAGATACAAATTCACTTAATGACCTCATTAAGTGAATTTAGTTGACATAAATTTTCCCAATTACACCTTAAACATGCTTAGGATATCTTTGACATGAATGGATTTTAAACTAAATAAATCGTAATAGATATTGATATTTTATTTTCCTTCGTTACGAACCTTATCATTTAAGGATAACGTTATGTTATCATTTTAATTGTGAATTTCTCGGTAAATATACTTAGCTGGATATTGGTTAAGTGGCGACAAGTGCCTCTACTCTACTTTGTGTGAAAATAATAAAACATACATGCACCACATACCCCACGCTGATGTGCTGATAGCACTAACATACGTGCATGCAATGATAAAATGATGAAATAAGATAATGACGACTCGAAATGGCACCTCCGCTGTCATTTCAGTAGCTGTTTGTTTAGTTCGCAAATATGTACTTTAAGATTACCTACATATTTATACTGATTAGTCTCCACCACGATAATGCTAGCCCTCTCATTCCTCTCAAACCGGGTCAAACAAGTACCTTTAAAAAAATCTAAACGTTGATTTATTCCAAACGTAATTAAGCACAACTTTGGGCCGAACCTTTGCACAAAAAAAATTATAATGACTTATCATACTAAATATTTTCATATCACAGCGATTATTCATTGTGACTGTGACAAGGTTTTTCAATGGCCCGGAATTCAGTTTGGCTAGCTGTACGTGCACACTGTTTTTGTGTGCAGTGCACACGTTCGAGGTTTCATGCACACACTGAAACAATGTGCTTGTTCACGCCCGACAACATTTAAACCTAGGGCATAGGGAGAAGGATCAGGTGTTTACACTGTTCACCTTATTGCAATGGAATAAGATAATAAAATGTAAACATATCGTTGACGTCGACTGTACAATTGATTTTACACTTGTGACATTGATGAATGTGTGACTGTGTAGACATAGGTAGTATACAGTCTAAGAGGTCAAAATGATATAAACACGTCTCTATAGTCAGGAGAGCGCTTGTGTTTGTACAAATTAAGATTAGTAGTTCAGGTTTTGATATTTGTGATCATTATCACTTAACACAGCAAAAAATATGCAAATAGGCTAAGAGGAAAGCCCAATACTAGGTATACTTAGTCACTGAAGATGCTGGTTATATATGAGTAAATGTCCTAACTGAAAGGACACTCTTCAAGCCTATCATCTACGAATTTGTTGATATGGACCTCTACAAAGTAACACCAGCATCTATTAATTATTTAATTAATAGATTCAGGCGTTACTTTGCGGAGGTCCATACTCCATATCAACAAACTGGAACAAATTACCTTGCTACTCCGCGAAACCAGTGCCGGAATTATTTACTTCTACCATATAAATGGCACTTTAGCCTATCCCGACTGGCGACATATGACTTAAACAAATGCTAACAAGACAAAACACATTTCAGATAGCCAAGTGCTGATAACGTTTTTCAACAACAGCATCAGCGACGTGACGCAGCTGCCGGCGGCGTCGGGCGCGCGCATCGCCATCAGCTTCCGCGACAACCGCATCGTCGAGATACTGGACGACGCCTTTAGGAACATAGACAAGCTGGTGTATCTCGACTTGAGCAATAACAAGATATCAGGTAACAATTACTTTAAATTATAAGTAGTATAACTTAATGGCTACAAATGCATCCTGTGGCCCTAATATTACGGCCCGAGTTATTTATCCCTCCCTATCCCCCTATGTCTAACTAGAGTGATAAGATAGGGACGCACATATAGATGGATTAAACTTTTAAATACTTATTTAGGATGTAAAATAACATTGTAATTTTGATTTATTTAAAAAATTACACCTCGTTGAGTTTCTTGCCGGTATCTTCTTATCCGAGGTTTTTCCGAACCGGTGGTAAATTTTATGACATTCATAAGTGCTACCTAAGCCTAAGCTGAATAAAAATATTTTGCAACTTGGCCAGTTATGTTAGGCTCACTGTGAGGTGGTCCTAACATGACTGCCTTAGTTTAGGCCGACTTGCACTTGGCCGTTTGTTTTTTAAATAAGATCGTATATCCGTATTAGTATAGTAGAATATTATCTGTGATGTAGATGATGGATGAACATTGTTTTTTTTGATTCATGACTAATAATTTTCATTGACGTCCAGGGCCCAATTTCATAAACGCGACAGGCGACAGGTGACAGTCACAATTCGCTGTACTTTACTTGTCGACAAGTAACACTACAGAATACAGATTTAACATCATAGTGGGCAAGCAATGTATAACGAATTGTCACTGTTACCTGTCGCCTGTCGCGTTAATGAAATTGGGCCCAGCCTTGGGCCAATCAAATACGCAAGCGTATAGTTTAGCCGGCATTGATAAGCGCGCGGTTGGCGAGTGTCGAAAATTACCCCACAGAGATTACCCCCTGCATACAAACAAAAAAAGACAATGTTTACCTCTTTGCGTATAGTAGTTGTGTAGAGGCTACTGCCTTTCTACAGCTACTATTAAAGCTTTTATAGCGCTTACGTGCTACTTGTGCGCAGTGAAATTTTAATTTCTAAATAAATGAGCGTCAACCAGTAATGCATCAAAGATAAGGTTTCGGAAGTAGAACACACTGGAAACCGGGTTAGATCATTTTTCAAAACCTAAAACAAACATGAATGCTTCGTATTAGAGATAATAGATCAGTTGATGTATGAGAAACTAAGCTCTAGCTTAAAATATTCAGGCTATTTGTTTAGTCTATAGAAATGAGGACTACCATTATAAATGGCGCACGAGTACTGTGCATTACGGTGTGACAAAATCACAGGCGGTAAAATACGTTTTATCATTTAACTGCACGAGTTAAGAATACATCTTGCTAGCATGTAGCGAAGGTAATAATATACCATTCCCATAGCTCGTGGCTCGGAGTTATTCCGAATCTGAACGTGTGCAAAATCTTATTAGAACATTTACTTTGTTTTTTTTGTGAAAATTAAGCATCAGTAGTAGGGATTCGCCGGTTCTGGATCACTTTTTTTTCGCTCAAAATGGCGGATTTGGGGGCAAAGAAAACTAAAAAAAAAAAAAAAAAAAAAAAAAAAAAAAAAAAAAACCCATTTAAAGCGATTGGACGGGGTCTCATCACGCTCCGCCCACTCCTTCACGTATATATGTACTTCCATTGCAACATAATACCAACACTTAATCACATACTCATAAAAGGATAGAGACCGTTTCCTTTGTTTCCTACTCACCCTTTGTTACGTTCAACTTCTTACCTGCGCCCACTTGGGGGTTCGGTGCCGACCTTTTTTTTTTCCTGGGTACCTGATCGCCCGCCACGCTCCGTACAAATAAAATACCATGTCTTTTCGTAAGTCCACTTTCAATTCATTATTCTATCAGCACATAAATATCCTATCGCATTATTCGCAGTACACTTTTATTCGTAGCCTATAACTTTTAGGACTATCATAAATCTAACCTAACCTAACCTACATTTTGGAGAAATTCAAACCTAACTTAACCTAACCTCCATTTTGGAGACATTCAAACCTAACCTAACCTACATTTTGGAGAAATTCAAACCTAACTTAACCTAACCTACATTTTGGAGACATTCAAACCTAACCTAACCTACATTTTGGACAAATTCAAACCTAACATAACCTAACCTAGGTTTTGGAGAAATTCGCAAGCCATAACTTTCAGGACTATTTTAAATCTAACTTAACCTAACCTACGTTTTGGAGAAATTCGTAAGCCATAACTTTCAGGCCTATCTTAAATCTAACCTAACCTACGTTTTGGAGAATATTGTTACGCTAAATAGTAAATGGTTTCAGTTAAAAACAAGAATTTTGTTGCTTTATTGCTTTTTACTTCTAACCTTATTAAGTACTCCTTAGAAATACTAGTTTTAACGTGTTTGTTACGCAATTCGATTATTTAAATACTAGACAAAACTTGTAGGATTGCACTATGTACAAAGGATATTAAGAACGCAGCCTTGTGTTTCGCTTACACAGTAGGTACTATCCTACATTTTGTGGACATATTATATAGCTAAAGTTTATTTTATGAATATACATATAGACAGAGAGTTTACATAATACAGTAAACGGTTTCAGTAGCTTTATTGTTTTCTTTGTATCAAACGCACCACGATCTTTTATTATTTAATTACTTAACATCAATACACTATGCAAAGAGAGCTTTTTGAAAAAATAGCTAGTTTGAACGTGTTCACTAGGCGAACCGTTTACCTGACCATCGTCAATAAGAGGAGCGTTATGTTTTTTCGAGTGTATGGCTTTGAAGATACTGGTTTAAACTTGTTAAATTGCACTACGCATAAAGGACCTCAAGAACGCGGGCGGCATCGTATAATTGCTTTATTGTTGTCTTTGTATCAAAAGAACCGCCGCTGTCTTTTGTTATTCAACACACCGCGTCTGGAGAATACGAGTTTATACCTGTTCACTAAGCGAAGCCCTTCTTTCAAAAAATACGTGTCCCAACTTGTAGGGATTGCGCTGGGTATAAAAGCGCGCCATCACATCTCGACTTCATTGCGCCCCAAAAATTCTCCGAGCAAGGTCTTCGAGTAAGAGAGTCGTGAGTCGTGAAGTTTAGTGCAAGGTTGCTGAAAGCAGTGTTTCGTTGCTGAAATGGATGTAAGTATGTAGTCATAATTTTATGTGTGCCCACTTATTTCAGATTTTGATTGATTGTAACATAACCTTCATCTATTTTTGTGTTTACCATGTAAATCTACTTTGAAGGACCGTTTGAAGAATGTTTTTATATTGTTACAGGAAAACACATTTAAAAATTATTACTATCCCGACGACGAAGCAAGTGATGAAGAAGGAACGTTGGCCTATAAAGTCAAAAAAGCTATTGCTAACACTAACAAGAGGCCTAATAACAGCATAGATGGCTTCTTTGAAAAACGGAAGAAAAGGAAAGTTGCAGTAAAGTCGTCGAGCGTCAGCCAAGCCACTGCGGAAGGCGTGGCTTTTATAAAGTCCAACAAAGACGATGCATCATACGCCTCACATCTCATAAAAATTGAGGTGTATGATGCGCGGAAAATAAAAAATATTCCGCCAACGGAGCATTGGAAGCATGCGGAAGTGCGTGTTAAATACTACGCTCACTCCGAAGAGGACGCTCACGTCGAATCTACGAGGGATGTGATTTACCAAATCACCAAACAGTTAGCGGACAAAAGTGATTGTGTAAATTACGTTATAGACAATACAAAATAAGTGTAAAAGTAGTTTTAAGATCTTAATTTGTTCCTTTTATCTTTTTTTACTCGATTGTGTGCGTTTTGTTTGTTAACTTTGCTTTATAACTCGTACCGAACATTTTTCTTTGTATAGCGAACACCTTTTGTATTCTAAGCTTCCTTTGTAGTTATTTTTTTCCGACAAAGAGTCATTGTCTTTCATATTAGATAAGTAACACAAGTTCCAAGCGCCGATGTTCATAGTATAAATAGACCATAGCCTTGACTTTGAATATAGTTTTAATGAATATCATGTGTTCATTTTTATGTTTTATCGACAAATACACTTCCCTTGACGAAAATGTAGACTTAACTTAGAACAATAAAAGAGTTTGTTTTATATTTAATTGTTTATTTCAAAAAAATAGACTTAAACATATTTCTTACAATTAGATCGTTACATAGAGAACTCTCAGTAAACAAATTTACCAAGTCACACATAGTTTTTCCTTTAATCTTAAAATACAGATAGACTAAACAATATTCCCCGCAGACCGAGGTAAAAGGATTTTGAAATGAGTTGTGGTTATAAACCCATCTCCTGGAATTTCTTTTCAAAAATAGCTTATGACTACCTGTAGGTTTTCGACCAAATGAGTCAAAATATTCACCAATGCCATTAATATCAATGTGTATAGCTATCCAGTGAGACCCCGGTTTTGAGTCGGGATCTAAATTGCTTATAATAAAAGCAGGTAAATTAACCCAAATAGGCAATCGGTTTGCAGCAAAAACATTTGATTTAAAACTGGCACTTATTTTATTCATACAGAGCTGTATTTCATTTGTATCCATGATAAATATAAATTTAGCTGCTTATTAATGATTCTGTTAACAACGTTTAAGATCAAATGATGTATCCTTTTTAAAAACAAAGTATTTATTAACTGTTATAATCCACAGTTACGTCACGATTCTTGTTTATTTCAATTACATTATCAAATTCTGCGTATACAATACAGTTAACAGTTTGACTAAGAGACGAATCAAAGCGAACTTCTAACCGTACACTTCCATGTCTGACGAGATTCCAATGTGACGTTGAACTAGCAGATAAATCAGGAGTCAAATCAAAACATAGCAAACAATATCCGTCTCCGTAGTCTGTTCTACTTATTGCGTTACCTTCGTTGTGAAAATGAATACCAGTCCCAGAAAATAAAGTGTGATATGGTGATGCTATTAAACCAGAGCTAAATGATGGTTGTAATGTTCTAGAAGGTATTTCATGACCGTCTACATACAAACTGAATGAATTCATATTAAAATGTTGAAAATTGAAAGGATTCAATGCTAAATTACCGTTAAACGCTGAATTTAAGACAAAACCGACAATACATCTTTTAGGAACTTGTCCAAGGAATATATTATCTAATGTTTTACCTTGCACACCCGCCGGTATTGTCAGAACCTTAACTTCCGCTCTTGTTATAGGATACTTTGCAGTTGTTGACGCTAGTACTTTTTGATGGGCTAACAAAACGCTAGGGTTGACTCTTGCTCTTCTTATAATAAGACTAGCATCCATTATTTGTACTTTAAGTTTTTTATCTTGATGACAAATAAGATTAAATGTTTCTTTTGAGCGCACTAACTTAACACGCATTTCTACGCCATTTATTAAAAATTTCTCTTGGTTAAACATGTCACCATGCAAGTGACCAATCATTTCAACTTGTCTACTCTCTTTGACAAATTCCATTCTTTTGTGAAACCCTTTGTTCGTTGCGTCAACGGCATCCATATGATGTGCAGTATCTTCGTACCACAATCCACAAGTTAGATGAGATTCTTTGGCTGCTGGACCATAGTTAAGAAGATTCTCCAAATAAGCACGATAGGCATATGTGTTGTTCGGAGGTGATATGAGTTTTTGATTTAAATATATGTCGAGTTGGTTGAAAAGGGAATGCATCCAATTGTTAACAGGCGAAACTTGGACATCTGCTTTTAAATTGGTGCCATCCTGATTCAATACTTTCGCATTGACATGCAGTAACGTATGTGACAAGTCAATATAGTCATCACCTGATCCGGGAACTTGAAATTCTATAGGGCCGTCGTCGTTTAAAGATGAAATTGGTTTGTAATGAACCCACTGTCCACTTTCAATACTGGTTTGAGTTGACGGCAGGGCAAATATATCTAACTCAGATTTTGCACATTCACATGAATGATTATGTAAGAATGACATTATTTAATATGAAAATATATCTTCGACGTTATACTTTTTAATTTTTTTACTTCCTCTTCCTCGTGATGCTTTTAACGGAATGAGTCGTTCTCGTCTTTTAGTTGACATTTTATACCCAGATCCTGACATTAGAGAATCAATTTTTTCATCAGCTTTTCTTTTTAAGTTAGCACTTGCATCTTTGAATCGAGACTTAATCGAACTCTCCATAGGACGTGAATTTACCATATCAGACAGCAGGCCGATCCCCGCATCTAATGTTTCTTTCCCTACAGCCCTAAAACCACTGGATAACAAAGGAATCACAGACCTAAATAGCCCACCCAAAAAGCTTCCAATCCCATGACCTCGTTGAAATGGAACACCTTTATAGACAATTCCTACACCAGAGCCAGCTTGATGTAAATAATAATGTTCATATGGACAAGAGGCAGACGATCGTTTGTGAGTCATTTTATTCGTTGAAAATGTAGCTTCACACAAGAAGATCCAAATTGAAATGGTACTCTGGCCCCGGTAGTCGTTCTTATATCTATTTCAATCGTATCGAACTCTCTACGTAAAACAGGTACATAATGAGCAGGTGAGAAGACATGCATTTTGTAAGCTCCATAAACGAACTGAGTTGGATCCAATGGAATTATTCTCAACAATGATGTTATAACATCCCCCACTACTTGCGGTTCAATGATATCGGTATACACAAATATTTGTGATGGTAACCCTAAATACAAATTTACTGGATTTTTCCCAATTGAAATTTGTTTTAAATTAGATCGTGGTTTGAAACCTAACTGCAAACTCAGTATCGGTGATGTTATGATAGATGTTATATCTTCAGTTGCAGTTATAGCCACCATTTTTGATATTTTATCACACCTAAATTTCACCTTATTTTTTAATTGCGGGTTTTCATTAAACGCGTCAAGGAAAGTGTCAACGCTATCATATGTAGTAGCGGGTATGTGAGTTTTTATATCTATGATTTTGTCAAACTTGTCATTAGGTAATCGTACTTTCTTTTTTATATAGATGATATTTTCTTGATCTTGAACATTGTACATGGAACGTGGGTATTGAAATTCCACTAAACCAACAACCCATTCTCCTTCTAATTTAACGGTCTTAGGTAGTTTGGTCATGAAATGGGCTGTTGTATTATCAGTATAATAAGCCGTCGAGCTATTGCTTAACAAAGTTATATAAAAACTTCCTTCACTCATATTTTTTCTAAGTTTGATGCAAGAATCCAAGAATTAAATTTACTCGGATAACCTTGCCACTTCACTAACACTTCCTTTCTGCCACCAACACGACGAGAGCGTATTATTTTATCAATTTTATACTTCATGGAGGGGTGATAAGTTGTTTTTTGTAATTCTTTAGAATAAAATGTACCTACGATTGGTTCACCATCCAAGTCCTTTAAGGTATAGACAAGTCTCGGAGATCGTCTAATGATTGCATCAATTATAAAAATTTCATCACTCCAATTAGTTTCATAACCCTTTTGAAATATATGTTTATATTTAGTTATTCGGACATGATCACCTACATTCAGTTTTGTGGTTTCTAATGAAATTTGATTGTCTTTTTTTCTATCATATAAGTTACACCAAACAGTCATGATATTATTAAAATTAACATCAATTGGTCGCATTTTGATACTAGAATGATAACTATGGTTATAAGAGTGAAGAAGATCTTGTAATATATTAGTGTAGTTGTAAGTATTTCTATGAGTAAAATAACGCCACATTTTCATTTTAAGAGTTCTTTGAAACCTTTCAACTATACTTGCTTTAATGTCTGGATTATTAGTGGTGTAATAATTAATGTTTTTGCTTTTAAAGTAGTCTCTTACCACCTTTGAAACAAATTCTGTGCCTTTATCGGATTGGATATGACGAGGGGTAGATTTGGCTTCTGCAAATATGCTTTCAAAACATTGTTTAACTGTTTCTGAATCCTTCTTTTTCATGGCTCTTGCAAAAGCATATTTACTAAAAACATCAATAATACAAAGAATATATTTATATCCATCATTATATTGACTATAAGTACGCATATCACTGAGATCAGCCTGCCAGAGTTCATTATAATTAGATAGGATGTATCGATTCCTAGTAAATCGTCGGTGGACAGGTTTATGTAAAGTATACGTTTCCTGAGACTGTAACCATTTTTTTACTTCCTCCTTGCTCATATTACCTTTCATTTCCTTCGCTAACTTATCTATACTACTGTAACCAGCTGGGTTGGACACATCGTAGTAAATCTTATTTATATCTAATAGGGGGTCCATTTTTCCCAATCTAATTTCTTTTTGGTCGACTCAATTGTTTTAGCAGAAATAGGTGTAGATGCGTTTTTTACTTTAAATGATGAATCCCTTGTATTTTTAGAAGATGATGATGATGCGCGAAACTCGTTGGTGTAATCTCTCTTCATATACTCCAAGTTAACAGGATTACCAATACAAAATGTAGGAACTCTTATATCTTTTAAAACCAATGCAAATTCTTCCCAACCTATTGGTTTTGCGCGTTTTAGAGGTCTTGATACATCGTTTATCAGATCGACAATATTGCTATTTGGGATCACTCGATGGTTTAACACAACTTCCCCTCCTGTCTTCCACCAAATTTTTTTTTTATTAAGGATAATAATGTCCATTAAAGTTTGGGTTTTCGATCGATAAGATTTCGGTATTCCTTGTACGATATGAGATGGAGTTAATTCCACAGGATAGTATTGATTCGTTTTATCAAGTGGTGGTGTAGCAGGAACATCATCTTCCAGCAAAGTTGGGCTTGCGACTGAGTCATTATTTGCATTTTCCTGCTTTTTTAACTTTGAATCTAAGTCACTGTTGAAGTTGTCTAAGTGATCAACTCCATCCATTACTATTGGTATTTTGAAAGGCTTTCGATCTGCTTCGGCAAAATGTAAAAATCGCTGCAGTGCTTGGGAATATAATGCCCATTTTTCACGATCATCCATTTTACTTTTCAATATTTTTTTCATCTCTCCATCCAGACGAGACGATGAGTTCTCTGATAGCTCATTATTTTTAAGTCTTTCAATAAAATCTTGTTCTACCAAAAGCATTTTTTTTGTGTTCTCCATTTTGGTTATAAAGAGTTTATTAAAGCACTTAAAACTGCACCTAAAATAACAGGTAGAAATGCACCACCCTTTTGAATGATGATAGTTTTTCTTAGTTTTTGTTTTCCCTTTGAAACTAGCTTGCGTAATATGTTCTTGTGTTTATTTAATTTAGATTTTTCTTTTTTTTCTAATGGAATTTTTCCTTTTAGCACGTTATAAATACACTCGCAAATAATATTGATTTCATCATCATCACAAGCTTTGAGTAAAGCCGTGCGATATTTTGGTTTAAGTACTTGCAACGCTTCAAGTAAGTGTTTATATGTGCTCACACTCGAGTGCATCATTTAGAACTGACTAAAACTTGTTGATTCCTGTTATATTTAAATCCTTTTTTAGGAATGTAAACTGTGCAATATTTATCGAACGGAAATATTTTAGTTTTGAAACGACATAAGTCATCTGTATTTTGTTTCAGATCAATCATGAGATATCCATGGGCATCCTTAGTAGCATCTTTATAGGCTTCATCCACGAATTTTGAATTTTCAGGATAAACTTGTCGCGACAAGTATCGTATTTGAGTTTTATCTCTAGGATTTTTAAAATATACAATGTAACTTGTGTTTAGCGAGATGTCACGTTGACCTCGTCCCTGGTGAAATATATTTTGTGTAATATAAAACACGCTTAAGTTTCTGTGATGACTACCCTTCGTGAAAATATCAACGATCCGTCCATCTGACTCCCTCATCAAATCATCGATAATAAGAAGTTTAGGTTGCTTCCCATCAAACATGTTAATATCAGGTATTCCTTGACTATAATTAACATTTTCCAGATTGTACAAAGGTTGCATTTCATCATAACACCAAATAACTTCCGAAAAATTTACATCGCATAGTACTTTGCAATCATTTAAAAAGTTTGTGACAAATTTTGATTTTCCACACCCACTGGGACCAGCAACAATGGCCGTAAAAGGGTGACAAAAGTGAATCATTATATAGATCTGTTATACGTGTTGAATCTAAAAGTACCAAAACACTAATGATTTTTTTTAAAGTCCAAACAAGGTTATATAGTTTTGTCACACCTGAATAATGTTTAAATAAAAACACATGAAATTTATCTAAACACTTTATTTAATTTAAAAAAAAGAGTAAATTACATCTTTCTGTAATCTTATAACTAGTCCATGCATAATACTACAAATAAAAAACTTAAATTTATAAAAAATGTCTAAAAACATTCTGAAATTTTATAATTATACATAAATTACAACTTTCTATTATCTTATTACCAGTCCATACTCAATAATTACAAAAAATGTTACAAATTTAGGAACAGTCGCAAGTACAGAAAAGTAATATTAACACTGAATGTCCTTTATTCTGTAGTGGCCCCAAGCAAGCGTGTCAGTGGAATTTTCTAATAAATATCGTTTTGTATCACTGTGTGATAAAGATATTTTGTTTATTTTTTGTGTAAATATAACATGTTTTATAGACCTGAACCGCAACATTTCACACAACAAATTATCTTTTTTGAACAAACATGTTTTGTAATTGTCAATGTTAAATTTTTTAGTAATACATTTATTAACTCCTTTTGCTTTTGCTATAAATTCGTTTTGTACATCCATTGCATACATTTTTGATCGCAGCCCAATAAACTCTTTAAAAATTTTACCATTATTTTCATCTTTAAAAAAACCCAATTGCTTTTTATTTACTAATGGCAAACCGTATTGATTGTCAGGAGGATAATCAGAAGTATCAAAGTAAGATTCTAGATCTATTAGTATATCAGCGTAAAAGTTATCCGTAAATATTTGATATACCAAACTGTCCGTGTCCGTGTAAAGCAATTTCAGTTTATCTGGATATTTGGTTTTCATGAAGTCATAGTGAAATTCATACATTAAAGTTTTTGACAAATCTAATATACAAAATCCTAAATAAATAGGTTTGTTGTACCAGACTTTTGTTTTTTTCAACTGTACTGCAACCAAATTCTCCGAAAATATAGAAAGGCTGTGAAATTCAGGTCTTGCTATTAAAGATTGAACTCCTTGAGTTTTTCCGTGGTTTTGCCAGTGGTTAAGTAATTTAACATTCACTCTTTTATTTATATTTTCCATAGTTTTACCGAAAACAGAATTGTTCATGAGTTTGAAGAAGTCTTTTTCAAATTCTGATCTGGCCAACGAACGCATGTGTGTATTTAAATCGATGTAAGTCTTTAACCATGCCTTTTGTTCAAACTTTAAAATTCTGTGAATTTTTAGCAAACGTAAACCAGATTTTAAACATTGTTTTAGATTTCGATAGTGAATCACATAGTTCACTTTGTTATTTAAATTAGGAATCAGCTTTTTTTCTTTGGTATCACCTAAACAAACGTTTTCTGGACAGAATGGTAAATCAGAATGTAAATCGTGTAAGTTATTTGGGTATTCCAAATCAACTTCTAAAATGTATCCGTGTTCAGCATCATCAGAAACATTAAAATCAGTATTATTATCCACCCATTCAAACTTGCCAATGGGAAGGCATTGTGACATTGCCCAACCGTAAAGATTATTTGCATCTAGATACATCAAAAATGAAGATGGTAACGTAGGATCATATTCAGACATAAATATATTATTAGCTTTCCCATGTCTGTTACTACATTGAGAAATACCACCTCTTATGTTATTTGCGATAAAAGAAATTTTGTCAATGTCCGTTAGAAGTTCTAGATTAATTTTAGTAGACATTAACATAGCATCCCAACTTAATCCAGGTGCCGTGTAATATTGTGCAGGATCCAATCCATATGTTTCTTTACAAACATTTCTAAAATTTTCAAACACATCTGCTAACAACAAAACATCAGTTTTTAAGTAAAGATTTGAATAATCCCCCATGTTTTTACATTTAAAGTGATTCCATACGTCACGTGCATGTTTATAATCATTTTCTGAAATGTGGTTATCATTTAATGAGCTGTAAAAATCATCGTGATTGGGAAGACTAACCAATTCTAATGATTCAAAAGATGTCATATGTTCATATGGATATATTCCTTTTCGTATTAAGCGTTTGAAGTCTTCTTCAGATGGAAAATTTAACCAAAGTTCATGAAACTGATCGGGCAGTAAATTTTTGGCTAACTTATCAAGACTGCTACTCATAAATTTTAAGGAATCAAGAAATCTTAATTTCATTACATGGTTATTGATGTGAAATTGCTTGGAGAAAGAAATATATTTTTCTTTGTTTTGTGGGATAACTTCTATGTCCCCCTCTTCAAATCCAAGCCCGTGTACAATAAAATGAGCATCATAGCTACTCAAATTGTGTAAAAACACAGGTAAGAAATTAGGGGTTCGATATTTCTCAGAACAGGATGGATGAGCGACTCCTTCAAAAGCACCGGTGTGTTGGTTATGAGACACAATGAATTCTTCATTTAATTTTTTTTCACAAATGAAACAGGTATCACTTTGTGCTATGGTTACTTTATCTTGTTCCGTTAAGGGTAAAGGACATTTTACAAAAGTGTTCTTTTTGCAAATGTTCTCTAAATCTTTTTTTAATAATTTCATAAATGATTCGGCACAATTTTGACCTGTGTATGTTCTATATACAGATAAACTGTCATCATATGAACATTTAATATAGTATCCAAAACTGTACATTACATGTTCCTGAACATTGGTTGTTGAGGATTTATTCGGATCGTTGATACAAGTTTCAATGGGTTTTAAAAATGCTTCGAAATCGGCATATATAACAAATGGTACCCTCAATTTACGATCGTAGTTATTGAATGATATTTGGTTAGAGGGAACTAATTCATTAAACCAGTTTCTTTTACTATCGTTTTCAGAGGGTAAGTTTGTACATACATGAAAACAGTCATGTTTTTGATGTTTCTGTAAATTTTCATGTGACGTGAAATAAATTAAACAACCATCACATAAGTGGATTGCATGCTCTGACGTCGTCATTTGTTTTGATACTAATCTCGATAGACTTTTTATGTAACAATAATGGCCCTTAGTACCGTGATTTAAATACAACAAGTTTAAATGGATAGTTTTCCTACTTTTCGTTAAGTGTAACGGACCAATAACTTTATTTTGCTTGCTTTTCGAATCGTACTCCAAGCCAAAAACATTAATGCTTAGATCATTCATTTTCTCGAATTTATGAATATCGTTTATTTTTATTGGGAAGGAAAGATTTTCAAATTTCAATTTATTTCTGTGCAATTTGTACGACGAGACCCTGTTAGAGTTGTTATTTGGCTCATATAAACCTGACAGTATAGCCCAACGGAAGCATTCATGGTCTTTGTTTTTAACGTTGATAACTGCTTTTTTGTTTTTTATATCCAATGGTAAGTTTATGTAAGATGAACCACGCAAAGGATTGAATTTATTGATATTCATGTCTAAGTATTTTATTTTAACTAAACTCCATCCGCTGTCTTTTTTTTCAAAATTGGTTACTTTGTTAACAATTTCAGTTACAAGTGATGCATAAATACCATCTGTGGCGTCCCCCTTGCAAACGACGTAATTTAACGATTGAAAGTCAAAAATATTATTAAGTTGCTTAGTTTGTTGTGTAAAATCTGCATTAAGAATGAAATTTACTTTTACGACAGTTTGTTCTGCTATGGATCGTTCTAGTAATTTAAACACTTTTCCCTTGATATTATGCAAAAATAATTCTGGTGTTTCAAATGCATTGGTAGTAACGGAATCAGGTAAAATTCTGTAAGTAACTATTCTATTCCCGAACGCGCTTTCAATTAACTGAACGTTTGTAAATTCCTTGTCAGAACTTATCACGTTGTTTTTATGAGTATTACTTTTCAAGTGGTTGGAATAATATTTTCTAGATACTGACACGTGACACACAGGACATTCAATTTTGTGATTACTTTCTGTACTCACGTTTTGGTGTCCAACTGATACTGTTGATGTTGCCACAGCAGCGTAGCTAGTTGAATTGTTCAGAGGTTTTTTTTTCTTTGTTGGTGGTTCGGCAGTCACAGTTGACATTGCTGTTCTTTTTTTATTTACACCTCCTCGGCCAACTTGTAAAGATCTGCAAAAATAAAACAATTATTAATATTACAAATTATTGACAATTATAAAATAAACGAAAACACCTAAAAGTTTAATACTAACTCATTTCTCGTCTACAATTTAAGCAATACGCTTGCATTGGCAGTACACCATCAATTTCATCGGATGTGTCTGATTTATGAGTATGTATGATGTGTCCACTGCATGGCGTGAAATATGGCATTATCTCCGTATCCTCTAACCACGAAACTGGTAAAACCTTCCTTAAGTACCACATCCTTATTTGATGATGGAATTTGGACAAGATCAAAGATTTGTCTAGGCTTGTAATTTCACTTTGAGATAGATCCAAATTGAAATACATCTTAAAAAGTACTACTCCTACGTCGAGAGAACAGTAACAAATGATTTGAAGCAACTGGCATTCGGTTTAAATACCTTAAAATCCACCCCTACCAGCTACAACTAGCAAAAAACGAGTTGAAACATGTTTCGGTAAGATGGGTACCCATTACAATGACACAATATAACAAAGGTAATAAAGGTAAGCTATTAGCATCAAATGAGTTGAAGCATGATTCAGTAGGATGGATATCTATGACAATAGCACAATTATAACAAAAGAAAATTATAACAAAAGTAAGTAACCTACGTTTTAAAATATTCTTGTTCCACTTTTTCGCAGAGTTCGTATAGCCTTTGGTCTTCAGTAAGCTGGTCAAGTTGTTGGTCGAAGAAGTTGCAGCTCAGTCCGTCCATTATTATGTCTTCGTTAGAATGTGTTTTTTTTAAAGCGGGCTATGGTCTATTTATACTATGAACATCGGCGCTTGGAACTTGTGTTACTTATCTAATATGAAAGACAATGACTCTTTGTCGGAAAAAAATAACTACAAAGGAAGCTTAGAATACAAAAGGTGTTCGCTATACAAAGAAAAATGTTCGGTACGAGTTATAAAGCAAAGTTAACAAACAAAACGCACACAATCGAGTAAAAAAAGATAAAAGGAACAAATTAAGATCTTAAAACTACTTTTACACTTATTTTGTATTGTCTATAACGTAATTTACACAATCACTTTTGTCCGCTAACTGTTTGGTGATTTGGTAAATCACATCCCTCGTAGATTCGACGTGAGCGTCCTCTTCGGAGTGAGCGTAGTATTTAACACGCACTTCCGCATGCTTCCAATGCTCCGTTGGCGGAATATTTTTTATTTTCCGCGCATCATACACCTCAATTTTTATGAGATGTGAGGCGTATGATGCATCGTCTTTGTTGGACTTTATAAAAGCCACGCCTTCCGCAGTGGCTTGGCTGACGCTCGACGACTTTACTGCAACTTTCCTTTTCTTCCGTTTTTCAAAGAAGCCATCTATGCTGTTATTAGGCCTCTTGTTAGTGTTAGCAATAGCTTTTTTGACTTTATAGGCCAACGTTCCTTCTTCATCACTTGCTTCGTCGTCGGGATAGTAATAATTTTTAAATGTGTTTTCCTGTAACAATATAAAAACATTCTTCAAACGGTCCTTCAAAGTAGATTTACATGGTAAACACAAAAATAGATGAAGGTTATGTTACAATCAATCAAAATCTGAAATAAGTGGGCACACATAAAATTATGACTACATACTTACATCCATTTCAGCAACGAAACACTGCTTTCAGCAACCTTGCACTAAACTTCACGACTCACGACTCTCTTACTCGAAGACCTTGCTCGGAGAATTTTTGGGGCGCAATGAAGTCGAGATGTGATGGCGCGCTTTTATACCCAGCGCAATCCCTACAAGTTGGGACACGTATTTTTTGAAAGAAGGGCTTCGCTTAGTGAACAGGTATAAACTCGTATTCTCCAGACGCGGTGTGTTGAATAACAAAAGACAGCGGCGGTTCTTTTGATACAAAGACAACAATAAAGCAATTATACGATGCCGCCCGCGTTCTTGAGGTCCTTTATGCGTAGTGCAATTTAACAAGTTTAAACCAGTATCTTCAAAGCCATACACTCGAAAAAACATAACGCTCCTCTTATTGACGATGGTCAGGTAAACGGTTCGCCTAGTGAACACGTTCAAACTAGCTATTTTTTCAAAAAGCTCTCTTTGCATAGTGTATTGATGTTAAGTAATTAAATAATAAAAGATCGTGGTGCGTTTGATACAAAGAAAACAATAAAGCTACTGAAACCGTTTACTGTATTATGTAAACTCTCTGTCTATATGTATATTCATAAAATAAACTTTAGCTATATAATATGTCCACAAAATGTAGGATAGTACCTACTGTGTAAGCGAAACACAAGGCTGCGTTCTTAATATCCTTTGTACATAGTGCAATCCTACAAGTTTTGTCTAGTATTTAAATAATCGAATTGCGTAACAAACACGTTAAAACTAGTATTTCTAAGGAGTACTTAATAAGGTTAGAAGTAAAAAGCAATAAAGCAACAAAATTCTTGTTTTTAACTGAAACCATTTACTATTTAGCGTAACAATATTCTCCAAAACGTAGGTTAGGTTAGATTTAAGATAGGCCTGAAAGTTATGGCTTACGAATTTCTCCAAAACGTAGGTTAGGTTAAGTTAGATTTAAAATAGTCCTGAAAGTTATGGCTTGCGAATTTCTCCAAAACCTAGGTTAGGTTATGTTAGGTTTGAATTTGTCCAAAATGTAGGTTAGGTTAGGTTTGAATGTCTCCAAAATGTAGGTTAGGTTAAGTTAGGTTTGAATTTCTCCAAAATGTAGGTTAGGTTAGGTTTGAATGTCTCCAAAATGGAGGTTAGGTTAAGTTAGGTTTGAATTTCTCCAAAATGTAGGTTAGGTTAGGTTAGATTTATGATAGTCCTAAAAGTTATAGGCTACGAATAAAAGTGTACTGCGAATAATGCGATAGGATATTTATGTGCTGATAGAATAATGAATTGAAAGTGGACTTACGAAAAGACATGGTATTTTATTTGTACGGAGCGTGGCGGGCGATCAGGTACCCAGGAAAAAAAAAGGTCGGCACCGAACCCCCAAGTGGGCGCAGGTAAGAAGTTGAACGTAACAAAGGGTGAGTAGGAAACAAAGGAAACGGTCTCTATCCTTTTATGAGTATGTGATTAAGTGTTGGTATTATGTTGCAATGGAAGTACATATATACGTGAAGGAGTGGGCGGAGCGTGATGAGACCCCGTCCAATCGCTTTAAATGGGTTTTTTTTTTTTTTTTTTTTTTTTTTTTTTTTTTTTTTTTTTTTTAGTTTTCTTTGCCCCCAAATCCGCCATTTTGAGCGAAAAAAAAGTGATCCAGAACCGGCGAATCCCTACTACTAGCATCATCTACATGACTGTACAGTCAAGGAAATTGAAAGACCGTACCACCGTAGAACCTAGTCAAAGAGATAAACGCATGACATTTGTATAACATAGCCTGGCGTTTTACGCGTCGCGTCATTGCGATAGGGTTCTAAGGTGGTACGTGAATATATTTCCCCTACGGTACAGTGTGTGAAATTCTCAACTGCCATTAACGACTCAACCCCTTCTTCATAAAGGATCAGTAAACTTATATTACTTGACAAAGGTGTCGCCTTTATCGGTCACTGTGACGCTAGCCTTCGATTTAAAAGAGTAAGAAATATTGAAGGACCAAGAGCAAGGTCTGTCCGGATCGTTATCACCATCTTGCTCGCTAATCCAGCCGCTAAGCAGTAGCACTTGTACTGTTGTGTTCTGGCGTAGCTTAGCCGGTGTAATTACTCAATTTGACGACCGGATAGCCAAGTGGTTAGTGACTCTGACTATGAAGCTAGAGGATCCGGGTTCGATTCCCGGGAGGGGCAAATGTTTGTATGATGAATACGAATGTTTGTACCCGAGTCGTGGTTGTTATATGTATTTAAGTATATATTTATCTATATAAGTATTTACATCCGTTGTCTAGTATCCATAACACAAGCAGCTTTAGTTGCTTACTTTGGGACTCGGTCAATTGGTGTTAACTGTCCCAAGATATCTATTTATTTATTATTTATTTAATTTTCAATTTCAATTTCAATGCTAAAACAAGAGATATTCCATCTTAGTTCTCTGGGTCGGCAACGTATGTGTTGTATCTTTGGTGTTGTATGTGTCAGATGCATCAGGTGAACCACTTGGTCGATTGCCTTCCTTCTTATTAAACATTTTTTTTAAAGAAATTGATAAAAAACAGAATACTAAAATAAGCTATTTGAAATTCCAGGAGAAGTTCTACGGAGCGAAATATTCCAAGGGCCCTACAACGACGGCGTATACAGCAACATTGCCCTGGAGACCCTGAACCTGGGCAACAACGAGATCCACTCCTTGGACAGATACCTGTTCCAGTACACGCCCAATTTGACTAGACTGGATCTGAGCAACAACCCCATAGAAATCCTGGATTATGTTACCATACTTGCGCTGTCGAGCGCTACCAAATTGGAGGTACGATTCACAAACATATAAGTATAGGCGAAAAATTAAGACAGAAAAATGCATTATGCAATTGGTTCGTAAAGGAGTTGCGGGTGGTAGGACCTTGTGCAAGGTCCGTCCGGATCGCTTCCACCATCTTGCTCGCTAATCCTGCCGCTAAGCAGCAGTGCTTGAACTGTTGTGTTCCGGCGTGGAGAGCAAGACAGCCGGTGTAATTACTGGCACAAGAGGTATTCCATCTTAGCCCTCTGGGTTGGCAACGCGTCTGTAATCTCTTTGATGTTGCGGATGTCTATAGGCGGTGGTGATCACTTACCATCAGATGACCCACTTGCTTGTTTGCCTTGCTATTTCATAAAAAAAATTTGTAAGAATCTGGTGACCGAGCTCTGCAATTGTAAACAAAAACGACATTTCACAATATATAGAGCCTGCCAGATCGATTTTTCGCCAGCGAGGCTGTGATTACAAATAAATAAAGAAATATATAAATATCGCTGATATAATCAGTATAGGATATGCATATGTAGTAGTGATTTGTTCGAGCATATTTCTCTCTTAAAAGTTTTTTACACATACTGATTGTACCTAGTGTGATTTTCTAACGTAATATCGTAACGCTCAACTATGCGTTGGCGATAAAGGCGAAACCGTACAGAAACACGAGCGAGACAGCGCTGACGCAGAGTTGATCACAGCATCCCATCCATACGATCGCACCCCTGAGGAAGCACGCTAGCTTTTATCGCCTTGTCCCACCCTGAAGGGCCATTTAGACGTTACGAGTTCTCGCATGCAAGTTGCATTACTATTGATCGATCGACCACGTCATACCTCGGTAGCACGCAATGTAATACAACTCGCACCATGTAAATGACCCTTAAGGGTATGATATAACCACACAGAAAGTGGCGCGCTTAGCGGCAAGCGTTTTGATAGCTAAAAGGAGAGCTGCGGCACTGGCCACACTGCGCGCTTAGTACCGACACCAGGGGGGTTCCACTCCGCACTGTAGGTGCGCTCGCCGCATTACCTATGGCATAGGTTAATCGCAGTAGGTTGCCGGCTTGCCGCGCGCGCGCCCGCTCACTCTGTGTCGCGCGAATTCGTTTAATGGTGGTCGAAAAAGAGAAGTTTCTGTACGTTAATTCTCTTATTTATTCTGTGCCGACACGCTGTGCGACGAAGATACCTAGTAACGAGAAGCGTAATCTTGCCTCGAAGCCTGCCTTTAATGCTATTGTCACTCTTAAGTAATAAGTCATTGACAACCGGGTCGCCTGGTGGTAAAGTGACGAACGACGAAGTGGGTTCGATTCCCGCAAGGGGCGAATGTTTATATGATTGAATATCAATGTTTGTCCAAGTCGTGGATGTTATATGTATGTATTTAAATACATGTTTGTATACGATGATGTGATGATGATGATGATTATGATGTATATGTGTATCCGTTGTAGTAAGTACCTATAGTATATTCTTTGCTTATTTTGAGACTCGGCTAGTTGATGTTAACGGTCCAAAGGCGATACTTCAGCGTAGATGATAGGTAGGTACTAAAGATGGAACTGAGCAAGTTTAATTTTAAAGTTTTGATAGCCGAGTATTACGAATATCCTAAAGTCTGTAATACACTCTATACCCACATTAATATAAGTAGTCAGTACAGAGTGCAGCGCGCAATGTTGGTATTAAAATTTACCTATTTATATAGCTCGCGTTCTAGTCTTTTCTATACAACTTTAATACAAAGCTTTCTTCCAACGTCTTGGCATAAAGTTTCTAAATTTAAAGCTGACAATTCGAATTAGATACCAACAACATTTACTCATTTTATAATAAGTGACTAAGATAAGACGCGGCAGGAATTGGCTCTAACGTCATTAGATTTTGTCGATTTGCATATTACGCATGGGTTTTTCCAAGACTATAAGTAGTCCGTTGTAAGCATCAATGGATACAGAGTTACTTTTTTTTAAACTAAGTCCATTTCTACAGTCCGAGCGTCATTAAGTAAACTTTTTTTTTAAATCCACGCGTCCATATCAAGCTCATGTCTAATTTTGAGCAGTACCTAGGAATCCATTATTTAAACACCCACCCCACCCCGTCAAGACTAAAAACATTCCCAGTACTCTTTAAGTACCTATATCTATGTAAACACAGTTTTAATACTTAAAGAAAACGGGACGACATCGTGTTAACATAACTTAACATTCATTCACCTCGTCGTTTCGGCCATACCACTTATTTATAGTAAGAAAATACTTTGAAATCTGCATAGGCAGTTATTTATGCGGTAAAACCCTGTTTATGTTATTTTTATCAAAAAAGAAACAATGGTAAACAATGTCTGTAGACACCCGGAAGTAAGGCAAGTAAGGTTCCGTCACGGAGTGAGCGTGATCAGTGTGACGTCCGGCATAAGAACGGGGGTTTTTCAGGTCAGCAGCAGAGGTGGCTGAGAACTCGATGTAGTCAAAAACATCTTAACAAGCACTTATTCTCTTGGCAATAGAGTCGTGTGTATGCCTTCTTGACCTCTTCGACTCCGTAGATATTTCTGCTGCTTACAGTACAGCATGTCGCTAAATTAAGTATAAGCGAAGCCTTTAGCGCTGTTATTGATTTAGTGCCTTTTACTCATTTCAGGTTCTCAATTTGGCTAAAACCGATATCGACAATATACCACTCGACGCCTTCAGGGGGCTACTCAACTTGCGACAGATAGATCTGTCTGATAACAAATTCTCGGCGGTGCCGGAGAGTCTGAGTTTGGTCGGCAGCACTTTAAAGTACCTCACGTTCAATAACAACCCTATTGCGGAATTGAATGACGACAGTTTCGTAGGTAAATAACATATTATAAGTGTAATGGTATTTAGTTTGGTTTAGAACTAAGGCGGTCGTAAGTGTACGTAAAAGATACCTACAAGTATTAATTACGAACATGCGAGCTAAGAGTATTAACTATACTATGTTTATTATCACAATGATCACCTATAATTAAAATCTAATGGATAAACTTTGTTTAATACGTCAAAAACAAAAATTCTTAATTCAAATTTCCAGGATTATCAAACTTGATCGAGCTGGAAGTAGGCGAGAATGATTACTTGGAGGAAGTCAAACGGAGCACCTTTACGCCTCTCAAACGTTTGAGGGTGCTTCACCTGTGCCACAATCCCAATCTGCGGTACATCAGTCACAAAGCGTTCAGCGGGCTAAAGGACAAGTGGACGCTTAAGGAGGTGGGTCACGACACCGACATACAATTCCTTACAAAAGAAGTGATCATAAAGTTATGCAAACAAGGAAAACCAACTATTCCATCACCTGCAATTACATAAAGCAGGCAATTAATCCCAGTTTCAACTCGCACGTTATCAAGACATCGCCGTTTATGATTGCAATGTGTCATATTTATATTTTTGTTGTTGACTAACTAACGAGAATAAAACATCGACGAGATAACACGAGATGAACGCAGTAAATATTCTATTGGTGCCTCTTCAATTCCTGTTTTCTGTACGCAAATTCGCGTAACAGAAGAGATGCCCACATGCAGTTTTACGTGAACGAAAACAAGAAGTGAAGTCCGACCGTGTTATATTACACGTGTAGAGAGTTATCACGAAAGTTGTTATATATGTATAACGGCGTCAAATGCATAATCCTCGTGTTATAAAATAAAATTAATGCAATCTGCCCCAGATTACACTGCTTACTTGACAGCTCCACACAATGGGGTCAGCTGATTAATCATTTGAGTTATGCTTGTTTGGTGTTAATCAATCACTGATTGCAAAATTTATCCTAAAACTAGAACAAGATTCTTAGTAACTTGTGGCGTTTTGCTATATTGTTTAAAAACTTTCCAGGTTTACCTAGATGACAACCAGTTGACTGAGCTGTCTACTGACCTCATGCCATGGAGTAAATTAGAAATTTTGAGTATGACCAACAATGAGTGGTTATGCAACTGTGACCTTGCAAATATTGTCACTAAACAGGAAGCTGGGACAAAATTTAAGCCCGGAGACATACCTTAGTAAGTAGGACTACTGATAACCTACATATTACTTACAAAAATAGGCAAATGAGGTACAAAATCAAGTAGGTAAGCATAGGTAAAGCAGAAAATTGCGGAAATGTCGAGTGATTCATTTAATACAAATCTAAAAGTTCACAAAACTTTGAGCCAGCACATTCTTTCATAGTGAATTGTTATATCGTATAAAACATTTATTGATAAAGACAACCTAGTGTAACATTTTTGCGCTTAATGTTACGCCAGAGATGAAGACTTAATCTGCATAGAGCTTACAGCACAAGCGAGCAAGTCAGACAGCTGACACAGCATTGAGCAAAATACCCTGTGTTACATTAATCTGTAATATACACAAGATAATGCTGAAGGAGCAATATAAGATACATAGTTGGACCCGGTGGGTACCAAACTATGTTTTTTTATGGTTCATGTGAAACACATGAATTATAGTATTATAATGCTATTCTAGGACTCTATTTATCATATCATCTACCCTTTTCATTCTACATACATGCAAGAAAGAGATAGATGTTTGATATCCATAAATATGCTAGTCTAAAATGTTTTAACACTATATATAACTATTACCAACATATTCTTTTGTTCTATGACATAAACAAGGCTGTAAAAGGGTTTTATGAGAGATTCAGTCATAAATCTGAGTCTTAATAAATTATTTATGACTCTGTTAAATAGTGATGTTACCATGACCCATTTTCCATATTGCTAAATAACAGGAACAATTTAGCAGAAAAACATAATTTTTATTTTTTTATTTCAGTTGCGCTGCACCAATGAGACTGGCTGGGGCCTACATCACAAACATAACAGTCTCCTTCTGCCCCACATTTGACACAACATTTGATTCTACCAAGAATGGTTTCAGCTTGTCCAGCTTGAGACCTAAGCATGTTCTGTGGAGTATTTTCAGTGTGGCCATGGTAGCTTTGTTCGGAATGCTGCTTGGATTGCTTGTCAACACAGTGAAAACATTTTACAAGAAAAAGATAAGAGGCCAACCCATCCGGTACATCAATATCAATGCTGATTCTACCTTTGCATAAAACATTTGTGCAATACATTAAAAAAAAATAGGAGTAAATAATATTTAGTCAATAAATAATATACTGTACATAGTAGAACTTGTATAGTTTACAAATTAATTCCAATAAAGGTGCTAAAATCCTAATGTTGTTATAACTCACCTCTTTTGGGCCTGAAAGTGAATTGGCATACTGCAGGAACTGTTCTAATAGCCTTTCCGACTTGTGTGACAGCTCTCTGAAGGTGTGGAACTCATCCAGCTTGTGCGCACAGCTTCCGCACACTACTTGGGGGAGTAAGTCTGCCGGAGACACCTAAAACATTTGACATACATCAGATTCAATTGTTTCACTATATCACAGTCATTCAGAGGTGATGTGGCCAGTGACCTTTCCCAGGCATAATCATGAGTGATGAGTCATAGTCATTAGTTAGTAATCTGATAGTAAATGACAACAAAAATCTAAAACTTGTTAATGTTAAGTGATAAATGTAAGATAACAAACAAGGCAGAATGCAGTCCCCTGCAGATTGATTCCCTTTAAATACACATCTATATTTAGAAAATATGGAACTCCTAAAATAGCTTAGTGTATGTGCAATAGGGGGAGAGCATGAGCATCGGAGGCTGGAGAAGCGGGGCGCGGGCGCGGGGGAGTGAGCCCTGCAGGAGGCGAGGCGAGGAGATCTCCGCGCGCTCCTTTGTTATCAGCCGCGGCCACGGCTGATAATCGGCGACGGCTCGCATCGCCTCGCCTATCACTTCCACGAACGACATTAGTCATACGCTCGACCACTAAACGCGTGGGCCGTAACATGATATCACAATGCGAAAATACCCAACACCCGCGAGAAAGTTAATGGCGCTTATCAGCTTCCACAATCTCGTACGCTTCTGCTAGCTCTAAACTTTCACACGAGAAAACGGACCCTTCCTGGTGGTCGGGACGTAAAATAGTGCAAACATGATTACCATTATCGACAAATATGTCATAATCATATCGGAAAGTCGAGATTTATCCTTATCACGGTCGAATATTGGAAGTTTAACATCACTGCAATTATCGCCACAGAATGATAAACAAAGGCGACACACTGAATGGAACTTCGGCGGCAAATTACACATATTTAGAAATTAAAATAAAGAAAGGCGATCACAATAAAAGAAAACATTTAGAAATTAATCGACTAACTAATACAAAAATTATAAGATTTTGTTGAAAATATAACTCAGCATGCGATGATGTAGAATACACATCGCGATTGTCAACCAAACGAGCAAGCCACACACACATATGAAAAACCCATTGTTTACAGTGACGCTGATTGCTGAGCGTGTATGCGGAAGAGTTTGTTCTACTTGTTTTACTGATAAAATGATAACATTATCAATTTCGTATTTCATGACATTTCGGAAGATAAAGTCGACTCTCAACATTTATTTCAGTTATTTTTTTATAAGTAATGAAGTTTCCACTGGAAACCACCCATATTTTGGAACTTAATGCATAATTAATAGACTAGTATTGTGGGGTGTTATCACTTGTTTCAAATATCGTAGCGAAATTAACTGCAGCATAGCTGAAAATTCATTATCTTTTATTAACAGATTCTATTGGTATTGAGTATTTTTTCATTTAATTAAACTGAGTAAATGCTTTGGATCAGACTAAATATTTTTTTCTCCAGTAAGGAGTTTGTTTTCGTTGAACGTTTTATTTTATTGCCACTTCGACTTGATTGAATTTTATAAGCAGCAACATTAAAAATGACGTTTTAAACGTCAAAAAGAACATCCGTCAAAATTGGAAGTACAGCAGGTTTTTATAGTGCAATAAACTGTTATAGTAGTTGAGTATAATAAAGTTATCGATTGCTTATTTTATTTCACACCATTTGCGTAGTTAATTGTTTAAAATGTTAACAATAAATATTTTGTTTTGTGTTTACTAATAAATTTACAAAAGATGAATTGATTAATTCACCGTTAAAATATAATGAAATGTTGAATAATAAGTAACCTAATAAACGACTGCCAAAATGAAATGTGCTGGAGCAGCGAACATTCGCAATAGACACACGTACTTTTGAATTAGACGGATAACGGTGAAATTCAATTCTAATGTGATTCTTCTAATATTTACTTTATGTACGTCTGTTTTGTTGTCCTGTCTCCGTGTTTGTTGCGTGTATGCATGGAATTTTGTTTTGTGAAACTATTAAAAGTGAATAAAATAAAATAAATATACTGTGATACCCGAACATGCGCCAGTGATATTATATTGTTGATGTGATTCAAATCAATTAGATGTTAAGCTGGGAATTTCAATGTAAATAACAAACTTCCTTTCCCTTGTTGTATCAAAAATGAGTAATTCTTCACAAGAAGTTGAGGATATCAGCGAAACAACGTCAGACACGGCGCAATTAATTAGCAATGAAGAACTAGCCAGCACTTCCAATTATACACAACTTAACAGATCTGTTAACTATCAGGTAATTTAACGTATAATTTGTGTGATTTAAAAATATAATTCTGAGGTTGAATGACGCTAATAGTCAAAAGTTTTTACTTTATAACTCAATATAGTTACTTCTAAAATTAAAATAAAATATGTTCCCCATGGAATTAATATAAATCCTTTATAGAATCCCATAGAAGATGAGTTGGATGGCAGTCATGGCATTCGACGTAGACCTACAGTGCAGAAGATTGAGCCGGGGTCCATGAATATGCTCTCAGCTAAATATGAAGTAAGTTTTAACCTTAATTTTATTGTAAATACTAACCTTAAATTTGTTAAATAAGGGGGCGGTAATACGCTTTGGTAGATCAAGATTATATACCATCTTACTTACCACTTACCTGATAAATTGTCTTTTTTTTTTACCTTGTGCTTATTAAACTTTCAAGGCTTTATTTACAAACAAGAAGCCAAAGATATTTTGATACAAATGATTATCTAAAATTAAGTTAGTTAAATAATTAGTTAAGCGATCTCCTAGTTAACCTGTATCTGTCGCAACCTACCTTCCTCAATTCGCACTGTATTTTGCTATATGTATATCCATAATGGCCCAGAAGCTTTCCTAACATCAACTTACCCCCTTTTCTATTGACCACTGCTTTTTTTTCTTTATTGTATCTGCCAGACGGGAAGGATAGGGGGGGCCTATGACAAAACAATTAAAAATACAAACTACCCAATATTGAAAAAAAAACATTATACTATCAAAAACTTGTTTTCATATACCCAAAAAGCCACTGACTGTAGCAGAGCTTTGGTAGCATTTTTTCGACATAGACCAATATAAATTGTTTTAATTAAACATATACCCCAAAAGCCACTGACTGTAGCAGAGCTTTGGTGGCATTTTTTCGACATAGACCAATATAAATTGTTTTAATTAAACATATACCTCAAAAGCCACTGACTGTAGCAGAGCTTTGGTGGCATTTTTTCGACATAGACCAATATAAATTGTTTTAATTAAAGGTGTATACATTGTGAAAATATATAAGACATTAAATAATATATAACATTTAAGACTTTGACGGTGTTTCTATCTACATTGCTCAAACAAATTTTCTTTGGATTATAGGACTTGTTTTTTTCTTTTCAGTTATTATTTTTAAACATTTGTTTTTTTTTGTTAATTTATTAATTTTAGCTATGTATTCATTCATAAAGTCATATTTTTAATTTTTAAATAAATAACCAGACTCTGCATTAATCAGGACATTCGTTAGCTTAGGGCTGTCAGAACTGTAAATCAGGGCCTAGCATTAATTGTACATGTTTATTTACCTTTGTTACTAATTCAACTGTGTTAAAGAGTATACTCTTCATTCATCATATCATTATAGATCATGTGACAATTTCTTAAATCACCCTACATAACAATATTAATTTCATTTGATTCCAATATGGATGACTCATGCAGACATAAGTAGCTTGGTTACTATCTGCTGACCTACTCCCACAGTTCAAGTAATGTTTGTTTAGGTATTTACAGAGTACAGATAATTTTACGCATTTGTAAATGCAACTGTAGATATCAGAATATACTATAACTGTCATGAGGATGATTGCACCTTTGAAAGCCATGCCTTAACATACAGCATGAATCCATTCCATGCCAAGTTTGGCAAATTGATTTGATACATATTGATTTTATAGTGCTGCTCTTGCATATACAATATTTATAAAACATGCTTGTGTAGGTATTCAGGATGTGGATATTCAAATATGCGATGGCAGATTATTCTGTATTTTATGGAATCATATTTACTGTTATGAAAAATCAACTCATTTTTTTATAAAAATAACAAATCAGACAAGTATTCTATTACCCGGATATTGATTCTACAGAGCAAACAATAAGAAATGTTAACTACTGAATATGTAATGGTAATTTGAAAGTCTACCTTCAAATTTATGGTAAAGGAAAACATCGTCAGGAAGCCTGCACGCACCAGTGATGCAATTTTCCCAATCAGAACCTTGCTATCTCATTGCAAAAGAAAACCCGTGTCCAGCTGTGCGACATATCGACACTAGAAATCTGAAATGTCGTAAGGGACATGTCCCTTAATTCCCTTTCCTATTTCCCTTAGGACATTTGAGATTTCCACTGTCAATATGTATTGATACCTGATTGTTTTTGAGATGGGGAAAGTTGTAAACAATCTTGGTACCCCAGTCTTTTTTTGCAAAAGTGTTCAAATAAAATCTATAAATAGCCTTTTTCAAATAGATTACACTGAAATAACATGATTTATTTGTAATATCTTTGTTAGCAGCTCTTATTTATTTTAAAATAACACTTTTAAAAAATAAAATACTAAGATTGTAAACAACACAGTATTGTGTCGACAGGATTATAATAATTTGTGTTAGCATAAAATAATATTTATTTATTATTATTTATTAGAAGAAAAAATAATTAGCCAAAAATCTGCTTATGTGATATTTCAGAGTTTAGACTATGACACGTGTGAAAACCACCCGCTCCTCGACGAAGAGCGTAAAAGAGGGTACGCATTTGTTGTTTGGAAAGACATCACTCGTTGGTTCATCTTCCTGCAAATTGGAGTCATCACCGCGGTGATCGCATTTACCATTGACGTCTGCATTGAAGAATTCTCAGAAATTAAATATAAGGAGCTTAAGAAATGTATCCTTTTATTGGAAGAGTGTTGGTTACTTTACTTGAGTTAGTTGTGATTTTTTTTATAGATGAAGTTTATTAGCACAAAAAATATACAGAGGGCACACAGTAAGAACGTAAACGTTGTGAAATTGCTACAGGACAAAAGATGCAGGCAATGAAGGAACGCGGAAGTGGCAAACGCGCGGCACGGAATGCGCGGGTTGCTGGTTCGAGTCCTGCCATTATCCTAGATTTTTCTTTGTGTTGTCCTATTAAAGCTTATGAATTTGAGATTTTCAACAAACATTTTCTTAACTTAGTACTCTACCAGCTACACATTTATTGTTCTAAAGTATTTTAAGTTTAAAAAATCTTACACACACAGTTGAGAAATGAAGAGGGCCCCTGTCCAAATTGCTATTTGCTGCGCAACACCACAGAATAAATAATGGTACTAAACGTATAGAAATTTCTCTTTTACGACCGTGATTAAACGAATTCCAACTTTATTAACACTTTAAATAGTTCGTATTACTTCATATACCATGCGTCAGGCGGCGGGAGTCAAAAGGAACGCGCCGCCCGCGGCCGCCTTCCCCCCGCTACTCCCGGCGATACGTTATAGTTGCGCGGCATTCGTTTTCAATTATATAGGTTTAGGTACCTCACCTGTTACCTTGCATTGTTTTTACAAATAGTTTTTCCATGACTCGTATACAGCTGTGGACATCCACTTACCCCACAGGTTGTACGTACCGTACTTACTGTGGGTATTGTCCAACATTTGCATAGTATTCATTGGATCCATGCTAGTGGCGTATGTTGAGGTAAGATAACATGAATATATCTTTCATGTAATAGTATTTTATTCATGAATAAATCCCACTCCCACTCAAAGTTTAAAACGACAATAAAATTGTATTCTTAAGTTGGCCGAGCTATTTTTATGTGCAAATTGCATTAAAAACAATTTTAGTACCTACCTACAATATGTTTCTGCTAGAAGTATTTTTTTACTTTACGTTTTTATGCTTTACGTAGATAAATTGAACATTTCTGGGCATGAAAGCTTAAACTGAAAATTTCTTTAACGATAAGATATCAACGACTATATAAGAATTTAGATATCCTCGGAAATAAATAACAGGAAAAAAACTATTTGTCGAAAAAGATCCGAAATGGACAAGTGGGCACTTTTCTATAAACTATAAATACATATCATTACGCAATCAAATTATTTATTTTTTAGCCTGTAGCAGCGGGCAGTGGTATACCGCAAGTGAAATGTTACCTGAATGGTGTAAAAGTACCGAGAGTCGTCCGAATCAAAACCTTATTTGTAAAAGCTTGTGGCGTCATATCTGCCGTCGTGGGAGGACTAGCTGGAGGGAAGGTAACATACCTACAAAAATACCCCATAAAGTCATATCAGTAAACCTCCTTTAGCATAAAAATATTATTGCTAATATCTACTCGCCTTTCCTCGTAGTCAATCGTTACGTGCCGGAAAAGTACAGCGAATTTCAATTGTTCTTTATTACGATTCGTTTCGTTTGTTGTATCTCAAACGAAACGCTTGGCCTTAATTTTAAAAGCTGCTTTGATTTTTAACAGAACTCTTTCAGAACTAGATGCACTATATTACTAATATTTCAATAATTTATAAGCTTAAGCGTTTCCTTAAAAACTCGTCAGCCAGCCAGCACACAAAAAGCGGTAGCGGTGCGGTGCCGTTCGGAGGTGAAGCCGTGAGAAGCATATTGCTTCTAATTATTTCCGGCCGCTGTCAAAGTGCACGCGTTTATAAAAAATCAAGCAACACAAACCTCACTTTCGCTCCGCTTCCGATACCACCTGTGTATGCTGGTGAACTGATAAACAAATTAAATTAAACGCGGGTGACAAGCAGCCCCGAGTCTATGGTTTTTACAATCCGGCGCAGAAACTTGACATTAGCGACCCCTTTCTCTAGCGTTTGAGATAAATTATGATTTTGGCTAACATAATATACAATTATTATGATATGGCGCCTCCTAAAACTGCCGCCCTGAGCAGGTACCCCAGTTTGCCCTTCCCTAGATTCAGGCCTAGTCACAGCTCAGAAATCACCCCAACACAACGCCTCACGGCGGCTTACAATACCAGTGGCCCATTTCACGAAGCTACAACTAATGCCAGGCATTATTGACCAATGTTACTGGTTAAGACTTGTAAAATTGTAACTTGTAGCTTAGTGGAACGGGCCACAGATTGAAGGTTTATCTTTAATTTGTAGGAAGGTCCAATGATCCACAGCGGGGCGGTCGTAGCGGCCGGCATATCGCAGGGAAAAAGCACGACCTTCAATAAGGACTTTAAGATATTCCATTACTTTCGTGAAGATCACGAGAAGCGGGATTTCGTGTCGGGGGGCGCCGCGGCCGGCGTTTCAGCGGCTTTCGGGGCACCTATTGGTGAGCACCAAGTTTTTCCAAGTACAAAAACAAGCTTAGTTACTACTACATGGGCAAAATTTATAATAAGCACGTATGATTATTTTAATAATAGCGTATGAACTATGACTACGTTTCTATAAAGGGAAATATTAGCATTCGTAGGATACTTGTAAAAACTGTTGGAATTTTATTTTATTTATTTAATCTTTATTGCATAAAAGTTAACAACACGATGTACAAAAGGCGGACATAATGCCTTTTATAATGTTTTTTATTACATTTTGTGCTAGCTTACGAATATAAAATTCATGCATATAAAAAGCCGATACTAAGTTTCACTTGAACGCGCCGAAACACAGTTTGAATGGTCACGTGACTGCAATTGATTTCACACACTTGTAACAACAACTAAAAGAAAACTATGAATGAAGTTGTTTGTTTACTTGATCAATCAAGTAACGTATTCTGACGGCACTCAGCTGCTGAGGTATAAGAAAGTATAGTGACGTCTATACCTCTGTTTTTTCTCTACAGATAGTTTTTTTTTACCTTAAAATGAGAATAAAAACATCCGTATACAAATCTATCATTTTAATTATAACATTACTGGCGGTTGTAGAATTTTTGTTTAGGTTTCCTATTTGACATTAAGTAATTTCTATATTTTTTTAATCCAGGCGGAGTGTTGTTTTCACTAGAGGAAGGCACCAGTTTCTGGAACCAGGCGCTAACATGGCGGACCTTCTTTGGGACCGTGGTCTCCACGTTCACACTGAATTGCTTGCTGTCAGCTTACCACGGACGAGCGGGAGAACTAAGCTATCCGGGTACGAATATTTTTTTTTATGTAGGTAAAGAACGTAGGATATAATTAAATTATGTATTTATATGTAGTGGTAAAATTGTATGCACGACATATTTCTCTTGCTCAATCGAGTTACCACTAAAACTCTTGTAGATATCATAAAATAAGTCCATGAGCAAAGCACATAAATGCGCGTATCTAACTTGCTTAAATCCTTGCAAAATGCTTTAAATTATTATACCAAGTAAAGGCATAGGGTAGTGCTATGATATGCGACGACATAGATGACTTTGTAAAAAAAAAACATTTATTTCTTTGGTATCAAGAATTCAAAGCAGCAAAGTTCTTATTCGGAGATTCTTCGGTTTATCTTTTTAAGTCACTCATTAAGGAATCGGGGCATAGCTATTCGACAATTGATAATAATTATTTTACAGGCCTCTTGAATCTTGGAAAGATGGAGCCGTTTCCGTTTCAATTCTACGAGCTCCCCGTATTTATGTTCTTCGGCGCTGTTGGAGGCTGCCTGGGAGCGTTGTGGAACCACGTCAATTACAAACTGTCAGTGTTTCGGATAAGGTCAGACTCAAGGCAATAAAATTACAATTTTAATTCAAGTATACATACCTACTAATACAGTTGTAATTGGCTGATGTCAGTAGGTACATAGGAGATATTTTAGAAAAAAAGAGGGTTCTTTGTAATACAGCAATAGAAGCCAAAGAAATTGTCTTTAGAAGTTTTGTCTGTATCTGTCTGAATGTTTGTTGTTCAAAACCTACCGCACGAAATCGGATTCCTCACAGTTGTTGTTAAAAGTCTAACTTAAAATCTGGCGCATGTTTCACCTTCGTTTAGATACCTTCTAAATTCCGCGTGTACAAAATCTCGGGCAAAAGCTAATTGTCAATAATACTCTTCATAGTATACATTTAAAACAAGGCAGATTGTTTCTTATCTACAGCTATTTATATAGCTCTGCAAAAACTATTAAATATAATGAAATCGACAATCATGACTTTTAAAATTCACTTCCATCACTTGCGATACTGTTTATTTATGCAGATACATTACGTCGCCGTGGCTGAGAGTGATGGAAGCGTGTCTGGTGGCGGCCATTAGCGCAACTTGTGGTTTCTTGATGATGTTCTTGTTGAACGACTGCCGTCCACTTGGGGAAGACCCTACTAAAGTGCCGCTGCAGGTAGGTACACCTAGCAGGTTCGTACTATACCGACATAGGGTTTTAACAAAATAAATAATGTCTAAAAAAAAGATCCTCTGAAGTTTGGAAGTGTACTGGGCCCATAACCTGATTGATTAAAGAAGTTTATAAAAATGAATTATAAACCACTTCCACTTGGGGAATACCCTACTAAAGTGCCGCTGCAGGTAGGTACATCTAGCAGGTTTTTACTATACGGGCATAGAGTTTTAACAAAATAAAGAATATTTAGAAGATTCTCGAAGGTTTGGTCTCTTTGCGCAGCGGAAGTGTACCGGGCCCATAACCTGTTGATTAATTAAGTTTACAAAAAACATTTTTTTTTGGAATGAAGTATATGAAGTTCAGCTACTGGCAAACGTACCTGAATAGCGAAAAGGAAGAGTGATGTAACAAATGCGCAGTAACAGGTATTGTCTTAATGGAATGCGATTAGGCGACCAACACGAGTTTGCTCGAATTTTGTTCGTAGGAACCATCGATCAAACATGATGTCTAATAGTAATAGTAAGCCATGTACTTTATACAAATGTGCGAGGCTCGTCCATAGGTTATCCGCTCGATAGTCACGTAATCCCATTCTATTAAGACATTCTGATAAATCTTCCAGCTGTACTGCGCTGACGGCGAATACAACGCCCTGGCTGCGGTGTGGTTCCAAACCCCCGAGGCGTCCGTGCGCTCGTTCCTGCACAACCCCATCGGGTCGTACAACCCCTGGTCGATACTGGCGTTCGTGGTGTGCTACTTCATGCTGTCGGCCTGGACCTTCGGGCTCGCGGTGTCCAGCGGCCTGTTCATACCCAACCTACTGTGTGGCGCGGCCTGGGGCCGGCTGCTGGCCATTGTGATACAATACATGCTGCCGTCTAACGTGAGTGAAATAGTGACATTTGCTTTTGCCCAGAGCACCACTTGCCATTTTTAGGGTTCCGTAGTCAATAAGGAACCTTCAAAGTTTCGCCATGTCCGCAGCCTACCTCAAAGACTCTGTCGCATGGCAACATCAATATAAAAAATATTTTCTTTTCGTAATTTGTGTGGCAACATTATTACATTAATGGTCTGATAGCGAAAGCTTCATGGTTTTATTTATCAAAAACACTATAAATACTACCCAAATCAACGAGCAGCTCAAGATCTCCATATTAGTAATCCCATGATCAGACTCTACTACTAGAGAGCTGTAATTTGGCATTGATATACATATTAGTCACGCTGATAAAACGGTACGGTAAAATCTTGAAAAAGCCATTTTTTTAGTGTATGGTCAACCAATTTGATTTAAAGGTTATCATAGAATATTATCGCCAAGTGTCATCGCTGGGTTATTATGACATTCATTGTGAAAAGGTTCTACAGATGCCTATGAATCATATCGGTCGACTGTACCTTTTCCACACGTATGTTTTTTTTCTTGTCTAGCCCATGGCGTGGGGTGTTGTTGGATAACTCTTTTAAAAATATTGCGGGTTTGCGAAAACAATACATTACTTTATCTACACACATCATAGTTGCAATAAACCGTAACAGCAAAAAACCAACAAACAAATGAAATCAGTAATGGCGGCAAGTCGATCCATCCGTCAACACGAACTTTTTTTAAAATCATAGACAAACGAATGAATGTTTATATTAAAAAAAACATACTGAATTGACGTTACGTATCGATAACTGTTTTGATATCTAAGGATATTAGTTCCAAATTTAAACTCATAACGTTACAGAAATCGATACTGTAATGACTATTAAAGTGCAGATTTTACCTTCTACCACAGACATGAAAGTTCTCATAATGACATTGGTTGTTTGTTATAATGCTGGTTATTCCCTACGGTTTTTGAACGCATTATAGAGCAGTAATGATATGTGTGTAGATAAGTTTTATTATGAAACTAATTATTACTAGCTTGCAAGCCGACAGTTTCAAAATAAACGCGATTTAGTATTGGCTCCATACAAACCAGGCGTTTGACGGCATACTCACTGTATGCAGCGCGAGAGAGCATTTTCGCGACGCACGACCGTTGTCATTTTATTACTCGTGATGTTTCGAGAAATAATGATCGTAGAAGAAAACTAAAACACAGTTTTTCTTCTTCTAACAAATACTATTAATTTCTGAAATAAAAAAAGTGATTAGAATATGGTATTGAACGGATAACGATCTTGCGCAGACGATAAACCCGGCCAAGTACGCGCTGGTGGGCGCGGCGGCGCAACTGGGCGGCGTGGTGCGCATGACCATCTCGCTCACCGTCATCATCATCGAGACCACCGGCCAGATCTCCAACGCGCTGCCCGTCATCATCACGCTCGTCGTCGCCAAGTGGGTCGGGGACTTCTTCAACGAGGCGAGTCGCTACCATCATTATCCAGAATTTTTACAAATTACATATCTGACGCTTTCCGTGCCAGCGACGCGTCACGACTTAGCAGTCAATTAAACGCACATGTGTGTTTGGGTAAGTTTCATGTCACTTCCACGACTTCCAAGGATGACATTTATTTTCAAAGCTCTATAACTCACTACCTCGAGAAAAATATTCACTATCTTGAGGTTGGTTAACATTCACCGAGCTTGTAACCATTAAAATATGGTACGATAGAGGTTAAAAAAATGACATCCATGGACGTGACATTAGAATTACCAGGCGAAAAATCAGGAAAACAATGCGCCGGCAGAGAACTTACTTTTTTTTTTTAATTTAAATCTCGATAATGGTGCAGTCTAAAATCGACAAAACAGTAATGACCTGAATTGTTAATTACCGAATCAAATATTTCACAATTTAAAATCAATAAATTAGTTATAAACAATCGAATCTAAATACATCAAGAAATAAGAATACTTCCATCAATTTCAAGTAGAAAAATACAGCTCCGTAATACCAAAAAATTACTCCGCAGGGCATATATGACATCCACATCCAGCTAGCGGGTGTTCCCCTCCTGCCGTGGGAGCCGCCGCCGCTCACGCACAACGTGTACGCGTCCGAGGTGATGTCGCACCCTGTGTTCACGCTGCGCACCATCGAGAACGTCGGCCATATTGTCGAGCTGCTCAAACTAGTGTCGTACAACGGGTTCCCGGTCGTCGACCCGCCTTTGGCTGATGATGTAAGTGAACTACCTTCACAGGTTGATGATACGTACAAGATCTATGTTTTTTTTAATGAAATAGGAAGGCAAACAAGCAAGTTGGTCAGCACTAGGTTGCCAACCTAGAGGGCTAAGATGAAATACCTCTTGTGCCAGTAATTGCACCGGCTGTCTTCCTCTTCACGCCGGAACACAACAGTGCAAGCACTGTTGCTTAGCTGTCACGTGCGAGATACGTCAAAAACTGACAGATTTGCAAGGGATTTGACAGTTGTTTTCTTGCGAGATGAATCTCTCATAAACCGAGAATCGCTCCGCTGTCCCCTTGCTATAAATTGACAGTGACAGTACTCGTAAACGATTTGTATGGATAATTGTACAGCGCCTCTAGCGGTAAGTTATAGCTTCTAAGCGATTGTTTTAGGGCCCGCATACACGTTTGTATCCCGTTTATACAAAACTAGCGACCCGCCCGGCTTCGCTCTAGTATAATAATAAAATGCACATAAAATCCTTCTTTATAAAAATCTCTAAATGACAGTGAAAACCGCATCAAAATCCGTTAGGTGGTTTAGAAGGAGAAAGCGGCTGAAGATACTCTTTTTTTATGAAATAGGAAGGAAAACAAGCAAGTGGGTCACCTGATGGTAAGTGATCACCACCGCCTATAGACACCTCCAAACAAAGAGAGTGCAGATGCGTTGCCAACCCAGAGGGCAAGATGGGATACCTCTTGTGCCAGTAATTGCACCGGATGTCTTGCTCTCCACGCCGGAACACAACAGAACTCTCAGGAAATAACGACTCTAGTTTATACTGTGTGAAGAAGATACAGAATCTCGTATCTGTACAGCACGAGGTGACCACGTACAAGCGTCTCCGCGGCATGATCCTGCGCTCGCAGCTCATCGTCCTGATCCAGAACAAGATCTACAACGAGAACGCCAACACCACCTGGTCCAACTTCAATGTTGACATGAACATGTTCAGGAAGGAGTATCCGCGGTACCCCTCCATCAAAGACGTAAGATTATACCTTTTTGTTTTTTTTATACAACATAGGAAGGAAAACGAGCAAGTGGCTCACCTGAGTGGTACCACCGCCCATAGACACCCTCAACACCAAAGGGATTGCAAATGCGTTGCCAACAATGCCAACCCAGAGGGCTAATATGGAATACCTCTTGTGCCAGTAATTGCACTGGCTGTCTGGCTCTCCACGCCGGAGCGCAACAGTGCAAGCACTGCTGCTTATTCTTTACTTCGCTACTCACTTGGCAGACTTTGAGAGTTATCAATTTTTGTTTTATTTGAATTGCTCGTGACCTCACTTTCTAAACAGGCTTTAGATCTTGAGTTCAGATATTTTGCCCACCTTTTACTTAACGACACCCAGAGGGCTACCATATACCGCTGTTAGCTTTGTCGCTCAGTGCATCTCTTTGTAACCAGCCTAGTTGGAGAGATACGAGCTAGCCATTCTGATCGTGTCTGTATAAATAATTGTAGCTGGACGTATCGGACTGGGAGAAGACCTGCTCGATAGACCTGCGGCCGTTCATGAATCCGTCGCCCTACACGCTACCGCACCGCGCGTCGCTGCCGCGCCTGTTCCGCCTGTTTCGGGCGCTCGGGCTGCGCCATCTGCCCATCGTTAACGATGTCAACGAGGTAAGCCGACCAGCTACTGTACAATACAATACAATACAAAGAAATATTTTTTATTTTTGTCAGTCTGCCCGTGAATATGAGACCTGAAAAGGGCTAGCTAGTTTCGAGAAATCTCAGGAATTAGATTCGTTACAATACACGCGGTTTAATTATTTTATTTCAACACAAATACTCTTTATTATATGGCTCACAGAAACTTTTTTTTACGTAATTTTGGCACTAATTTGCTACTCTGTAGCAGACTTATTTCGATTCTAATTGAGTAAGAACACTAAGGACCATAAACTAGGGGAAATAGGTCAGACAAAACTCGACATTAAATGCGTGAGTGATCCGTTTAATCTAACATGTCTGAATCTCATGATAGGAACCAGTGCCTAGCCTTTTGAACCCCCATTTGATCCTGGTCATTTCTGCACCCCTCAGGGCGTGTGGCCTGTGCCTGGAAGAATTCTATAAAATTTTACCAATTAATTGAAATTCACTTTCAAAAAGTCTTGCCTGAGTCTATTAACACGTTCGCCGATGGTAAACGGCTATAGCCGTTGTAGAATGAGAACACTTATTGTATCTGGTTCACCGGCAGCGAAAGTCTTAACTGACCTTTTCAACTCTAATGATGCAGAAAGAGTTGCCACTCACACGTAAGCATATGCGCGTAGCGTGCTGTTACACAGTGTAGTTGGACGACTACATGGGTCTTCGGCGTGGTAATAGTAGTCGCGACAGTTAATGACGCTTTTAGGCGTTCTTGGCGTTGAACAGGTGTAAATGTGTCTTGATTTGAGATTATCCGTGCCTAAAAAAGTTGCTCACCATTATTATTTAATTTAAAACAATCTTTGTGTGCTTTAGGTTGTTGGTATGGTGACTCGCAAGGACATAGCAAGGTACCGTGTGTGGAGGCACCATTTCAAAATGGGAATGGAGGAGTTAGTACTCTCTAGTGAAATTTAATGATATTATGATTGTGTGACGATTATTTTGCATAATATGAATAAATGTAATTTTTGAAGATCAGATTCCAATGTAAAGTTTAACTTATCATTCACTGGATTATCTAACTGATACTTACCAGTGGTCTGAAACTGAGTTTATGGTGGTGATTAAATTTTAACCAAACCAAATATTAGCTGAGTATGGACCACAATTTGGACATAACTGGTTGAATGCTTCTACTAACATAACCTTTAGTTAAACTCAGTTTTTCTGTTTTCAATTAGCCAATCATTATTTAGAATAGTAATGTTGTATTGTGCTGCATTAGTATTGAAACGATAAGACTAGACAACAAAAATTATGAAAATTAATTATTTTAACTTATAAGTAAACTTGAGGCTCAACAAGTAATTTATAATTATCTTTATTAATTCGGATAGCCATATTTATTTTATGATTTTAAAATGTTCTATCAGTGTAAATAGCAAAGTAGCAAAAAAAAAACAAAATTGATAAGTGTTTAACCAGCAATGAATGGTGTGCTGCTTTGGTTAATCAATTGATGGTATAATCATACAGAAGGTACTCAAGGGAAAACTAATCAGCAACATACTTGTGGAAGGCAATGCGACTCCCACACTGACACCATGCCCCACCGCACATTTCTCCCGCACATAATGCACTGTCAGTGTGGCTGCGAGTGTTTTTAAACAAACTGAGATACTTTCATACTACGTTAAATCCACAGCAGAGTGCAGTACCAGTGGGAAAATCATCTATGTAACAAAAGTTTGCTGGCCGATCCCAGATGTACTATTGTCAATGGGCAAACACAATTGATTTAGCTGAAAGTAACATACTCAGTGAGACACTTGGAGAGACATATTCCATAGCTGCTGTCATCAGTAGCCAGCATTCTCTTTTGTCTTCCACTATGCACAGCTTTTCCAATTCTGTATTTTCTTAATCAACTGACATGTTTAACGTTAACCAATATCGTGTAATAGGTAAATATTTTTTGATTTGTATAATTTGATAAATGATATTATGATGATATGAAGGAAAAGATTACTTATGTAGGCATGTCAATGTGATAATATTTTGTAAGAGGAAGTAAATTAAAATCTGTTATGAATTAAATTATTTACGTTTAATATCATAGTTTTATTATTTTACAATACAATTCATGTTTTGAGTAACTGGCTGTTATTATTTTCTAATACACCTTGGCATTCACAGCCATTGTAGTTTGGAGAGTTATGAATTATGATTGTCTTCCATTTTACTTAGAACATCTTGCAAAAAACCAGCTTCAAAAGCATCGACGATCATAGTAAATCTTGAGTCCTTTCAATTATTAACAAACAGTTCCCATCCAATTCCTGCCCATAAGTTGATGAATAAAATAACTGGAAGTACAACTAAAATAAGCAAAATATAGTTTACATATTCATCCATGATGTTTTACAGTAGCGAGTTCTAAGTTTTTCTTCTTTAAACTATTAGTGAACTTTCTTAACGAATTCGTGTAAATAATCTCTCGTATGTTCAGCAACTTGATTTTGATATTTTGATCTGTTCATAGAAATAGTACAGCATAGAAGGAGTGTTAAAATTGAAAGCGATATTTTATTATCTGATCTCTTTACTTTAAATGGCAATACAATGTGTCAAAAAGAGATGACTACATACTCTAAACTCCTCTTCAATTGACACCCTGTACACGACCAATAGACAAAATGGTCACCTTTGGCTATGGTAATGTATACATTAAGGTAGTATACTCTACGTTTTTCTTATTAATTTTCAGGTTTTACTACCTTGACGCACACAAAGGTGACCATTTCGACAGCTTTGGCTATGTACACTTGACAAGTACTGAGGCTATATCCATGCTTTAGTCCTTCATCCAAGGATCTGTTTGACAATTATTATTATTATGGCATTACAGCTGATGACTGTCAAATCCGATCTATTTCGCCAAATCTGTTCAAGGATGGTTCAAGGTACCTTTTTAAGCGACACTGCGACAACTTTTGTTCGAAGGCGGAAGTCCAGTCTAATTACCGGTTAAATCTTTGTAGTTACGGTTATACGGTTTCAAACTATAGCCTGTCAAATGTGTCCGTCCTTCGTTTCACGTACGTGGGGAGGTACATACAAATTTCCAGTGTTGCTAGTTAGTTACATTCCTTACATTTCATGCAATATTGAATAAATGTATTTTGAATTATAAGAAAACTTTCGTAAACTGACTTTTAGGGTCTCACTGTTTAAAATAGTACAAAGATGGTCTCTAACCAAATTACTTATAAAGATATCCAAATTTCATGATCATTTTCGGCGCTGATTTTAACGGAAATACTAAAACTGGGTCTTACTGAAAAAAGACCGTTTTTTTTCTTCCAGGGAATAGTTTTCAGGAAAAGGCAATTACAAACGTCAGACATTGTTTTGTAAATCGATGCGCTGGCAACATTAGTTATTTCAAAGATTACGATTTTAGCACGGAATACTTATTGCCGGAATTATTAAGTGGTGTGCTCTTTGCAGAAATCTAATCGTCAAATTTGGTAATCATGTCAGACTCCCAGACAAACGACAATAACACTTGCGTAGTGTGTTTCAAGAATGTCTTGTACTACTCGATTGGCGAGTGCGACCACCCCGTATGTTTCGAGTGCTCCACTCGAATGCGAGTGTTGTGTCTGCAGAACGAGTGCCCTATTTGTCGACAGGACCTGGCGCGGGTAAGAATATTGTATGACCAATACACGAATCGTGCAACCCGTTAAATTCTGACTGACATCACTGGGTGTTCCAACAGGTCGTGTTTACTGACACAGTCCAGCCTTACAAGGAATTGCGCAATCGTGTCTTCACGGACCGGCTGTTCGAGCGACAGTTCAAGATAGGGTACTGCAGTCAGGAGATTAAGAATGCCTATGATGAATTGCTGGAGAACCGCTGTCGGTTGTGCAGCAAGATTGCACCATTCCGGACCTTCACCATGCTCAGTGACCACATGCGGAAGGTCCACGAGAGGTACTTCTGTGATCTATGCGTTAAACACTTAAGGGTAAGTTGAGTTTTTGTGACCATAATTCACTTTTTTTTTTATTATCCTCTGTTGAAGGGCTAAGCACATGCACTATATCATCAATTTGATGGAGTTCGTAGAGTGTGTGCCTGCAAAGCTTGCTATGTTCAGCAACTTTATGTTTGCAAGCACATCATATCATAAGTCAATAGCAAGCTTAACAATCATTTCTTTAATGGAAATAAAATATTCTACCCCTTATGACTTAAAGCACTATTGTATAATTTTCTAATGAACTTGAGTCAAGGCTCATAATCAGAAACAATTGAAAGAGTTTGTTTATCTACTCAGCAGTAGGCATTATTTGTGCCTGTTGCTGGCTTGATTTGATATCTTATTAGAAAATAAAACAATTTGAAACTTAAAGGCCTTTTTTATTAGTCTCAAATAAGTCTTGTTCTATTTAACACTATTAGTTTCAAAATTTGGAACATTGTTATTTATAGTAAATTAAACAACTCTTGTGTGTTTATTAATGTTATGATGATTTATGATAATACTAAATACTTGGTACCACAAACTAGATAACCTCTACTCATTATACAAAAAGCAATGCACAAATGTGTTTAACTCTGTTTAACATTATGCTCTTGTATGATTCATTATGTTTGGAATGAAACACTTCAGAGAATGCACAATAATCATCATCCAAGTACACTTGGTATTTGTTTATTAGGGTTACAAAACAAAGTTTGAAGAAACTGAACCTTTACACAATCACTTTGTTCTCCATCTGTTTGTATATCAATACTTGAAGATATATGTGAAATGATAAATAAGCCAACCCTTTCCTGTCCTTGTATCTTAGAAACTATGAGTGGCAAAAACCCCGGAACATAAGACTATCAGAAAAATACAATGAACTCTCTACAGAGTAAGAGTTTGTCTTATTTAATATTGTACATAAAAACCATTGAACATTTTTTTTTAGGAAATATGTTTTACAAATAATTATGTGTGGTGGTTCAGAACCCTAGGTGCGCTAGTCCCACTTGGACCAGTTTTTTTATTAAAGATTACATTCACTTTCATATCATTTTTCTGTTTTCTTCATTTAGGCTATGCTTTTGACCATGATGCCAGATTTTAAATGATAATACTGCCAGATCTAATTCCAATTTTGAATTTTATTATTTTTTCATAAAAATTACTGATTATTTACTCAATAAATAAATAAATGAATGATATCGACTAGATATTGGCAATTAAGTCTACCGTTTGTACATTCTTGTTTTGTATTGTTCTATAAATGTGAAATAAATAATTATTGTTGTTTCCAAATAAATCCTAAACTCTGATGGATGGATTGGGCAACAATGTTTATTTTATCACAAACTTAATTTGCTCAACAAAGTAATAAAAGTGAATCCTAAAAATGGTTTTACCGGAGTCCACTTTGTGTAAACTAGTTTTGGCTTTATTGTGTACCTATAGTGATAACATAATGGGATTGCAATGATAAGATAACCCATGGTCTCTTCTCATTAAATGTAACTTTGCAATCATAACTGGATAATTCGAGAATATTTATTGCTATCTAAACATTTGGCAATAAAAACTCACTAAAACTTTAAAGCAAAAATATAGTATAGTAAGCAATGTACTTTTAAATTTAACTAAAAATGTTGCTTTCACCAAACAAATTTCATTACTGAGGTATTGTCAGTCTAAATTCAAGTCTATAGACATAGTTAAAAATGATTTTTTTTTACTATTATTATCATAATAAAGGTCAGTGAAGTAGAGATTTCAAAAATTAACATATTCTAGTTTTCTGCAGCTTTAAGGAGTAAATGTAACCCTTTTAACTTTTAAATTATGTTGATTGTACTGTATTAAAAGGTTATTTTGCTCTTCAGATATTCACCAACGAACGGAAATGCTACACTCGCCAGGAACTTGCCCACCACAGACGAAAAGGAGACCTTGATGACACTTCACACAGGTATAAATTTACTAGAATTGTCTCTTTATCTCCATCTTCTCTGTCTTTCCTTTTTTAAATAGGATAAAACTAATCTCTCTATCGACTTTGTCTGTCTTTAATCCTTATAATATTTTCGGCCGTTTACTCCTTCTAAACTAAGCAACGGATTTTGATATGGTTTTTACTGTTTTTTTTAGAGAATTTTTTTACGTAAAATACATTTTAGTTACATTTTCGTTAGTAAATTGCAGCCGTGCGAAGCCAGGCGGATCGCTAGTACCTAATAACTGCTTAGAATTTCGCGACGCGTAAGCATTGATGTAAATCAATTTAAACAGTTTGTATCTTGTATATTGCAACAAATCAAATTCCCGACCTAACGTTTCCGAGCCCTTTTCTGATCTCATGTCTAGGGGCCGAATCCCACCTGCTCGTCTGTCCCGTAAGACCTGAAAAGTATTTGAAACGTTGGGAATTTGAATTGTAGCAACAAACGCGATACAAACGGTTTAAATAGTTTCATTTCAATATAGTTGTAGTCATTATATGTTGAGGTGTCACCAATGGCATTATTGTTCATTTCTTTCCTGTTAATTGTGCTAGGCAATAGTAATGCTGTCACGTCATATGCCATTGGTGATAGCTATACCTACTGAGTTGAAGAGTACTGGCTCAATATCAATAATACTCAGAAAATCTTCCATATTATGCCAAACTCTGTATTGTCTGCCAACCAATATTTTTGTCTTAATAAAAAATTGCCTGAGCTACCACAACTTCAGCCTAAAATACAGGCTTTGCACGCAGCAGAAATACGATTCATGAAAAGAAGAATTAGTAACTTTTCCCTAGTTTTATGTGGACCATATCACAATGAAAGTCAGTTTGTGTCCTAAAGAAGAAAATATATAGTTAACAATAATAGGATTTCTAACTGGCCTTATTTTGTAATAAGTAATGCTTTGCAATGGCTTCTATAATCCCCTTATTTTCTGACCTAAATTACGCAATTCTGCGACTTTGTTCGTATTGTAATTTATCTGAAGTCATAACGATAATTTCTGGCAATATCTAATGTCAATTACTGCGCTCATATCACTAAATCTACTGGCGATAAAATATATATTAACATTTTCAACGTCAACGATTCATGGTAGTCACACGCTACATCAACATAATGTTAAACTGAAACCTTAAACTAAGAACGTAGGTCGCTGTTACACCGTCTAGTCATAAACCTGTAGGCGTCAAAACAGTCTGTAAAAAATCTTCTAAATGACAGTCAAAACTGTATCTGTCAAGTAGCGTGGTTTTGAAGGAGAAGGCGGTCGAAGACACGATAAGGACAGACAGGGTCGGATAGCGTTTTTGTTTTATACTATGTAATGAAGATAATGTAGAAGAAGAAAATAAAGATTTCTAAAATGGAATTTTTCGCTACTGTCGATTGTTTCGTTTCAATGGCACATTAGTAGACCTAGAAAACTTCGCAACGATGCGATATTCAGCTAAATCCCCTCGATGTCTGTTCAGTTCAGTAAGCAGCAAAAGTACTCTCTTCTGTTTATATCTTTCACTGTGTAGATATATCTGCTGCTCACTGTACAAAATCCACAATGTTTATTTAGTTATTTGGATCGACAGTAATTCGTCGCAGTTTTAGCTGATACTAAATTTATTTAGAAAAAAACCTCCTAATTCACGGAATTTAGATAGGATTGCGGCTGGATTCGTGGATCAGCAAAGTAATTCTTTTTTACTTATTATGGACCTTCGCAATGTAACGGCAGCGATTATAAATTATCCAAATTTACTTGTCTGCAGAGGCCACCCTCTCTGCGAATTCTGCGAAGAACGTTTCATGGACGCGGACGATCTTTACCGCCATTTGCGTAAAGAGCACCTCTACTGCCACCTGTGCGACGCCGACGGACGGAACCTGTACTACGCGTCGCACGCGGCGCTGGCGCACCACTTCCGGACCGACCACTACCTGTGTGAGGAGGGCGAGTGCGCCGGGCAGCACCTCACGGCTGTGTTTAGAAGCGAAATTGATCTCAAAGGTACTGATGAAGAATACGGTTTTTTTTCTCAAATTGAAAGAATTCGTTGTAACGGTTTAAGATTAAAAACAAACTTTTATTTAAGGAGTTCCTATCATCATCATTCCTTTCTGTCTGCGGCGTACGTTATACGAGTACGATACTGGAACGTCAATCCCCTAGAAGACTTAGCCTTATTAATGACATTAATAATTTCATTAAGGAATTCCATCAGTTCTACCATGGAACCAATCGTCAGAGCACGCCATTTTTTTACCTATAAATTGCCAGGGCACACGTACGTGTACTGTCTAAGTCGTACGCTTGAAAAACTAATTGAGAGCTATTTTCCTATACGACTTAACTCGAGTCTAATAAGCACGGCATAGATGAGACTTTATGTGACTATTACTTGTTCCAGCTCACAAGGCGACGGTGCACGGCAAGGGGCTGGCGCGCGGCGCGGCGCGGCAGGCGCGCACGCTCGAGCTGCAGTTCAACATCACGCCGCACCCGCAGGCGCAGCGGACGCCTAGGTATGTTTGCATTGTGTATGATGTTAGTTTTAGACGAAGGTTTCAGCATGATTTTAGCCAGTTTCGGCTACAAATAGGTTTCAGAGTTGGTTAACAATCTGTTTAAGTTCGGCTCAATCATACCTCGTTTTTTTTAGGATTAGAAATGTGAATTACAATCTTAGTGACTTGGAAGCAGCGTTGCCAGACGTCCGGATTTTGGCGGGACGTCCCGTTTTTTAGCCTAAAATGAAATGTCCCGCGCGCACAGGCTCAGTCCCGTTTTACGGAGATTCTCGACCAGTAACCTAGATGGTAGTCGTTTTTTGGCAAAGCACCGTATTTTCATTAAAAACATTCTATAGCTGTCTATCGTCACCGTAAATTTAATTTGAAACTCAAATAAGACGATACGTAATAAAAATCTGCTGATTATTTAAGCTTTTTATGTTATGTCCCGCGTTCGATGAAAAAGTCCCGCTTTTTTATACAAAAGGCTTCAAAATCCCGCTTCGTCTGAAAATAAATCTTGCAATCCTGCTTGGAAGTGCTACAATAAAATATATGAAGCGCCTTTATCAATTAGATCATACTGAAATAACACGGTTTGTACGTAATATCTTTGTTAGCAGCTATTATTTATTTTATTATAGCATTTCCCCATGAAAATACTTACCAAGATAATTTACCACATTTCTAATCCTAAAAAACATAATTTTTTGAAATTATGCCTAAAAAGTGTTTCGTTTTTAGAAGTCGGAACCTATAAAAATATGTGGTTCGGTGTCGCAGGGACCGCGAGCGCGAGCGGGAGCGGTCGCCGAGCCCCGCGGCGCCGCCGGCCGCGGCCGCGATCGACACGCGCAGCGACGAGCACTTCCCGCGCCTGTCCGCCGCGCCCGCCGCGCCCGAGTTGCTGCTAGCCTCGCCCGGGACCAAGTCCTACAACGGTACGCCGAGCCTGGCCGCCCGGCTGACGGTCCGACGGATGCAGCCAGGCTGATGACTTTGACGATGAACAGTTGTACATTTCTTTAACTGAGGCTGAAGATTACCACCAGATTACAAAAGTCTAAAGAGTTTTGTGATCGAAATCTACTTTCGTTTTATTTTAAACATTCAAATTAAATTAAAAATGCTATATAATGACAATACAAACAAAAATTAGGGTAATGGGAGGACTCGAACCTGCAACCTCAGCATTCCGTACCTTGCCGCCAATTAGATCTCAATTTTTCAAGCGCCGTGATGTATCTGACAACATAGCTGTCGATTTCGATGCCTTTTAAAGCTGATGAAAGCATGTTTCACCGTGGTGATTTATAGCCATGTTGGCGAAGAATAGGTGGCGGGTAGTCGACATAATTTAAAGCATATTGACGTGTGTTCCAGTGGGCAGCGGGTTGGCTCGCAACGACCGCAACTTCCCCGCTCTGGACGGCGGCGCCAGCGGGCGGCCCGCGCCCGCGCCCGCGCCCGCCTCCCGCGCGCCCGTCGCCGCCGCCATACTGCGCAACTGTACGTGTATTACGCTAAGCCTTACCAATATTGTAAATGGGAAAGCGCGTCTGCTGTCCCCTGGTATCCAGCTAAAAGTGTACATATAGCTGGATACCAGGATGACGGTGCGTTTCCTCCAGAGACTAGCGACGAACCTGAGTTAATCTTAGAAAAAAATCTGCCAGTGAGATTGATGGACTGTACGAGGACGAGAGAAACTAACTATCTTCAGTGGAAAGGCACTCAAATGAAAACTTGTAAAAACTCGCTAGATCCGATACAGTAGGGAAGCTTGGAAGATAGGAGAAGGTTATCAGAGTTGAGAGCACGCACACATGTGTACCGGAGAGCTGCGTTCGAATTTATCTTTCTATTGCAGCCAAACCGAGCATGTCGATCCAACTGCACAGCCAGCCGACCAGCGCGAGCAACTTCCGGCTGACGCAGACCAGCGGCCACCGCGCGGCGCCGTCCGCGGCGCGGCGCGCGGTCGACGAGGACTTCCCCTCGCTGGGAGGACGGGACGACTTCCCCTCGCTAGGGGGACGCGACGACCATCCCAGCATCGGGGCCGCCTCGCACCAGCCCCCCAAGGTACTACAACTCGGTGATGCGGAGCCGCGGCCGCCGCTCGCCCGGGGGAGGTGTCCCCTCGCTAGGATGGCGAGGGCGTGCCGCTCTCGGGCTCGCATCACATCAGCTGCGTAAGGTACCAAACGCTTTTAATTGAAATGTGTGTGTCAATGTTTCGCCAAAATATCTGTGCAATGGTTTATGAAAGTACGGAAAAAAACAACCCGTGGCTCACTAAGAATACCATGGTGAGCCAGCCGATGTAACCCACACAGAAGGCAGCTCTGGTGATTATAACGGTACCTAGTGACTAAAATTACAACGGTCTAGTACGAGTGTTCGCGCTGAGTTTGGTGACGGGATCGTTGCCGCCTCGCCTACTAGAGTACAGGGAGCAGCAGAAATTGCTGAACCCTCTAGGAGCTCAAAAGATCTACACAAGTTTACGACTGAATCGTGTGTGAATTTTGACCTCTCCGACTGTGTGATCCGTCGCTGACCGTACCGCATCATTAGAGCTCCCGAGCTTTAAATGTTCATATAATCGAACGCGCATTGATCAGCTTCGTCCTTTTCTCGCCAGGTAACCATGATCAACAGTCAAGAAATGGAGGTGCTGAAGAAGAACACGACGAACGCTCAACCTAAAAAAGCTCAACTGACCAGCGAGGCGTTCCCCGCGCTCGCGTCCAACTCGGCGCCCGCCGCGCCGCCCAAGTGGATCACCGTGCCCAAGCCCAAGGACAAGCCGCGGCCGCGCGCAGAGCCGCCGCCACAGCCCGCCTTCAACCCCGTCGCCGACTTCCCCACGCTGCCCGCCAACAAGGCCAAGCCTAAGAAGGCCTCCGCGCCCGCCAAGCCGCAGCCGCAGCAGAAGCCGGTCCAGAGGGCCCCACCCCCGCCCCCCGTCCAGCCTGACAGTAATGACGTCAAACTCAGCAAGAAAGAGAGAAAAAAACAGAACAACGCTAAAAAGGAGAACCTGTACGACATCGACATGAGTCTCGTCAACGGCATCGAGGACCTGAGGTACGTCGACTCGGCCACCCTCGCGGCCTCCGCGACCGCCCCGACGCAGGTGAAGAATATAAACACCGTCGACTCCGCGGTCGCGGCGCCCGAGAGGAACAGGAACGGCGGCACCGGCGACTTCAAGCTGGCCGTGCAGGAGTACCCGCCTCTCAGCTCCAAATCTAGCAACGTGGTGCCGGTCAACAGCACCGCGCTGTCCATGAAGTCCGTCCTGCAGAGCAAGAAGGTTCCCAACGGAGTGCCGCCCGGTTTCAAGTCGCGCCCGGCCTGCGACGGCATGACTTTTACCAACTCGTCCGGGCAGACTTTCCCGGCGCCCGTGCACTCGTACATCCCGCCTCCCAATTTTGAAAACAGAAACCGCGCTCTGGTGCAAAAGTTCGCGGTGGCTCTGGGCGGCGCGGCCGCGGTCGAGGACTTCCGGGTCGCTTCGCGCGCTTTCCGCGACAGCATCATCAGCGCGGACGAGTTCTACCTGCACTGCGAGTCCGCGCTCGGGCCGCAGCTGGAGGCGGTGTTCCCGGAGCTGGTGGCCCTGCTGCCGGACATCGCGAAGCAGCAGGAGCTGGTGGTGGGGCGCGACGCGCAGCTGGACACGTGCGGCGCGTGCGGCCAGCTGCTGGCGCGCGCCGACCGCGCGCCGCACGACGCCGCGCACTGGCCGCCGCTCGCGCCGCGCTAGCTGCCGCGCCGCAAGACCTCGCTCAGCCCCTTCGCTTATCTCGAAATACTCAACTTCACACGCACGTTTAAAAATAAGGACCATAGAGTGGCTGAATAAAAATATCTTGGAATTCGGATCTTGGTAGTTTTAAAAGCGCAGTGTTATTGTAAATTTCGCTTAAAATTGTTGTAGCGTGCTTACTTTTAAACGTGCGGATATAAATATTCTGTTCGTTTGAAACTTTTACCGATGTCTTACTCTTTCAAAACGTATGAAAAAATAGTCTATAATTAGTCTAAACTATAGAAGACTGTTGTTAATATCTTGAAGACTATAGTTTAGTCTGATTATGAACTAAATTCGTATGCGGGGCGCATCGTTTGACTCGTGTGAGCACGAACGCACTGAAACGCCCCCATTGTCAAACAGACCGATACAAAAGGGCCAATGTAAAAAGACCAAGCTGTGAAATCTGTGTATAATGCGGAATGATTAGCGTGGCATCGAAACCTGTCCGATAGTAAATAAATGTATCATGTATCATATACATACATTCGTCGTGTAACATAGCGCAGTGGTGAAAGTGTCTTCATGTAAGTATTTAGAAATGTAAAGTAAACAGCGTTATTCGCTAAACGAGCTAAACAAGGCGTCGTCCCGATCGTACGCAAATAAACGACCACTATCACACGTTCGATTCGTGTGAACGCGCGATCAAACTGATGCCAAGTCGTTTCGTTCTAATAGAACTCGTTTACATGACCATCGCAAGTTAATTATTCGCATTCTATTTGGATTCTTGTCTATGTGCGATGATCGCATCGTCATCGCTTGTTCGCGCGATAGTCGTGGAATAGTGTTCTTTTAGGACTTAGCGTGGGGGCTACCATCACGATCTGAAAGTCTTTTTCGTTCAATCGGGGCGAGTAGAATCATTGTGTTCAAAAAAGATACATTAAATACTACATTAGTGTCACTAGACATAATTTTGTAAGTTTGAATTGTGAACGAAAGAGTGCTAGAATGGTTGGTTTATGAGTCACAAGAATTAATATATGGATCTTAAAATGAAACAATGGAGTAGAGCTTGTTAATGCGCCTATTGCTCTTGTATCTAACGCTGTTTGTAGCTTGTTGACAGCATTGTTTCGCGCATGATAGCGGAGTAACGATGTGAAATATTGTTTCTAAATTTACATTAATTATATATTTTTTACCATTCGAGTAGAAGTTACTCATTGTGTAAAATATTTTTGTTAAATAATTTTATTGCTTTAACTGTAACCTTCTTTAATTGTACTAAATGTTAGTACTGACAATATAAACAGTTATAAATGATGAGCAAAAAAAACATGGAACTGATATGATAAAAAAATAAAGAACATCTTGCGTTTATTATCAAGTAATTTCAATTTTCCAGTACGTTCAGCAGTTTGCCCCATGCATTAGTTTATATTCCCTTCAATAAAATTTTATATGTCGGCGCATGAATGAATGCGTCGAATGCGCCGACACATTACATTTCTTCACATAAATAATTTCAGAGTTTATTTTTCAAATTGGATATCAATCAATCAACTGTGGTAGATATCAACTCTGTCATTATTGGCCTTGCCCGGAAACAAGTTTTACAGATATGCACTGCATAAAACAACACTTGTAAATTTTGTCATTGAGAACCGTACATCGGTTCGTTATTTTCAATAACAATAGTCCTATAAAGAAACTTATTTATTAGGAAACTTTACTTAGGTACGTTGTGAAACAATAGCCCATTATCTAAGAATTTTTATTGCTAATCATCTACTATAGATTTATTATTAACTATTGATGTATAGTCGCCCACAAAATTGCTTTTTTTAGATCGTATTACAAAGCGATAAAGATTCAAAAGTAGTTGAGGAATTTCGTGGTCAACTATACTTGTAGCAGCATTAATACATTGGCGTCTAGGTGTTCCTGCTTCATAATCTATTTAGGTATCTTTAGTTGCTCAAGTCGGCAACCTAACCTCGGGTGTGCCTTATAAATCGTATACTCCTCAGGACGATTTATTAAAATTGATCCCTTCAATCTTTTAAGACTTTTTATGCATGCTAGTTGACCGTGATACAGACAATATGTTGCTTAAGTTGGGATTATGGTATGTATCTTATTTATGAATCAAATGTTATTTTTAGCGTGAGTGAGCTACTAATTGTTTGCTAATAATTTAGTTTTCAGGTTTGTACTGTCATATCGCATCAGAGAAGGTTTCCTGATGTTTTTATCTTCGGTGCCGCTACTGCTGCTTATCAAGTAGAAGGTGCTTGGAATGCAGATGGTTAGTAAGCGACTATTTTATTTACTTAATTAAATACGCCAGTGTGGTATCAAAAAAAACGCCATTCCCGTCTCGAGGATATACATATGTCTCCACTCTTTACTTACAGAGTAGTTATAATATTAGTTTCAGTTCTGTCTGAGCGGAAAATAATTATTTTTAAGAGATAATCAATAACTCGACAACTTTGTTGGCTGCTATATATTTTCAATAGATACAAGTCCCATTTGGTAGTAAAGTCCATTTATACGCCGCACCGTGCGCAGGCAAGAATGTCCAAATTACAAGCGCGATTTCGATGTATTTATTTGTTTCAGGCAAAGGGGAAAATATATGGGACCATCTCGTCCACAACAGACCGGAGCTTGTAAAAGACAACAGCAATGCCGACGTCGCAGCAGATTCCTACCACAACTACAAGCGAGACGTCGAGATGATCAGAGAACTCGGTTTAGACACGTACAGATTCTCTATGTCGTGGTCCAGAATCCTTCCTGACGGATTCACCAATTACATCAACGACGCCGGCGTTAATTACTACAATAACTTAATAAACGAACTGTTGAAATATAACATCAAGCCTATGGTCACTTTATATCACTGGGATCTACCCCAAAAGTTGCAAAATATCGGTGGCTTTATGAACCCTCTTATTACTGATTGGTTCGAAGATTACGCGCGGGTGGCGTTTGAGAATTTCGGCGATAGGGTGAAGCTATGGATCACATTCAATGAGCCTGGCGAGTTCTGTAGTGGCTACGAGGGCGAAGAATACCCGCCAGCCGTGAATATGACAGGAATTGGGGCTTATGCGTGCGCAAAGAACGTCGTTATAGCTCACGCGAGGGTACACCGCACGTATCACAAAGACTTCAAGGCTCAAGGCGGAGAAGTCGGTATAACGTGCAATGTAGGCGCTATGTTACCACTAACAGAATCCTACGAAGATCATTTAGCTGTAAAACTAGAGGATCAGGCCAACGTAAGTTTAAATTGTTGATAAATTAACTGTTACTCGCAGCTTCGTTCACGCAGTTTTTTTAAAGAATTAATTGCGGTATTTGCTAGTAGAAAAGCGCTGATTATCATCATATACTGAGAACAGCACTGGTACTCAAGACGATACTGCTCACAATATCTGATGATTTACCCGAAGATGCATCCGGTCTTTTAACATAAAACTGCCGCGAGACTCGGACTTATTAATAAAGCGGATCACTCACGTATTTTTTAAGTCGTGGACGCGCCACCGCCGCGGGGGCTCATGATTGAGGACCACGGACTGGTCATGTCGGGCATTTCTCGACTTAAAAAATATGTGAGTGATCCGTTTTATTAATATACATCCGGACGTCGTTGATCAGACAGGATTCCACGTCGAAGTGCTCGTCTTTCTAGTTGAAATTACGCTTTAAATTCGAGTGAAAATCACGCGAGTTTAAATCAATCATAATAATATAAAGAAATTCGAGTTATACTACGGAATCACATAATGTCCATTTTCCAGTTAAGCTTAGTTGAAAAACTTTTTTTAGGTGGGTATCTTTGCGACTCCAATATTCTCAGCTGAAGGCGGGTTCCCAAAAGAATTGTCCGAAATCGTAGCGAGAAATAGCGCGGAGCAAGGGTTCCCGCGCTCGCGTCTGCCCGCTCTCAGCGACGACGAGATCGCTCTCATACGCGGCGCGAGCGACTTCTTCGGCTTGAACCATTACACCGGAGAATACGTATCCGCTACTAAATACTTAGACAAGTATGCAGATGACGACGTCAACGTCGGGTATTATGTACAGGACGACTGGCCGAAATCGGCTTCGGAGTGGCTTACGGTATGTTCACTTGCTTTATTTTAGCGTAAATTTTTCGTCTTTAAGTTAGTACCCATTACATTTTTAGCTTTAGACTCTAAGCACGTTTACATCAGTTAGTTTAATAAGTCGTGCGTTAGCCGCGAAGGCCGATTTGCTCGCATCGACTGCCGTGCTGCTAATGTTAAACAAGAAGTTGGGAACTGAGGGACAATACACTACACAAAGATTCCACCTTATTACAGTAAAACAAGGTATAAAAATTGATAATTTTTGGTGTAGTCGGTACGAAACCTTTAAGTAATTATTATTAGGTAAGCGGAATACCTCAATCCCATAGCTCAATCCTGTACTCTAGTGACCTAACGTTGGAGAGCGGCGCCATGGTTACACGGTTTTTGTAATGGGATAAGGTTGGGAGACGAAAAAATGTTGGTATACTTCAATAGGTATTACGGTATTTATAATGTAACGTAGGGTGGGGGTCAGTGTCCCGGGTCGATAGCGATGGTCAGATTGTGCGGCGCGTACGTAGGGTCCACGACGCGCGAGCGCGCCACCTCCTTGTACACGAGCGCCGAGCGCCGCGGCCGCCGCGCGCGCGCCGCGTCCGAGAAGTCCACCTCGTACAGCCCGAACCGCTCCCTGCGCACACGGGTAAGGCTTACGCTACGCCGACGGCTGCCGCACCAAGCAACCGTCAATATGGTAATCTAACCGGGGTTTTTGACTTTTCATAGCTGCTTTTCATTCATATCAAATCATCTCATACTATTCTATTATAACCACTTAGATTCTATTCACCCCGTCTAAAGATATGAGTCTAAAATAAAAAGGACCAAAGTGCAAAAAGATTGACTTCGTTCCTTATGAAAACGAACTTGGCGTGTGAAACTTGTAGCGATTCTAACGCCATCTAGAGCAACCGCCAATCTGGTTTTATCTAACCGGGGTAAATACAAATTTCATAATGTTTGCTTTATAAACACTTTCAAAACCCTTTGCTGCTTTTGATTAACTAACTATCAGAAAAACGGTGGTTAATTAGAATTTGATTAGCACTCAGGATGTGAAATAATCAAACAGTAAAAAATTGCAAACGGTACTCACGTAAATCCCTCAAACCATTCAAAGTTATCCATCAGGCTCCACACCATATAGCCTTTGACCTTGACCCCATCCTGCAAAGCGTCCAGCGCGCTGTCCAGCGCCGTGCGCAAATACGTAACGCGGTCCTCGTCATCCAAACCACCACGCGACGACCAACCGCCCTCCGTCACGTAGATCACTGGGTCGTTGTATATCTTTTGAAGATTCTTCAGTGACTGGTACAGGGTGCCTGGCCTTAGCTGAAAGAGTAATGCTATACGCTGTATTGATACGTTACGTACGTACGTTAAAAAGACGCAAATGCATTGACTTGAATATATAGGTGGGTGATGAATGACATATTATGAGGCTATGAAACCTCAGGTACACATGGTACGAGTAGGTAGGTAATATTCCAAAACACCCTGGCACTGTACCCCTGCTGGTAACTTTTCCCTACTGTAATTCCACTTGCTTCGTGCTAAGAGTTATCAAGGCTAGTTTGGCATCAAGAGCTTTAGTTTAATAGGTCCTATACTACTTAGTTACTTAGGTCCTATAAAGTGAAGAAATAAGTGGAGAACATACACAAAGCCAGTTTGAAGCAGACTTGGGCCAATCTTCCGACACGAAATCTCCGACATTTAGGTCATCATCTATGGATGGAACTGGATTCTTCACTAGATTTTCAGTACTTGATATGTATTCAGCGCTGTAATGGTTCAAGCCGAAGAAGTCGCTGGATCCGCGTATAAGAGCGATCTCGTCGTCGCTGAGAGTGGGCAGGCGCGAGCGCGGGAACCCTTGCTCAGCGCTCTTCTTTGCGACTATTTCGGAAAATTCTTTTGGGAACCCGCCTTCAGCTGAGAAAATTGGCGTTGCGTGTATACCCCACTGGAAATTTATAATATACATTAAGAATCTATTTACTATTTTAATGACCATTTGGTCTTATCTCTATGGTTCCCCAGACAAAAGGTTTACGGAACTTAGATGACAGTTGCTCCAATGTAATAACCTGACCAGCCAAATCTGATTTCATGGTTGAAAGTGTACGCCAATAAAAAACTAAGAAAAGAGCTAGGAGATTGACGTAGTTTTTAATAGGAAAGTTTAAACTGGCTGGCAGACTGACAAACCCAATCTTGAGTTAAGCAATTTTCCTAGCCTTATGTACACCTAGATAATATTTGTTTTAAACCATAATGATACTTATATACTTATAGAAAGCTTGTCAAATAAAAAGTAAGCTTTAGAAAAATTTTATTGACAAACTTACAGCGGCCTGTTCTGCCAGTTTTACAGCCAGTCGATCCTCGTCGGTGTCAGTGTAAGGAAGCATTGCGCTGACACTGTAGGCGATCCCAACTACGCCACCTTGTTCCTTGAAGTCTTTATGATACGCGCGGTACGACCTCGCGTGAGCTAATAAAACGTTTTTAGCGCACAGGTAGTCGCCGATCCCCGTTATGTTCAGCATCGGCGCAAAGGCAACGCTGCCGTAACCGAAACAGAACTCATCGGGCTCATTTAACGTGATCCAATGCTTCACTCTGTCGCCAAATTTTTCAAATGCCAAGCGAGCGAAATCTTCGAACCAGTCGGCAATAAGGGGGTTCATAAAACCCCCCAGTTCCTGTAGTCTCTGGGGTAATTCCCAGTGATATATGGATATCATGGGTTTGATGTTGTACGTCAACAATTCGTTTATTAAGTCGTTGTAGTAGTTGACGCCGGCTTCGTTGATGTTATTGGTGAATCCGTCTGGTAGGATTCTGGCCCACGACAGAGAGAAATGGTACATGTCTAAACCGAGTTCTCTGACCATCTCGACGTCACGCTTGTAGTTGTGGTAGGAGTCCGCAGCGATGTCGCCATTGGTTTTGTCTTTGACGAGTTCAGGCGACCTGTGAAGTAGGTGGTCCCAAATATTTTCGCCTTTACCTGAAAAAGATTTAAACACTTCTTATGCCGATCGAGTTGGTTGGCACTAGGTCTTGCCATTCTACTTATTTGTTGCTTTAACTCTCCTAAAGTATTAACTTACCATCCTCATTCCAAGCACCTTCTATTTGATACGCAGCAGTGGTGGCGCCGAACACGAAATCATCTGGAAATTTTCTTAGTTCACTCGATGAAGCAGTGTAACTCAGCACCAAAGAACTAAAACGATATACGTTTTCAATACTCCAGTTGTTAACCATGTAGGTATTATTTATATTTATCTTACTAATCACACGAAAATGTAGAGCCGATTAACTGCCATGATACATACCAGAATACTATAATTGATTTCATGTTTAGCTTTATTTGTTGACTGGATCCCAAAAAAAACTGGTTATGTCACAATAAAGTTTCTGAAATTATGTTAAATTTTAGAATATTAAAGCAGAAGCATTTTTGCAATTTAGAAAAAAATTGGCTCTCTGTAGGCGTATTTCGTCCCCGAGTTTATATTTGACTGCTTCCCAAGTGTAAAAAATAATTCAACAGTCATAGTTAGGTACATAGTTTCACATAATTACTTACTCTATTGTATTATATTTCACGCTTTTAAAATATTTTTTAATCATTGGATAAGGTAATGGGCACCTCATGCAACTAAAGAATACCTATTCTTTTTTCCCAGTTAGAAATGGGTAAGGTATTAAATAAGTATGTTACATATTTGTGCCTTACTTAATCATCTTGTGTCTAAATTGCCTTTCAAATTTGAGAAAGCTTGGAACGTCTCTATTAAGTTGTAAGTAGCTTTGCTTTGTGAAAAATTACCTATTTAATCTTTATTGGAGCAAATTCTGTATTAAAAAGCGTTTAAAATTATAACGACCATGCCCAATTAAAAAACATTAGCTAGCTAGAGCACAATACCCTCGTAATACAGTGCGGCACGTACATAACACGTGCTATGTGGTTAAATACGTAAGATAAAACGTTTAAATACTTAGTTAGGGCTTTTGTCGTTAAAAATATAGCACAGCTTTTACACAGGTTCAATACGATGAAATTCGTAGCTGTAATGTGGTGGTATGTATTGCGTGTATCATGTTTGATATTTAACCGACGAAAAACGGACGAGGTTCTCAAGTGGACCTGTATATTTGTTTTCATTTTATTTATTTAGGTTAATGTAGAAGGAGGTTTTTCAGTGGGAATTTTATTTCGTTTTAGTTCGTTAATATTCCGTCTTAATGCTGTTAAGTCGCAGTTAAGAAAATTCCCCGATGACTTTATATTTGGTGCCACTACAGCGGCATATCAAGTGGAAGGCGGGTGGAATGATGATGGTAAGTAGGTATAGGCTATGAAGTAGGTAAGCAACTTCTTGGTCGGCTATGCATAACGGATTCAGTGAGAGCAGAAAAAGAAAAAAATATATGATCCATGATTGAATAGTTGCCAAATATAATTTACAATGAGATAACGAACGCACTATGACAAGATGCCTTCATCTTTAAACACAATGGCACTTGTTGTATATTATGTGCGTGGCAGCGGCCACCACTTGGTCGTCTCTTTAATAAACGTATGTGTGCTGTATCAACGTCATCACGAAATAATTACATTATGAGGAGTAATATCTTATTCAGGTAAAGGCGAAAATATTTGGGATCACCTAACGCATAATAACCCACAATTCATAAAAGACAAAAGCAATGGCGACATCGCTGCGGACTCCTACCACAACTACAAGCGTGACGTCGAGATGGTCAGAGAACTCGGTTTAGACATGTACCATTTCTCTCTGTCGTGGGCCAGAATATTACCCGACGGATTCACCAATAATATCAACGAAGCCGGCGTCAACTACTACAACAACTTAATAAACGAATTGTTGAAGTATAACATCAAACCCATGGTATCCATATATCACTGGGAATTACCCCAGAAGTTACAGGACATGGGTGGCTTTATGAATCCCCTTATTGCCGATTGGTTCGAAGATTTTTCACGCCTGGTATTTGAAAAATTCGGCGATAGAGTCAAACATTGGATCACGTTCAATGAGCCCGATGAGTTTTGTTACGGCTACGGATACGATGTGTTTGCGCCGATGTTAAATATGACGGGCATAGGAGATTACCTGTGCGCCAAGCATGTCGTGGTAGCTCACGCGAGGGTCTACCACGCGTATCACAAAGACTTCAAGGCCCAAGGCGGAGTAGTGGGAATCGCATTCTGCGTCACCCGGAACCTGCCACATACCGATACCGAAGAGGATCGCATAGCTGTTATGAAAGAGGAACAGGGAACCGTAAGTTTCAATTAGTATTCGCAAATAAATTACTTACTCTGACCTGATGGTTCTGGTCGGGTGGGTATCTTTTATGTATTTTTTCTAAAGTCTGTAAGTACCTAGAATAGGGCATCGATCTAAATATCAGTCGGACACTTTTGTATTTCCAGTGGGGTCTCTACGCGACGCCCATATTCTCATCCAAAGGTGGTTCCCCAAAAGAGTATTCCGAAATAGTGGCGCAGAAAAGCGCAGCGCAGGGGTTCCCGCGGTCGCGAATGCCTTCCTTCACTGAGGAGGAAATCGCACTCGCACAAGGTGCGAGCGACTTTATGGGAGTGAATCATTACACCGCACAATATATATCGGCTACTCAGTACTTGGAAGAGGCAACAGTCCCATCTCAAGATGATGATATGTATGTCGGTTATTATACTCCGGATGAGTGGCCCACAGCTTCTTCGTCGTGGATAAAGGTGAGTTCTACATTCAGTTATGTCCAAATTTATTAACATTGTAGTGAAACCCATTGTATTTTTAACCGAGTGCCAAAAAAGAGATTATCTAATCGACCCATTCATTTTGTGAAAGTCAGTTCACATACCTATTACTTTTAACCATGCGCACAGGGTTTTTGACAATTAATTTCTTGTTGGATTTGTATACTTTCAGTACGGTCTCGTAGTCAAGACGTGATCTGATGATGGGATCCGTGGTAAAAAAAGAAATCCCTTAATGGGATAATGAATGACTTAAAAGAGCTCAACAGATACATTATACCTGCCTATGAAGTTTGAAAATTTCCCTGACTTTCCCTGACTTCGTGCAAATGGGACTACCGCACGAGGATGAGCATACTCTTACAAATAAAAAAAAATCAGTAATCAACTGACGAGGATATCAATTGCGCTGTTAAGCCGACGTTGTGTTTTCTAGTGATTAGTATGCATTTAACAGTCCACATCTCAAAAACTACAGACCCGATTTTGATTAAACTTGCACTGTTCCCTAAATTGAAAGAATTTTTCTAATCCGAGGTCCAGTTTCTAAGAAATGCGCTGAAATACATACATACATACAAGGCAGGGAATGTACATAAATACATATACATACATTCATACATACAATTATGCAATTTGGCACGTGTTCAGAAGCCTTCATAAAGTAACATAGATACATACATTTTCAACAATATTACATAACTTGTCCCTTTTTAAATCTGTTAAAAACGTTTGAAGGCTAATGTTCATACTTCTTTCAGTTGATGCCCAACAGCTTATATTTAGCACTGAAGCATGTAAGAGACAACTACAACGACCCAGTGATCTACGTGACGGAGAGTGGTTGGTCGACGAACGGCGGCTTGGAAGACGACGACCGCGTGCGTTACTTGCGAACTATGCTGAACAACACGCTGGATGCTTTGCAGGACGGCGTGAAAGTCAAGGGATATATGGTGTGGAGCCTAATGGACAACTTTGAATGGATGGAGGGATACACGTGAGTATTGAGCATGGCAGTGCCTGCAATAATGGAAGCCCAAGGTGAAGCATAGTTGAGAAATTAGCACCTAAGCAACATATAACGTATTGTGCCGCAAGTAGGGACTTTGACATGGGCCTTCCGCTCGTTCCCCAAATTTATGCGAATTAGTTTACTAACAATTTTGAATACCTCTAGCTAGAAATTTTAGTAATAATTTTATGAATACCTGCTCCTTGTTTTGAACTCTGGTCTGGCAAACCTGATGGGTTTGGTGGACATGGTATTTGGTGAACATTGTGTTGTGGATGTTTATTACAGTGTAAGTAAATCCTACAACTTGCAATCTACATCTACAAATTATACTCTACATACGAGGAGTTTCACACGCCAAGTTCGTTTTTAATGTTATTAAATATGTATGTTAGTCTTTAAGGTATTTTTTCTATGGGCCTATGCAGCCTGAAATAAATGTTTTTATTTATTTATAAAGAACGAAGACAAAATTTATGTACTTTGATCGTTTTTATTTTATACTGTTATCTTAAGACGGGGTTAATAGAATCCAAGGGGTTATAATAAAATGGTATGAGGTGATTTGATATGAATGAAATGCAGCTATGAAAAGTCAAAAACCCCGGTTAGATTACCATATTGACGGTTGCTTGGTGCGGCAGCCGTCGGCGTAGCGTAAGCCTTACCCGTGTGCGCAGGGAGCGGTTCGGGCTGTACGAGGTGGACTTCTCGGACGCGGCGCGCGCGCGGCGGCCGCGGCGCTCGGCGCTCGTGTACAAGGAGGTGGCGCGCTCGCGCGTCGTGGACCCTGCGTACGCGCCGCGCAACCTGACCATCGCCATCGACCCGGGACACTGACCCCCACCCTACGTTACACAATAAATACTGTGATTCAATGTTTTGCTTTTTACTTCTATGAAATCCGAAAGTACACCCCCTGATACGCAAGCCGCCATTTAAGGAATTTGACTTTTTAAAGAAAATTAAAAAACAGCATTTTTAAAAGTTATCTATCACATTATTAAAATATCTTTTGTCTGAATTTTAATTTGATTTTCGATATTCTGTTTTATGGCAATAAAAAACAACGGGGCACCCTATAGCTGGCTAATCAATAAGTACTTCGTGTCTTGCTTTTAAGAAATGAAAATCTATTAGTGTATTGTATTCAGATATATTGTATATATTTATTTTTGATTCGCATATAAACAGCCAAATAAAATGCTTGAAAACCCATGTCCCTCGCTCTACTTGTCGCTCTTGCCCCACCCCAAGAAACCTTTGACGAGGCCGGTGATCCCGGCACCTTGCTTCTTGCTGTCCGCGGCGCCAGTCTTGTCGTCGAGGTTCGGAAACTCTATGAAGTTACACGCCAGGTCGAAGAAGAGCGGCTTGCAAGGAATCGCCTCCATAGGCGGGGGCAACTTGAAGATATTAGGGTTCTTAGTCAACACTTGAGTATCCTCGCGGTATTCGTCCAGGCGATCTACTAAAGGCTTCTTGTCTTTATACGATTTGCCGCTCGATGTGTATTTAGTTTCTTCATCCTGATCGTCGTCGTCTTCCAGTACCGAATCAGCGTGGACTTCGAACTTGCAGCTCTCTATGTCTTTCTTAAGAACTTCGAGTTTGTCCAAGAGCTGTTTGTCGTCAAGTTTGCTGGCAATGGATTCCGCGGTGTAGGTGCTGCAGCGTTCGAGCATGGCCAGCGCTTCCCTGAAGCGCCTCAGGCCGGTTAGCACTTGAGCGATGTAATAGCATCGGAACGCTTTGTACGCCTTCATCTGGGTTTCGATCTCCTGTTGATATCCCGCGTCGTTTTCGAAGCCAGGCAGCTGTTGCAGCTCGGTAAAGTTCTGCAGAATGATCTCGTACAGTCTGGTCAAGTCCTGAGGTCGCACTTTCTTCCCGTCGATCTGAGTGTTGTTCTTCCGAGCGGTCTCGGCCTGTTGCACTAGCAGGTTGTTCCGTTCGATGGTGCGCATAAGACGGAGGTACATCAAGTAGGACAGTAGATAGTGGACGCTGGTGTTCTCGGTGGCCTTGAGTTTGGGATCGTTTTTGATCTCATCCTTGACGGCGGAGATGGCGTCTTTGACGTCCATGAGTATGTTCTCGAGGATGTCGATGCGAGCTTCGGTGGCGGTCGCGGCGGCGGCCGAGCGGTCGAGGTCCTGTAGGGTGATGAGGAACAGACGCGCCTTTTCCGGGCGGACGGTCGCGCGCCGCCCGCGCCATTCTACCTCGTGCATAGCGCCCGACCGCGATTGTCTGCAACACAATACACATACCGACACGGTTATTATGCAAGCTAGGTAGAGCAGTTGGCGGTTTATCCATTAATTACATCCATTTATTATCTTGTATAAGGACAACAACCAGCAAACTACACTTAGATAACAATAATGACCAACAAAATTACTGGCAGTTCAGACTTTAGAGCTGGATAAACCATGTGCCCCTAGGCACTTCGAGTTCCTGGATACCTCTACCCAGTGCCGGTTTTAGCACTACCAGCGCCCTGGGCGAGACTTATACGGCGCCCCTAACTGCAATTCAAACCCATATGAAAAAAAGGCGCCTGCGGTGCCCCTTTATATCCGGCGCCCTGGGCGGTCGCCCAACCGCGCCCCCCCCTAACGCCGCTACTGCCTCTACCATTTCTTACTTGCTATTTTTTTTCATTATTTATAATTCAATTAACCATCACCTTGATGCCTGTCTTGACTGATATTAATAGGTCGGTATTTTAAATGTGAAGCCGGGTTACTCACTTGGCCTGCGCCATGAGCGTGTCCAAGTTGTCGATGAGGCCCTGCCCGCGCATGGCCACCAGGTCGCCGGCCGCTGATTGGTCGCCGATGTTGTACGCGCAGTAGCGCAGGCTCGGCTTCAACTCCTCGACCTGCACACGGATCATATTATTAATAATTAATTAAACAACAAAATACAGCGTAAGATGGCAACTAGCAACCAACACTCATTAGTGGTTTTTGTATACAAAATAATAACACAAATACTAGCACTTTTTTTTATGAAATAGGATGGCAAACAAGCAAGTGGGTCACCTGATGGTAAGTGATCACCAATTTCAAATTCGCGTTCGACATAATGGCGACCTGGCGTGTGAGCGGCAACTTTTGTAAGCGTTGTTGGCGGTGAAAGGGTTAAATTTGTAGCAAATTTCTACCTTCTGCTTGTAAACGAGCCTCTCCTCCTCCGCTAGGGCAGCGCACAGTTTCTCCAGTACGAGCTGCGCGCGCTGCAGGCTCTCGGCCGCCGGGCGCCATTGCTGCAGCTCCACCAGTAGAACGCCGCCGAGCCAGGCCGCGTACGCGCCGGCCTCGAGCTGCGTGCGTGCGTCGCATACGCCGCTCTGTGACAACACGGTGTTTCATGAACCCAATGACACAAAAGTGTACAAAATATTGATATCAATAATGAAAAAAAAAATAGAAATTATGTTACCATGGATATGATTCAAAGCTACAAATATGTAGAAACTTTATAGTAAGAGTAATACAGTTTAGTTTCTATTTGTAGCTTTGAAGTTTAAAAAGTTTATAGTACCTACCTATAAAAACAAAAGTGATGTTAGTGTTGCGTTCCATACATTAATTAATACTATAGTGCCGTCACTAGTATATGGGGCGCGATGGAGCGTTTTCCCGAGGCATGCCCACTATTATTTGACTACACGTGGTATTAAAAACAAAGTACAACAAAACAAAAAACACTGCTTTTCTTTTTTTTTACCAACTCTTTCAAACTTGGGAGTAAAAAAATATACGAGGTGGCTTAGCTGCTTAGTAAATACGAACGGTAGGTCTTAAAGCTTCTGTCCTATTATAAGGCTGGCCAGATGTACCTACCTAGAACACAACCTAATATGAAACTTATTCTGTTCTCATGTAAACGTCTTTTGTAAACCTTAGAATTTAATCTTGCACAATCATCACCATCAGTATTCATGCTAAGTCATTAAAAAACACTTCTTAAGATAGGGCCGCAATTTCTCAAGAAACTATAATTACCTCACACAATTCGAGCAGCGCTTGCGCGTGGGCGTACGCCTTCTTCAGCCGCGACGCGAGGTGGAACTTCTTGCGCGGCTCCGTGTTGGCCTCCTGCCGCAGCTGCATGGCGTGCGCCCACGCGCGCTCGGCCTGCAGCAGCGGCACGCACAGCAGCCGGGGCTCCGCCTTGGGCCCGGAAACGTGGCCCGTGGTCACGTCTCGCCGGCGGTAGTGCCGTCTGTCGCCCTGGCACAGAATAAATAATAGTACTTACTACCGTACAGAAACTTCTCTTTTACAACCGCGATTAAACGAAATCCAACAAGACAGCCGGCGCAATTACTGGCACAGGAGGTATTCTAGCTTAGCCCCCAGGTTGGCAACGCATCTGCAATCTCCTTGGTGTTGCGGTTGTCTATTGGCGGTGGTGATCACTTATCTGTTTACTCTTGCTTGTTTGTCTTCCTATTTTATAAATAAAAAACAAGAATCTAATCCATCAGTGCTGCTTTTTCTAACTAGTGTCATAATCATATCTTCTTTATTTTCTTTTTATAGTAAAAAGCAAACTCGCTATCTGTTCCTGTCTGTTCTCGTAACTTCAGCCACCTACTGCTTTTAAACCACGCAACGGATTGTGATACGGTTTTCACCGTCATTTATAGATTTTTTAAGATGTTTTTTTATGTACATTACATCCTAATTGTAGCCGTGTGAAGCCGGGGCGGGTCGCTAGTATGATTATAAGAAAAGCATGCACCCATGGACAACTAAAACTTGTTCAGTCGTGTCATGGCCGCAATAACAGGTATTGTAAAATTATGAATCCTTTTAGCTGTTGCCTGTCTAGTTTGCTGTTGTTTACTTTATCTGGACAAGGTTTGCCTATCGGTATCCCATAGCAGTTGTGCGTATTCCCGGGATATAAGTACTTAGCCCTAAATTTAGTCCATGTCAGTCTTCCATATACAAACTGTCGCGTTGTCGTGTCGCGCTTGTCCATTTTCGAATAAGTGACGAGCGGACCCCTTGTCACAAGGCAGGAAGCTTGTATCACAGGAAAACAAATATCTTCTTTTTTCCACGATTTACACACGTTCTTACATATACAGCGTGAAGTGTGGGAGATTACTGGCGATAATATAACAAAAGAGCGTACAAAATACCATTATTTACGAGCTATTAGTTCAGATGTACCTAATTCGTTTAGAATTATTATAATTCTAAAGATTTTGGATCTTTTATACACATAATGGGTATGGTAAACTTCTAATAATATTATACAGAAAAACTATATAAAAAATAATAGCAGTCGACGTGCCGAAGCCCAGTCCGTGATGCTGCTACGCTCCCTTGGTCAGCCAGAATACTGGCGCTGGTACTGTCTCACCTGCGGTATCTTAAGCACCTTCCGTAGGCAACGGATGCGGCGCGAGCAAGACCCGCGGTAGCGCTTGAAGTCGCCGTGCCGCAGCCCGTGCTGCTGCTAAGCCTCATTGATCACCCAGAAAATTGGCTTATATTATTGACCTACCTGCGGTATCTTGAGAACTTTCCGTAGGCGGCGGATACGCCGCGAGCAGTAGCCGCGGTAGCGCTGGAAGTCGCCGTGCCGCAGCCCGTGCTGCTGCTGCGCCTCCTTGGTTAGCCGGAATACTGGTACTAGTCACGGAACTTATTGTGCGAGTTTAACGAAACAGGAAACCAAGTTGATTTGCAAAATTTGAGGTTCATATAGTTTTATATTAATTTAAAATGCTCCCAATTTACCAGCAAAATAGTGTTTAGAATGCACAGGCAGCTTAAAGCAGATAAAGTGTGTATATCATTTTCCACTTGCATTATTGTTCATGAGTTTGTCTAGTTTATTGAGCAGCTATAAGTAACTCAGCAAATTATTCTTTACTTTTCTTCTCTTTTCAAATCCAAAATTACAGAGAAATATTTGTCTATAGCAAGTACTTAACATAAAAAATAAGAATAACCCCGGCCCTCCTTACATTTGGAGTTTATCAGCTAGACATTCTTAACAGTCTACAGTTGAAAGTGCTAAGATTAAAAAAAATTAAATACATTTCACTAGTTGAATATTTTTATTTTTTTCCTAATTAGATTCTTATTCCTGCCTACTTGTACAAATATTTTACTATCCATTGTTTTTCTCTTCTATTTTCCTTCATATTTAAAAAAAACAAAAATGTTACAGTTATATGTCTATGTATGTAAATTCTTTATTATACAAAAAAGAGATACAGTAATAAACAAATAGTGCTAAATATAAATTCACGAGCGCTGGAGGGGCTACCATAAGCCGGTTATCGCGGGATTGGGGTGACTGGTAGCGAGTTTAGTTAGTAATAATTTTCAATATTGTTTATATGTAATTAGGTATTGTATTTTATTTTATTTTATTTTATTAAGAATTATGTTACTAATATGGAACTAATTGTTCTGGATTAAATAATTTTCATTTCATTTCATAAATAAGTTTTATTGGTAAAAATGACATAAATGTAATCTTTTATAATGATAATACTTAATTAACTATTGCATTGTCTTTGTAGCTTGTTGTATTGTGTGCCACATACACATGCCAAAGTTTAAGCCAGTGAGACCAGTGGGGGTGGTTCACATTTAGCTCGCAAGATTTGATCTAAACACGCAAAGTTAAAAAATTAAACCTTGTGACAACTTACTTCTTGCTTTTAAAATAGAAGTGTTTTATACTTGGAAGTGATAAAATTACTTTAAGCACGTTACAGTCGAATTTAACACTTATGAATGCTAATCAAGTGTAAATTTAAAGTCATTATCATCTTATCAAATAGTACCTAGCTAGTACCCCATTAATATTTCCAACCTATGAACCTCATTTGCACTGTGGCTACAGAGCTGAAAAACTGTAATATAAATGATAGAAAAGCACCTTAAGGATTGGAAATACAACTAAAAATAATAGTATTTATTACATCAATACGTGCTGTGCTTAATAAAATGCCCAGTTTAAGTGTAAAAAGGATACTTTCTAACGTAAGCAAAGTTGGCGGTTTAGCTTCTTCTTTCTCCGTTTCTTCAGTGCCGATTGCCTTCGCATCTCCAGCCTCGCCTTCTAGCACTACCATAATTGATAACAATTGAAATAAACAAGATTTTCTTCAGAATTTCACTTGCACTTTTTAGCGAATAGTTTTCAAAGATCGTATTCGTACCATTCGTACACGCAACGTCATATGTCAAACGTCAAAAACTATTTTTTTCATTCAATTACGACAAGGCAAAGATATTAAAGCAATACAGCCAAGTTCTTCGTAAAGAGGCATTAACCTTTTTTTCTGTTGCCGACCCGGCTTTGACTGTAAGGAATGTGGATAAGGTCCTCAAGTAAATGTAGCTGAACGTAAAATGCGTCTTCATAAGAGGTGCTGCTGCGTGCAGATATTCGAGATGCTGTCGGTTCTAATAATATCTGAAATTCTAATGCTAACGCTTATGAACGAGTTCACTGGTAACCAAAGAATATAATATGAAGGTGTTTTGGCCAGGTGAAAACTTTCGTGCGGCTGCGTCATATTTACCAAAGAGAGTATGAACAAGTTAAAAATACTGAAAATTGTCACATTATCATTAGTCTCCCGGTGACGGGTTTTACTGACGGGTTAGTAAAACCCGTCAGTAGTTTTATGAAGTCTGGTTAATGTTTACAATACCCACTAACTCTCCTTTTTTGATCGTATAGCACGTTCGGATTTGGTTGCAGAAACCAAATTGTTAAGGGATAAAAAACACAAATAAAAAACCATTCCGAAATCAATTGGAGAAATGTCAATTAACTTTAAGGCACTCTTTATTATCCACGTTATAACATAGTTATTAATTAATATATTAATAATACGATTAGTTCAACACAATTTCAAGTTAAAGCAATTAATAACCCCAGAAGCACAATTAAACATTATTTTAACCAATTTAAACGTATGTAATGTTGTATAGTTATAACTTATATGTACGGAAGAGGCAATGGATAGCTTGTTGAGCGTCAACAAAGTATCTCCGTTGGTCGGCTCGGGCGATGCCGTAGTCCGGCTCCAGGGCGGGCAACAACACACTGTTTTGTGAACAAGTGTTGCCAGTCGAGTTCTTGCAGGGAGTGATAGGTTTATGCTTGTTAGCGTTTTGCGCCATGCGTCTGACTCTATCAACGTTGCTTTTGATGGTCACCATCATCTTATGATTCTCCGGCAGATGAAGAAACTCGGCGAGGTCCTGTGTAACAATTTCATAAAATTAAAAAAATATTTGTACCCATAATCAGTTGTGCCCGCAAGTCCGGCGGCCTCCATTGCGGATAGAAGCAATTCATCGTTTTAAAAAGTTTCGTAAGTCTACTTGCAAATATTTTCAGCACTTCAAAATATCAAAATACGGAAATGTGTCAAATTAGCAGCCTTTTTGGTGTTTCACTGAGATTTTCCTAAGTGCCCACTTCCATTGTTTTATAATTTTAACATGTACAGTTCAGTACAGCCAGCACGCGTGCTCAATTTCTGGCTATTCGCTCAGTGCATCTCTCTCCTACTCGGCTAGTTAGAAAAAGACGCACTGTGCGATAAAGCGAGTCACGGTCTGCCGTGCTAGTTATCCTGATTCCTGATACATACTCTTACATAAATAAGGGCAAAAACTTTTTTCTGTTAGATTTGACATTTAAGTTTAGATTCAAATCAAACTTTTTTTAGATAGAACAAACACTACTGATCTGTTGTTGGAACTAAACAGTGTAATAGCGACCTACGTGCATAAGCCTTAAGTTCAAGATCGCGTTTGAAATTATGCGGGCGTGGCGTGTGGGTGACGACAACCTTTGTATTAGCCGCTGGCGTTCAAAAGTGACTAGTACAATATTTATATAAAATTAAAAACAACATTACCTCTCTCACGGCGTCGTACTTGGACAGCAGCCACAGGTAGGTGCACAGGATCAAGAACAACTGGATCTCGCTATTACTGAAGCGCCACATATACTTCAGTATCGGCGAAATGTATTCACGCTGAAAAAAGAGATAATTAAAATACACATTCAAAACAATGCAACACCATTCTACTTATCTGGTTGGTTGATTAGTTAAAGTCACATCAGCTAAAAGTCGTTCGGCGCATTTTTGCATTGCAGCCGCCGTAATTGAGTTGCCGCGCTTAAGATTGGATAAGAGTTATACGATAGATGGAGAGGCGTAGTAGCAGAGGGGTTCCACTCCGCATTGTAAGGTACGCTCGGCCGCCTTGCCTGCAGCGTAGGCAAATCGCAGTAGGTTGTTCACTCGCTGCGCGCCTGCTCGCGCGATTTTGCTGTGTCTGTGTAATTGAAAACTAATGCGCCGCAACCCTACAGTGTCGCCGGGACTTGCAGGGGGAAGGCGGACGCGGGCGGCGCGTTCCTTATGCCGCGCGCCGCCTGACGAGTGTGTATGAAGTAATACGGACTTTTTGAGCGTGTTAATACAGTTGGAATTCAGTTTAATCGCAGTCGAAAAAGAGATGTTTCGGTAGGTTAGTACTATTATTTATTCTTTGGTAGGAAGCTTCTTATACCTAAACGCGGTGTTTGTTCGAAGAGATATTTCTGTATTTGTACTAATATTATTGATTCTGTGCTTTTCACTAGCGCCGCTGTTACAATTTTGAAGTAATTTTAACGCCATGTTTGTTTGCAACACCTAGTAAAGATTTGAAGAACAATGCCGGAAGTGAACTCGTTAACCTTTTCAATGCCTAAGACTGATATCCGCACTATGAGTTTAACGCCAATATATCTGACAACGGGAACAATATAAAAGTGACCTACGCGCAAACACATAAGGTTGAACTTGGTTATTAAAAATAAGTTTGGCGTGTGAATGACGCCTTTGGTACAGTTCCCGGCAAACTTCTGACCTTGACTGCGCAGTAGCCGTTTCTAGTAGAGATGCAACGGATAGTTGTTTGGCCGGATACCGGATACCTGATCACCGGCCGAATATCCGGTATCCGGCCGCCGAAAATTCGGCCGGCAAAACGATACCTACATTTTAGTTTGGCGGCGGGCGCGTCGAGCAGGTTTCAACCTGTTACGTATTGTAGGCTCGCGCGGACCGTTTTCTAGGCAAGAAACGAGTTTTATTAGGTCAGTGTACGGAACTATTTCTTTCGTATGCAGTACACGTGCGCCCGCCTATTTTGCTGAATCATCATCTCAGCCACAAGAAGTCCACCGCTGAACATAGGCCTCCTCCATGGATTTCCAAAGTGACCGGTTGTAAGCAGCATGCAACCAGCGCCTTCCTGCCACCTGTATGAGGTCATCAGACCATTTTGTGGCTGATCTTCCTACGCTGCGCTTGCCAATACGCGGCCACCATTCGAGAACTTTTCGACCCCATAGGCCATCAGTTCTCCGTGCTATGTGCCGTGCCCTGCCCACTGCCACTCCAACTTGCTAATCCGCTGGGATACGTCGATTACTTTCGTTCGTCTGCGGATCTCCTCAGTTCTGATTCGATCACGCAGAGAAACTCCAAGCATAGGCCTCCCCGTAAGCAAGCAAGCTTAGTTTTGCCGTGTTGAGTTACGGAACATAGCCGCAACTCAACAAGGCATTTCCAGGTTCATAACACAACGGCTGTCTTTTGAACACGGATATGCTGTGTTGTTGATGAATTTTCACATATTTGGTTTAGTGTGATACATAGACTGGCGCGCCTGTTGGGGCTGGTGCGCCGTAATACTACTAAACAAATATTGATAATTTGTTGTTGTTTTCGTGGATACTAACCATTTTTCAGAGTTAAATACCAAACAGAATCACAATTCGGTATCCGGCCGGATAGTGCGCAACTATCCGGTATTCGGCCGGATAGTAAAATAATGGCCGGATAGGCCGGATACCGGATAGCAACCGGATATCCGTTGCATCTCTAGTTTCTACTACAAATGTGAATGCGCAAACGTACCCCCTCCATTCGATTTACGCTCAAGATGTTTGCCTGCAACTATACTTGATATGGCATTGAAAACTTTAAACTAAATGCGAGATCTAAGCGCATTCTCACCGCATAAATCTTGGGTCCGGTGACCCTGTACCGGGTGAGGTTGGCGAGCACGGAGGCCGCCGACTTGAGCACCTCCACGCTCGATATGGAGCGGTTCATGAACGACATGTAGATGTAGACGCGGTGGACCACCTCCGGCGCCGTCTCGTTGTACATCATCGGGAACACTTCCGTCAGAAGCTCTGTGGATAGTTTATTAAAATCAATAAATAAATAAACAAACTGGAACAAATTACTTTGCTACTCCGCGAAACCAGTGCCGGGCTCGTGCAAAATAGCTGCGTCTGTGCGACACATATATGTTCATGCAATAACCCACCCTCCTCCGCTTCCACACGAAACAACATATATCACACAGACTCAACTACACACCACCACCACTAAACACTAAAACTACACGATCGACACGCGTTTTTCCGGTTTGTTGATATGGACCTCCGCAAAGTAACGCCAAAATCTGATAATTATTCAATAAATAAATCTTTATGTAAAAAAAACTGGCAAGAAACAATATGCCTGAACTAGGTTGTTTCTGTGTTTCAGGCCAAAACGATTGACCATTAAAGGCCGAGTTATACCGATTGCGTACACAATGTGTATACAACACGGCTTCAGCTAGCTTCGTAGAGCTGTGTTACGTAGGAGTTACGCATGCGTAACGCAGCTCTACGAAGCGAACTGCGGTCCGGTGTGGCTTGGCCATAAACCTTTAACTACCGGTACATTTTTGTCGGACATGTCTGTGTGGTCACCAGTAGATGCGTCGCTTTCCGTCTTTTTCTAATTATCCCCAACGAAAAAAGATCATTAGCATTAGGTTTAACTTGTGTATCTTGATACTATTTAAACAGAGCTGCAGTGATGAATACGTTAAACTTAGGCCGTCAACTCAGGCACTTACTTTTCCACGTACCGTTCCATTGTACTGTTAATGAAAGAGCGTTTAATTATGTATTATAACGTAACCCGTAGACGGAATGTTGTTATAGAAAAGATGGCTTCACAAAAAAAGAAAATTTGTCATACAAACATTTTCCCCTTGTGGGAAACGAGCCCACAACCTAGTACAACCTGAGTCTTGCTCAGAGGTTCCCTAACTGTGCGTCACTATCCTGGAGACGTCGCACGACGGTCCGCTTAGATCGCCTGCAAAAGGTGCTGCTAAATGGTGTCTTTTAGGAGGGCGTCGCAACACTTCTAAAGTCAGGGTCAGTTATCCACTAGGCTATTCGGCCGACTTGTACGCACAACTCACCCAGCGATCTGAAAGCTTTGATAACGGACTCCATATCGGAGAAATTGTTTAGTACGTCCATGGCCTCTTCATTTCTCTCCTCGAGGGTGTCCTGCGTGGAGCGCAGCGCGCCCTCGCGCCAGCGCCGGCGCAGCTCCACCACGCGCCGGTTGTACATAGCCGTGTTGACGCGGACGGCGTGACCTCGGAAGAGAGCCTAAAAAATCAAGAGGGCTGTCACAAAAACTGTGCAGGAAACTTGTTTTTATCAACTAGTTAAGTGAAATGAAATGAAATTCTTAATTCCTTTGTACTTTATGCGGCTTGTGTATTTTATTGTATTTAATACAACATTTTGTCACGATGAGGCAATTAAAGATCGAGCCATACCGGATGCGTATGCAGCTCGTTTCGTAGAGCTGCGTTACGCATGCGCAACGCAACTATACGAAGCTAGCTGGAGCCATGCTTTATACAGAACCGGTGTAGCCCGACCTTTGTTGAGTATTCAATAAAAATATTTTTTTTTGTTTCTGCTTTGATAAACCATTTAAGGTCTCGTCATGAAAAATATCGCGAAATACATACACAAATAAAAACACTCTGCAATGTCGTCAACTATGTGCCAATAAGTATTTTGAAAGTCAGGAAACCTCATTGATTCTGACATAAGCAGACAAAGGCGAACTTGAAATTGTTATAACATCCATTAAAGTTATGTATGAGTTACATTTTATATTAAGTTTTAAAGTAAGTAAATTTACTTAACTGAGAAATAATTTACAGAGACAAAACAGCTAGTCCATTTGAAAGAGTCAACAAAATTTTTTTGGGAAATATGTAACTTATATTAATTATTATATTAATTACCTAACTCAAGGGGAATTTAGTAAGATGTCATTTGAGCAATGAGAAATGTTCAGTGACAACTGAACATTTTCATTGACTTTTTACAAAAAATAATCCTGCTCATTCGAATTCAATAAAAATTACGACTAACCTGAATCTTAGAAGCTGCCCAGTGCCGTCTCTGTTCTTCTTTGTGTTTGATCAAATTTTCCTTCTTGGATTCCACTTTCTTCCTCACCAGATACCCCCTCAAAACGGCCTGCAACCTAACAATGAATGCCTTCTTTTGTATGTAATCTGAGCGTAACATTCTTGTGAGGAGCAGTCCTCTCCTCAATTTTTGTACATAAACAACGTGTTTTCTATAATTAAGATACCTCGATTGTACCAAGTATCGTCTAATATTTTTCTGTACACAAATTGCGGCGGATTTTAATCTCAAGTAGGCGGTGCGTTGTTTTTTCATTTCAATAAGAGCTCTATAACGCTGTTGCACGATTACTGTTGATTTCTTTAGTTTCTCGTAATCTTCTCGTGCCTTTCTCATGGCTAGAACACTTCTGTATCGTCTTTGCACACAAATCGTAGACTTTTTCAAGTCACAATATTTATTTCTGATTATTTTCGCATCTTTGTACCTTCTATAATAATTTTGAATGAAAACGGCCGCATTTCGTGCTCGCAAAAACTCTTTTCTTTGCGTTTTAGTCTCTAAATGTCCTCTGTATATTCTTTGTATAATAATCGCAGAGGTTTTTAGTTCTATGAACTTGGAGCGCGTCAGTCTTGTTAGAAGCTGTCCTCTCCAGAATCTTTGCACACAAACGACATGCTTCCTATAGTTTACATATCGCGATTGAATCAAATAACGTCTTATATTTTTCTGTACACATATCACTGCCAATTTTAACCTTAAGTATTCAGTGCGCTTCTTTCTCATCTCAATGAGGGCTCTGTAACGCTGTTGTACTATTAAAACTGTTTTTTTTAGTTTTTCGTAATCGCTTTGTGCTTTTCTCATAGCTAGAATGCTTCTGTATTGTCTTTGTAAACAAATTGCAGATTTTTTTAAGATACAATACTCGTGTCTGACCCTCTTAGATTCTTTGTATGTTCTATAGAACTTTTGAATTGCGAGAGCAGCTTCTCGTGCTTTTAGATATTCTTCCCTTTGCTTTTTCGTCTCCAGATGCCCTCTATAAAATCTTTGAATAGTTACAGTGGAAGTCTTAAGCTTTATGTATTGTTTTCTTACAACCCTCATTTCTATATAAGATCTAAAGTATGTTTGGATACGAATGGTTGCAGTTCTCATTTTTAAATATTCGATTCTCTGTTTTTTACTAATGACGAAGGTTCTGTAAATTCTTTGAATAGTTACACAAGCCTGTTTTGATTGTTGGTACTGTCGCTGTATTGTTTGGCCTTTTCTGCAATTTCGGAACCAATTTTGTATTTTGATTGCAGCTGCCTTTTGTTTTTGATATAGGTTTCTTTGCTGCCTTCCGTCAAATACCGCTCTGTAGTAGTTTTGAATTTTTATACAAGAGCTCCTTACTCTTAAATAATTAGATTTCTCTAATTTCATAAGAATACGCGCTCTGTATTTGCGTTGAATCAAAATAGTAGCTGCACGAAGTTTCATATAACTTCTTTTGCATTTTCTCATAGATAACAAAGCTCTATAATACCTTTGAATCTGTATAACAGAAGATTTTAGTTTCAAAAACGCAGTCTTTTCGTGTCGCATACATACAAGGCTTCTATAACGTCTTTGCAAAACGATTGCAGCTCCACGCATTTGAATGTAGCCGTTTCTCTCCGCCTTGCCCAACAAATACGCACGTAAATGTTTTTGAATCACAATAGCTGATTGGCGCTGAGTTATGTAGACTTCTCTCGTTTTCTTTGCGATCTGGTACGATCTAAAACGATTTTGGAGCAAACAGGCCGCATTTTTTAAGCTTATAAATTGAGACCTTTCTTTTATCATCAATCGACGTGCTCTTATCCGCCTTTGGAGATGTATTATTGCTTTCTTTTGTTTTTCAAAATCTTTACGAGCTTGCCTGCCCCTGAACCGTGTTTGTAAAATAATTGCAGACTTCTTTAACAGTGAATATTGCATCCGCTCTCGTCTCATTTTTATTAAAGCTTCATAAAATCTTTCAATGGTCACCACAGCAGATTTCAGATTGTGATAGATCCTGTACTGTTTTATCATTCTATATTGCTTTTGGATGATTACAGCACTCTGCCTTTGCATACTAAGTTTTTTCATTTCTTCTTTCATCAATAATTTGCTTTTATATGTCTGTTGAATGAATATAACTGATTTCCGCATCTGCAAATATGATTTTCTGGCAAGAAAGCGGCGTACTAGGCTTTGGATCGACACAATGTTTTTCAACGTTTTCTGGTATTTAGTGACGCATTGCCAACGTCTAAAATTACGTTGGATTTCAATGGCCGCTTTCGTTATCAACTCCTGCCTTTCTAACCTCAACTTTCTGAGAATTTCTTTAGCTTCTCTGCTCTTTTTGATACTAATGTACCATTCTTCAACTCGACGAGCACTCTTCTTCATCTTCTGCATACGAGTGCGACAGAGCCATCGCCGGCAGTATTTTTGAATTATTATAGCAGAACGCGTATACAGTTGCATTTGCCTTTCCACTAGGCGGTTGTATTGGATCCGCTGCCACCAGCATTGTATCGTCCGTGCCGCATTATCCAGCTTAAGTCTTATTTTCTCCTCTTCTTCTCTTTTTTCCACAATAACTTTGTATTTCTTCTTCCACCAGGTCTGAATCACGTTAGCGGCTGTCTCGAACAACGGGGCTCGGAACACATGTATCAGCTGCCATAAGAGCGACATTGTTTTTTCCCTGTGCCCATCGGCTATGTCGGAGGCAGTGATGTCACCAACGATCGCAAAATTAGCATCTTTTAGAGCATTTAAAGCGACTTGGACATTGTGTATTTTCTGAAGACGAGATATGGCCGGCGTCCGCAGCTGATTCAGCAAGCCGTTCTTCATCATGATTATTTCCATGACTTTAGTCAAGCGCACGCCGTCCCTGATGTCGATTGCAATATTTTGAACAGCGTATATGTATTCGTCCAAATAAGTCTGCTTGTGACTCACGACGTAGCCCAGAGGCCGAAGATGTTTTGTTATGTCACCGATACCTGCGATCAACTCCCGTGTGAATTTAATAACGATCTCTCTACTCTCTTTGCAAATAGCGTTGCGGCGGAACAGGCAAGGGTCGTGAGATATCAACTTCTTCTGCTTTGCCTGATCTAAGAAGTAAATGAGCATGAAGAATTTCTTCAAGGTAAATTTCTTGATCGCTTCCATGTAAGCTGGCAGCAGCATATTGGGCGCCGAACTCTTTGAATGCTTGTTTTTGATAAAAGGGTTTTTGAACATCCTTTGTATAATAAACGTCGTCATTCCATCTATGTCGCTGTTGGATCTTAAGGGCAAAACTAGGCAGTAAAGGGCTTCCAGGCCGATCCGTAGCCATAGTGGATTATAGCAAAGTAATAATTCCATTATTGCTTTTTGGAGTCCAACATCTAAGTGAAGATTTCTGTCAGCTCTAATAACTATTAATTTTTTGTCGATCTGAGCATTCAGCTTTTGGAAGACTTGACAGATTTCAGGGCTCAACAACAACGCCTTTGCCGATCGCCGCAGACTTTCCAGTCTATGGCTGTTGTGGTAAGCACTAGATACTTGCTCTCTAGTCGGCGCAAGAGGCACTTCCTTGTTTCTATTTTCGAGCCACGCTTTACCAACATCTATTTTCTGTTCTAAGTTGCAGTCAAGATCGGCAGGGGGGGTTAAAATGTAATTTAGCCACCTTTTAAACTCATTTTCGAATTTGGCCACTGCTTCCTCATCATAAAAATAGGTAGTAGACAGAAAGGGGTCCACTGTGAGGGATTGAGAGTAAACGTTTCCAATGAGATTAAGGGTTAAATTTTGATTTATGCTTTTATTACATTCAAAAGTAGCGTTAGATGGGCGGCTTGTATTAGTTACGTCACTCTTTTTAACAGCCCACCTGGCTCTTGCTGGCTTCGTAGGTTGTAAAATAGGGACTTTCCAAAGCATTGCGTCTGCTCTTACGTCTCTCTTTGACCATGTTTGCCTACTAACAGATAAGTTTGTATTCCGGGTTGTATCAAATGTTTGATCAACAGTGAATGTATTCATTTTTTTGTCTGTTTTATCCAGAATTTGGGTTTCAGAGTTATGATTGCTCTCTTCAGGGATTGACTGCAGAGGGGGGGTCACTGACCTAGGGGGAGATTGTGACCTGACTGCATTTCTTGGTTCATTTCTCCACACATTTGTTTCGAACCTTGGAGGATAAAATTGGTTTCTATCGAATTCTTTCTTTTGTAGATTATATTCTCTGAAAAGTGACTGCCTGCATTTGCCCGTATTTTGATCTCTCATAAAATACATTTGATAATCCTGCGCCGCATTTGGAGACTCCCTGGTAAATGTGTCCGAATTAGGCTTAGTGTCAAAATCTTCAATTAAATCGTGGGTATCATTATTTTTTGGGATCATTTTTCTTTCCGTTGAAAATCTTTGTGGACAAAAGGAAAGGTCGCTGATACGAGAAAAGTCTGTATTGATTGAAAAATTTGGGCTATGCAGTTCTTTGGGCGAAGAGGTGTTAGGGATTTTTTTGTCTTTAATAATGGGCTTTTCAAAAAAGTGGTTTTGAGTTTGCAAAGCAGGATTTACAGTTATCCATTTGTTTGTAGGTTGTGACGAAGTCACGTAAATTATTGATTGCGGGCCATTTTCAACGTTTTCCTTGGAATCTGGACTGTCGTCATCGCAGTCAGAATTCATGCTCAGTATTATTTTAGGTCCATGCTTCAATTTCTCTTTATTTATTGGAACGTTTTTAAGAGGACTGAATGTGAGATTGTCAAAAATATCACCACCTGGGCTTAATTGTTTGTTGCAGGGTTTCAAAACATTGTGCGGTATGGGGAGATCATTGGTAAAAGTCGCGTGAGTTGACTTATCATAAGTCTGTTGCAATATTTCATGAGGTCTTTTCATGCTCGAAAAAATCTCAGATGTATTAAAATATATGTCAACTGGAGTTTCAAAAGGACACTGTGCTTGCCGAGAATCCCGATAATCCATGGAATAATCATGGACTCCAGAAATGTTTTCTTTATTGTGTGATTTGAGTTTCTTAAACTGGTTGTGTTGGACCACTTGTGCAGCCCTCTTCACTGTAGTGGTGTTATAAATTATCTCAGTCTTTTTCTTGTATATGGTAACAGGAGATTTATTTAATGGTTTTTTCTTATTTTTTCGTGGAGATACTTTAGAGACTTTACCTTTTTGGTTCTTTCCCTTGATGTTCTGAAAACGAAATATAGTACATGATTACTTTCTTCATTATTTTAAAATGGTATGTTAATAAAGTAGAAACAATAATCTTATTTCTTTTAGATGTTTAACTGTTTATTTTTACAGACTGAAAAGTGAAATTAGTTTGTAACCGAAAATAACAGACTTATTAATTGTTACTTGTCCAACCTTACAAGGGCTTAATGTCCCGCTATGTTGCTTCAAGAAAAGGCACACGGATTTTACCTCTACAACAAAATTCCAAAAAACAATACTGAACATTATATTCGTGAAATGTGGCAAATGCTGTACATTACTTAAGTCAAATCGTCAGTTGATTACCAAGGGCGTATCTGCTAAAAAGTCGAATTTAAGTTTGGCATTGTATGCAAAGTGCATATTTTATTATGTCACAAAAGGACATAACTAAATTTCTATTAGAAACAGATTTACAGCCCATAACGAAAAGCCCTAAGTTCTCAATATTTTGATTTTAAACATCATGAAAAGGCGTAAATCGCTCTAGTGTAAAGTTGTAAAAAAACAGTTATGCCACTTCGTGAATCAACCGACAAAATGTAGTTAAATTTTTGCAAAACAATATTAATTTTTTTTATTAGATCAACTTCAGCCGTCTATATATTTTTGCTTTTGATTCAATGAACCTATATAAAACTGAGTTGATTATCACAAAAATATGTTGGCCAATTTTAATAATTTCCTAAACTTATGCTTGATCATAAAAGTTTACTATGGAAAAATTGTTTAAACAAAAACATTATAATATTCCCCAAGGTTCCCTACTGGGACTACTTCTCTTATAGATTCAGATTTTCCCATACTGTTCACTGTGTATTAATGCCATAATACTTGGTATCAATTCTCTTCAAGAAGTAAAGAAAAACATTTCCTGAATGATAAAACCATTTCAACAGGTCTCTATTAACGGTGGTGGTATCAAGCAGGGTGAATAGCAAGACCACTTGCCATTGTATTACACATGAGTGCATGTCTAACAGTATGTATGTATTTACGACTCTTTATCATACATAACACATGAAAAAGCATATTTCAAGGCAAAAAAAGGCACAAAGGTGAACTTATTCCATTGAAGGATCTCTTTCAGTTCAACTTGGAGCAATGGACCAGCACCATAATCTTGATTTCACATGGAATGGCAATGTCACGAAACCAAAATGTACATTAAAAAAACATACTAACTAGAGACGCACCGAGTAACACTTTTGCCGAGTAACGAGTACCGAGTTTTACTCGGTTAAATTTTTTTTCATCCGAGTACTCGGCCGAGTAACTCAGTTCAATAAAATTCCCATTTCGCGCGCGTAATCAAGTACAAACAATGACAAACAGGTTCGCGCCGGTCGAGCGGTCAGCTCGCGTTGATACACCCCTCACCCCCCCCCCCCCGCGCCTTTCAACTACCAGTCACTTGAAACAAATACTTCACGTTGCGCGTCATAGTAAATAAATAATTGAAAGTTTGTTAATTAACAATGGACTGTGTGTAGTACCTGATCAGTGATGACCTGATTTTGATTAACACTGTTGTTTGAATTATATCTACTTAAATATATTGCTTTTCTTAAACCATGTATACTCGGCATTCAAACCGAGTTATTCAGCCGAGTATGAGCAAATTCGGCGAGTATCAAAAAACCTGCCAAGTACGCCGAGTACCGAGTATTAACCGAGTACTCGGCCCATCTCTAATACTAACCATAATAGACTTAAATACGACAATAACGTCATGTCTGCCTCTCTTTTCGTTGGCAAAGTGTATGGTCTCGCGCAGAGCCATTGGCTGCATGGGAGTCCAGGTCATGGTGAGGCAGTAGCATGTCTCCGGTTCCAGCACCAGCCACTCCGACGGTAATTGGAGCTCCAAGCCATGGGGCAGGGGTTTCGCAAGTGTGACCTGTAAGACCATGGGAGTTATGGTAGGATGCAAACAGGCTATTTCATTATGACAAAATGCTTAGAAAGTGGTAATAGATAATCCACTAGAATGTTTAAAAAATATATATATTTAATCTCTTTCTATTATAATAGTAAAAATTATTTTAAATTTACCAATTGGTGCCAAAATGGATTCATGCCGTTATAATAATGAAGTCATGGATAGGTGTATATTTCTAATAGAAACCAAGTAACATATTCAACCAGTATAAGCCAGACTAATCAGAAAATATACCTATTTAAAATTAAAATTGTGACGCCATATTCAGTCAAAATGTTTATAGTTAGCCTAGGGGGGCTGTCAGAAATCTTAATTAAGGTACGCCTATTTGTCCATATTCTACTATTCAACTAGTTTCTTTTATATAGTCTGGTCTGTATTCAAAACAGCACCACTACTACTCGTAGGAACATAACAGCGTTCATTTCGAATCTAGCACTTGGACTTTATTGGAAAGTTGACATGTAAACGGTACTCCTGTATCTCAGAATGTAAGTACAGGATTTTTAAAGGAGATATGTTAAAAAAAGTGCTACATAACTTACCTGTTGGACGCATTTCGTCGGATTTAGAACTTCCAAGTAGCGTTCACAAGAAGACCCGATCAAAACGTTCTCGAAAAGGACTTGCGGAGGTCTAGAAAACGGAGCCAGAATCAATCTAGGGCACTCTTCTTTGGGAGCCTCCTTTCGAGTATCCTCGGCTCGTCGTGACTTCCGTATGTGTTCAGGTGTATTGTCAATCTAAAATTGGAAATGTTGTTTGATTACTTACGAAATATTGCAAATTAGACTAAAATCCTCGGAGTAACGGATCATTACTTACTTCAAAATACATTGCAAATCGGAATGTTAGTATCACTAATAAGTTATTTTTATAACACTAACTACAAATTGCCCATTTTAAAGCTAGACAAAGAGTTCTAGTAGTATTTACGAATTCAGAAACAATGAATCAATCCGCTTAAGCCTTCTGTCGTTTTCATTCAAAAACCAATGGCGATTTTAAATTTTAACTGTCACTTAAATTGTTGCCAGACTAGTAAACAGTAACAGTGGCATTTTTAGCTGTGGTAACTTAGCCTGTCTGTTAAAATAATGTTAGTAACAGACGCCCCGATTTGGCAGATGCCAACCACCGTCGAGAAGCGACCACGGCTACCGATACGTGTTTACATACATAATATACTCGGCCAGACATCATTATTATTATTATTACTGGTTGAGAGTGGAGGAAAAGTCGACTCGCCGGCGCAGCCGACCACCCAACCACCTGCCAAATCGGAACGTGTGGCCAAGCCGTTCCGACCACAGTCCCTCTAATCTGTGGTACTGCCGACTGACAGCATTTGACATTTGACACAAGGACTTGACTGACAGTGACGTTTTCTTTCAATTCTAATTTCTACGGCGCTAGGTTTGTAGTTGCGTTATTTCTGAAATTATCTAAGAAATCGCGTAGTGAAACTAGTGTTTTGACTTTGTATATTTTGAAGATTGATACAAGCGTTGTGTTAAACCTAATATTTTCTATTACAGCTCCGTGAATTCAGAAAAATGGCAAAGTCTAAGAACCACACAAATCATAACCAAAGTGAGTAAATATCACAAATTTGTTAATTGTTAGACGTTTTCGTTAATATGATACGGTAATTGCGATTATATTAGGTTTTTATCCCTACTGATATGAAAGAATATCGTCGTTTAAATTCATGTTTTTGTGAGAATTCAATATTTGTTTATTTTCTTACAGACCGCAAAGCCCACAGAAATGGCATCAAGAAGCCTAAGAAGTTCAGACACGAATCTACTCTTGGAGTAAGTGAAACATGCTGATTAAATTATAAAAGTGCATTTTATTCAGCAGTGTTGCTGTTTCATGTTACGCTTGATTGTGAAAGGTTGCTCTTATGGAGTAGTCATTATTAATGGGCAATCAGTTTGCAAAGTAACTAGATCAATATCTTTGCAGAAACAAAGTTACTGAGTGTGTGTGCTCACCAAAAGTCAGTAATATTCAATAATAGTCAATATTGTTGGTTTCATGAAATTTAAGTTTCCATCATCGTAATATGTCACAATTTATGGCTTTTCGGTATTTTGAACACATTCTACGGCCCTTGAGAAACATCCGTTTATTTCTTTTAATGATGTGGCTATATAAATCAGCTAAGACAGTCTCAGTCTTATGCTGGGGCTGGGGTACAGAATGGGTATATAATGGTATTTCATATAGATTAGCTAATAAATAAATATTTTTAATTCCAGATGGACCCCAAATTCTTGAAGAACCAGAGGTTTTGCTTAAAGGGTAACCTGAAGCCTGCCAAGCAGATCGCGAGAGCAGCCGAGAAAAAAGCCACCCGAGAAGCTAAGGCTAAAAAATGAACATCTAGCTTAAGAAAATAAACTTCTAAAAAAATAATTTGTTTTCCTAAGATATTTATTAGTTCCTGTAAACCAGTATTATTATTATTTTTTCCCTTTGCATAGCCCTACTGGTTAGCAAACGTGCCTTTTGAACTTTATAATCATAAACTTTTATAATTTAAATTCAGAATCTTATCAAAACCTTATACGGGGGGCGCATAGAAATCCTTCATCCAAGGGGGGGCGCTTGTCCCGTACGCCGATAGCCAAACAAACGATTATTTTGGGATGTGTCTTAAGAGCTCTTCGATAAATGTAACACTAGCGAACGCCTGCGACTTCGTTCGCGCGTGGAACTAGTAACCTATGTACGTCAGGGGTTGTGTAGCTTTCTGTCTGTAAAATAATTTTCGAAATCGGTTCAGTAGTTGCAGAGATTACTCCCTATACATATACAAATAAAATTTATCTCTTTGTTATATTAGTGTAGATGTAGATTTGTAACCTATGAAAGTTCCTGCGAATAAACTTGACAAGTTTTTAACATAATAACAACGTTTGCTTTGCCTCGGTAATCGAGCACAAAATAAATCAAAAGAAAAGTCATAGACGATCTCTGTGTATAACGCAACGCAATGAACTACGAATGTTGCTTTTTTTAGCTGGCAACATTGTTTAATTTGACATTTTTGACGTTAGTCAGTCAACTGTCAAAAATCAAAACAAACTTCGATACTTTCGCTCGCTTCCGTTAAGCAAAAAAATAATAAACATGAATGAAGATCAACAACTCTCAATTGGAAACTTTAATACAATTAAAGATTATCCAGAATCCTTGCTTTCATATATCGATAAATTTGTGAAAGTAGAACTTATGAAAAATACGTCTTTCAGTGGCTTTTTGCACTCAATAGATCCTTTAACTTTTAGGTAATGCAGTTCGAGTTATTGTTATACATTAGATAACCAAAGTAATTGTGGTTCTTTTACTTTGTTTTTGTTTAGTAATATTATGCTATGTTACATTTTTCAGTGTAATACTCTTCATGCCAAATGAAGGTAATTTCAAACCGACTATCATACCAGGTCACGCAATATTGGACATAAAAGAAGAAACACCGAGCGTGGACCTCGCACCGCCGACTCGAAGGTGTGCTACAGAAGCCTCAGAAATAAATGTGATGCAAAGAAAACTTAAATTAACTACTTGGTTTTCAAAGAATCTGTTACCAGTAAAAGAGGATGGGGATAGTTTAATAATTGGGAATGTCACTGTCCTGTCCCCATATAGTGTAACAGACATTTGTGCAGACAATCCGGTTGTTGCTTTACAAATAAAAAAGATTATGGAAGCAATGCCTGTAGACTGATTTGTAGACGATTCTTAATTGCTTGGAAATAAATTTGTTCAAGTGTGAAAATATATCTTCGCCTTATTTGTAAATATGATTTATTACCCAACTTTAACATTAGATGTACACTCATTTAGATCAAACACATTTTTGTTTTCACAGAAAAAGTCCACATTGTAGTATTTGTAGTTAAATTGGAAAGGGCACTGTTTCAATTCTTCAACATTTTTAACATGGTGAGATATGAATTCTATTTTACCTATGAGGCATAAGCAATGAAAGTATTATTACCATAACCATAAAATGCATGCAAAAACAATGTTGCAGTTTTCTATTTTTTTCACTAGAAAAGTGTCACTTTGTTACAATACTCAACATAATTACTTCAGTGACATTTGGAATGCTAGAGTAGGTTTTAATAAAGACAAACACTCACTAAACTTACTATGGTTAAATATCTTCTGCCTTTATGATGTTCTTTCTCTGTCTACGAAAGAAAAGACCAAAACTTATTTTAGTTAAAAGAGGTTTATAAACTTAAATGAATATGGGGGTTAATTACTAAAGGCATAGATAAACGGATAAACTGAATTATTTTGGATCTGTTTATAATAGTCAATAAGATGGAATATGCCTTTAATTTATGTGCCAGTCATCAAAGTCTACTTTGTAACTGTAGAATAAAAATAATTAATTATTCTATTTGAGTAAATGTAGAGTAGTAGTGTGATAACATAATAGCCATACAAATATTAGATATACTGATATTGCTTTATACATATACAAATATTTTGCCTTGGCTTAGTAAGTTGTGTGTACGGACAGACACTTATGTTACTGTTGCATGTCATTGCATCCCAATTTCAATAATAATTTTAAGATCCTTGGATAACTGGATTGAACTGGTTCAACCCAGCTAACAGTTAACATAAATCGCGTGTATTTATAACAGTGGGCTTCCTCTGAATAGTAGGATTGTAGAAAATTGTCTCCCAAACACTCGTCCAGGGTGGCAAGATGACGTTTGTACCTATTCCATCCGCGTCTTTGTGTGCGCGCCTTTAAAGTAGTCAGTATTCCGTCAAACATAGGGGGAAGGCCCGTTCTGCGATATCTCAATTCGGTGCAGGGTGATGCGTGGCAATTCTGTATGAAATACTTTTATACAATTATTATGTGACTCGGTTCAGTCTTACATGTAATTAGAATCAAGAAGAGCCTACTTAAATACATGCAAATACGCTTTGCATACGACATTGCTAGTAAATCATATCAGGCAGGTCTGTAACAAAAATTGGATTGCACGATTTCTAGACATTTGTAGATCATTGATGTGAATTGTATGTGTTACGTAACAAAATACATATAGTAACATTGATTTTAAGGTAGCAATAAAAGTGTATAATGGATCTAGTGATAATGTTTAACGTTTAGGTATGAGACGATCGCGCGACGTTCGCATCATTCTGATAAGAACCTTAGCCTTCCCATTGTTACATACAAATAGTGTATATGGCAACAAAGGTATCAGTCCAACACTCAGCGTCGCTCGCGCAGCCGTGATGCGGCTAATAAACACGTTTACACCTATTCCATAAATAAATTAAAACATTTGAATTAATAACTTCAGTGTTATCTTTTACCACCACTATGAGTCAGCAGACAAACAGAAAGATACAGTATCTGGCGGGACTATGCGGTAAGTGTGGCGGGAAATTTAAAACACTGTTACAATATTGACTTGGGTGTTTAGAAATTTTAGATCAACGGCAAAAATAGCTCGCGCTAGAAAATTATATCACTAAACTCGAAATTATAAATAACATCATTCACCACGTCTGTTTGTAATGAGCGACGCTTCTGCCCTACATTCACGAAACTAGACATCTGGTTGGTTTGTATTTTCCATATAAAATTCCTAATCGGAAATTGTTTCGACTTTGTCAGAGGTATAAAATATATACCTACAGTCCTACTACGGTCTGAGTTCCCGAGTTCATTTACCTTATGAAATGCCAAATCGTGATCACTACTATGTTTGTAAATAATCACTAATTAGTTGCTCAAACACTCTAAATATTACCTTTTCTTTGTTATTCTCACTTCCTTTTTTTTTCATTTAAGGTATGAACACACAACATGAACTGCTACTTATACTGAGCGCAACTTGAGCGCCCAAGTTCAAGTAATCCTGCAGTGCATCTCTTTTTTATATTAACACTATTACACTAGTAGTTAGATAAAGCCGCACTGTGGGATGTTTTAGATTTGGGCAGTCATGGCACCCGCAGCTGTACCAACTTTGAATTTGTTTCCAGTTTCCTCAAACTTTATATTTACTGGCGCCGTAATATCGTGGCCTTCGCCCGCTATTCCCAAGTTCCAAAGTGGAGAAGCTAACGTGCAAATTACGGAGGTGAGTCAGCGTGTGTTGTGTGGGAGATCGCTAAGATATAAGTAGATATATAAAGGAGATCGCGTGAGTTTATCACACAACAGCGCATTGGAAAGGTTAACCTTTGAACGCTCTAACACGCATATTTACGCTGAGATCTGTGTACCAAAAGAAACATTTCTCAAGAGCATAATAATAACCCAGTAACAGGTTTTAAGGTATGCAAATGGCAACTCACTGCATTGACTGAATATTTGATCGACACTCAAACGAGGTCATATTCATACTTAACTGAAAGAAATAACTGACGCACAAATATAGATATAAGTATTACTGTTTATAGACAATGACTACTAATTGAGGAGATGTGTATTTTCAATCATCACGAATAAATTGGTGTCCACTTGTTTCATTTGTTACACATGCGGTTATACCCGCGTATCTCTACTTTTTAGCAAAATATGAAAAAGAACACCTTTTTATCACCCTTAAAACAATTTGGTGTAATGTAGCACTATACCTCGCCGCATTCGCCAAATGTTCGCATGAGCGTCAGAGATGCACTATACATGGTTTTTCACATGAACGACCGCCGTCGTCGGCGTCGTTGCGTTTCTCCACACGCAATGACTGGAAACACAAAGTTTAGATATAATAGCGCCATCATAAGTTCATTGCCCATTCGATGCAGGATACGCAGTCGCCGATTTTGGTATTTATCGATACGGGAATTAATGGCAGTGCTGAGCTCGATTTCTGAACCTCACAGACGCGATAATATCTTAACTTACCGGTGATTTTGATGTCACTGTTTACCAAAAGTCGTATTTTGAAAGTCTTCCTCTGTGTATTAATTTAATTAGAATTTCGTAAATGGAAGATAAATGATTTTGGGTTACAGAAGAACTGGAGTGCAATTTTTGAATCGCACCGGGTGACTAAAGCTCACCAAAATGGCCGTTTTTCCTAAAGATTTGGCCATTTTTGTGCGCTTTAGCCACCTGTGGCCCGTTTCACGAAGCTACAAATTACAATTTTACAAGTCTAAACCGGCAACATTGGTCCTTATATACCCGTAGAAAGAGAAAGCTATAGAATAATGGACGTCTTCCTTTTCATTTGAACAAGAATAAGATATAAATATGAATTTGCTTGTGAAAAAAAGAGACAGAGCTTGATATGTTTTGTCCCTCATCGCATGTTTAATTTTTTCAAGGTGAAGTTTGCTAGGCATACTTCTATGCTAAACAGACTTTGACGTTTTGTGACAAGCTCAATCCATGTCACCGGAAAAATTACAAAAAATGTCCGATTTATTTAAAATTACGTGGACTATTGTTTATACAGGCGTTAAGAACAATATAACGAGTCTGCAGAATGGTGCGATGTTCTGTTTTAGGCTGCAAAAGTGACAGTGAATCGAAAATTGATGAACTATCTTTTCACTCTGAAGTTTTTAAAAATTTGATCTTATTTGACTTATTAGAACAGATGTTTCATATTGTGTGGTTTCTTCCCGCTTTACATACACATCCTAACGTGTTTCAAGATCAAATAAAAGCTGTTTTATGCATTTTTAGTTGGTGCTTTTTACATAACCTTAAAACTCAGTGTTGTCACTTTTTCCCACGAACATTACCCCACGTTAAGGGGTAAATAGTACGTTGATGAAATATTGGTATAGAAAAAACTTATACAGGACCCTATTTTGTAAAGCATGTTAGTCTAGTATTTTGATTCATTTAATCGTTTATTTTACGAGATAAAACACTAGTACACAGATAAAATATGCACTCGTGTAACTCGGAGGTCGACTCAAATGCTGTATGAAATGAAGCCCCGTGAAGTGTATTCTGGATTTAACTTCCAGATTCCCCCACGAACCACATATACGGGAATCATGGATTGCACCTACTGGAATCTTCCAGAATGTGTTGTTAACACTTTGACCGAAATCTATTGCTACAGTGTGGGTTTCGTGACGTGTCCAGGAGTACCGCCTTCTGTATCTGGGGGCCTAGCACGCTAGCTTTTATCGATGACATAAAGCATTTATCCCGTTCTAAGCAGTATGCGTGTGCAAAAGGGACGAATGTTTTATGTCAGCGATAAACGCTAGTGTGCTAGAGGGGCTGACCCTTGATCCAACCTTCTAGCGAGAGTCTCTTGAGGTGTTGGTCGAGACTAACTAACCATTATTATTATTAAGAGTGATTTTATAAATTCCTGTTAATTATTAAAAACATTTTCCAAAAGTAATTCTTCTTTTTTCAATTTATAAAAAGATTGTTTTTTTTATTGACATCGTAAATGACCCCAGGGAAAACTGCCTTAAAGATGGTAACCCTAAATATTCATGTGTGTGTATTTGCTGTCCCTTTCGGAGACACGCTCGGCGTTAGTCTTCTCAATAGTAAGTCTATGTATATACCCATTGCCATTATTGACCAATGTTGCCGGTTTAGACTTGTAAAATTGTAACTTGTAGCTTAGTGAAACGGGCCACTGGTGAGATTCAAAAATTGCACTTTTGGTGCGCAGGCTCAGATATCATGGGTAGCGGCGCTGTTCGCCGTGGGAGCCATCTTGGGGTGTTTCTGCGGACACGCGCTCATAGACCGCGTCGGACGCCGCGCCGCGCTGCTGTGCGGCTGTCTACCGGGTATTGTAGGTGCGGTACGTGCCGATTTTATTACGTCAAAAGTCATATTTTTTAAAAACATTTGTAAAAATATTTTGAACTTTAACCCAAGCGCAAGAAGAGAAGTTAATATCATGGAAAGATTATGTATGACTCTTATCAATACAAAAGATATTCCACCTGGTTGTCGCACTCACGATGGTGGGTGCCTCGTGATTATAACTTGTGTAAAAAAATATTTTTGGTACTTCGAACTTTGAGAGCATTTTAAAATACCACGGGTAGCATGTACCTACTATTACGCTATTGGATGTGACAGTCTAACTACAACGTGTAAAACAAGTTTAGAAAAATAAGAGCGTCTAGTGTAAGCTTTTGTTACAATAAACGTAAAGAACGCGTTAGAGTTAACTTCTCAATTACTATAGAACCAAAGACATAGCCTCTTACGGCGCGTATTTGCAACAAAATGTTTCCATATAGGTAACTAATTGTTCGAGACGTTTTTTGACAGAAAACTTGCACTATCACATTGAAGTCTGAAACATGCACTCAATCATATACAGTCAATGTGGGTAACTTTGTTGACTCTGCTGGTAACATTGAACAGGCAGAAAAATAGGTTTTGCCAAATATTTACTGCAATATACTCGTATTTGTATTAACTTGCTTCTTTAATATCATCTCTCCTTTAACTTGTCCGCCAATTACAAGTATTTGAATGTTTAAAGCTGTTAAATGTTGCCTGAGTGTTTAAACTTACCCACTTTGACTGTAAGGTCAGCCTCAGAAGTAGCTCAACATTTTAGTACTTTGTCACTGTCAGTAATGTGACAAATTGGAGCAACTCTCATTTCATACCTTACTGCGACAAGGAACTTAAATGTTCAGCTATTTTTGAGGCTGACTGTGCCTCTACTAACATTTCTTTACATGTTTATTTCAGGGAATCATTCTATTCACGAAGTCCCCTGAGCTCATGTACTTCTCAAGAATAATTAGTGGAATATCTTTGGGAATTAGTGCTGTGGTAAGAAAAAATATTTGTACGTAGCATTAGTTACCAAATTCTATCTTTAGGATTTTAAAATGGTTAGTTATTTATATGCGCCTAAACATGTTTTTCATAACAATGTAACTGTGACATTTGCTTTTTAAACCGTCGACAATTACTTTAAATCCGACACATTATGAACACTTAAAGGTAACATTTAAAGCTGCTGGTAAAGTGACATACTTATTTATTGTAGATACCTTATTTACATACAAACAAAAACTGCTTGCTTATAGAAGGCATTGACTCGTGACAATTTTTCTACTTAAAATGAACAAATAAGTATGTGAATATTCGAAGGAATCAACGAACCTTTAGGTACAAATTCCGATGCATTTTTGGTATAAAAAAATACCCGTAGTTCCAAAACTGTGGCGAGCCGGTTTGCTTACCGATCGTCAATCGAAAATTTAAGCCTAATTTACTGAATTGGTGCCACAAAACAATAGTTTTATAACTTAAAATTTAAAAAAATGTATGACTGTGTACGTTAATTTCATAAAACTAAGTAAGTTTCTAATAGAGGTATGTGCAGCGCGCGAATACTTATTGGATAAAACTAGTGTCACGTGGCTAAAGTTTTTTATTGCTATGTGCTATCGCATTTAACGAGATAAATCTGACATTCGAGATACGTCAGGAAATTACAGATTTCAAAGGAACAGTTATTTTTGACATATCTTGAATGTGACCTCAACTCTATTGACACGAGAATTGCCCCCCTCACCCCGCTGTAGATTTCACGACACTGCGTTCATTTTTATGCTATGCGTGAATTTTTTGTGAAATCAATTACATTACCATCATCATGCATTGCATAAAAATGAAGTGAACAAATGGGGCTAAAATATTAAAATTTCGCCAACGTATTGTATAATATATATATGTTATGTACAGTCAAACAATCTGAGCCGCTGTAGAACTTTGTCGCAATTAGTAATCGCTGTTTTATAATAACATTTAAGTATTTTGAAAAAGGTTCAACAGTGACCCCGAGTTCAGATAACCTAGAAACACATTGAAAAATTCGCAGGGTAGGTAAGGTAGTTGGTAATGTGGCGAAACTGGCAAACGCAAGGCGTGGAATGCTGATGTTGCAGGTTCGAGTCCGCTGCCATTACCCTATTTTTTCTTTGTGTTGTCATTATCATTTAAATTTATTTCATTGCAATAAGGTATTCGTCATAAATAACAGTAGATAAAACGCTTTCGGTATTCCTATAAATTATTCTATATGATATTTACACATCACCACTAACTTTTGTTTTTCTTCAGGTAGTAATGATATACATAACAGAAATAGCAGACAAGGAGATCAGAGGCGCTCTGGGCATGTCCGTCCAGGTCACAAACAATCTGGGAAGTCTTATTATCTACGCGATAGGACCGTTTGTGTCCTACAATGTATTGAATTCCTTAGTGTTCGCTATTCCTATTGCGAATTTGCTGGCCTGTCTCTGGATCCCAGAGTCTCCTTACTACCACATGATCGATGGCAGAATAGCCGCGGCCAGAAAGGAATTTATGAAAATAAAAGGAACTAGTAATGAAAAGGTGGGTAAATAATTAACGATCTAAGTACATCGTCATGAGGCCAAAGCCTATTTAACAGCTTAATAAAAACGAAACGCGTGACTGCACTTATTTGGTTGTAGTTATGACTACTTCGAAGATTCAACCGTATTGCAGCGGCAAAAGTACTTAGTGTAAAGAATATATATAGGTAGTGTATACACGCGTAAGTTGCGACTGGTGTAAGTGTATCTCCATTGGCGTATGATGTGAGAGTTGACACATGACCTGACCATTGCACATGCCATGTCCGATGCGATGATGCAGAGTTGACACTCAATTATTATAGAATTTCGAATTGGTCAACATCCTGGGATGGGCACTAGACCATCCTAAGCTGGGCAAGGCCCACTCGCCCGCTCCCCCCCACCCCTCTATATACGCCTATGTGTATCTCCCTCGAGATAGAGCGTAATGGTAGACCCACACTGTAGCCAGTCGCTGGTTGCAGTATGGATAGGGCGGGTCAACCGGGGTAACAAACTCTTACAGAATGGCGGCGTAAAATAGTAGCTTGCTATTGCTTTTCCTATGATGAGTGAGAGATCCGGAGCCTCACGGGAGGGGGACTAAAAGACCGGCAACTGATCAGCGACTCTCTTAGGGTCCCTGGTTTCTGTAGCCAGCGGTGATTTGATTACTTCCCATCAAGTGAACTGTATGCTCGTTTTCTTTTGTATTCCATAAAAAATGAGCGGACACACGGGGCGTTAAGTGCTGATTGTAGTCGTAGTCGCCACGTGAAAACACTTATAATTTTGTTTTTTGCATTACCACTATGGTAGTGGCCAGTATGTGGACGCGTTAATTACAAAGTTCAGTCCTTCAGTCCTGAAGCTCATCATTCCAAATAAACAGTACCTATGTACGAGTAAATCTTTACTTACCTACTTTGTGTCCACTTATGCATTTTATACTTTCTTTTCAGTGGGTAGATGAACAGCTTGGCGTGATACGAGCTCATGTTAGGGAGAACATGGAAAATAAGACGACTCTGTGGGAACTGATATCGAACATGAAATATAGGAAAGCTTTATACATCGTAGCAGGTAAATGTTCAATACAAACTATAGTATATTACTTATAGTAGTAATCCAATATCTATAACAGGTTGTTACTAGGGATCAAAAAGAGTGTCATCAAGTTGTTTATGGGAGTCAAAATTGAACCAAATATGCGCCCAAAAAGGTTTAGACTAGACTCACAACTCAATATTTAGGCAGCTTTTCCACCAGAGATGTACGAGGATGCGTAACGAGGGATGTGTTTGTAAGAACCAATAGAATCCCTTCATTTACCTCGCCTCGGTCAGCACAGCTCTGGTGGAAATGGCTCATTGGTTCTTTACAAACACATCCCTCGCTACGCATCCTCGCACATCTCTGGTGGAAACGCAGCCTTAAGGAGGTAACAAAAACATCCCTACCCTTACTAATATTATAAATGTGAAAATGAGTTTGTTTTTTACGCTTTCATGGCCTAACTACTGCATCTGTTGTACTGAAATTTTGGAAGGGCTTAGCTCAGGTCAAGGAGATGGACATTGGCTAATTTTTATCCCGGGAGAAGTTCCCGTGGGAAAACAATTATTACTTACTTAATGCATTAACTAAAGTCGCGGGCGGAAGCTAGTAATTAGATATTTCAAGTCCTTTGTCCGTGTGTGGTGTGGGATAGGTATACGTAGTCCGGGGCCTATTGGGAAAAGTGTTACAGTTTTGCGTACAGCAATGCCACTTGGTCCGAATGTAATACACGTCTACTTGAGCCCAAAAAACACAGTAGGCAGTTTGAAGTCCGCGACAGGTGGGGAGGAGGGGGGGTCAAAGTCTCGTACTCCCGGCGCTCAGAAAAAAATACTAGCGGATGTATTTGGACTTTTGAGTCAACTTTGGTGTCGTTATCAGATAAATCGATGATGCTCAGTTCCCCAGTTTTGTATATAGGGTTCTGTAGCAAAATATAACGCAATACTTAAAATAATAATTTTTAGTAGTATAACCACTGACCTATAAGTAATATGCACTTCTAGTCAGTGTTTAAAAAACGGCGTATCAAAGGAGACTAAATCGATAATCGCTCGCGCTGTCAGTCTGTCAGACCGACGGCGCTGCTGTTAATACTATTATTCTGTAAAAAAACCTATTTGCAACGAAACTCAATAAATTATTATTTTATGCAGTTGCAAATCCAATGACTATAAATGGTAAACTAATAATTTGCATTTGTAACATTGGCGTCAACCTGTATTCTTATGTCGTGCCGTTTTTCTGCTGTCATTTAGTATGAAACTGTACATTCATGCATTATAATATAATTGAGTATAACAATGCAAAAAAACCCTTATATTTTCAGATTTTTATTTGTAATTTGGTTTGCAAAAACACTTTTTGAAAGCCATTTAATGTAGATTATAAAAAAAAACAATATAGATATATTTAATTAGTTTCATTGTAAAATAAAATATTGAACGTACTGCGACGTTCGTCAGCGTAGCGCAACGGTACCCAAAAACAGCCGAAAAACGAGTGCGATCAACAAAAAAATAAGATATATCCGTAGCTTTCATATCTGGAAGTAGAAATATGTAAGTACTTATAATAATATCATATTTGTAATATTCTTTTATTTCTCAAATAATAACAACTAATTGATATTTTTCTTATTTTTCTTTCTTTTCGTCTTTGTTCCCTTTAATGTTATATATTTTTTTGTTTTAATATAAAATCATCATCTTCAATGCACAATCGAAGTCGAAGCTAACATTTAAAAAAAAAAGACAAATATGAATAGAACTTTTCTGATTGTAATTTTATTTACAACCATATACTCAGTCCATAATTACAAAACTCAGTCAATTTGAGCTGGCGTCTGAAGCAGTGGCATCTTGTACTACAAGATGCCACTGATGCCGAGCACCGACATCTTATCTAATTCTAGGCATGCTTGAACAGCAATAGGAATTGTAGTCCACCGTGGCATCCAAGTATCTTCGTCTTTTAGCAAAGCCCATTCAGATGGGCAAGGAATATTTTGCATCTTAATTAGGCATTGCCCCCAAACATGAACACCTAGAATAAGTACCTACGACTATAAGAGGTACTAAACTTTCTATCTGCCTGTCTTTTTTCGTAAACAAATGTTTGCGACACTCATTTAGCGTCACTGGTGGACATAATCTGAAAAACGAGTACTTAAAAAAAAAGGCCAGTTCTGGAATAAAGTAGGTAAATTTCAAATATCGTTTTCTTACCTATCATACATGGCAATCACAAGTTTTTTTTTTAATATTAGGGTCTGCTCTGTCATAATCTCTCTCATAGGCACTGGTCCCACCAAGAGCGAGGAAGCGATTAGCTATCGACTATTTTCTCGCTCAAGAAACGAACAAAAGATAAAGATCCCCGTGACGGTAAAAGAGAGAGACATATTTATAGTTCATCGCTGGCTGTTCACACTGCCGGCGAGGACTCTCCCTTCACTAGTTGATCGCAGCGATAAAAGCTATAAACGATAAAACTCGCTCAGCGGTACTCGCCAAGCGATGCCCGCTTGCCACCAGTGCGATTATCAGTGTTGCCGTTTTGTAATTTAGAAAAATGCTAACTTTCCGCTAGAAAAATGCTAAAAAATGATAAGAAAAATTTTTTAAAGTGCTAAATGAAATGCCAATGCTCATTAAATAGAAATTACACACCCAATATCATATTTTCTCAATTACTTCAGGAGTCCCGAGGTCGAGGAATCGAATTGCATACCAATTCCCGAGAAATAGGTGCACCGTTGTGTCAGTAATGCTTCGTAGAGCTCCATCCCGCTCTGTATCGCTTTTTTTTATTTCTTTTTCTGGTTTTTCACTTTTATTGTACCTATAGATTACGCTCTTAAACCTCTTGGATGCTTGGCAAACAAAAAATGCTAAATAATGCAATATATGCTAAATTTAAAATTTTACAAGCTAATTAAGGTAAAAATGAGCCAAATTTAGCATCAAATATGCCAAAACGGCAACACTGGCGATCATTTTTTACTGTGCGACTGTATCAAAGAGTTTTGTATGTAGAATGAGAAGAGTGGCAACTCAGAGTTTTAAATAGCATGTATGGAAAGTGCTGCCGTTAGTGTCAAGGAACTGAACTAATGCAGTGTACTTCTAGATAGGCATTTATACATGTACGTGTGTATGCGCACCTGCGCATAAATGGACTAAATCAAAGTTTTGTTCTGGCAAATTTTATGAAAACTTATATAAGTAAGAATGCCATAGTCATAAAATTTGCAAGGATAAATAAAATTTTGATGAGTTAACAAAAAGAAATAACCAAGACCGTATCGACATCCAAGCAAACCTTAGAGCATTAGGAACGGGAGATGGCATTTAATGACTGATCCCTCTGCCAAAGGTATAGGCACAATGTGCTTACGCGACATAAAAACTAATTTACAATCGATTATTTTGTCAGTCACTAAATCGCCACCGAAGAGATTACAGCTCACCAAAAACGCCTACATACTTGTATGCTATAAGCACCTGTATAATTTGTTCTAACACATCAAGTTTAGAAAAGGAGAGTAAAAGATTTCATTTTTCAGTTATTTTTCTAGTCATATGTAGCTAAAACATTATTTCTGTGAAATGTTTTTAATTACATAAAAAATCGAGTCAAAAATAAATCGTTTGCTATCGAGTGTAGCCGATATTTATTATCTGTGGAGTCACATTTGCATTAGTATTCAGTTGTTCAGTGTGTGCGTGAAAATAAGAATGTGTTGTACTTTCTAAAGGTGTGAGTGCATAATAACGCAAGCGAAATTGCTTTAGTGTGATAGGTTAGACATCCCCCCCCCCCCCCTCGCGAGAATCGGCAGAATTCTGTGTAAGCAAATAATCACACAAGGCTACTCCCGTTCTTAATGCTCTAAGATGCAAACGAAAGCTAGAGTTGACAATGGCCACCTCCAACACGAGTGGTTAGCAGTCACAGATAGTTTTTTTTATTTTGTAGTTCAGTCAACAACCGTCAGGAGACGCTGGTAAATGTCAAAATATATTACTGTATGCTCGCCGTCCCGCCTGAGCGAGTGGTGCGAGTAATCGCCCGTCGCACTGGAATACTCGCTTTATAGCCGAGCGCCCAACTATCAGAACTACACACTCGCTCCTCGCTGCTCGCCAACTCGTTTCTAGTTTCTAGCTTTGCTCGCTTCTAGTTCATCGTCGGTGGTGGGACTAGTGCCTAGAGTGATTCATAGCGTTGTGTGACATTCGGATATGCTTTTAATGCCACAAACGCGGTTTTCTGTCACTTCCGTTTAACGAAGCTGTTGATCCGGTAAACCAGAGGTGATCCGGTAACATGATGTGCTAAAACAGTACACGAAAATATACGACATAGAATCATCTCTACGGAAGAAGCAAGCCAGTGTATGGCCTGAGTGGATAGCTTTAGTTTCAAATATATGCCAAGCCTATGTAACTTAATTTTGCCTCAATTGGTAGTCAATCACTGCGTCATTTTGTATATCTGGATCCACCTTCAACTGGAATTTTTTCGTTAGTTCCACTTTCTATTTCAACGTCTCTTGATATACCAGAATACGGGCAATATTGCTGGCTGTTTTGATCTGTTCTGCAGCGTTTCTCGCAAACATGAATTCGATCCTCTTAGGCGTTTTCGCAAGTATTCTCTCTCTCCGTCTCCCGCTGTAAAACACCTCTTATCCACAAACATGAGAACAACTTTGCCATTGGTAATATAATTATTGCCCGTATCTCTTCGGGCGATATTCCCGTATCGTCTTGTACCCGGTGCCGGTTCAGCTCCAAGGTCAAGTTGTTCTTGTTCATTGACCACTCCCCGTCCTCCATCTGGATGTAGCACTGCATTGGACTCGCCAGCTGCTTCACCCATTCCTCCGTCCCCCACAGCAGGTGCATGGTCTTGTGCTTTATATGCTCCAGCTCTCCCTTCGCCATCAGGATAGTTGCTTTCTTCATCAGGTCTTTTACTGATACCTTCCACGCTATGAAACGAACATTTGCAAGAGTTAAAATCATCTCTGGAGAGAACATTCTTAACGACTTGACGACTATCGTCGCTATATAGGTACTGAACCAAGCAAGCGGCGTAAGTAATGCTCTCGCATTTATATTGACACGTTCGAATAATGCGTCCAAGTTCTGAGTTATATCCCCACTGCTTAGAACGACTGATATAGACAATGTGCCGGTGTCGTCTTCGGTTTCCGCATCCTTGTCTATGATTACAGAATAATTTCCAAGGGCCCTTGCGAAAGTTGTAATGAGATGCCCGAACGAAGTTTGTGTCGCTCTGTGAGTCTCCAGCAGGTGCGTCGTTATTATCTGCTTGTCCTCCAATTTGAGCATCCGTGCTAACGGCAGCGATGTTCTCGGTGTCGTCTCCGTACTCGAAGCTGAAGTATTCTGTGGCTGGGTCGTCGGTGGTAAATCCGGCCAGTCCACTTCCTCGTTGTTCTGTGTTCATGGCTCCGTTCATCGCACTGTATACTTCTCGCTCTCAGCCGCCGTCCCACTCCTTCCACACTCGATATGATATGGTTGTAATACATCGAGCGGTTGTACATTACTGATGCTGCTGCCTTTGCGTAGTGCCCTTTTATACAACTCGTTTTGCATTTTAACCGCCGATTATAAACGGCCGTCTCAGACCATTGAGCACAGATGTCGTCTCAGCAGTCTCCTGGGTATGTTTTTCCACTTATTTCACTGTGATTTTAGTGTACCCCCCTTCCCCGCGAATATAACTTGCACTACCTACTACCCCAAAGTGTCGGTGGAAGGCTTCCGCAGACTGTCTCTTTCTAACACCATGTCTATAACATATTTCCTAATGTTCTAAAATCTCTTTTTTTTAATATTTTCTAATTCTACCTAATACTTTTCTAACGCCTAATGTTTCTAATTTTCTAACACTTTTCTACTTTTACGCCATCCCAGCCCACGGTGGCCACGGAGTTATTCACGTGTCACGTGTTTTTTTTTCCGCCGCAAACCTAACACCAACACTTTATGGTGGTAGTCGGTCCGGTTGGTTGGGTTATGTCGGAGCAGGACGGGGCGATTCATTACTCTCCCTTTGATGCTCCACCCCTAATAAACTGCTTCCCCCTAATTTTTTTTGCCGCAAACCTAACACCGACACTTTATGGTGGTAGTCACTGTAAATTTTATGACATTCATAAGGATGTTTTCTGAGCGTCTGGACTGCTCCATGACAAAACACTGGGTAAGGATCATTACGGGCCAAATAAAGTGATGATCTTTACCCAGTGTCGCACAAATAACAATAAACCGAACTCTTAACTAATTTATCCTTTTGTAATTTTGTATAAATTTCAATTCAATTAATATAATGTAATGTAATCTAATCTAATGTATCAATATAATGGGTCAATTGACCTGAAATAAATATTTTTTATTTTTGTTTTATTTTATTTATTTATAAGTGCTTCCTGTAAGCCTAATCTGAATAAAAATATTTGGACTTTGACTTTAACTTTTCGTTTATCTCGTTTTTTGGCTATTTTTGCGTACCGCTGCGCTGCGCTGACGAACGTCGAAGTACGTTCAATGTTTTATTTTACATTGAAAATAGTTAAATATACATTTATTGTTATTGTTTTTATAATCTATATTAAAGATAATTTTAGAAAGTATTTTTTGTAAACCAAGTTTCGTACAAAAATATGAAAATAAAAGGGTTTGTTTTACTACTAAAAGTTTATTATTTTAGGTATAGCGTCATACTTTGCTACAGAACCCTACAATACTGGTATGAGTAACGAACTGGGCATCATCGATTTATCTGATAACGACACCAAAGTTGACTCAAAAGTCCAAATATATTCGCTAGCATTTTTTTTTTCTGAGCGCCGGGAGTACGATACTTTGGCCCCCCTCCCCCCACCTGTCGCGGACTTCAAACTGCCTACCGGGCTTTTTGGGCTCAGGTAGACGTGTATAACGTTCGTACCAAGTGGCATTGCTGTACTCATAATTGTAGACCTCTCCATACAAACATGCCCAATAGGCCCCGGACTAATAATATATAACAACTGCTGACTGTAAGCAGGTCACGTATAACTTTGCCAATTTTGCATTTGTGTTAAGGGAACGTACCCATACTACGTGAACCATTTCTTACAACTTTTTAACCCCCCCCCCCTCTGTGACGATGACCACATGTAGTAAATGCCAAGACTCCTTTCTAGTTTTCACGTATAAATATGGTTTTAAATCAGTTTTTGTCAACACACAGTAATAAAAAAAAATTGGCTCCTATTTGTCTTTATTAATACGGCGCTTGTCGCATGACCCCAAGAGTGCGCGCATAGATACAATTTAAATATAGCTTGAAAAAACGCGAAATTTTCCTAGAGATATTGACTACGTGACAAAAACCAAACCCATAGCGACCAAGCGTGGTATTTTAAAGACTCCCCTCCTCCCTCTGAATAGGTAGTATGGGTACGTTCCCTAAGTAGGTAAGTACTTGAGATTGTGTCTCCTAAGTAAAATGCGTGTTCGATTCAGGTTTAAAGATGCTACAATACATGACTGGTGGTATTGCGATCCAAGCGTATCTCGAAGTGATCTTCAGGCAAAGTAGCTCCATTTCGGGACCGCTCGTTAGCATCATCTATGGATTTGTGCAGCTACTCACAGGTGATAGTCAATACTTTTAACGTAATCTTATTAATATACAATGCGAAAGTAATAATGTTTGGATGTTTGTTCCTCAATCACGCATCACTGGCTAGACGGATTTAGATGAAATTTGGCAGACCGATAGACTATGTCCTGGATTGAAACATATACTTAGGATAGGTACTTTTATCCCGTAAAATGCATAGAAAATGATATGATAGGGGCGAAGCCGCGCCTAAATGCTCGTTTATTTATAAATATCAAATGTAATAAAGAAATTATGAGTCTTCTGTTTTACTTACCTTTCCCTGCAACTGAGCAACGAACGACTCTGCACAAGTGTTCGAATCAATTAATTACGTCATTAACGTCACTCCTTCAGGGGTAATAAGGATAACAACACCCACTTGTGGGCGCTATAGACCTATAGGAAGGCGATAAAGGACCCAGACACAAATGGGGATTGGGTTAACTAATGTGCGATAGTAATCCTTAAGATGTTTTAAAGCTACAAAATTTAGGAGGCGCGAGAAAATAATTGATTCTCGAGGTAGACAAAGTTTGAGCCTCTGGTCTACCGTAAATCTGTATCGGTTCTAAACGGATAAATATTATAAATATTTGAACGATTGAAGATGCTGACCAATTTAACTTATAAGGTCAATTGCAAATTGTTCAGAAAGTAGGTACCTACAAATTTTTAGCCATCATTGCCATCAATATCAACACCAATAATGTCTCCTTATCAACTAAGTTGTTTATTTTCAGGTGTCGGAGGAGCTATACTAGCTGGTTATTTTGGCCGAAGGATCCTGATGTTCGTGTCAAGCTTGGGAGTGGCGGTTTCTCTGACCGCACTAGGACTCTACTTCCACCTTCAAGACACGGTCAAACTGACCCCGGACGTACTCTCGTCGATCTCTTTCCTACCCCTAATGGGGTTATTTGGTTTTACCATATTCTACTCTGTAGGAATAGGGATGTTACCGTACGTGATGCAAGCAGAACTGTTTCCTATTAACGTAAAGACGGCAGCCTCAAGCTCAGCCACTATAATTGCCTGTCTCATGAACTTTGCTATAGCCAAGTGTTACCACGGTATCAGGGCGGGTTTGGGACATTCTGCCGTGTTCTGGTCCTTCGCGATGATAGGGTATTTAGGTATATTCTTTATTTATTTCTTTGTACCGGAAACTAAGGACAAAACCCTTGAGGAGGTGCAAGATAATATGCAGGAGCAAGATCAAGAAGCAACAGCGCTTAAAGATATTCAGGATTATTAGAGTAGCCTAGCCAGTGGCCCTAACATGACTGGCCAAGGTTAGTTTATCTCTATCTGCGTCTCTTTCTTATGACACTAGTTAGACAGAGACACAGGTAGGGGTTAAACTAAACCTGGGCTGTTATGTTAGGGCCGCTGAAGTGACTGCTTTCTGTGGATATGACAAATTCCTGTTCGACTGACCCTCTTATTCATAAACGGTGCATAAAACTATGTAAATTAACATGTGTTAATGTGTGTTGCCCTCAAATAAAAGGGACAGAACATTTGTTAGTTTAAAAAGATCAGAGATTAATAGTGCCAAGTTACGTATTAAGGAAGATTTGAATTTGAGTTTGAGTTATTGTCAGGATTTCTTCCAACTTATTGCTTGCTGGTTATGTATACTGGTAGGTAGCGAAATCAAATGAGTATCGTAGTTATCTAGGTTTAAGTGGGAGAGTAAGCTAAGTACGTAGGTACAAATTTACCAAGACTTCCATGAAGAATAATAAAATTGTTAATTGTAACTTTGTCACGTGTTCAGTAATTTAATCAATTAGTTTTATGTATTACAACCCTTAACTTCGATAGTACAAGGTATAATTAGTATTAAGCGCAAGTACTATGTTGCGGCCAAGGTGTTTAAAAATACATAATAACGTTTTATGTCTGTGACTAGTCATGTTTAGATAATTTTAAGCATCTTGGCCGCCCATACAATACCAAAAGTTGACTGTATTAAAATCATTTAAGTCATATCAATGTGCAAATACGCAGTCAAGCGACTAAAAGATTGTTATCTGTTTATTGCCTTCTCGCGTTTGATACATACGTACGCCGGAATGTGATTATGATTCCGTATTACTATATTGATAAGTAGATTACCTACTACGTAGGTACGAGGTTTTAATGTTTGAATGAGCAAAATTATTTATAGGTTTATACGGTTGTCAGTTGCATACTGATACTGGTTCGGATTGCATACAAGCACGACCTTTGTATGTGCAAAACTAATTGCATTTTTAAAACAAGTAGGAGACGTGGTGCAAAAAGAATTCTATCATAATGTCGATGGGTGATAGGAGAGCGAAATTAGCATTTTTGTAAAGGTCAGTTGTTTGGTCCTTATGCATAGAACCAATCGATGTATGATTCTTAGCGATTTACACACAGCGAATTTTGCAGCGGTTCAATAGAGGTTCGGTGCTAGACGCATTGACAAACATTCATAGCCGTTAAGTTGGCGTGACGTATCCAGGTTATTCAGGATTTGAGGACCCATAAAAATACCCGTATTTCAAAAACAAAAGGGGTACTTTCTTTTGAGGACCTTTTTACTATTTAGACAGTATTTTCCAGAATCATGAAATCCTGGATATCACGTACAATCACAGTGTCGTGATTGGTTTTCATCGATGCGCCGCAAAGTCGTTGCGTATAGATTAACATTAAATTATAATTTAAAAAATGAAACGCCATATGTGACCATATAACTGTATTCTGTTGAATAAAAATATCAAATACATATTGATTACTTAATAGTCTGCGTTAAATATACACCAGAGACCGGTACGAGTTATGGTTGCTATGAAATCTGTTGAGCTGTGGACCGTGTTTAGCCTAACTCTTCAAACTCTCTTGTTGTTTCCGTAGGAGTAAAGAGGGGCGAATGGGGTCTCAGCGGGCTCGTCCCCGCTCTCCTCGGACGCGTCCGACTCGAACGTGTTGTCCGGGATGTCGTACAGCCGGATCAACGGCTTGTTGGGGTCCTTCATGATTAGGTATTTACCTGCAAACGAAAGTAAAGCTATTCAGGTAAGTCGGGTTCGGCAAATAGGGACTGATAGAGGAAGGTATAAAACTGGACCGCACACATTACTTTTTGGTTCTATTTTATACTTATTGAATTCTACAATCAGGGTAATGCGATACATTTTCTGGACTCACAATAAAAAAAAATCGTCTGGATACCACTTCCTCTTCGAAAAAATGGTTAGTTTTATGACAGTCCTAAAACGGTTAGGCTGCAGATTTGAAGGTTTTTCTTTGTAAAATGATACATTTGCGAAAAATTTACTTTGCTAATCTTCAAGGATAGGCATAGATAAGTAATTAACTACATTTACAGGGCAAAAAAAATTTCAAGAAAATGCACGGTAATTGAAGATAGTAAAGTTCTTGTGATGATAAAAATATTAGTTTATTATTACTTATACTAGACAGCTTACTTAACTAGACTTGCTTTATAAACATGTTGAAATCGACAGATTTCTAAGAATACACTTTCGATAATCGCTCGAGTGAGGCAAGGGACTGTTTACAATATATTTGAATACAGTTTTACGTTTTTAAGGTTCCGTACCTCAAAAGAAAAAAATAAACATTATTATTTTAAACATAATAATGTCTCCTATGAGTATTATTTACTAGCATTAATATTTAGCGTAGTTACCTTACATCAATCTTTGTGAAGGAAAGTACTAATCTATAAAAACGCCACTACGTAAATCATTTTAAGTAAATCTTTATTCAAACCCTTTTTAAACATTTTACACCTACTTGTTTCTCATTCTGTACCCAGATCTGGCCTTGCCCACAGTGTACCTAGTGTCTGAGCATACCACACCGATAAGACAATTTGAGTACGCCTAATACCGAAATAAACTATATATATACAAAACTACACGAATGGTTTGCACAGTTTGAAATGATACAATCAGACTGCACAGTGTAATCTACAGACATTTCCGCTTTAATTGCGTGTGTGACGAACGATATGACTACGTAATATCTGAACTAGACTATTGTCAAATACGGTGTTCAGATATTTTTGAGCACCTTGCCCGCTCCTGTATATTTGATGCTGACTGTACTTTAGGCCAAAGGCGGAAGTAAACTTCGTGATTAATATATTTTAAGAGGAATGTGAATCCAGCGCTTTCCATACAAACGGCGATAACGTTTTCCATCCTCTAAACCTTAACCTATAGCCATGATTTGTATGGCGTCATTATGCCCTAGAACTAGGTTTGTATGATTTGATTTTTTAAAAATTTTTAATAGTTTCAAAAATATTGACGCTTTTTTGTTTTGTATAAAACTCCTAAAATGCAAATATTGTCAATTCTAAGAATAATTACAAAAAATCTAAGCTAACAAACCCAGTTCTAAGGCATAATGACAACATACCATAAAATTATAGCCATATATTAAGGTTTAGAGGGTGGAAAACGTTATCGCCGTTTGTATGGGGAGCGCTTTTTGGGGCTGGGTTCAAACTTAAAACCAGCAGCTTTACCAACATGTTATCTAGGCCTTAGCAGTAACAATATGGTTCGAAATAAATAGGTGTAGATCAGCGGTTCTCAAACCGTTTTTCTAACGGAACCCTTTTGGAAAGTGAAATATTTGACGGAGCCCTTAAATAAAAAACAGTGTTGAACTATCGTTCCGAAAGGCAAGGTGTATTTCCGATTTTTTGTTCTTGTTATAACCAGTATTCGCACGAAGCACCCCCAGAGGCTTTGCGGAACCCTAGGGCTCCGCGAAGCACACTTTGAGTATCGCTGGCGTAGATCATCTATTGTTCGCTACTATACTGTGCAGTAGAATACTTAGTGTATTTTAATGCAACGCGAATTTGTAGGTCGCTCGCATACATAGATCTGTGCACTATACCCCTCGTAGTTATACGCGACTTCGGTGTTCAAACGTTAAAAATAGTTCTTCTTATTACTTTGTCTGTTTGATTTGATAATTATTGTTATGCCGATGCGTTATTGGCACAATGATAATGTAGATGCCAGAATGATTTAAGATGCAACATTGTATTTAGGTATTTCGCATGCCGTTATGCACATAATAACACTCGTTGCCAAGTCTGTTTGCAACAGAAGGGCAAGAGATGAAAGCGGTTTTTTATATGATAGATACCGAATTTCGGTATCTGCTCATTAGATTTTTAGGCATTGCCACCTACAACTCATTTATGAATATTTGTACTTATATGTGTAACGTTTATTTTACATATAGATTTATACTTACAATTTTATTTGGCTAAGTGTTTGTAATAGGACATTTTCATTTGTTATTCGAATGACTAGTCGATTGTGTATCGCGTTCAAGTCCCGATAAACGTAATACGAATCACTAATGTTGCAGATTTTTTGTTCGTTTGTTTGTTTGTTTAGGCAGTCTGATAGGGAATGCATTATACAAATGGCAGAGGGACGGGACAACGGATGGGTAGGACGGACTCTTGATATCCGCGATAAACATTAGTGCCAGTCGAGTACGCTTGCCTACCAAAAGCGGCAACCTACCTGGTAAAATCGCCTTGTTGTTGGATGACTTTTGCAACTTAAGTCGACCGCGTGGTTTAGGTTGAACACAGTAGGGATACTCGCCTTAAAGGTCCACTTAAGTTGCTATGGTTTTAAAGATTTGTTAACAAGTGTTTGTATTAAAAAAGTATAGCAGTGGTGTACTGACCGTCCTTCTGCTTCATGCAGATGTCGATCATGCAGCGCAGGATGCCCCAGGCGTTGTCCATAGACAGGTTGATTTGCGCCGCGAACTCGTGCGGCTTGAACTGCTGCGTGCCGAGGATCACGTGGCGCGCGTTGTCCCGGACCTGCGTGCGGGACACGTAGCCGAATTTGATCTGGTCGGACCCAGCCAACAGTGCCTGGAACAATAGGTATTATTAATATACAGTACTGAGCAACAGCTTATACCTCGATTTCGCACGGATACAATTAGAATAAATGTATATGAAAACCTTCCATTAAAAAATCTCTAGTAGACACTGAGAACCATATCAGGGTATATTTTCAAAATGTAGACCTTTGGTCAACATTGGTGTGATTTGTATGCGGCGCATCTTTTGTTCTAATGTTGGTAGCGATGATAGAGGGTAAGCGCATCTGCGAAATTGTGTGTTCTTTAAGCGTGTACCGGCAGGAACACTCTTAAATTATCACCGTTTCCATGTTTTTTTTTTTACCAAAAGAGTGCCGTACAAATTACATCAAAGGTCTGGAGTTTGTAAATATACCCATCAAAATCTGTTGCGTGGCTTCAACGGGGTAAGCGGCCAAATATTTCAGGACAGACAGGAGACGATAGCGGCTTTGTTTTATAACATGAAAAGATTAGGATTGGTATTTTAGCATTGCCATTATTTTGTATTTTTTTTAGTTTCGCTTAGCACTACTAGTGCTTATAGGTTTTAACAAAGGGTGGCACGGACCTGCACAGTCCACTTGGCGAGCTTGCAGGAGTTGTTCCTCAGCTCATTGGCGAGCACGGCGCCGCGCTGCGTGTCCAGCTTCTGGCGCCACTCGACGCCGTTAGCCAGCTTGGAATCCCACTCGTTGAGCGCCTTGATGGTCAGGAACTGCGTCTCGTTCTGCGGGCCCTGCAGCACCGCATCGTGCTCGCAGCGAGCTACCAGCACCTGAGGAAAACAGTGTCAATGTATATAGAACTCGGATCATACGTCCAACGAGATACATTTATTATTCCTTAACCATTAGCCAATTAAGTGGCCTCACGCTTCTCATACGTGTAATTACTTAAAAAATAAACTTTAATAGCTACATGGGTGTAGATGTACTGACCACTCCATTGTTGAGGTTCCACTTGCGGTAGCGGTAGCCGACTGAGGCGACCTCGCCCTCCTCCTCCTCAGACACGAAGGGGTTGGGCTCAGGGAACTTGTACTTGGGCTCCGTGGGCCCGCTCTTCAGCACCTGAGCAAAGAAAACATATATATAATTCAAAATCTGATCCAAATTGATGTTATGAAAATGAAAAAAAAAATTGTAAGTAGGGTCACACATTGGGTCTTTTACATGTCGGAGTCTACCAGTGCTATGTCAGAACAAGCGCCGGAAGAAACTCAGCAGCTTATCTCTTTTTTTAAACAAGATTACAGAGCAATATACATTCCGTGTTACAGAAAGAAGTGTCAATCGAAACCATTTGAAACGACAGCGGTCGGCGACACTAATAAAAAAGTAACCAAGTTATGTACAGGTTACGGGCTTGTACCACTAAACTTACAAGAGCTACAATTTGACATATATTGTAAAAATTTTGTAAGCAAAACTACAATTATGTCAAATTGTAGCACTTGTAAGTTTTGTGGTACAGTGGCTCTAACATGACCGGCCAAGTTTAGTATATCTCTATCTGCATACCTTTCTTATGACACTAGTTAGACAGAGACACAGGGAGGGGTTAAACTAAACCTGGGCTGTCATGTTAGGGCCGCTGGGGCCAATTGACGTCACGTTTATCAACGACGCACGCGTGTTGCACCAACCGTACCTGAAGAACCGTACCTGCTGGCTGAAGTTGTGGTTGATGAAGGTGGCCTCGAGCGCGAGGTTGCGCGGCGAGTTGATGGAGTTGGCATCGTCGGCCGGCGGCTCCACTGACGTCTCGTTCACAGTCAACAAGTCAAACTCGGTGTTGTCACGCTTGTCCAAGAACAGCTTGTCACCTGCAACAATATGTACACATAAAATATCTTAAGTTAAATTTCATGTATTTAAGAAGAATCTGTGCTTATCGGAGCAAAATAATTGCCACTGGCAGTCGCCATGCTATTAAAAATGTAATATACAATAGCGACCCGCCCTGGCTTCGCACAGGTACAGGAAGTAATAAACAAAAACACCCCCATCTCTGAAATCCCTGAATGACAGTGAAATCCGTATCAAAATCTATCGTATGGTTTAGGAGTAGGCGACGAAAGACACATTGAGGACAGACCAGAACAAATAGCTACTTTGCTTTATACTATGTAAAGATAACGAAAAGATTAACAGGTCGGTAATCTTTACTCAATTGTGTGATCGGTGAACACTGTAACAGAATTGAGAAGACTTCATTTTTTTAATCACTGTTTTAATACAAAACTCAGGCAACATGTTGAGTACTGACCGATCTTCTCGATGACGATGTCCCAGGAGTAGTTGGAACGCGTGCAGCACATGATAGTTGCCAAGATGGCGTCGGTGGCATATACCGTGCCTGTCGTCTTAGACAGCCGTCGGATCACCGGGTCGTCGGTCGTTGTCACCTGTTCATATAAGAAATTATTGTAATTAAATATGGTAACTCTGTAAATAAGGTCAACGCCTGAAGGCATTTGATTGGCAAGTGGTCGGGCAATTATTTGATGAGCGCATCGCGGTGGTTCTGAGCTGGACCCCAATTCTCGGGTCATGCGAGACGCTATCTCGCATGCCACATACGTCAAAAATGACAGATTTCCTTGGGATTTGACAGTTATTCTCGTGCGAGATGAATCTCGCATGAGCCCAGAATAGGGGCCCTGTTCATGTGAAACAAAACTAACTGAAAGCAAAACATACAGAGAGCAGAGTTCTGCGGATTTGAGACATTAATTTCTCGGGTATATTATAAAATATCTGGTTATATTATTGAAATTTTGACTTTGTCTGTGTCATCCCTAAACAAACAATGTATGTTATTTGTTATAGTATAAGTTCTCATGCGCTAGTTTTCCACAACTTGACGTCATGAAATGCGTGTATTTTGCATGGTAATGTTAGAGGTTGAATGAATTGACTTGGTTTTGCCCCTAACCTAGCAAAATTCATCTTCTGCCAACAAATATACTACTGACCGTATGGAAGATACGGTCGATGCGCTGCAAACTCTTCTCGTGCTTGACATTGACGCGGTCGTACGCCTTGTCATAGTACTCCAGGACGCCGCAACACGCGATGTCCTCGCCTACAACATTATTACTTAAGATTTAACATCATTTCTTCGTTTTGTTTGATATTCATGTCTTACAGATGAACGTCTTGATTGAATAATGTTACCTATAAAAAATACAAGCTAATAAAGTAAATGAATAATCACTGGTCTTTATACAGTAAAGAATGGGGGGTTATGGGGGTCGAGATCCCCCCGTTGACTAGTAACATGTAAAAAGTCTGGCACTTAGTATTTTGTAAGCGCAAATGATTTTACTTTATTTTAACACTGTTAACACTAATATTTTGTTCATATTCGAGATATCAACGATAACTGCTAAGAGTATTCAAATAAGGCGCAAAATCGTTTGCGATTATAAAAGTTCTTTATTGGGTCACAATACTGTTGACCGCCAGCCATAAGTGGCAACTGATGAGTGAAAGCATTAATTTACTTTAATAACAAATTTGAGAAGGTACACAAATAGAAGATTCATCTCTAGATACATGTCTGATACTTTGAACTTTGGCACTATAGACTTTCTTGTTTATTTCCCCCAAAGCCGTTGCCATTTGCCAAGACCATAATCTCATACCTTCCTTGATGCCAGGCAGCGTAAGCTTGGCAAGTCGCGGGAAATCCATGTCCTCGATGGTAACCCACGTCGGACGCACCGTCACGGAGGCGTCGCGGATCTTCATCGGAGCCCCGCGCTGCCCCCATCGCTTGCCCATCTTACGGTCACGTTGCTGAAGGTATTTCTGAGTTATCAACAGATCAAGCGGGGGAAGCACTGTGCTTGTTAATAATAAATGTACCAGGTTACACAGTGTATTAAGGAGTAAAGACATTTTTTTTTCTAAAATTTTATTGAGGCTTTAGTGCACTTGTGTGACTATGCCAGCCTCATGAGAAGACTCCAGTAAGAATTCATCAAGCACTCCCCAGAGCAGTAAAGATTTGTAGGTGAAGTTTTTGACATAGGTTTACCATTGTATTTTTTTTTAAATGATTTATCCAGTTTTTTTTCTAGGAGGCAATTAGAGAACAGGGATTGCTCTATCTGTGGACTGCAACAGACATTGTCTTGTATGTTTCTCTTAAGGAATGTTCAAATGAATAAATCTTCCTAAGGTAAAGGTATTGCTTATTGCAAATCTAGCTTTGTACCCCTCACAATTGATGTCAAGATACAGACTTCCTGCCTTCTTGTAGTATTTCATACCTTGTTCAAAGTGGTCATGCCACCGGGGGTGCGAGCGCCACGCTGTCCTCGCTGGCCGCGTCCGCGGGCACGGCCGCGCTGGTACGGAGGCTTTTGCTATAAACAGAAAAAAATATTAAAAAATATTGTAACTACAGAGTCACCATAGTTCGTAAGGTTATCCTTACTTAAAGTACAATTATCAATGATAATAATGCTTTATTAAGCAATATTTTATTTTTATTTTCTTTCATAGACAATTTGGTTAAAAGACCATAGGTTGGTGTTTCTTAAAATACTTATAGACAGTGTTTTCCATATCAAAAGTAAAGGTGGTTTCATTTAACATATTTTGAAGTTAAATGCTCATTGTTTCAGTTATATTTGAATCAAAAATAAATTTGTCACAAAATACCGAGTTCCTAGTGCACTATTCTTTGTCAGTAACATAATGCACATGTCGCATGCTTAGAATTAAAGTGACCCATTTCTGAATAATACACGTCCCAAAATATGACCTTAACTAAAAGACAGGGTTTAATTTTGGGAAATATCATATTCAGAATTGAGTCGCTTTAATTCTAAGGGTGCGTTGTGTATTAAGTAAGTAATTAGTATACATGATAAGGGATACTAGGATGTATGTTTTATGTCTATAATAAATGATAGTGTAAAAATCTCAAAGAATTCCCTGTGATATGTTTATAGTGCTTATTTTCAAAAATAGTTTATTGCTGCATGCAGATCTGATCCTTTTGACAATCTGATAGCTAGAATTATATTAAGATTGGATAGTATTGCAGAAGTCCATAGTTTGATTTTAATAGCGTCTATGATCAGGACAATGATCAGGCCAGGGAAGGGATCAGATGTGGAACAAGGTGTTTGAATGTTGCGATAAAATAAATGATACATACATCTCTAGTTGTGTCCACAAGGTGGAATGTTGACTCATCCTCGTCATGGTAGTATGCATAGGACGATCCAGCGCCAAATTGAGATGCATACTTATCTAAATAGGAGAAAATGATTGTTAGTGAACTATTGAAATACACAGTGTAACAGTATTACCATCACCTACACTTAAGTGTCAAACGGTTGTGTAGTTGAAGGTTTTACTATATTTCAGCAAGTTATAAAATAGTGTCTGAGGTCTGAGCAAAACTATGTAGATTCTTGACCGGAAACAAAACTTTGTTTGAAAACTTATTCAAAATAATGTTGCAGACACAATTTATTGATAGCAATAGGTCTGAAGTTACAGTTTTAAATGAAGTATTTTTCAACTCTCGTTGCAGTATTTTTCTTCAAATAAATTGAGACTTTGTTAACCCAAACCAATGCAATAATTGAATTATTGTTGTATAACAATATCTTATTCATTTTGTATGCTTCACTAAAACTCATCATAGCCAGCTTCTGTCCCACTGTTGGGCACAGACCTCTAACAATTAGGGCTTGGGCTTTAGTTTATATCTGGCTCAGTCGAAATTGGGAACTTGACGCTCAGCATTAAATTCTTTGTAGTTGTATGCAGATTTCCTTAAGATGTTTACTTCACCAAGAAACTAATGGTATATTTTCAAATTTTATGGAAACACTTTCATTCATTCTGTTTATATCTCTTCAATTAAGGAAGCATGGGTAAGTTTACTGGACACTGAAGACAATACGTTTACGTTTATAACTTGCAATAGGCGTCCTAAAAGATGTGTCAACCAATGCAGTTCAACATAACCTCAAACAGTCGCTTTTGAGAACTTTTACAGATATTAGAAGCTGATATGTTTCCTTACTCTGGTACTTCTTATCCTGCACCATGGTCCAGTCACTTATTTTGCCAAGCCGATCGCCTTTGCTGAACGGCTGATACGGCATGTCCCTAAATTGGTCCGGCATTTCGCAGGGCCCCCATCCAGTAGGGTTATCCTGAATTACGGGCGCTGTGAACCGTATCGGCTCTTCAGCCGGTAGCACGTGTTCTGACATTACGAATCCACTAATATTCTGTATTGTATAATACTTTTTTCGCTATAATTCAGCATGAATGCCACGCACGACACTTCTCACAATGAAATGCCAAAGAGAAAGGACCACAGATAACAAAGAGCTGACGGAACAGATCACAGAGTATTATAAAATCATATTCACACAGTAAAGCTAGCGATACATACAATAATGACACATATCAGATGTGTTGAGTCATAGAAATAAAAAAACCATAGAAAGATAATCAAAACGCAAGCTTGAGACTTATTTTTGTCTCGATATTTTTAAAACGTTCATTCAATAAGAAAAAAAAGGATAGAGTGACGTTTCGCGTTTTTGCTTAATCCTTGGATGAAGGACTAAAGCATGGATATAGCCTCAGTACTTGTCAAGTGTACATAGCTAAAAGCCAAAGCTGTCAAAATGGTCACCTTTGTGTGCGTCAAGGTAGTAAAACCTGCAAATTAATAAGAAAAACGTTGAGTATACTACCTTAATGTAAACATTACCATAGCCAAAGGTGACCATTTTGTCTATTGGTCGTGTACAGGGTGTCAATTGAAGAAGAGTTTAGAGTATGTAGTCATCTCTTTTTGACACATTGTATTGCCATTTAAAGTAAAGAGATCAGATAATAAAATATCGCTTTCAATTTTAATACTCCTTCTATGCTGTACTATTTCTATGGCTTAATCGCTATGTACAAGGTTGTGCTGTCAAATTGGTCACCTTTGGTCACCATTATGGTACCAAATCAAAAAGGTCCAAAAAGTCATCTATGGTGTATTGAGTTACTGTTGTCTTTGTTTAGTCGTGTATGTTGTCGTTCGGAACTATAGAGTTCAGCTATACAAATGAAACTTTTTATTTTAGTTATCCTTCTACGTCTGTCCTTGTTTTAAACTTAAGACTGGCATCTAACTTGCTATTCCGCTTGCTATTCTTCTTGTGTTGTTTCAAAACAAAAACATGCCGACAAAATGTTGTAATACTTTGATTTTACTACAAGTTGTCGCAAGTTTATTTTGAATGTAGGTCCGGCATAACACTCGTTGCGCACCCAATTTAACATGATTAGCTAAGTTTGAGGCGATTATTTCGAAAATTTTGTAGTTTTTAATTTGTTGTCTCAGTGATGTGTAGTTTTATCAGTTTGGCGACATTAAAACATTGTTCATAACTATGGTTCATGACGCCGATGTGTTTTACTTTTGAATTTTAAGCTACTAATTTTCACTAACATTTCATTTTATGTAGGTATATAACTCAAGTCAATTGATAAAAAAATGTTCTTAATTATTAAACAGCTTTGAGAACAATATTTAACTGTTGCAAAATGTCATACCACTTATAATTAAATTTTGATATTCCGGCCTCAAATAAACTAACTCACCGGATTTACTTAGGTATATGCATGGTATATGTAACTTGTAAAGGTAACTTTTCAATGAATTTGCAACTCTTTATTTATTGAATATTAAATTTAAACGAGCTTTTGAGAAAATTACAGAAAAATCATAGTAAACATTATTTCTTCTCCTTTAAGTCAGGATGAGTTGATTAGACCAGGGACGTGAAGAGGCACGTCAGTTCCAGCTTCGGGATGAGTCTCAGTTCAGTTGCTTCAGTCCTGTAAATAGTCATACCTAAATATTTTGTCTAATTCTACGCAGCACATTAGAGATTTATGTTTTGTTTTTGTGCTTTTTATACCTAGTGCTGTTCCCAGCAAACTTCTTTAGCACTGACCTTGACTGCGCAGTAGCCGTTTCTAGTACAAATGTGTATGCGCAAACATACCCCCTCCACTCGGTTTATGCTTAAGATTTTTGCCTGCAACTATACTTAAAGTTACAGGCAGACTGCGTTAAAATTGCCAGCCAGCTGCAAAGTTTCAGTTTGGATGCCGTTTTTATGTAGTTGGCAACCAACTGCATCGAATCTGCAAAGATTAGAATAGGTTCAAATTTTGTAAACCGCTATCAAACAGCGAAATGATGTGTTAATTTATAATAATTATATTTTTTTATTAAATTTAAAATTTAAACTGAATGGTTTTTCATCAAAAATTAAATCCCATATAAGTTTCTTTAAGTACCTAAAGTGTTGACACGCATATATATTATGCTATCGTTACTAAATTAGATCAGCTTTAGGATTAAAATGTCTACAATTACTAAATTTAAGGTAAATTACCCGCTTTTAATAACTATAATCAATAATGTATGGGATCCCCCGAAACATAACCGTGATCATACGAGTACATATGCCCTTCGTGCATTATTGAGGGCTTATCAATGAAGCGATTGTTACAGGCAACTTTGCAATACTTCCGTTGATTAAATTTCAGTCACGTACAGACTGGTAGAATATAATATGTAAACAAGCCCAGACTACTAACAAGTATCGCGTTAACGAGAATTCCTTGTGCCTTTAAAACTATTATTGTTATTAGGTACCCAATCGCTTCTGCAACGGCACCGTCTGATTGACATAAGTACGCATGTACTTGCCTCGAATATAATGATAGAAGAAAGCGCACCGTTTCGTTGTCTTGGCCATTTGATGCCAAAGGGGGATCGAGCTGCTAAGAGAGAATATCCGGGCCATCCGACGAGACGTCGTCCCGTCTGTCGCCCCAGGCATAGCCGGACTGTTGCAGTGGGGGTTTCTGGCGGAGCTGGAAGCTAGAGACTGGCTGGAAACGGCGCAAGACCGTCAGAAGTGAAGAAATCTCTTATTGGAGGCCAAGTCTCACTGTGGCTAGCTGAGACTTAGCGGCTAAGTCATGGAGTAAGTTAAGTACGTACGTAAGACTTAAGCAATTAAATTGATGTCAGTCATGTTAAGCCACATGGTTTACTTGATTGTAAACGTGGTTTAGCCGCTGTCATCCTCGCACTTAACATTGGCCACCGGCTCGAATATGTACATCCAGTTTTAATTAATCCCTCCGTGCTGCTCTGTCTAAAAAGTGTGTCAGGAGAAAGGGACGTAGTGATAAATTAAACTAAAGTGGCCATGTTAGGACCACCAACAAAGTGACTTCATGCTGAAACAGGTTCTATCCCGGGTACCTTATCTATCCTGTTCCAATCACAGGTTTCGCTCTTAACATTTCGAATTAGCATATTGACACAGCGGTAGCTACATAGTACTTGCAATGTGCAAATGATCGATGATCTATTATGATTCTAAGACAGGTCACCAGTGAGGGGGCATCCATTTGAAGTCCTTCCATTAATCCGAGCTATCGATAATCCCACTATCCCGACAGCTGACCTTAAAAAATGGTTTAGGTATGATAGCGATAGTACTATAGATAGCATCGATACAATTGATAGGCTTTTCGATATATGCTATTGTAGCACACTAAATGTTTATCGCGAACATAAATCCGTCCCTTTTACACACGGTAGCTGGTTAGAAAAAGAAATAAATGCTTTATGCCAGCAATTTTATTGCTAGCGTGATAGGGTCTCTGATTTATCAATAGCGGAACTATGTAATTATAAGCTACTGGATGCACTCCTTATGGATGCTTAATAGTTGGTACTACCATAGTTGGGCGGATAAATACGAAAACTACTTCCATACGTTGATGAAGTCAAGTTGAATTTTTGTTATCGAACTTTACTTTCGATGTTTTTTTTTTAAACATTCAAATAAATTTAAATGCTATATAATGACATCAAATAGAAAATTTAGGGTAATGGCAGGAATCGAACCTCTTCTCTCTATTCTCTTTTTCTTTGTGTTGTCATTATATAGCATTTAAAATTATTTGAAGTCCAGTTGACTATGTTTAAACGCTTCTAAGGCAGATATGAGCTGGAGGAGGGCCGTACAAATAGTAAAAAATTTAAAAGTATACCCAAAAAATTTGGGCTTTATTCGTCTGTCTGTTGGTTCCGGAAGGATTTCATTAGATACTTGTGCTCATAGGTACGTAAGATTTTTAATTTTCGTTTTTTTTTTATTCGCTGGAGACCGCGGTTTGCCTATCCATGCTCTTCACTTATGCTAGGCCAGACATAGACTATTATGTTATTATCTGATTATTTTGAAATTTATCTAATGCGATTTCTGTATAATTAATTATCCAACAGATACTCCGATAAACTTTTTGCACTTTAACGATAACTCGATAAGCATAGCCATGTATCGGGCCACACATTTTCTCACATTCTTACTGATATTACTTTATATTTCTTGTTATCGCTTTGGTGGTTATGTTTTTTATGTCAAAATTTACCAAATCTTGATAAAATTTTGGCAAAATGATTATTTGCATATCGTGGAACATATAGAGATGGTCATTGTTCATTTTATTCCTGGAAAGATGCACTGTTCCCCCGAATAGCATTAAAACCAAATACCTAGCTACTAACAAGCGAAGGTATTATAGGATATAGCTATACTTGGGTACAGTCAGCAGTTGATTTACCTGAATACTTAAGAGTATCTACATAGTACTCTATGTATAATCTTTCATAGTGACCGTAAAGACGAAGCACATTGGAAAATTCGCAGTGTATGGTAGTGGTAATGTGGCGAAACTGGCAAACCCAAGGCACGCATTGCCATTACCCTAATTTTTGTTTGTATTATCATTGCATGCATTTAAAAATAAAAATCGGAAGAAATTTCGATTACAAAAATTTCTTTCATAGTGGTAGAGCCACATTGTAGCCAGTTACTGACTGCCGTACGAATAGGCCGTTTCGGCCACGGTAGTATCACACTCTCACAAAATACCGGCGTAACGTAGTAGCTTGCTACTGCGTTTCGTATGGTGAGTGAGAGATCAGACGGCCCACAAACCTACAGGGTTTCAACGGATCAGAGACTCTTTAGGTATCGCTAGTTCCTATAGGAGGCGGTGATCACTTTCCATCGTGACCCACATGCTTGCTCGCCTCGCTTTTCTATAAAAAAACTCTCTTTACAATAGAGTCTTGTGTAGATTTTTTGACCTCTTGCCTCTTGCACGATATCAGCTTTAGTACGATAAGCACATTTAGCGTTTATCGCTGACATAGAGCATTCATCCCTTTTGCACACGTTTATTGGTTAGTAAGGGATTTTTTTATGAAATAGGAAGGCAAACAAGCAAGTAGGTCTCCTGATGGTAAGTGATCACCACCGCCTATAGAGACCCGCGACATCAAAGAGATCGCAGATGCGTTGCCAACCCAGAGGGCTAAGATGGAACACCTCTTGTGCCAGTAATTGCACCGGCTGTTTTGCTCTCCACGCCGGAACACAACAGTGCAAGCACAGCTGCTTAGCGGCAGGATTAGCGAGCAAGATGGTGGCAGCGATCCGAACGGTCCTTGCATAAGGCCCTACCACCCGCTAGGGATAAGAGATATACGCTCTATCTCCGCGTTACGGCCTCTGTGTCCCATAACCGGCCAAGTTTAGTTTATCTCTATATGCATCCCTTTCTTATGATACTAATTTGACAGTGACGCAGGGAGAGATAAATAAAACCAAGACCGGTAATGTTAGGACCACGTTGCTGTATTTACTATCGACCACAGAATTAATCGCAAGTGACGGCTGTCGGCTCTCCTCTTCACTCTGAGTCACACAATATCGCGACCAGACGTCACACACACTTAATTCCAGTGCAGCTAGCGCAAATCTTCGCGATACGCGTTAACTCGCTACGTAACTCAGTGCGTCTCGTTCTATCCAACCCATTAGGAGAGAGACGCGCTGAGTTACGTAGCGATTTAACGCGTATCGAGAATATTCGTGCTAGGTGCACTGATATAAGCTCTCTCTGTTCACTCAGACACTCACTTAGTGAGTCTCACTCACTCAGTAGCGTTCGCGTGTTCAGCGTGAACCCACGCTTTTTGTGCAAAATTTGATAAACAAAGTTCGTTCACTGGCATCAATGTTTATACGCGAAATAACCAACAAACGGACGTTTTTGGACGCGGTTAAGTTGCGATAACATTTATTGGGTATTATAATGCAAAATAATAGAGCTAGTGGTGTGCTTCCGCCTCAAAATGCATTGATATGTAGGAGTTGTAGTGCAAATCGGTAGAAGCGAATATCTACAGAGTTTAGCAAAGTCATGTTTACATTGTACACATGGGCGGCGTACCGAAGTGTCAAAAGTAATGAAGTACATTTTTAAAGCTCGTTTTAGGCCTCTATTTGAATACCTACATACTCATTGTATTGTAATTTTAACCTTTCGAAGAATTTGTACTTGTAATAATTTCATAATTACAGTTAATTTTCACATTTCTATCAAAATCAATCGGGTTTTCTTTTATTTCGACAAGTATGTAAAAAACTCAAAATAAAATAGGGCCCACTTCACTTTTCTTGATAATTTGGAAATTTAAACAAAAGTATGTATTTCTACCAATACGGGTTTTGAAAGTAGGATTTCTTTGCATCACTTTATGTGTAAAGAATTGAAAAAACTCTTCTATAAAAATATGCTTTGGCACATACATATTTTTAAATTTTTGTTTTACTGAGAAAATTAACATGGGCCTTATTTTATTTTGAGTAGTTTATTTAAAAAGTTTGTTGTGTTCCCTTGACGTTTTTGAGCAATGTAGGTACATACATATACTTATAATTAAGCATGTGAGTAATTGATTGTTAGTTCTTATGTTATACCTAGTTGGTATAACAGGCAGGAGCTACCTCTAAAAATACTTGGCTCAATCAACGAAATGAAAATTTGAGCCACCAAAGAACCGTGTCAAATTAGTAAATAGTAAGCAATTTCAAACGTTTTCATTTATAATTTCACTTTGACATAGTCCTATGATGGCTGAGGGTTCCATTTTGTCCATTCTACAGTGCGCAGCAGAAATACCTGAAGAGTCGGAGAGGTCAATAATATCTAAACAAGCTTTATGACCTAAACGACTACATCTGGCTAACTAATCATTAAACTAACTCCTAAATTTTGTCTATGGGTAACTGCCAGGTCCAAGTTACAACAATACTTTTATTCTTGCGTACACATTTAACTTCTCAAAACAATCGGTCCATAATAACTAATACAAAAGCGAATGAGTAATACGCTTCATTATGTGACTGGATTATAAGTGAGTGCTGCACGATTAATTTTAATTTTCATATTCATTCAAGACAATGGTTGCTTCTTTAGAAATTGCGTTATTGAGAGTTAACAGATTTTCCGATTCTATAGGTTCTCTACACCATGCAAGTTATGTATACATATAATATATCTGCATATACAAGCCGAAAGGAAGTCAGATGCTGTGTTTCGTACAGTACGCGCATTTCGCATGGGACGGTATTTCAATACAACATCAGTAATAATTATAAAAAGATGCATATATATACACAGAGATAAATTAAAACTAGGGCCTAGCACGCTTGTTTTACATACAGCAAAGGGATGAATATTTCATGTACGTGATAAACACTAGTTGCTGGTTTTCTCTCGGCTTCTTTATAGCATCGACGGTGCCGAATAAAGGGCTAAGTTACTTCTAAATGTAGAAGTCGTATCTATTCTACGTTCTTGTAGAAAACTTTTAGCCACTAAGGCGTAGTCGAAAGACGTACATTTAATATTGCGGTAAGTGCTTCGCCAAATGCTTAGTTTAAACAACAAAACAGAAAGCAGTGTCAATGGGCAAACCACGTGCTCAATGCCACGCCATGTGTACGCCATGAAATGTAAACTTGTCTTTATAAAGCGTGCCACAACTTATGGTTCAGCTTCAACTTTATGCAGTGCGATTTGAACAGCATAGGGTTGTTTTTGACATAATAGAGATTTAATTCTGCTATGTTACCGGTCCAAATATAATATGACAGTTTTAACCCTCCATTGTTACAGAACCACATACTTAGTTCTTAATAGATACAGTACATACAACATTTTTACATTATAATACTTAATATTTGTGTAGTGTTACATAAATAATTAGTGAGTAAAATGAAGGATAAGAAGACGACGCATAATGCTCGGATGGTGCAGTACTTAGCGACACTATCTGGTAAGTAAAGGCCATTACAGACCAATAATCTATTTTAACTAATAATTTGGTCGCATTATTAACTCTTTCAAATGAAAATTACGTATGAAAATTCATACTGCGTTAGGGTCGTACACGGTCTGCCTTAGAAGTAGCTGAACATATTAGTACCTTGTCGCAGTCAGTAATGTGACAAATTAGAGCAACTCTCATTTTATACGTTACTTAAGTGTTTCTTAAGAAGTTGCTTCTTCTAAAGCTGACTGTACCAGCACTAAGTTAACTTTAACTTTTTGTATTTTCTTTCTTAAAAATTACGGACGATGTTTAAATTTTTTGATTTTTTCTGCCGCTTACAGTATACGACAATTATAATAAGTCGAGGAACGACCTATTTGTTTGAAACAGAATCTAAAAGTTGAGAACCAGCAGTTCTAAGAGAGTCGCAGATCCGTTGTCGGTCTTCAGATCACCGTACGAACCATAGTAGCAAATTACTACTTCACGCCGGTATTCTGTGATTGTGTGGTATTACCCTGGTCGAGCCGGCCCATTCTTACTGCAGTCAGCTACTGGTTGCAGCGCGAATGGGGCTGGTGGTAACTAATATAAGATCCAGGGCAGCTGAAAAGTGCAAACCCTTAAGTGAAAATTAAAAGAAATTAAAAAATTTCAAGATTCATTGTAATAAAACCGATTTTCTTAATTTCAGTTTATGTTGTTATTATACTTTGATACGTGATGCTCTTATAAGTAAATAAAAGTAATATAAGATTAAAAGTTTGCTTGAAATACTTAATTATTAAATTAATTAATTACCGATACCCTAGGTTAAGAATTTTGCGGAAGTTTTTTTTTACTGTCTCGTCGCGGACGCTGTTTGATGATTTGATGAAGCCTTTAGAAATTTACAAAAAGCCATAGCCGTTCCAGGTCTAATTATGTCATTTATTACTACTGTCTGTTCAACTATCACGTTTGATTCCAGTGTCTCTGGCATCACTGACTCTGGGAGTGTCTTCAGCATGGCCCACCCCAGTTTTAACTAAGTTACTCAACAATGAGACTGCAATTAGAATAAATGAGGTAAGTTGCAAATAGATTCAGACGGGTAGAGCGGCTGCTACGGCGGAGGCAGAAAAACATTGCAAATATGCGTGTCTTGGTGACAATTTTATTTTTGCTGCCTTCGCCGTGGAGACCCTAGGCCCATGGTGACCCGACGCCCACATGTATAAAAAAATAGTCCACACCTCTGGTGACCCAAGGGCTGGTGTGTTCCTCGCCCAACGTATTGGCATTGCCATTCAGAGAGGTAACGCTGCCAGCCTTTTGGGCACTCTACCCAGAAACAGCGGCTTAGGTGACATTTTTCATTTTAATTTTAATTAGATTTTTAACTTTTCTATTTTCTTTTCTGTGATAAGTTTGTTTATATATATGTATTCAGATGTTACTTTGCAGAGGTCCATATTAACAAACTGGAACAAATTACTTCGTTGCAAGTAGCAAGGTAATTTGTTCCAGGCCATGGGATCCTGGCGCTCATGTCATGGACCTCTTAGGGATCCGTGGACCTCGTTTTAAGATACCCAGCTATACGATATGTTTCATTCCAGGATGAGGTGGCCTGGATGATGGCGATGGGACCGCCAGGGTTTATCACAGGCAGCTTCCTCACGCGTTTTGCTACCGACCGGCTCGGCCGGCGTCCCACGATACTGGCCAGTGTCTTACCCATGGCACTAGGCTCGGTAAGAGCTACACGCAATGTCGTACATAAAACAAAAAATAAAACAAAATATCTTTATTTAATTCTAAGAACAACACACTAAAAATACTCTAGTGAAGGTCATAAAAATTACCACTATGCGGTAAGTGGCTGTTTGCACTCGACACCTTAGTTTAAATAGTTTTTCCTCAAATGTGATTACAGCCATATAGGTATATTGGATGTATAGTCGACCAAGAAATTGCTTGACCACTTTTGAATCTTATCCCTTTGTAATACGGGCGAAAAGTGGTCAAGCAATTTTTTGGTCGACTATACTTGCAGTTCGACATCACCGAAACATTGAAATTTATTATTATCGACGTGATTCGAACTTGAATTTAGTGCACAAGTTTCGATGCAAATAGAACTACGGGCAGCTCATTAGGATTAGATATTTATTTTATCAGAGTGCATAATTGGCGTAAATGTTATCAAGTTTATAACCTCTTTATCTTTATTCTTGTGAACCTTCGAACAACTAAACCAGTGGATAGTGCATATACATGACATTCGTGGCACATTTAAAACTCTGCCAAAACGTAGCCATGGCGGACTTTGTGACATAAGAGGCGTGTGCCATGTTTGAGTTTTGATATTGCATAGTCCATAGTTTAGAAGATCGTCGATGTGAACCTATAGTCATTAGGTTTTGAGTACTGCGGCCGCAACAATACGTACCTATCAAGTTTATTTTATCTCTATATCCCTTTCTTATGCCATTAGTTTGGCAGAGACGCAGGGAGCGATTAATTAAAACTGAGCTGATCATGTTAGGGCCACTGTAGGAACCGATGTCACGCAGTCTGAAATAAGAGATATCGTAAGCCAATTTATTTTTACAATTTCTAAAAATATTCTTCATGCTGTTATTTTTCCTTATTACAGATAGTGGTGTCATTTGCATTGAAAGCATGGTTGCTGTACCTGACAAGATATTTGTGGGGCATTGGAACAGGATTGGTTGCAACGGTAAATATTTATTTTGGACAGTTTAGTTTTTTCGTCGTCGTCGTCCCGGTTAGGTATATGAAGTCATTCAAACAGTACTTTTTAAAGTGTCGGCGTTGGTATCGCGACAGTTTTGCGATTATTGTCCTAAAGAAAATCTGAAAACGTAAATCTGTGGATGACCTTATTTTTGTGACTTAAATTGTATTGCTATTTTGAGTTAAAATGTAAAGTAGATATTTGCATGACTGTTACACTTAGCAAAAATAAATGTTTAGTTTAACAAAGATCTTGACTTCATGTGAGCCTAACAAGATTGTAACAACTGTAAATAAGAGCGCGGTACTGTTGTTAAGATCTAATATAGTCATTGTAGTTCAGATCTTAATTACTTTATATTTAAGAGTTACTGCAGGTAAGACCTTAATTACTGTACCTAATATCGATGTTTGTTTGATTACAGGTCATCCCAATGTACTTAGCAGAGATAGCGGACAAGGAAGTAAGAGCAACTCTCTCACTCTTCACGAGAGTTACGTTCAATCTGGGGAACCTGCTAGTGATGTCTATAGGCGTTTTCGTGTCCTACGAATGCCTTAACTACATGCTCTTGGTGTTGCCAGTTACATATCTGGTAGCTTGCTTCTGGATACCAGAATCTCCCTATTACCATTTGAAGGAGGGCCGGGTGGACGCGGCGAAGAAGGAATTGATGAGGATTCGGCGCTGCCAGAATGAAAAGGTTGGTTTCAAAGCTATTGAGATAGCGCATTAAGCGTTAGGTAGTTGTAAGTAGCAAATTGGAACAAATTACCGTATTACACTGCGAAACCAGTGCCGTGTAGGCAAGTGCAATACTATGTCTCTGCGACATTATCTCGTCCTCCGTTTTAACATGAAACAACATTTTGTTACACAGACTATTAACCAATATAAGTAAATCTACATCCGTGAAATCTATTATATGAAAAATTACTCTCTTCCGTAACCTTCTAGGAGAAAATATTTTCTTGTTATTTGTTACCTACTAATATTTCCAATAACTTGCGCAAGGGCTATTAACTTAAATTTATTTAACTACAGGTCTCTACAGGTACACATATGTGTATGCAATTTGGGTAGGGTATAATGTGTAGGTACGATTAATTCTTTAAGTTGCGAGTGACCCACCGTAGGAGCCGTACTTGAATTGAGAGCAGTCGATAAATCAATAACGTTTACAATTTGTTTCTTGGAATAACTCAAAGGTTCAATGCAGGTACTTACGTCAAGTGTTTGGGTCTCATGTGGTGAGTCCTTGACATGATTGCCGACGTTTAATTTGTCCGGCGGTTCTTTCTTACTAGTGCTATAAGAGAGGAATGCACTGTGGAGTAACTAAAATTTGGGCAGCCAGGTTACGGCCCCTGAATGGGCCCGGAGGGTTATACTATGATTTCGCGAAGTCAATTGGGATTGTAGATTGAGTATCTAGAATGATTTTTAAACCAAAACAAAGTAACAATCAAATTTGGGCTTTTAAGTATTTGCAGAAGAGATAGACTCATTAGTATTCATTTGCGAGCAACGCTGTGAAGGTTAAATAGCGGAACATTGGAAATAGAGTTTCATTTGCGTTGAAAACTTGATTAAGTGTCCGCTGTGTCGCAAAGTGCCTTGCCTTGACGTGCTTCTTAGTGACCATGCCTCATGCAACTCAAAACAAAAGGTAAACGCGGTCAATATTACGTAGAAATTGTGATTTAAAAAGGAAGTCTAAAAGGGCGAATACCTATACTTGGTCGCAGCCGACATTCGCGACCCCGCACTACTTTGCACGACTTCGAGTTCCCGAGACGATTTGATACACGCAAGCCGTTATCATAAAAACGGCTTCCCGAGTTCAAGTCCGAGAGTTCGTATATGAACTCGGGTAACTCTAAGAAGTTTGAGCCGGCGACAATGTGAGAAGAAGACAAGTACGCCCGAATTGAGTTTCTTGCCGGTATCTTCTCATCACCGGTTTTTCCGAACCGGTGGTAATTTTTATGACATTCATAAGTGCTTCTTGTAAGCCTAATATGAATAAAAATATTTTGACTTTGACTTTTCGACTCGCATATATATAATCGGTCAGTGTGTGTTATAATTGAACGGGTCTTGTATTTGTTAAATACCAGTAGGTATCTGAAAACGATGATTCAGGATTTGGGCGCACGGCGCACCAACTCGATATAGTTTATTTATACTTGGTCGTTAGCTCGACTTTTAAATGCCATTGGAAGTTGGGTTGGCGAACAAATGTAATCGCTACAGAAACTACTACTAAACAAATTTACTTGTTTTTTTTTTAATATTACAATGTTATTTTACATCTTAATGTAAAATAACATTGTAATTTTGATTTATTAAAAAAATGACTCCTTGTCGAGTTTCCTGCTGGTATCTTCTCATCAGAGGTTTTTCCGAACCGGTGGTAAATTTTCTGACATTCATAAGTGCTACCTGTAGGCCTAATCTGAATAAAAATATTTTGACTTTGACTTTGATTGTGATGAGAAGAACAATAGGATGACTGTAATCAGGAGCGAATTCTAAATAAGTAATTTAAGGGCCCATCGTCACCTGTCTATAGTATTTTTACAACGTTATTTATGCAACGAGTTAGGTGTCATGTACTCATAACTTATAATTAATATAATAAAATGCCCACATTTATTTCTAGCTATTAAATTATATTATTATTATCTTAACTATGCCACTTAACTTAATATACTGAATACGCTGAAGTTAAGTGGCTTTCCCTTTATGGAAGTTAATAGGTTTTGTAAAATTTTTCATTGTTAAACCATAACGAAGTATGAATAAATTTCGGTTACTCAGATAAGAACTTAAAAACACAGAATTATTTTTTTCTTTATGGTGTTGCAGGAGTTGGAAGACGAGCTCTTGCGAATGCAGGCAGACGTGCGCAGTGAGATGCGTCGCTCGACCTCCGCCAAAGAACTGTTTACGGGAAGACAGTATCGCAAGGCTATTATTATCGCAGCAGGTAAATGGTATATTCATTCATTTACAAATATGGCAATTGAGCTAGAGCCACGCTATATCCAGTCAGTTACAGTCCTACTAAATAGCCTGCTCAGAATATTCGACGTACCCTTTCTTTTTTTTTCTTTACGTAGATCGACAATACATTTTCGAATAATTAAAAGATTCAGGCATTACTTTGTGGAAATCCATATCCATATATTAGCACAAATTACATTGCTACTCCGCGAAACATACTCGTAATATGCTGCTGTTTTGCACGTGCACTGGTTTCGCTGAGTAGCAAGGTAACTTCCAATTTGTTAAACGCACTTTCGATTTCTGTCCGGCTGTCCTACTCCTGCAACTCGCTTGCTCGATTGCTGCTAAAAAAGGTATAGGTCTAACTAAACTCCCTAAGGTATTTATTTAGTGTACAAGGGAAAGTGGGTTTCTCGGTTTGGTTCAGCCAGTGTATAGGATTGTACGCAGTCATTTGTTACGATAGAGTGAGCGGATAAATAATAAATATATCTGTCATATTGTGATCTGAGTGATCTTCAACATATATTTTTCGAATCAGCGTCATGTAGAACCTTAGACCTTAATGCCGGAGGGGGACGGTCTCGCATCACAAGAAAGCAAAATAAAGTAGGTTTAATGGCTGCGGCGTTAAGTACCATGTTGCGAGCCGTGTCGAGTCATTGGCATGAGACGCGGCGGCGCTGCGGGGCAATTCTCACGTGAGTAGAGATGAAGTCACACTCGAGATATGTCAAAAAGAAATGTGACGCAAGCTCTGTAAAAACGCGCCATATAAAACGGCTACATCTACATAGGTATGAAGTCACGCCTTGGTATCTTTGGTTGTAAATGTATAGTGTGATTACTAGTCATGCGTTTAGTTGGTTACTTCTGTGATAAAATATTTGGTTTGTTTTTTATCATTAAGAAACGAAAAAATGAAAGTTTTTTTGCCTTTTTAAATAATATGTTTAAAATTCCTTTATGTGAATAATATCAAAAAAATTACAACAATTTTAAACTTTAACGTCATTCTACTCAATTATAAATAAAATTGTTTTTTTTATTTGGTTCCAGGTTTGAAGTTAACGCAAACTATGACCGGGGTATTGACAATCCAGCAGTACTTGGGCAGGATCATGCAGCAGAGCAAATCCACCTTAGAGTTGCCTACTGTCTTCATAGTATTTGGCGTAGTTCGCTTTGTCGTAGGCAAGTAAACAGAGAGTATTTGTATTTGCTTATTATGATCATTTATCTAATAAAAACGAGGCGGATACTAACGTCACTTTAGACCGGTTTACGTTGATTTAATTTATTGTAGCCTGCCAGTAGATGTTATACATATAATGATGATTAGTATAAAAGCAAGAAAGAAACAAAAAAAATAATATTTGGTTTCACGTAGTACCACCACATCATCACCATTTTAAACGTCGTTGAAAAAAGTCACATATTTACCAGTCTTAAATATAACTATCGACGTGACACCGGAAGCTCTCAAAGTTGCAACACTGGTTTTCTAAAAAGCCCTAGAAAAAACTAGAGGAAACATCATGAAAATGATGCTACGCGCTAGTCGTTGCACAACACAATAAAGTAGATTTATAATGTTGTTACATTAATTAATTCTCCTTTCCTTTTTAAGGTATAATGTCTTCAATAATCGCGGACCGAGTGGGACGTCGACCGTTGCTGTTCTACTCTCTCCTAGGCACCGGGCTATGTTTGGCATCAGTCAGTGTTTACTTCCTACTTCTAGATGTGATTAAAATAGACCAGCAAGCGCTGAGTCCTTACGGCTTCATACCTTTCGCTGCCATCACCGGCGCTAATGTCATCTCAACTTTAGGATACAACTCTATAATTGCGGTCATACCAGCTGAAATTTTTCCCTTGAATGTGAAAGCTGTTGCCTTGACATCGCTAAGTATATTTGGAGGTATCTTAGGGTTTGTAGTAGCGAAAGGCTATCAAGAAATGATAAACTGGGCAGGTTTATGTGGAGTGTTTTGTGTGTTTGCTGGCTTTGCCATCGGAGGTGCTGTTTTCGTCATGTCATATGTACCTGAAACTAAAGGGAAGAGTTTAAAAGAAATACAAATTATTTTACAGGGTGATATTTATAACGAGGCTGAGACTGATGCTTTGAATCAAGTTAAAAATTCTGAAATTAATGATATTGTTGAAAATAATGAACTGAAAGAGATTAGCCTGAGTGAACGTAACGTTAAGGTTTGATAGTTCATTGGGGCCAAATATCAGAAAACTAAAAGAATTTTGTTAAAATTAAGAACGGGACCTCTTTGAAGGGGAGTATGCCCGATCGTAGTAGGTAGGTAGGTAGGTTAATACAGACAATAAAATATTCGTTTACTTGAAACACAAGCATCATGCTCAAATTTTATACAAAACTTTACAGAGCAGTTGACCTTAGAAATTAACGCATTTCTTATGGTTTACCTTGCTTTACTTGCTTGGCGATGACATCAAAATGATATCGTTTTGTATACATATAGAACGCGGATGTCTTTTTTGACAGATTTCGACCTCTCGGATCACGGGGATTTACGGTTAGGTAACGATGAAAAAAGAATTATGTATACAAAGTGACGTCAACGGCACCAAAACTTTGCTCCCTCGATTATTAAAAATATTAACTGTCTCATACCTGATTTTTCACAAAAACTTAATCATTAGCTGTAAAATAAGACTTCTTAACGTACCGTAAATAACATGTAAATGTAAGCAAATAGAATATAACTTGTTTACTTATGAAACGTACAAGAAATACAACAGTGTAACAGTATAGTTTAAGTTTAATATTTCATTCAAGTAATGATATAGTACATTTCGATACTAGTGCGGAAGGTATGTCATTACTTTACGAGTTCCGAGATATCTTGCCACGAGCCGCAGGCAAGTGGCAAGACTCGGGACGAGTAAAGAATGACATTTCCGCGCGTGTATCGAACGACGTTTTTAAATACAGTTGCGAAAAAAATACAATAAATTTGAGACTTTTACTGAAGCTCTTAATTAAAGTAAAGTAAGTACAAACTTTAGCAGTGAACATTTTTGACAAATTAAACGCGTTTTTTTTAGCTGTCGTATGTCATAAGGCAATGGCTTTTGATATTCAGCCAAATCAATGAAAGATTTTTTTTCAAATAGATATTAATATGAGCGTTAGGACAATTATTAAAGGATAACGAAATATTCTTGCCGGGAACATTAATATTTACTCCCCCGCCTATTTTTACTTTTTTTTTAACGATTCCGTTCTTAGTGGCCAGTCATTCAAAGGCGTTTTATTTTTTAATTTAGCGAAGCGCTTCGAAGTGCTTAAAAACACCCAGAATCGCTTATTGTTTCAATATCTTTGCCATTTATTTCTGAAGAAGTGGAACTAAAAAGAACCTTATTTTTTTAATGTAAATAAACATGGGGTACCAGAAAAGACCCAGTGTTCTGATTGGTCGATTTTATGTCTTATGCAGCACAAGTCGTGTTCTGATTGGTCGAATCAGTGATCAGCGTGCTGATGTGATTGGTCGATTTGCTCTTTAAACAGGCCAACAATGTTTTAGTCTCAGAGAATTCCGTTCCATTCGGCCACCTTAATAAGAACTGTTTTTAGGACTGTTATTATTTAAAAAATCATATTTTTTTGATGAACAGGCTAGTAATAAAATATAAAATCTCAATATTTTGATATTCTTACCTTAATAATAGGTTTTTAGTTTTATTACGTCTTGGTACAAACTAAAACTATAAAAACTCTTTGGTGAGTATGTGGCGACTATATGTTTGTTTCGCTTGAAATACTAATGTTTTATTATGTAGAATAAACGGACCCAATTTATTGTTGAATCTTAGTTTGGGCCGTCTAATGTAACATTGTTATATTATTGCTATTTAGATATTTGTCTTGCCGCGCCGCTCGGCGATGCGCGCGCGCAGCGATATAACCAGTTTCATACGTTCGGTAAACTTCGGTACACACCGCGCGCGAGCGCCGAGCGCGCCTTCGTGTGTTTTCGGTTTTGCCGCTTAGTTGCGATTTTACCACTGTCGATGCAGGACGCTGCGCTCGCGCGCCGCTCGACCTAACGGTACTTTACATACGCGACGAATGCTTTATTCGGTTTGCTTCTAGCGCTGCTTATATTAGCAAGTTGTTTAGTTTAGAACAACTGTACTCTGTTGTGTTGCTTCCTAAGCTTTGCGGTGTGCAGTGCTTAACTTTCTTCTATTCCTTCCGCTTTTAACTTTCTGAGTTTTTTTCCTCTGTAACTATTGTGTTGTGTTTTGTGACATTATAATTCATATGTGTGGAACGTGTTAGTTTTACTTTTCTCCTGCTAGCGCGTACCCACATAATTGGTGACCCCTGTGTTAACGGACATTTGTAACGGCCTCATTTTTAAATTTAAATATGACGGTTGAAGGCGATAGTAGCAGTAGCTCATCGGTTTGTGGTGTCAGCGTAAAAGTGCCACCATTTTGGCCGGATAAGCCAAATTTATGGTTTGCGCAGCTAGAAGGGCAGTTTGCTTTGGCGGGTGTTACAGTTGATACCACTAGATTCTACCACGTAATTTCGGTATTGGAACCAAAGTACGCCGCTGAAGTGGAAGACATCATTACTAATCCACCGGATACTGATAAGTACGTAACATTGAAGACGGAATTAGTTGCACGGCTTTCTAGTTCAAAGGCAGAGCGACTGAAGCAGCTTACTCTGAAGGAAGAGCTTGGTGATAGAAAACCGAGCCAATTTCTGCGCCATATACGCGGTCTGGCGGGACCGGATTATCCGGATGATTTTTTGCGGACGCTTTGGATGAGCAGATTACCATGTTTACTGCAAAGTATCATAGCCATGCAGGATAAATTGTCTCTGGATGAGGTCGCAAAAGTGGCGGATAAAGTGTATGAGGCCATGCCATATTCACCTTCGCCCCAGGTAGCCGCTGCGTCGTTGTCACCTAACGTAGAAGCTGCATCGAGCTCACGAACGGCTTCTTCATCTATGGACGATTTGCACCGGAAGATTGATGCATTGACTAGGAGGCTTGACGCGATGTCTACCTCCCGGGGTCGTAAAAATAAACCCCGGTCGAGGTCCCGCGGCAAGCGCAACCAGTCGAGGTCAGCGAGGAGTCGTTCGCGGCCCGGCAGGACCAGCGGAAACGACAAGCGTTACTGCTGGTACCACTTCAAGTTTGCGGATAAGGCAGATAAGTGCATTCCCCCTTGTGCGTATCCAAAAAACTAACTAAAAAGCAGTTCGTGACGGCCAGTGATTGTGCCTCAGTGTCTGCCCGGTTATTTGTTACGGACATTGAATCTAAGGTACAATATTTGATAGACACTGGGTCTGATCTGTGTGTTTACCCAGTAAGCTTATTGCGTGCACAACGTCGTCGTAAAACTAATTACGAACTTTATGCCGCAAATAATAGTATTATTAGTACGTTTGGCTGGCTGAGCTTATCGCTAGATTTTGGTTTACGCCGTATGTTTTCTTGGCGCTTTGTAATCGCAGATGTTAGCAAGCCAATTATCGGAGTGGATTTTCTCTCTTTTTATAACTTGCTTGTCGATGTTCGTAATGCACGCCTAATCGACAGCACAACCTCGCTAACATCTGCTGCAGTAGTTGCTTCTGCTTGTGCTTGTCCGCAAATTAAATTAATATCAGGTGACTCGCTGTATCACAAATTGCTTGAGGAGTTTCCGGATATAATGCGGCCAGTTGGTAATCCTTTAGAGCGCAAGTGTAAACACCAGACGCAACATTATATCCGGACTACTCCCGGTCCACCTGTTTACTCCCGACCGAGGCGTTTAGCGCCCGATCGCCTAAAAATTGCGAGACGGGAATTTGAGGAAATGGTGCGTACTGGTATAGCTCGTAGATCGGAGAGCCCTTGGTCGTCTCCGTTGCACCTGGTACCTAAAAAGGATAAAGGATGGCGTCCTTGTGGCGATTATCGCTCACTTAACGCTCGCACAGTTCCTGATATTTTTCGCATAATCTTTTTAGCTGTAAAATTTTCAGCAAATTAGACTTGGTGCGCGCCTATAATCAGATTCCCGTAGCGCCTGAGGACGTTCCAAAGACGGCAATCACGACACCCTTTGGACTTTTTGAATTCCCATTTATGAGCTTTGGTTTGCGCAATGCTGCGCAAACATTTCAGCGGTTTATGGATGAAGTCCTCAGGGATCTTGATTTCTGCTTCCCGTTTATCGATGACGTTTTAGTGGCCTCTGCCAATGATACTGAGCACCAGCAACATCTACGCGCGGTTTTCGAACGTTTTAATGATTATGGCATTTTACTTAACGTTAATAAGTGCGTGTTTGCCGAACCGCGAGTAGAATTTTTGGGTTACCAGGTGTCTTCAGAGGGTACACAACCTATTGGGGATAAAGTCAAGGCTATACAGAATTTTTCACAGCCTAATACTATAAAGGACTTGCGACGGTTCCTAGGTGCCTTAAATTTTTATAGGCGATTTATTACTGGTGCTGCAAAATTACAGGCTCCTCTCCATGCACTACTCAGTGGTCCAAAGGTGAAGAGCAATAGCCCAGTAAACTGGACTCCCTCGCTGGAGGAAGCTTTCAATGCCTGTAAAGCAAGTATTGCAAAAGCCGCTCTTCTAGCGCATCCAAATTCTTCTGCACCCTTAGCGATAGTGACAGACGCTTCAGATTTCGCCATTGGTTCCGTATTGCAGCAGGAAGTCGAGGGACATTGGCAGCCTTTAGGATTTTTCTCTCGCAAGTTAACACCTGCTCAGGTGAAGTATAGCGCGTATGACCGTGAACTTTTATCTATTTATGAGTCAGTTAAATATTTTCGTCATATGATCGAGATGAAACCTTTTTTTGTCCTCACTGACCATAAACCTATAATTTCCGCATTTAAAAAGTCACTCGATGCGTGTTCTCCGCGACAGTTTAGATATCTTGACTTCATATCTCAATTTACTACTGACATCCGGTACATTGCTGGCAAGGACAATGTTGTCGCGGACGCGCTATCGAGGACAGACGCTATTACTGACGGACTAGACCTGGACGCTCTAGCTAATTCTCAGGCTACGGACACTGAACTCAATATGCTACTAAGAACTGGTTCATCACTTAAACTCCAAAAAGTCGCGTATGCGACAGCGAAACTCATGTGTGACGTGTCCGGACCATCCCCGCGCCCATTTATTACATCAGAGTTTCGTAAGGTAGTTTTTAATTCACTCCATGGGCTTAGCCACCCTAGCGCCAGGATTACCATCAGATTGGTGTCCGAGCGTTTCGTGTGGCCCGGAATTAAGAAGGATTGCCGGGAGTGGGCTCGATCGTGTATTCCTTGCCAGAAGTCGAAAGTATCACGATACGTGCACGCACCAATCCATGAGTTTAAGCCACCATCAGGTCGTTTTTCTCATGTTCACATAGATTTAATAGGTCCTTTACCCGTGTCTAACGGCTACAAGTATTGTCTCACTGCCGTTGATAGGTTCACGCGATGGCCTGAGGCAGTACCCCTATACGACATCACGGCGGAAAGCGTAGCAAAAGGGTTTATATCTATGTGGATATCTCGATTCGGTTGCCCTCAAAATGTCACCACTGACCGTGGAAGACAGTTTGAGGCACACGTTTTCAACAAAATTTCAACGCTTATAGGCTCACGTCATTTGCGTACTACTGCGTATCATCCGGCTGCCAATGGTCTCGTGGAGCGCTTCCATAGACAACTCAAGGCCGCCATTATGTGTCACGCAGACGAATGTTGGACGGAAACGCTTCCATTAGTACTTCTTGGTATTCGTAGTGCATGGAAGGAAGACCTGTCCGCATCAACTGCCGAACTTGTTTACGGCGAACCGCTTAGACTGCCTAGCGAACTACTGCAACCGACTACTGACATACTGACGGACTATACAGATTTCATTTGCAGGTTGCGTCTTCACATGAAGAAGCTGCAGCCTGCGACAGTTAATCGTCATGGTACTCACAAAGTCTTTGTTTACAAAGATTTGACGACAGTTTCGCACGTCTTTGTACGACAAGATTTTGTGAGAAAATCACTACAGCCACCTTACGCCGGTCCTTTTAAAGTAGTAGAAAGGTCTGAAAAATATTTCGTTGTCGACGTAGGCGGGAAATGTGTTTCTATATCGGTTGATAGGTTGAAACCAGCATACATCTTAGCTGATTCACCTGTTGCTGCTAAAACGTCGTCGACCGTCCCTGCTACTCTCCCAGCAGTCCCGCCGGAAACCCGGACATCACGTTTTGGTCGCCGGTTACGTTTCCCTGATTTTTATCGACCCTAAAGGTCTCCGGGGGGGCTGGTGTGGCGACTATATGTTTGTTTCGCTTGAAATACTAATGTTTTATTATGTAGAATAAACGGACCCAATTTATTGTTGAATCTTAGTTTGGGCCGTCTAATGTAACATTGTTATATTATTGCTATTTAGATATTTGTCTTGCCGCGCCGCTCGGCGATGCGCGCGCGCAGCGATATAACCAGTTTCATACGTTCGGTAAACTTCGGTACACACCGCGCGCGAGCGCCGAGCGCGCCTTCGTGTGTTTTCGGTTTTGCCGCTTAGTTGCGATTTTACCACTGTCGATGCAGGACGCTGCGCTCGCGCGCCGCTCGACCTAACGGTACTTTACATACGCGACGAATGCTTTATTCGGTTTGCTTCTAGCGCTGCTTATATTAGCAAGTTGTTTAGTTTAGAACAACTGTACTCTGTTGTGTTGCTTCCTAAGCTTTGCGGTGTGCAGTGCTTAACTTTCTTCTATTCCTTCCGCTTTTAACTTTCTGAGTTTTTTTCCTCTGTAACTATTGTGTTGTGTTTTGTGACATTATAATTCATATGTGTGGAACGTGTTAGTTTTACTTTTCTCCTGCTAGCGCGTACCCACAAGTAGTTGTGAATTGGAACAAGTACAAATTAAAAAAAATCTGGAAAAGTAAATCGCACTAGTTCGCAAAAACGAACTTTGCGCACGCAAAACAGCCAAAAAAAGGGCACTTTTTGAGCACCTGTATTGAAAAATCATTTATTGTAATATCATAGGATGGGTTTTATTTAATAGCGCGATTTTTATGCACTATTAAAATTTTTAATTCGACGAAACAACGTTTCCATTAACAAAAACAATCCATGAAAATAAATGTGATACCTACGTTTTTTTTTACGATAGATGGCGCTGCACGCCTCTATTGCGGTTTTAATGTATTTGTATTTTATAGTAGTGTTTTAATTGAAACTGTACTGTTAACGAGTAGTTAGTGGTCGTCATTGATGATTAATGTCAAGTGATTTATGTTTCACAACAAAGCTGATAGTTTAGACAGTATTGAAATGTAAATTAAGTTTAGGACAGTCGGACAACTATTTTTGAAAATGCTTTAACTAGAGTCTAGTTATTCAAACTTAACTTTAATGTAAGACGTTTAAGCCGCCCTGTAGTAAAAAACTTCGCTCAGGCGTGAGTAGGGCTCGCGCACCGAGGGTTTCATTCCATACCATGACATAATTTATGTATTTATACTTGTATTTATGGAAAAAAAACTGTTACGTTAACTTCCTATCCTTAGCACAAGCCCAACTCATACTTGGCCAGTTTTTATCCGACTAACGCCAGAAGGGAGGCTTATTATTATTTGTAGTTTTACTTTCGATTATAGTCGTATTATATACATAACATTTAATATATCATCCTCAATATTGTAGGGGAGGTAACCTAAATATTTTTTGGTTCCGATGAATATAAGCCTTTTTTGTCATAAAAATATTATTTTGTGGTTTCCATGAAATGGTTTAAGAGGCGTACCATGCGTAGTATACTAATTAATGCTACATATATTGAATACTACTGTCCTTGTATACGATAAGCTCCTATTAAAGAGGATTTTCAGATTTAAATAGGCAGCCAATAATATATACCTGACTTTAACAGGCGATTCTGTTGTCACAAGATACTTTCGTAAAACGTAGAATATGGACCTATTCTTCACAATAGCATAATCATAAACTATAGTAATTTCTTATTCGTTGATATTCGTCTAATAGTTAGTCTAAAAAAGTAATATTTTTTTACATTTTGTAATTAAACTTAGCAGTCTAAAATAAGCATGAACCAAATTACAAATAAATTTCTTATACCTAAATATTGTGTTTAATTCTTCGCAGCAGATTAGGGATACGTGTCTTTTCTTTCCGTTTTTTTTCTCAGTACTTCTATTACAGACGGACTGCATTTTGAACTGCCAGACAGCTGCAGTTTCAATGTTGGTTCTCACGATACAGGCTCGATCTAGTGTGAGAGCCGCTGGTAAACTTTAGTTAAATACTGTAAGTTAAATAACTCTGTATGTAAATCTTTATGGAATGTACCTTTCATTATGGCAAAAATAAAATACTCTTATTCTTATTCTTCTTCATTTAAATGCAGTTTTCATGTGGTTGGCATTTAAACTGCATCTAAACTGCAAACAATGGTTACAAAGTTGTACGCCATTTTAGGGCGAAGAAGCCAAAGATATTTATAATTTCCTTTATACAACGTCGTAAGGAAACAAAATATGCGCCGGGCAATAACCGCAGCCTAGAGGGCTTGCGCTTGCAACACCAAGAGTTGCTGGCCCAGTAAGAACTGTTGCAACGTTTCATGTCCTATTCGAAGACCGCCATAATAAACAGTAAACTTTGACTCACAGCGCCACTGTAGAATCTTTTCTAAATAAATATCATAATGACTTCTGAATAAATTTAACATTATCCCAACAATGTCACAATGCGACAACGTTCTGCAGTGGCCTATGAATCCAATTGGTTGACTGTACGTCGCTGAAAAAAAAAACTGCATATGGAGCTCATCTAAACAACATTGAAACCGAAAAGTATGTGAATATTAGGTAGGGTTACAACTATTAAAACTTCTGGCTAAAGTACATTTCGATTATATTTTCAAATATAAAATATATTTTCGTTGGCACTTGCCTTACATTCATTCCAGGTGTTTGGCGAGTGAATAATCACTTCATTCAAATATGAAAGCATTCAAAAGGTTAATGTAGGTTAAAACCGATGACCAACTCAAAAGTTAAATCAACCATTAGGATAATATTGTAAAAATTTAAAACATACCGAACAAAAATTATTCTGGGCAGAAATTACATTATGTAAAGTACAGTATTTAGGTGATTAAAATGGTATACGATTTCTATTTAATGATTGTACTGATCATTGCTTTTGTTCGTAGTAACGACGCTGCTGGGACTCAGAATGGCTACTATATTAAAACAGCCGTTGAATTTTACTACACTTTGTTTAGTTGCCTTTTAGTTTTGTTAAAGTATCTTTTGGGAGCTATAGACGATGATTTCAGTCCAACCGAGGCCAACATAGAAACAGTTTTGGTTACACTAATTGAAAACGGATGATTTAATCCAACTTAAGTATAGTGTTCACTATGAATGTTCATCTATGATTCCGTATGTTTCATTTGTAATGCTCCATTCTAACTATTCTAATAAACGTCGTTGATGTAACTACTTGTTTGAATTAGTTCCCAAATCGTAGCCCCAAGACATTTACTTGATTTCAAAAATAAAGGTTATACAAAGACATGTTTTTTGTAAAGGCAGCGAACCACAAGCACCATTTTCTCTAATTTTGATATTTGTACTTCCTAACCGTGTCTTGTAGTTATTTACTCCATCATCTTTCTTTACACAGTTTAAAAGAAAGTCGCTATTCGGCTACAGACACGGAGTAAGCGGCCGAAGATATCAGAACAGACAGCTGGTCTCATATCTTCGGCGGCTTACTCCTTCTAAATCATGCAACGGATTTAGATACAGTTTTTTGATTTTTTAAAGGAAGGTTTTTATTACAATTTTATTTAACCTATGAGAAGCCGAGGCGAGTCGCTAGTATGTGATAAAGCAATAAACTATTTATCTCGTTTCCTGTTCATCTCCATTCGAGAACATCACTCAAACGTCGCACTTACTAAATTCCAAGCCTTTTCAATCCATTGATTGGACAGCCGATGGATTGTGATTGTTGACAGATTCGATTAATGCGTATCATGGACTAGATGAAAGCCCACAAAGAAAATTGATGATGCGGCAGCAAAGGGTTGACAGTCGATCGCGCCGCCCCGCCGTGATCGACGGCCTGCTAATTACTATTTCGATAAAGTATAGTACGTATAGCTATCACCTTGATCGGTAAGCAAGTTAATCTGTAAGATTTGACTTCGCCGTATTGTAAAAAGTGTAGGTACTGTAGCGTAGATAGCTTATTGTTAGACGAACATCATAATATTAGGGTTTACAATCAGAATTCATCATCATCATCATATCAGTCGAAAAACGTTCACTGCTAGACATAGTCCTCTCCTAAGATCGCCACAACGGCCGATCCAGCGCTGCTTTCATCCAGCGGGTTCCCGCAACCATTACCAGGGTCCCTAGCACGCTAGCTTTTATCGCTGACATAAAGCATATGTCCCTTTCTAACCAGTGAGCGTGTGCGAGAGGGACAGATGCTTTTATGCGCCATCTACACATAACAGATAATATTTAGCCCTATAGAATGATATATCTTGCAGTATAGAGCATTACCAGTAACAAAGGTTATTTCGTGTTGCGGGTGTCTATTGGCGGTGGTGATCACTTACCATCAGGTGACCCTCTTGCCCGTTTTCCTTCCTATTTTTTATTAAAAAATACTTATTTCCTTTGGACACTAAAGGGAATTTGTACGGTGGAATTTCCAAAAGAAACTTGATAAAAAAACGAGCCTTTCTTAAGGGCCGGTAACACGATTGATTACTTACTTACCATAACGTAATTCTATAAAAAAGGGGATTCTCACATGTATCTATCTTTCAACATGCAAAAGTATCTTCACACGAGTTTACATACCAGTGGCCATAATATGACCACCCAAATTTAATTTATCCCGCAGTGCGTATTCTTACGACTGTGATACTGCTTTGATTGGGCCACAAGAAGTGATAAATTATACTTAGACGCTATTTTAAATGATTTACTCGTACTTACATGCTTTCAAGCACTAGAGGTGTAATTTTTGATTCTGACCAGGTGACTAAAGCTCACCTAAACGGCCGAATCTCTATGAAAAACGGCCATTTTGGTGAGCTTTAGTGACCCGGTGAGATTAAAAAATCGCACCTCTAGTGCTTCAAAGCATGTAAGTAAGCGCAACATCACGTCACCAAATCCTTATAACGAGGTTGAAAAATCTGTCGTTACATTGGTATCCTACTAATCCTACTAATATTATAAATGTAAAAGTTTGTATGTTTGGATGTTTGGATGTTTGTTACTCAATCACGCAAAAACAACTGAATGGATTTGGATGAAATTTGGCACACATATAGTTTATAACCTGGATTAACACATAGGATACTTTTTATCCCGAAAAAATGCATAGTTCCCACGGGATAGCGACAAGTGAGTTATACGCCACGGCGTAACGTCATGAGCAGCAAAGCAACTAATTCTCATTATTTCGTCCAGGAAATATTGAAGATTGCATGGTGGGTGTCCGTTTGTTTAATTCAATTTAATAAGTCTACGCGGACGAAGTCGCGGGCAAAAGCTAATACCTCTATATTAGTCGTTATAAGTTTGCCAAAAGGACAATTGAAAAAGAAAAAAAACGTATCCCTCCCGTTTGGGGGCAGTTAAGTAAAACAATACTAAAGTATGATGGACTATTTATTTTTGGGATATTGGTAATTCCATAGCACTAACGTGACCGAGTAAGCTTAACCTATCTCTTTGTGTAGCTTTCTTATGATGTGACACTAGCTGCACTGAGCCATCTTACATGACCGGCCAAGTTTAATTTATCTGAGTTCATCTCTATGTGTGTCCCTTTCTTATGTCACTAGTTTGACAGAGACGTAGAGAGGGATAAATTAAACGCGGACGGATATGTTTGGGTTGCTAGAAAAAACTCTCTCCGAAACTTAGTTTGGTCAAACAAAAGTTTGCACTTATCTCATTAGGCCTGGCATCCGACATGCCTACTTGGGGCTACTCGGGTACTCTGTCAGGTCAGAGGGTGTCACTGTAATTACCGTAATTAACAAGTTTAATAACCCAACGAATGGATCCAAGGCCGCCGACCACCCAGAGGCAGATTAGATAAATGTCGCGAGAGCCCTAGGCTCCTACCTCATAGGCGCTACAACACTATAAATGTGTAGTATGATCTTTTGTACCTTACTTTTGTTTTTACATTTAAAAACTTACGATTGCGCCTCTTCAAGGTTGACGAACTTAAAAAAAATTCTCTCGTTTCGTTTTATTTTTGTTTCCGTAATACTTATATAAAATATGTGTAAATGCATGTGTAAGCATGTTACCTTTATAGCTAAGATAGTTTTACAGAAAAAGTGAGTCACATACAGATAAAGAGACGAACATGGCGAAATTATAAAGGTTCTTACTTAAACCATGGAACCTTAAACGTAATGTCCACGTATTCAGCAATAAAACGGCCAGGCGGCATCTAAATCTTCCACTCCCACAAATAGAGTCGTCGAAGTTAGGAGTCACAGTCACGTCCAGGATATATTTATAGATAAACAAATGTACGTGCAAGCTGTTTCGCCGAACACCTGCACTCGTCTGCAAATATTTATCAACGCTTTACCTGGGGACTTGGAAATGCGAACACTCGACGTTTATATGTCACGACCGATGCACTTCGGGCATTGTACGGTTAACTTTTCCTATTATTTTGGAATGATGGCGCTGTTACAAATGTTTTATCCTGAAATTGTTTATGCCGACCACCTTTAGTTTAAAACATCTTCGGGTGCACGTAGCGAACAAGTTGAGCAAACGCTTGCTGACCAATTAGTAGTACTGAAAGTTACTCACAACAATCTCTTAAACCTACAGTGCGAACTATTGCTGTCTGGTTACGTGTTTTCCTGGAATCTTTTGAAATTTCTAGATTTTACGAACAACTTTTTTCCTATGAACAATTTTTTTTATTTATTAGGTACTCCAGAAATGACGAGTCAAATATAAATCCATCAAGTTTCATTTTATTCCAGTTTTTTTCTTCTGAAGAAAGCTTCAGTACTTGTAATTTTCTACTAGCATGCTAAGAAAGTTTTAAAAGAATTAGAAAAGACTGATCGTCTGGTGAAGAAAATGTAGCAGAAACTTGTTAAATTTAAGCTTACTTGCATTGTCGTTTCAATGGAAGTGTAGCTCGTAGTTGTTTTTGTATTTCAAATAGAGTCCATCTATTAGCATCGAGTTATTTTCAGAGGACACTCCCTCTGGTTACCCATATCTTCGCGTGGGTACGCCCCCCTTCCGATTGCGGACCTAGTTTGAAAACGTATTCGGAATCCCCACTGTGTATGCTGAGAGAAACCATTTGTTTTTACGGCTTATACGAGATAAAAATCGAATTTTTAGCATTTATGCGGAAATGTTTGCATGGTGGTCGTTCGCCGGCGGATCAAGGAAGTCGTAAAAATGCCTCGTCGGTTCCATTTGTTTTCATGGGGATGTTTTTGAAAGTTTGATTAGATATTAGGGATTCAATGTTAAAGAGATCATTAAGGTCAGCAGGGCAGGGTGAAAATATTATGAAGACAGCATTGCTTTTGATACCGTATAATGGGTAAATTAAAGGTGTGGGACTAGCTTGAAACAAATTACAGAGAAATATTGGGTGAGGGAATGATATTATAGCGATATGTTTTTGTATCGAAAAAAAATTACACGTCAAACAGACATGGTTTGATCGTATGACCATCATCATTTTTTATCATCGTCGAAGCAAGACCGGCAGCATTGAGAGAGAGAGAAAAAGAGTGTGATGGTTTAATTGTGCCATTAAATAATACATTTTCAAGGTATTTAATTTTCATCTATCTGTAATAAAGTAGGCTCAGGAGCATAAAGCACAACCTAAGTAGGCAAATTGAACCTAATTCATTCTCAGTGTTTTTGTATAATTTAATTAACGTCTGGCTGACTATTTTCATTACAAAAGAACCACTTTTTTGTGCTTCCTGGCCAGCAACGCTCTGCGATTCTTGTGTAAGAATCCTCAACTTGTCCTGGGTGAGCTAGGGCTAAGTTTCTACGGTACTTATCTGCCTTTGAATGGATATTTAAATATTCCTCATTAAAATCGTCCAAGTCCAACAAATAGCAAACAGCTCGCTTCAGGTCATGACATTTGAAAGCCGCAAACCGCTTCGAGTGTAATTAATTTATCATAGCTGAATGCTTTCTTTATATTAGAAATATTTACTGATAACTTCATTGTAATAGAAGGTCATTGGCTGTTATTATTTTGGAAAACAGTTCTATTACTACATGCTATTCATTTGAGTTCGATACATACCGGTTTGTTCCATTGTCTCTATAAACATTAACTTATTGATTTTTTGGATAAAAATCGCCGGAAATTGTATTATTATTGTTATTTTCTTAATACCAGGCGTTTCGCGCTGTTGGTATATCGGTGGGAGATTTTAGTCTGTAAACTATACTCACCTAGCTAAAATCAAAAAGGCAAAGAGCTAAAATTAATCCATAACTTTCGTTCTGGTTAAGCGTAACTCTGTTTTATAGGTAATTAAAGCAAAATGAGCGTTGCAGGATGCTGGTGTATGTAATTTTGTATGCAAGTTAAAATCTCACGAGAAGCAACCTCTTTAGACATAATAGTGCTGCGCGGAATTGGGAGTTAGGAGGCCTCCAACGCTGTTCATATATAGGCGGAAGATATCTCGTCTACACCGCCTCGCCTTAAAATGTATCATATCTTAAAAAATATTATGATATTAAAAATTTTCAAAACTAATTTCTTGTCAAAGTACGAGTAAATACTTACTTATATTACCGCGTAACATACACATAGAAAAATAAATATACGAATTGAGTACAACCTCCGCCTTTTTTCAAGTAAGTTAAAAAAAGACAACCGCTATTGCTTCAATTATGCTTTATTAGAAGTTGCAGGTCCAACCGAACTGAATTACAATATATTTTAATTTTATTCTGCGATATCAGATGTATTTATTTATGAGTACATAGGTTATAAGTTAACTAACAGAATATGTTTATATTTTTTTGCTCGACTTGGCGGGGGCACTGCTGTGCCCCCAGATTCGGTGATTATTGATACATAATTATATCTGACCTCACTTCTAGACCTGAAGTGCGATTTTTGAATCTCACCAGTTGACTAAAGCTCACCAAAATGGCCGTTTTTCCCGGAGATTCGACCATTTTTGTGAGCTTTAGTCTCCTGTTGAGATTCAAAAATTGCACCTCTGACTGGCTAATTACATCTGTGCCTTATTTTAGACGGTCACAATATTTATTTTTTATATTTTTTTGTTTTTAACGTCTCAAAGCCTAAGCCTACCCATAAACGTTGAAGTTTTGCAAGCGTGTTTGTGGCTCTAACATGACTGGCCTAGGTTTAATTTATCTCTCCCTGCGTCTCTGTCAAACTAGTGTTATAAGAAAGGGATGCTCATAGAAATAGACTCAGGTAAATTAAACTTGGCCAATCATGTTACGGTCACTAAACATCCCGTCATGTTTTTCCTTTTGGTATCTTTATTAATTTTTGAAGTTTAGTCTACGTATACACCTAGATGTATAGTATTATATAATTTGAGGTTCAAGAAACTAAACTTGTAAGGAGTTTAGGCTAATATTTCGTAACAAAAGTTTTCCGAGGGAAATTCTTATTGTATGTGAAACCTTTTTATATCACTAATGAGGCGCTGAATAATAATGTAACCAAGTTAGACACTTTGAAAGAAAAATACCAGTTCTTGGTAATGCCCATGACATTTATTCTTGTGGCTGAATTCAATACAATTATCATAAAAGAATGATAATTTAATAAAACACAAAATGTTTGAGCTGTAATTTTACAAGAACTGCGCTAGAATACTGCGGCAATATTACCTTTGGAATTGAGAAATGGCATCTTTTTAAACTCTTATGGAATTGAGAATCTCCTTCGTTTTTTTCGTCTGTTAATAATAGCATCTTATTCGTCAGTTTTTTCAATGGATTAAAAAAAATCTGACTTAGATTACTTACATATTATAATTGTTAACGTGTTTAAATAAATTGGTGTACCTACTACCAATACTTGAAACGTTATTGAGAGCACATTAAGAATCTAGAGTGGGTACTCAGAATAAAACTGTATGGAGATGAAAACTGGACGCAACTATTTTTAATTCTCAGTAAAATGGAAATGGATGGGAGGCAACAAATGTAAATTCAGAAACTAAAGAAAGTATTGCCAGTTGCTACCCTAACATGACTCATCAAGATTAATTTATTTATCTCTTTCTCTATTATGGCACGTGTTGGACAAAGCCGTACGGAGGGCTAAATTAAATTAAGGCCGTAGAATACAACGAATAAGGCGGCGTAATTATTCACCAAACGGAAGGCTCGTTATATACATATTTATTTCATCCTATTTCCTGTGAATCTAATTAACTCAAGGCAATATACTTGGTTTACCCACATCCTGATGACTTACTACAAGTCCGCGGCAACAGGAAATCAATAGTGCTGGAGGCTCACCGGTTACCATAGGGATGGGGCTCACAGACCAGCAGCCAAGCCAACATGTTAAGTTTAGTGCTCAGCGTTAGTGACGATGTCGTAGAGAATAGTTATTCACGGTAGTAGAGATCGATTTTTCATTAACTTCTAGTAAATTGACAGGAAGGGGTCCTCAGCTTCTGGCTTGCTTGCCAGCTGGTCAAAGTGAAGTCGACAGAGCTACATATGTGTTCGAAGGTAGATGGAAACTTAAGTCGCGAGTTGATGATATTAAGCTTAAAGTCCGATGATATCTCTTTTTTTAACTTTTAACCGCGGCTTCCCCCACTTGATTTTCTATGCATTTTATTTATATGATTATGTATTTATTTAAACTCTATGGCACAATACAAAAAAACATTTTTTGGGATAAAAGTATTCTACGTAATCCAGGAAATGATCTTTCTGTCCGCAAATTTCATCTAAATCTGTTCAGCCATTAATGCGTGAGGAATAAACATACAAATGTCCAAATATCATTACTTTCGTATTTATTATATGAATAAGAAGTAGGATAAAGATCTTTCGCATTGTTCTCTTGGTAAGCAAGGTCTTCAGGATTCATTGGATTTTTGTGCAAGCAGTGAAATGACTCTTTTTGCTTCCTACACAAAAGCTCATCTTGCAAGGATCAGTACATCAAATGTACTTAATTTTTACTTCATTAACTATTAGTTATGATGTGACGGCACAAAATACTTGCTATGTTGGTTTGTCAACCAATCACAGAAGCAGTATGTCGACCAGCGGTGCCATCTGTCTTAGTGTTTTCACGCCTGATTAATATCGTGAGTAGATATCGGAGTTATGAGATTTGTGCATATCTCCTGGGGCGTAAACAAATTAATATCGCGCTAGAGAAGTGAATATTATGCTGCAGCTCTTGAGGTATTTATTTAAGGAATGGTAAACATTTAATACATATAATACATAATAACTTAATAACATATTCTTGAGGTATTGATTATTAAAAATAATTTAAGCCTCGCGGCACAGACCATACATACAGGTATAGAAACTTTTAATAGAAATAGTGTATAGGCATAAGAAGCGTCTTGCTGTATCTATTTTATAAGTCGCATTCATTCGTGCGTGCGGCAATCCAATTTCGCCGGCCCCAGTGCAGTGGTTCGCCGACTTTCTTGTAGCGAAGTAAGACGCGCCTGCTCGCGGGCGATTTACTGGTTAATAGAGCAAGAAATGTAATAAATAGAGTTCTAGTAAACTAATTCTGAGGATAATTTGCAATTTGTATGTTAGTTTGAATAAAAAAAATAAAGTAATATAAATGCTGCAACGCTAAGACTGAGCCAAAAGTGCGCGTCGCAGCGCGTCATTTTCGGTAAATTCTGTTCTTGTATAAAAACAAGTAGAGAAGTCTACACGTTTAATCTTGCATAGAGTATCCACTATATGTTTGTCTCCTTCTCGGGTTGGTAACACTACCGTACGGGTAAGTTACACAACTTGTATGCAACATTTGAGATAGTACCGCAATTAAATGCCCGAGTGCAATGAAACATTCCATGACAACAAACATGGATATTGATAGAATATTTTAAAATAAAACCTAACCTAATAAAATATAACCTTTTGTTACCTATTTTTAACATAAATTTGAACAGGAAATCATTTGGTAACCACATGCTTGACTTGCTTCAAAAACCGTTTTGATTGAACGCTTAAAATCAGTGTGAATAGGCATTATGGAGTTGGTTTAATTTATTTATTTTATAAGTTAAAGATTTAAAGGTTAAAGAGAACAAAATTACATTAACAAGTTAATTTTAAGATTAATCCTGCAATTATTTTCGTTAAAGCTCAAAGTTGCGAGGTTCGTTGTGAATCTACATCTCATAACTGAAGAGACAATTGGTGAAACTAGCTACCAAGACATTTTAGACGTATTATTTCCTTTAAAATACTATGTAATGACCCACACACACAAAGAAAAGCTAAGGTAATGGCAGGACTCGAACCTGCAATCTTAGTATTCTGTGCCAATTAAAACAAAACAAAAACAAACTAAAGCGAAAGAAATTTCGGTTACAAAAATGTATTATTTCCTTTTAAACAATAAATACAATGCGTGCTTGAGTAGAAAGTATGAACGGACGGAAGAAATGTTAGCAAATCACCTTGGCAGATGTGAAGATCACATTTACGTACAGACATCCAGGCCTGCAATGGATAGATGAAGTGTCCAACAAGTGAAAATGGTATTGTATCAGAGAGGCATTGTGCAGAATTTGGAATTATACGCTCAAATAGAGAAGGGTGAGGCATAGATATATCTAATAAAGTTCATAATGCGTAACTATTCGTTACGCAACTTTTTAAGAAAGGGTTCCCTTTATCAAACTTTAGGGAAAAATGCAAATTAAGCAGGTTTCTTTCAAGGTCGGGACGTGCCTGCCAGCAACAAAGTTGCGGAAACTCACAACTCGCTTTTAGCGAAAATTATTACAATGAACATTAAAATTATCCTGATGTTGTTTCGGAAAGGCGCTGATGTTGCCGAGACTATACGTCGCTTAGTTATTTAGATCAAACATTCGATTATTAGTTCAGAGATACCTTCTTTATAAAACTTTAACATGGGGACCCTATATTCTATATTATCTCCTGGTCAATCTTAACTAGTGCCAGTTAGTTCGATATGCTTGCTTGCTGTATTATTTATCGCTATCTTTTTTAAAATTCTATTTACATACTTATGTCAAGTACTCACATGGACGTAATGGCTATTTGCTTTATAATATTGTTTCTAAAAGAAAAGAAAAAAAGGATTAAGCTGCTGAGTTTCTTACGGCGCGGCGGCGCTTCTTCTTAGTAGAATCTTCCATTTTCCGAAGCGCTAGTAGGATCAGACATTTAAATAAATAGCCTATGTGGACAGCTTCCAAATCCATTATTTTGTTTTTATTTTCAAATCCACAATGTCCTTAGGCAGGTATATCGAAGAAAAATGAAAAATTCCTTATACGGTACGTTCTTATATTTGTTCTCTTTAACCAAATATCTACAGTTGTAATATGATGATAATTTCACTTTCAGAATGTAACCAAATCAACCAAACTGTATATTTGTAATAAGATGAAGTGTTTCGAATACTCGGCGCCAAGAACAAACAGGTCGGATTGTGCCTCGTTCCTTTCAAAGTACGGAAATCGTGCTCACTTCATGGAATCTTCTCTAAACTGCACTTGTAAGAGAAAAATGATCTTTTCGAAGCTCAAGCTGGTGCATTGTGGAAACGTCTCAGTCCGGGATTTCAGTTTAAGCACTATATTTCACTTTGCAATATTTATTAGTGCCGAATAGACAATTTAGAACTTTCTTTGCGAACTGGGATTAACTGACATTATAGATAGATGCATTATTTAAAATTAATAAACAAGCTTTGTCTGTCTGTCGTGATAAATTAGTGGGCCGTCTGCCTGTCTGTCGTTCCTTTCACATAAAAAAAATACATAATCGTCAAAAGCAGTTGCCAATAACTTCGATTTGGAAACCAGCTAAACCTTGAGAAAGATTAAAAAAAGAGATTTTTATCGCTTGTAGTAACGGCTGCGTAACCCTACACTGAGCATGGCCCAACATGGTCATATTCTATTTTTTTTAAATTTAACAGCGGGTACTATTATCTATTCTGTGCTATAACTGAACCTTAAAAACATGTGTGACAAATTTTATTCCCGCACGCCTCATGCCAGCACCGCATCAAACTACTGAATTTGAAAATTTAATGTAGCATCACTTCTGTTTTATAACTTCCCGTCCCATAGTTCTTGGCAAGTGCGGTACTCATTACGCTAGGCTGTTTTTTCTTTTGTTTTCTTTAGTAACATGATTCAATAGAATTACGAAAATCGTGCGAAATCCTAACAAGTACCTACACTTGATTATGAACGAGGCGAGCCGTTGACTTTAATCAAAAAGGGTAACGGATTGGGCGAGGAAAAATAAGGATGATGAATGGATGTGTTCATTTTAATGCAGTGTTTACAAGCGATCTGGTACAACTGCAGCAATAAAGTAAAACGGAGGGCCACTTTTATGAGCAATTTTGATAAATTACCACCTGTGGTGCTATTGCGGGGCTCAAAATGAATTCATATAAATCGATTTGAATGGATTATCCCATCTCCGGGATGGTTGATGTCCATGCAAAAGGTGGTTGAAATTTAACCCATTTTGCGTTCCACAAATGCACTTGTAAGCAAATATAATTAATAGTATTTTTTAATTAAGACTTTTTTCTAAGTGTGGCAATTAAGTGAAAGTCAAAATTAAATATCTTTATTAACATAAGACTGTAAGCTGTGCTTCTTTAATGTTATACGATTTTTCCAATAAAAAGAATCACGGAATATTTTTTAAACAATGGGATAAATAAACGAGTGACACTGGGCCTTTGCTTAGTCACCTCATGTAAAAGTTCGCAAGAAGACTAATCAACAAGTCGTAAATAATTATCGCAGTCTATAGGTGCCTGCAACAAGAAACGTCAATATGACTTGTAAGTTGCCGACCCAATAAGAACTATGTAATGCAAAACCTGTAAAACCTACAAATCTACAATTTGAAATAATTATAAAGTTTTCCATTCAAAAATGTGACAAATATGTTAAATTGGAGTACTGGTAATTTTTAAAGGCCATTATCAAAGCCCCAAACAATGCATCAGAGCCGCTTATTACTAAGTTGAAACTTCAAGTTCGTGGTTCCATTTGCCAGTCGTTTTATTAAACTGTCCACAAGACGAATCACTTGGGCTTCAATTAATATTCCATAATTAGTGCGTGTGCCGGACGTGCCCCTAATTGGCTGTCAAAAGTTGACAAATGTACCGCTCTGTGGTTCCGTGAGGCTCTGAATCTTCATACGATCCCACTGCTTACTTTCAAATTTATATAAATCACGCCAGAGAACAATCGTTCGAAGTAGGACAGAGGGACAATTCTCGCGTCAGTAGAGATTAAGACACATTCGAAACACTTCAAAAGAAGTTTCTGATCCATTTTAAATCTATCATTTTATGACATATTATCCCGAATATTAATCTCGGTGAATGCAAAAATTGAAGGCATGGCTAGAAAACAACCTAAGAATGAAGTATTATGTACGTATATTTACATTGTTTATCGTATATGTATAGGTAATACACGAAAATAAATAACATATTACAGGACAAAAGAGATTAAGGTTGCTGCTTCACACGCGTAGTGCATTATTTTTCCAGTACTTGATATCATTGTCCTCGTTCTCATTAGGTACAGTCAGCTGTAAAAATATTTATACAACCATAGCATCAGTCGGTCTGTCTTTCTCTATTTTGCTTACTGAGCCAAACAGACCGAGTGACTAAGCGTGTGGCGACCACTAGGGCTAGTCTTTTAAATCATACTCAAATTCATATATAATTATAAACTAAAGTCAATGATATTACTTATAGGTCAGTGAGTAAAGTAAAGTAAATTACGATCGAAGGGTGCACCGTTCTAGATGACTTTTGGTGGGGGTTCGAACTGCCGACTGGAGTCGTCGCACGGGCCGATGGACCCTTCGATCTTCATTATAACCCTTATACGATGCATCTATTCATTTTACTTGCTAAGCAATCGTAGTCACCCGTACCTCTCGCGAGGACTACGATTTGAGACATTCAGGCAACCAAAAAAAAAGCCATAGCGTCAAAATATGTATACATCGACCTTATGGTTAGTGGCATAACGGTGTATAGATATTTTTGACGCCTTGGTAACGTATATATATTTACGATGCTGACCGTACAAACAGCCTTAGAAGTAGCTTAACACTTGAATACCCTGTCGTAGTAACGTATGAAATGAGAGTCGCTTGAATTTGTCACATTACTGACAGCGATAAGGTACTAACTATAGGATTAGTGAATTCTTAAATGACATCTGATAAGTTTTGACATAATTTAGTATAGATATGTTTTTCTCGATTATTTTAATTTTAATTTGCATGTTTTTTATGACCGCTGAAATTTTTGTTATGTCTGTTAGATTATAAGTAAATTTTGTACGCCATTCTGGCAAAACATAGCTTGAACATTATTATCATGTAAGAACCACTGTATACCTATGTTCACAAATAAACTATCTATCTATCTATCTATCTAAAATGTTCAGCTACTTCTGAGGCTGACCGTACTCGTATGTTTCCGTATATTCTTCTCAAAATTGGAACAATGACTGGGACAGTTACCTTATTACAGAATTAAATGTATGTTATGAAAGTAGCGTGCCCGCGAGGTTGTTTCGGGGATATGGAAATCTAAAATACCTAATCATTCAATTGCAAGAAAATTATAAAATGAAATATCTAGCGGAAATTTGAATGGATGTTGGAATGAAAACCTGTCGACACACCCAGGACCATATTCTATCAGGCGATCTAACAGTCAACCAATTTGATTTATAGGCTACTGTAGAACCTTTTCATATATCACAATGACTTCTCAAGGAATGTCATAATATACTGGCGATGGCACATTGCGACAACGTTGTACAGTGGCCTATGAATTAAATTGCTTGACTCTACATAAGTAATTCGTCGAACCGTTCATTCAATAACAAACATTTCCACATACATATTTATAGTGATCGGTAGGATCAGCAAACCACGCACGTGTCAATAATTATATGAGAATGAAGATTGATAATCGGAATAATTTTGTTTACGCTCACATGTACATGACAAAGGTAACGAATTCCCGAACCTTTCCTTATACAGTTCTCAACACCTGTACATTCTCATGTTTGTGCTAAATGCACGAGCTCTCACCTTTTCCTCTTAGCGTATTAGACACCAGAGAATAGCGTTGCCAGACGTCCCGATTTTGGCGGGACGTCCCGTCTTTTAGTCCAAAATGAAATGACCCGCGCGGGACAGGCTCAGTCCCGTTTTACGGAGATACTCGACCAGTAACCCAGACGGTAGTCGTTTTTTGGCAAAGCACCGTATTTTCATTAAAAAACATATTCTATAGCTGTCTATCATCACTGTAAATTTAATTTGAAACTCAAACAAGACGATACGTAATAAAAATCTGCTGATTATTCAAGCTTTTTACGTTACGTCCCGCGTTCGATGAAAAAGTCCCGCTTTTTTATACAAAAGGCTTCAAAATCCCGCTTTGTCTGAAAATACATCTGGCAACGCTGCCAGAGATTGACAACTTTTGATGTGAAAACGTGTATAGATTTCTGACGATATCCAAGTCAAAAATTTTGATGTAACTAATTGTACCCAATAGTTACTGGCGTTTTGGGGAGGTCCTTATAAAAGAATGGGAACAGATAGATCTCACAGTGTTGGAATCTAACTCTGTTTTGCGGAGCTGAATGTGTTTCAAGAGAATCGCCCAAGCAATACTGACCATAACCACAAAAGTCTACATTTTAAGACTTTACAACTTCCAAGGACAACAAAACGCAAAAACTAAAGCCGTAGAAATGCATTTAAATTAAAATCCCTTGATCAAAGTTTTTCCGATTCAAACTTTGAAAGTTTATGTGCATTTAGAAAAGCTTAGTTTAAAGAAACCTACTTACCGTAAAATTTTGCTTTTCGGCATCGTTAGCGGACCTTTCCATTAAAACACCTAAAAAATTCTTAAACAGGTCATTTGCCGAGCCGAGCGGGCCCTCAAGACGTTATGACATCAAAACTTCAATACCACCGTATTTTCCAAATATAAAAATTCCGACCCCGGGAATTTTTCTCAACATTCCCCTAAGATCGTCGGCAATTACGGGCTTATCTCCAATGCGAATTTTCTGAGCGACTTTAAATAGCTATCATTTTCGTCGGTGGCTTCGGCAAACCGCGAAATGCTTTGGCTTAATCCGCCAAACGACACAGTTGTAAAACGCATTATGTTTATAGGTCTATTTATGTTGCAAGTACCACATTACACGCAGATTAGCGGTTGTCTTTACTACAGTTGGATTTCGTCACGCGGCAGGTAGCGCACAGCGCAATCTAGCCACCTCAATTTCAGTCACTAATGAGACAATTGTTTTTTAATTACCTTAAAAACATTTTAGTAATATAAGAAGTAATTTTGTTTGATTAAGTACTAGTTCCTAGTTAACTACTGGGTCCCCAGGCAAATATGGAGCGCCATGTCGCGGTAAAGGAGGTAGGTCTGCCGCTTGGAGAAGTTAGATATCTATGTAACTAGCCACCCGCCTCGGCCTCGCAGGGATACAATTATGATGTAATCTTGTAACGTACATAAAAACATTCCTTAAAAAATTATCTAAATGACATTGAAAACCGTATCAAAATCCATTGCGTGGTTTATCTAGAGTAGGCGGCCGATGATAAAAGTGTAAAAAAACTGTGGAAGATTATTTTTATTAGAATTAGGATTTATCAAGCCACTAAAAGCGATCTCTACAAAACGTTACAATACAACTTTTTTTTGTGATGCACCTAACTACAAGTTACGGTTTTCGACAGACAGGAGGACAACAAAGTGATCTTATAAGGGTTCCGTTTTTTCTTTTGAGGTACGGGACCCTAAAAAATATCATAGATATTTGATAGGTAGATAGGTCCTCCTAGTGATCTGAGAGAAAGAAAACACTAATGAACGAAAACGTTACTGAAATTTGTAGGGAAATCTAAAGTTGTCAATCCTCTTAATGTCCAAGGAAAAAATACATGGAAGAAGCTACCCTAAAACAATTTTTATAACGATAACAACTTCGTTGTCATTATTGGAATCTATAATAATGCATCATGGGTGCAATTTTTGAATCTCACCAGGTGACTAAAGCTCACCAAAATGACCGAATCTCTCTGAAAAATGGCCATCTTGGTGAGCTTTAGTCACCCGGTGAGATTCAAAAATTGCATTCCAGATTTCTAGCTTTCTAGTATGAAACAGACGGACAAAAGGACAGGTGAACAAATGGCTATAACAGACCCATAATTAGTTATTTACAACGTAATCCTAAAAAGGAGCATATTTATAGGACAGTTCTAAATATGTCATCAGGCGTTTTTAAAGGGGAACGTTATTCGCCCCTTATTAGGCCGCTACATAAATGACAATGCCCTTAATGCCCTGTGGAAAAGGGTTTTTATTAGATAAAGCTCGCTGTTAAAATATGAAAATTCTCATTATGTTAGACAAATGAGATATTAATAAAATATGCTCTTAGATTAAATTCCCTTTGCTGGAGCAAGATAATTGTCATTGTGTGCCCGGAATAACGTAGGGACACTATGACTAAGGGTTATAAACTTAAGAAAGGGTAGTTCTCAAATTTTGTAGAGATTTCTAAACTTTTTATTAAATACTTAACCTCAAAATTGTACTAGGCTAAAGTAATAATTTTATTAAGATTTAAAATTATCTTCATTTGACTTTTTGAACAAGCGTGAGAACCTACAGGATAAGAAAATATCCTCTTAATATTAAAAAAACTCAATTCAACAGCGTAGAACTTTAGGTCTAAAAAAAGAGGCAATTTGTAAGAAACAAAATAAAAAGTCTCAACATTTAAATCTTATATTTTTAAATGAAACAGTTGAATAAATTTAAACGAACTACCAAAAAAGTCGTATTTTTAAACAAAGAGGTACAAATGATTGCTATGTTCAACTCAAGTTAACGACATCCACTTAGCATTTATAAGGATCAGTGCACTTATAAAGTGAGTGAACTTTAATCTCTCAACTTCGCAGTTTTTTGGCACTTATGTGGCTTCTAAGTCGACTAAGTGCCACTAAAAAGCTGTTAGAAACGTTAACGCCCAGGCAGGGTGCCGGCATGACGAACAATTATGTACAACGGCATAATAAGGAACATAATGTGTATGTAGGGGCAATAATCTTAGATTTTTGTAATATAATTTTTTTAATTTTCGATTTTTCTTTTTGTATTTTTTTTATACATTCAAATTAAATTTAAAATACTAAATAATGAATGACAACACATAGAAAATTAGGGTAATGGCAGGACACAGGATAATTTGAATGCTTTATCTTAGAGCTACACTCTCCCATCGTCCGAGCACGCCCCATGTTCCTCTACTGCCTGCCTTCAGAAGGTCTTTTTTGTTTTGTGTGAAACTCCTAAAATGCAGAAATTTTAACAGAGAGTTTTGGTTCTACAAGATTGAAAAGCATTTAGGTTCTATAATTTAGCTCTTAGAACTCTTACAGGACCATACAAAAGAATGTTTCAAGTGTCGCACTATAATAGATATGAATAAAACGATTATGGTACAATTTAAACCCAGAACATTATTACAATGTTATAAACATATTATTACATTAACCATATTATTATTACACAAACAATATTATTAAAGTTACCTGCTATTTCAAATTCACTTGTTAACTTTAAGCTATTTACCTAAGTCTTGATCATATATATATATACTGACTGGTTAGTATGTAAACAATTTGAATTAATGGAGCTATTGCTAACTAGTTTAGACAACATGAAGTGACTCTCCGTGAAGGCTCTGTGTACAGTCGATTACTCTAGGCTACAACAAACAACAACATGTTTACTGCCTTACACCACAGAATAACTGTGCGTGTCCGTCAATAAAACAAATAAATATCTTCGGACAATTTACACCAACAGAGCTAGTCCCAAACTAAACTAAGCTTGTACATTCAGCATCAAATCTCAAGCTATGAAGCTAGATGTTGTGGGATCGACTCCCACAAGGGACAAATATTTGTATAATGAGTCTTTGTACCTGAGTTGTGGATATACCATCTTTATCACGTTTTATCTATTCATATATTTCTCTCTGTTGCCTAGTACCCATATATATAAATATCTTGATTATTTATTATACCCATAGTACAAGGTTTGCTTAGTTTGGGATTAAGTCAATTGGTTTTAATCGCTCCAAAGTAGCTATTTATTTATGTAATCTATTTCAGGTCTATGTTTTGCAAGCTCAATACGAATCATGGAATCACGGATCGCTTTATAAACATTATCCGCGTGATGTATAACGATAACATGATAACTTAAACGAATCGCATCAAAGTTTGTCAAAATAATTAATGTTATTTTTACCCTTCATAAATGTTCTTTCTCTCGCTAGACCACGCAATAATCGGCTCGCACTAATATTGAAACAAGAAAAATATATTCGGAATCGAAATATCGGTTAACGTGGCGAGCCCAATAAGGAAAAATCAAGCTTCGTCTATATTGAAGCCTCCGGTTGTTTATTTATTCCAAACGAGTGCCCACGGAAATAAGTCTGTATGGAGTCCCCATTTCTTACGGACACAGATGAACAGATGCAGACACGGAATGTGACAGACCGGAAAACTGCGCCTTTAAATACTATTTTAAAAACATTAACATGTGCCATTTGAGCCGCTATGTTAATTATAATTGTCTATGCTTCGTCATCATCTCTATCGTCATTATTAGGATATTGCAATCCACTGGTGGACTGGGCTTAACCTATTGAACTAAGTCTTCAGTTCTTAGCATTCACTCTTTGCAGCCACTTTGCGGGCTTCCTACATATCTGGCAACGCAGTCTCCACTTTAATAACTCTTCTATGTACCTCTAAACTAGCAGTTACTGAATCTTCGACAGATATGACCTAACCGCTGTCACTTATATATTTATTAGTCTTTCCCACTAATTATCAAATCAGACAACCAACAAAATCTTTTCAAGCATGTTTAGCTCTTAAAGATTTCAGCTAAATTTGAATAACAATTTTCTTACGTTTACTGTACTTTTGTTTGTCTTTTTATATACTGTAAGTCAAATCAACGACTTTTCTTTCCGTCTTTATTATTCTTCTGCTGTTTTTTTATTTTTTGCTTAACAGATTTGTGAGGCTTTTTGGTTATTTTAGAAGATAAAACTAAGAGAGACTCTGAATAATTTACATCATGCACTATGACATATAACTTTAAAGTTTGGTTATAAAATACCTATGAAAAATGAAACAAAATAAAAAACAACTAAATTTAATTGGAATGAAAAATATTACTGTCTTGTGTTCATTACAATTTAGAGTAGCACAAATATAATTATGTTTTTAGTCAAAACATAGGTACTTACTATCTTTTAACTTTATTCTATCATATAAGATAAGTTTGTTAATACAAGGAAGAGTAACGCGACATCTAATATAAAACACTTTTGGCTTGAATACACTAATTAACACATGGAATTTAATCATCATCCTTCTAGCGATTTAAGCAGTTTCTTAAAATTTATTGGAAAATTTAGTTTAAAACAATAATTTCCGCGCCTACCCGCTTCCTGTTTACTCTATGGGCAAATAGCTTTGGCAAAGATTAGTATTTACCAAGGCTGACGGCACGACCCGGGATTAAGACGACCGACAGTAGGGCACATTAACTACGCCAGCGGATCCAATTTTTAACTGTTGACGACGGCTTGATAAAACTGATTAAGTCAACGACCAGCATTTAACATCGGAGTAACGCAATCATTGCTTACCATCGTGTTTGTGCGAGCATGTTATTTAGATTGATGCATTTGATTTGTTATAGCGCTCGTAAACCGTATACTTCACTTGGCTTAAGTAGTAAATAACATTCTAACCTAATATTTCAGTTTTAGCCATTATAATATTGTTTATTGTTCAAATGAAACATTGTAAAGCAACAAATTATTGGTGAAAACGAGGGAAAAAATTAGGGTACTTACCCCAATTTTTCTTTGTGTTGTCATTACATAGCATTTAAATATAATTTGAATGTTTAAAAAAAATCAAAAGAAATTTCGATTACAAAAAAAAAGGAATTTACTATTTTGGTAAAAATATGAATTGGAATAAAAATAATGCAACCTTTAAATAGTTGTTATTGTTAAAATCATGTAATTCGAACTTCGTGTAAATAAGTAAGCTTCTCAAAATTAAGGAGACAGGTTGGAATCTATTTACAGCTGATATAGCAAAATTGCTAACAATTCCCGAAGATATTCTCTTCGGATAAACAATTTATTGCCCGCATTGCTAAGTGCTTTAGAATATTCAGAAGTCATGCCATTTAGATAAAGGGTTTTACCTTTTCTCGCTGGCTTTATTTACATGATAGCATTTTATTATTGTAGCCGATTGAGTATTTTAAGTAATTGTGGAAATTAAAGACGATATATCCTTGCGAGGTGTGTTTTTGAATATTATAACGTAGAGTACATTACAACACACACGTTCTTTAGTACAATTTTATTTGACACAGACAGGCGACATAGTTGTATAATAAGACAGACCTACAATAAGGAGGATTCATCAGACTGAACCGAAACAGGTTCTATCACAATTACCTTTTAAAAGTTGTGAGGATAGTCAGGAAGTCGAGCTGGTAATGATGCAATTTTATCGTTTTTCGCGATTATCAAAGGAAATTTCAATTCAAATTCAAATTCAAATACATTTATTTGCTAGAAATCAAGTACAAAATAAGACGGTAGGTACATTAATAAAAGAACATATGAATTCTGCCGTTTGTCGGCGTGCAAATCATAAATAAATTTACATTAAGTTGAAATAAGTAGGTAAGTATAATTAAGTAGGTATGTCAATTTCACATAATATGTCAAACAAGAGTAAATTGGATAGGCAAATTATATAGTCAATTTATCTTCTAAAAAATATTTGATTGAATAACTAATTAAAGAAAGTCTCTAATTAGTGTAAACAAGTTCTGCTACTGGTATTGTAATTTGTATGTAGACAATAAAATAAAATGCCGAAAATTCGACGTTACTAGAACTGTTCTTGTACTAGGACTCTTAAATTGTAATAAACTTAATAATTATAATATATATTTTGTCTTAATCAATAAGTTAATTTACACCAATTGACCTAGTCGCATATAAAGCACTGCTTGTACTGTAGGTATACTAGACAACTGTTAGACGTAAATATATAGATAAATACAAACTTAAATACACATTTATATTCATCAAACAAACATTTGTTTAATTTGTCCTTGTCCCTTCGGCTCTTTCAAAGTAGAGCCATAAGAATGGGACACTATTATAGACAAACTCAGATAAGCTAAACTTGGCCGGTCGTGTGAGAGCCACTGTAAATCCTCATGATGTAAATTTTATCTAAATTGTTAGAGCAATTTTCAAGAACGCGTTTACGTAAAAATTTTGCTCGTTTAATAGTAAAGGATTTATCAAATTAATGTTTAGATTGTTGTTGAATTACTTTTCGTTTCCTCGCAGTAGTCATAAAAAGTACTATGTCATGCGTCCGCTGAAATTGCAAATGCAAGAGAAGATCAAATCTCACTCGCCTGCCTCACCTTTGGCTCTCTCTTTTAACTTATTCGTCCATCTGTCGCTCACTTTCCCGCTCATATATTGATATGGTGGTGGTTACATACCACCCAACAGAGATACTTACACAGTGTTTGCAGGTAGTTAATTAATTAAATTCACGTAAAAGAAAAACAGACATTGTTCTTTGCTTTATCAATTTTCAAAGAGTGACGTTGACATGCAAGTTCTGACTTTAAACAAAAATATTAATAGACAATAATGTTAGCTTAACCAACCTTATTTCTAACACTCCTCCTTATTTTTGTAGAACATACGTGTCTCCTGTCTTTCATCCTCTCACACCCATCATATTTGCACACCATCCAAATTTCCCTTTCATCAAAGGTTTGGTCAGTGCATCAGCTACCATACGACTCGTCTCAACATAGTCAACAGCTATCTGTTTATTTACAATCGCTTCCCTTATGAAGTGATAACGTATGTCTATGTGTTTCGTACGTTGATGATGCACAGGGTTTTGTGCAATGGCAATCGCAGACTGGCTATCACTAAGGATGTTGATGCAACCTTCCTGTTCTTTTGTTATTTCTGCAACGAATCTCCTCAGAAATACAGCCTCTCTTGCGGTTTCAGAAAGAGCCACATATTCTGCTTCTGCAGTAGACAAAGCTATGGTCCTCTGCTTGCTACTCTGCCAACATATAGCTCCTCCTTGAGCTAAGAAGACATACCCGGTCCAAGACTTTCTGTCATCTTCCCGTCCACCGTGACTGGCGTCAGAATAGCCTTGAATCACATTCTCAGACTTATGGTTTTTAGAATAAACTAAGCCATAACTTTTAGTTCCTTTTAGGTACCTTAATACCCTTTTTGCTGCTGTCCATACTTCTTCCGTATAGCAGTTGTTGAACTGGCTCAGGAAACTAACAACGTGTGTTATATCTGGTCTTGTGCACACTGCAAGATACATCAAAGATCCAATCAAATTTTGATATGGAATTCTTTCGTCAGGTTTAAGTCCCGTCTTCAATTTCTCCGAATGAGAACCAGGGACTGCAGGTGTGGCAACAGTTTTGCAATCCTCCATGCCAAAGGTTTTGAGCATTTTTTCGATGTACCGCTCTTGGTCAATCTTAATCTCATCCTTTGTTTGAGTGATCTGCATACCCAATATTAGCTCAGCTCTACCGAGATCTTTCATTTCAAATTTTGTCATAAGATCACTCTTCACCTTGCTGAGCTCTTCTTCGTTGTTCCAAAAGATTAACAGGTCATCGACATATACCGCTAGTATTATAATCTTAGACTCTCTGCACCTCATGTAAACACATGGTTCGTTTTTAGATTGTGTAAACTGAAGCTTTTTCAATTCACAGTCTAGTTTATTGTTCCAGGCTCGTGGAGCTTGCTTAAGTCCATATAATGATCGGTTAAGCTGACACACATAGTCCTTTCTGTCCTTGTCTATAAAGCCATCAGGTTGTTTCATGAAGACAGTTTCCACTAGTTCTCCATTAAGGAACGCAGTCTTCACATCCATCTGATCAATGTTTAAATTATTTTTGCTGGCCAGCGCTATCAGGGTCCTAAGTGAACTGTGTCGAACTACTGGCGAGAATGTTTCATGGTAGTCGATGCCCCATCTTTGGCTAAAGCCTCGAGCCACCAGTCGTGCTTTATACCTTCGCTTATTCCCCGCCTCTTCTTTGATTTTAAATAACCATTTGGAATCAACGACGTTACAGTTCTTCAGAGGCTTTACAAGAGTCCACGTTTGGTTTTTATTGAGTGCATCTAACTCCTCTTGAATAGCAACTTTCCATTTGTCAGCATCTCGTCTAGACATGGCTTCTTCAACTGTAGTTGGATCCTTTTCCGGTACAGTTGCATTATAAAGGACGTAGTCTGGGAACTGCTTAGGCTTCCTTACTCTTAAAGGATACCTTCGTTCAGTTTCAGGCTCTTCGTTTTCGTCTTCATCAGCTGATATGAAGTTATCTTGTTCAGATTCATAGTCAACTCTTTCTGGTTGTTGACACTGAACTTGATCATTAGACTCCAGTGTCTCTGGTTCGGTTTCAATATGAGGCAGCTGGGCTTCTTCACTCATGTCAATCTCCACTTGAGGTGGCTGGACTTCTTCCTGTCCGGATAGTGGTTGAAGCTCTTGTGTCTCACGTTGGTTACCTGAGATGACAGGCATTTCTTCATTGACATATTCTTGCTTTTCGGATTTATATTTCTGATTCTCGAAAAATATCACATCTTTAGCTTTATACACCTGACCAGTTCTTGGATCTGCAAGTCGATAGGCTTTGGCATTGTCCCACAAACCTGTATAGACCAACTCTTTGCTTTTAGGATCCCACTTTGTACGTTTTTGGTCGGGGATGTGCATAAATGCTCTGCATCCGAAAACCTTGACATTGTTCAGGTCACATTTCTTGCCAGTCCATGCTTCCTCTGGCGTTTTATTCTTGACAGCAATAGTCGGTGATCTGTTCTTCAGGAATACTGCATGATGAACGGCTTCTGCCCAAAAATGCTTTTCTAATCCTGATTCATGAAGCATTGACCTGCTCTTCTCGCAGATTGTGCGGTTCGCCCTCTCAGCGACTCCGTTTTGTTCTGGCGTATATTCGACTGTGACTTGGTGTTGAATCCCATGTTCCTTCAGAAAATCGTCCATCTGCTTGTTCACGAACTCTTTTCCATTGTCACTTCTTAATGCCTTTATTTTCTTCCCGGTTTGCGTTTCGACAAATGCTTTAAATTCTTTAAACTTTCCAAAAACTTCGCTTTTTTGCTTTAAAAAATATACAAATGTTTTACGCGTAAAATCGTCAATAAACGTAAGAAAATATCGACATTTACCGACTGAAGTGACATTCATAGGTCCACAAACATCAGAGTGTATTAAACCTAACATCTCTGTTGCTCGTGTGGCACCACTCCTCTTCGATGGTTGTTTGGTTTGCTTTCCCATCAGGCAGGATACACATTCGAATTTTGAAACAGGGTTAGAAAAACTTACCCCTGTCGCCATTTTATTTTTCAGTAGAATGAGGTTATGTATACCCAAGTGTCCCATTCTGCGATGCCACAGGTCCAGCTCACTGCTTTCCGCTGTCGATATTAGTGCAGCATTCTGTAAATGACACTGGTTTAGTTTATATACACCTCTATCTATTCCACCTTTCACGATTGCTTTACCATGGATCTCGCATTCATCCCTTTTAAATATCTCGCATTTATTATGAGAAAATACTACTACATACCCTTTTTCAGCAATAGCACTCACACTCATTAAGTTAGTTGATAACTTTGGTACATACATGACATTACTTACAGTCATCCCCATTGACTCGCACTGTACCGTACCTTTTCCTTCTCCATATACCTTGTCACCATTTGCACACGTTACAGTGATATGATCTATACCCTTATAGTCTTTAAACCACTGTCTTTTGCTTGTCATATGTCTGGACGCTCCCGAGTCCAAGATCCATTCTTCCTCGCGGTCTCCAGCCATGGCAAATGCAAAAGCATTAAACGCTTCTTTCTGCTTTTTGAGTTTATTCGGGCATTCATATGCCTTATGCAGACCATCGCAAATGTAACACTTTATCTTCTTCTTTGTTTTCGGCTTGCTCTTGCCTCTTTGCGTCGATAGCAGTGCCGAAGTCGTCGAAGTTCCACTTGAACTTGGTGCTGAGAAGGTATCTTCCATTTGGAAAAGTTTTGTTTTAACATAATCTGTGGTAAGAGTAATGTTGCTGTTTTCTATCGCTAGTCTCATTGGCTGAAAATCCTGGGTTAGCCCTTGAAGTAGTAACGCAGCCAAGAGCTCATCGTCTACCTCTTTTCCAAGGTCTGACAGCTCCTGCGATGTCGTCATTACCGTCGTGACATAATCTCTCACTGTAGAGAATTGTTCCAGTTTATAGCTCACTAGTCTTGATAGAAGTCTACATCTATTGTTCAAGCCTTTGTCTTCAAACGCATCCCTTAATGCATCCCATGCCTGCTTAGCAGTCGTAGATTTCTTAACATGAACAAGACAATGTGGTTTGATCATCAGGCAAATTTTTGCTCGCGCTCTTTGATCTCTTTTTGTACCTTGAATATCCGTGGCTGCAGGCGTAATAGTTGTATACTCCCATAATTCCACATCTGTCAGATACATTTCCATTTGGAACTTCCATGTCGAGTAATTTGCATTTCCGTCGAGTTTTTCGATAGTCGGTGAAATACTCATCATTCCAAATTGTGAATTACTTGCGTTAATACTGCCGACTGTACTTATATAGTCGCCACTCTCATTTAACATTCTGCAAATTCGTAGCTGAATTTCACCATAACCTGATATGGTGGTGGTTACATACCACCCAACAGAGATACTTACACAGTGTTTGCAGGTAGTTAATTAATTAAATTCACGTAAAAGAAAAACAGACATTGTTCTTTGCTTTATCAATTTTCAAAGAGTGACGTTGACATGCAAGTTCTGACTTTAAACAAAAATATTAATAGACAATAATGTTAGCTTAACCAACCTTATTTCTAACATATATACTACTACTTTTTTCAACTGAAGGTTCAAAGAATCTCAAAAAAAGTGCATTTCCTTTGAGCATATTCGAGTAGCAGCTTTCCGTACGTCTATCAATCTCCATGCAGGTTTCGTCCCCGTACTTCCACTTAAATCGACTTGAACCCACTTTTCTCGACGTTCTCGGTACCGACTATAATATTCTATTGCATTTCTGAAAAATTCAGTTCAATTTGCAGTTGCTTGCAACAGATCGTGCGCTTATAACTGCTGACAGCAGTTATGAAGTAGAGGCGGAAATGAAAAAAGGACTAATCATTTTGTGCTAGCTTCTGCCCACGATTTCGACCGCGTACCTACATTTCGGATTATTTACATACTAAATCTCTTTCAACCCCCGTGGTAAACCCTGAATGGTGAAATTTCCATAAATCTTTTCTTAGTGCACCTGGCACTCCCTAGGGAACACACGCTCGAAACATGTTTCTATTTTTAGCATTTTTGGCCGTCCATTGTCTGTCAGTCAGTAACGAGCTCATTTTTAAATATGTATAGAAGATATAAACATTAGTAGACCTACAATTATTATTATCAACTACGTATACTGTGTAAAACAGTTTGTTTTTAAATTCCTCTCTTTTACATCTATAATTACTTTTACATTAGAAAGTAATCTGTTATTTTTACTGATAATTATGTAATTGTTTCATGTTTAAGGTAACTATTAAAATAAATGCAATAAATTCCTACTCAGCAAATTTAGTTAACATAGACGGTATTTAATCTGCATACCGTACAGCTTCACTGGTTTATAAACTCCCTCAGGTTACTCAAGGTAATTTCCATACGATTTCTGTACACAAAATAAATTCCAAAAAGGTAGAATGTTTACACAGAGTCACTGTGTATAACCCGAACAAAAACCTAAGTACGTATCCTCGATTCAGCCGTGTGGAGGCCGTTCAAAAATCGCACGAATATTTTGGGAGAAGCGTGTGCACAAAATTCTCTTTGAAGCATGTGGAATGTTCGGCGCAGTAACGTTGTTCCAGCCAATCGTCAGTAGCAAAGGCTGGGGGTAATTCACGTTCAGCCAGCACGAATTTTTAAAGCGACTTCATCTTTTTATGATGGCTGGATCAACACATTCCTCTGCATGGTACCTTTTTGGGTTCCGTAGTAAATTTTGAAAAAATAGAACCTTTGTTGTCTGCCTGTCAGTTATCAACATTCCGTTGCCCATGCACGGCTTAACGCGTTGGGGTAAGGTAGATCGCTCCGTATGAGGCGGGAATTTCGAACTTTTACCTTTTTTTTATTTATTGGTGCTAAATAGCAAAACTTTTTTTCAATTGGAGTAGTCTTCCGGTAACACACATAACATACACACATACACACATTACGGTACATTGTTTTTTACACGATTCTGTTCCGATTTTGGAAATTCGTTTTATTAATTTTATATAAGGATACACTTCTTTTTCGCACTGACTTTCCCGTTTTTAATATTATATGCAACAGCATGTCGGGTACGTAAAGTGCAAGTTTCCGTTGCCGTCACAACAAACGAGAAAAAAAATCGCAATGTTTAAAATGTTTGCCGCATAGAAGCGATACCTAAAACCTCAGGTTCAAACTGAGGGTTACGACGAGGATTTTTAGCAGATATAAAGTTTAACGGCCTATAACTCGAGAACTAATGAAATCTATGTACTTTTTAGCGTGATAGTTTCCTTTTAACTTCGTCATTTATTATTCTTTTATTTAAGAAATATTTCATCGTTGCGTTTCATAATTATTTGGTTGGTACCCAAAACATATATTTTTTAATTAATTTTGTTCTTGGTCCTTGTACTTGGAAAACAAAATAATGAACACAAAATTGTATATTTGTTACTTCGATGCCATACACACAGACATACCGACATAGCCAAATTTTAATGTTGAAACTTTTACTACGGAGCCCCAAAAACGAACTAAAATTTAACCCCAATTATACAAAGGGCTTCCACAGAACAAGGAAAAACAGCTTGTTAATAATAAATTCTATCTATTTTAGGGATATCAAACCACCTTATTTAACCAATAAAACTCAGTAAGTCCAAAACCGATTTTACTGAATATTTACAATAGCGCTATGATTAATTGTTCTCGCTCGTTTACAATAACACCCAAAGATTTTAATTTCTGTTTTTGCTATCATTTCTCTCTTCAATTTCATTAAAATGAGTAGAAAATGAATTCGAGATCATACTGATTTATCATAAAAAGTGCATTGCAACAACGGGGTTTTCCTCTCTGATCTCACCATTTTTTTCTCGTTCATTAGTCATTCTTAAGTCTCGCCATTAATACTCCTTCAGTTTTAAGGCCCACAAAGGAAAAGATAACTACAGTATAACTTAAACTCTAGCTTTTTATTTATTCTTTATTCATTATTCATTCATTCATTGCAACCACGGTTTTACAAGATGTTATATATTAAAACTAGCTTCTGCCCGCGGCTTCGCACGCGTGGCCTACAAAAAACAAATGACAATTCTTTTTTTAAATCAAAAACTTATAAGTGCTCTCACTCCCTCTCATATTTTCACCGCGCATCCAAATCCAAACAGCCTTAAACAAACGAACATTTTGAAGTTCCTATTTTTGAATAAACGGATACCTCCTTACTAATGTAATTCTCAAAAAGCCTAAAATGTAGGTACTTAAATGCGGTTTGATGTGGGAGACTTCATCGTGTTGTCTATTTATTTATATTTATATTTATAACTAAATATAGATATATATTGAGTTGTTATTGTTATATTACTGATTTTGTTGGATTTTCACCATTTTTTTTTTTGACATGAATATTTTTATTCTTATATTCTTTTGACATTCGGAGACTATACATCTCCAAGTAATATTGTACAATTTGACCGTGGAGGCGTTTTACACCTCTGCTAAGCATAGATTAAGGTAATTAATTTGTTTTGACCCTTAGAGACTATACATCTCTAAGTTATTTAGACTAAGTATTTGATCAGGGACCACATACATCCCGATTCTAATTTCTTTGACCTGGAGACCCTATACATCTCTTGGTCAATCTGTACTAGTGCCAGTTCGTTCAATATGCTTAAAGCTTGCTGTGCTATTTATTATCTTTTTTTTTTTTACACTTTATGTGAACTATTGTTTTGAAAAGAGAAGAAAAAAAAAAGATAAACTGCTGAGTTTCTTGCGGCGTTTCTTCTCAGCAGATTCTTCCATTTTCCGAAGCGCTAGTAGATTCAGACATGTAAAAGAGCCTATATGGCCTACTTGCAAAATAAATTTTTCATTTTCATTTTCATTTTCATTTTCATTTTCTCCCCTCCATACAAAGTTTCACCCCCGTTTCCCACCCCTAAAATGCAATAGTCGTAAAACACTGAAACACATAATTATTTTTTTATGATAAGTATCTAAAATCAAATTTTCAAGTTCCTATTAAAAACCCGATACTTCCATACAAACTTTTACTCCCCGTTTCCCCCCCCCCCCCCCACAAATTTGAAAATTCAAAAACCCTGTGCCACGTCATTATTTATTTACGATAAGTAGCTGTATTTCAAAATTACAAGCTCCTATTTAAAAAAAAAACCAATACGTCCTTACAAAGTTTCACCCCCCTTCTTCCACTTTAAATGTAAAAATGCAAAAATCCTGAAACACGTTATAATACTTATAATCTATTTATGATCAGTAGTTCTAATTAAATTAAAATTTTCATGTTTATAACTTCAAACAACAAAGACTTTCATACAAAGTTCAACCCTCACTCCCCGTTTTCCCCCTCAAGGTAAAAAATACCAAAAATGGTTTCTTCGCGGATGCCTACGTTATAAAATAACCTATATTCCAAAATTCAGCTTTCTTGTTTCAATAGTTTCGGTTGGACGATGATCGCAAATCAGTCAGGACACGTTTGCGCGTGGCAGACAGACAGACGGATAGACGGGTGGCAATAGAGGCTTAGTAATAACACAGCGGATGGTAGGACCTTGTACAAGGTCCGTCCGGATCGCTACCACCATCTTGCTCACTAATCTTGCCGCTAAGCAGCAGTGGTTGCACTGCTGTGTTCCGGCGTGGAGAGCAAGACAGCCGGTGTAATTACTGGCACAAGAGGTATTCCATCTTAGCCCTCTGGGTTGGCAACGCATCTGCAATCTCTTCGGTGTTGCGGGTGTCTATAGGCGGTGGTGATCACTTAGCATTACGTGACCCACTTGCTTGTTTTCCTTCCGACTTCATAAAAAAAAACATTACCACGTACGTTATTTTTACTTCAATACAAAAAAATTGTGAACGAACAACTAAAATACAAAATTTCATCCCCCTTTTCACCCCCTTAAAGGTTGTAATTCCAATAACACCCGATATACACGTCGCGTTATAAGCCTAAATAAGAAATATAGTGATTTTTGCTGTGAAAACGAAGGCCTTTTCATACACAACTTTATCCCCCTTTTCACCCCTTCAGGGGTGGTATTATCAAAAACACTGAGACCCGTATAAATTAATTTTTTTACGTCAGTCTAACAACACAATTTCAAGATCCTAACTTCAAAACCGACGGACTTTCATACAAACTTTCATCCCCCAATTTACCCCCTTAGAGGTGTTATTTCCAAAAATCCTTTCTTAGTGGATGCCTACACTATATAAGGTATCTATGTACAAAATTTCAAGTCTCTAGGTCCAGCGGTTTGGGCTGTGCGCTGATATATCAGTCAGTCAGTCAGTCAGTCAGTCAGTCAGGACTTTGAATTTTATATATATAGAAGATGGGTGAGCGATGGACCCTAGTATGGTGTAGCAATTTACAAGTTATTTACATAATTTTAAAAATCATGTCTTTCTTTATACCTAATCATGATCACTAAAAGTGAACTTACACATTATAGAAACCGGAACAACCACAAAATCATTTCTTTATAATTACAGTCATGTCATTCTTCGAACGTTATTACACTTTTTATTGGGACTTTGTGTTCATTTCATTCGATAGAAATAGACTTGTGATGCCAGCTTTGTAACCTTTTTCTGTATTTGCCCCTTATTCATAAATCCTCACTAAACCTACTTTAGGTAACACATGTTTCATCTTTTTCTGTCATTATGATATATGGCTTCCAAATACTAATACTTGTAATAAATCGGTTAACAGTTGTTGAGATAATAGTATTCTTACTAATGCCGAGGTGTGGTGTTTTTCGATTTGCCTTAGTTTGTTTTAAAAACGAGCTAACTTTTTTCTTTGTTTGTATGGATAGCCTATTTAGACGGTTAACCCAATGGCTGTTAACCCTTCCTGCTAAGCCAGGTCGAGGGAGCACCGTGGAATGTCCGAGACAGGTGCGTTTTATTCCTGTTAGAGGAAATACACAAGTAACACATGCAACACTGACTATTCCTGAAATAAAATATTAGGAAACTGTTTTTTTTTTTTTTTTTTTTTATGAAATAGGAAGGCAAACAAGCAAGTGGTTCACCTGATGGTAAGTCATCACCATCGCCTATAGACATCCGCAACACCAAAGAGATCGCAGATGCGTTGCCAACCCAGAGGGCTAAGATGGAATACCTCTTGTGCCAGTAATTACACCGGTTGCCTTGCTGTCCACGCCGGAATACAACAGTGCAAGCACTGCTGCTTAGAGGCAGGATTAGCGAGCAAGATGGTGGTAGCGATCCGGACGGACCTTGTACAAGGTCCTACCACCCGCGGTCCTACCAAACTAGCGCAGATTTAATGGAGTACTAGTGAGGACAACTCATAAGTTAGAAGATATCACGGTTTAAAAAAGAACTTCAAGAAGCTCGGCCCAAAATGCTCCATGTATTAAATAATACATGTAGTCACGTCATGACATGGACATTTGTTCTAAATGTATGGGTTTCTGTCATAGTATTCTTCTATTTCGGTCTGTTTTACAATATATGTAAGTCCCGTAACAAAATAATCGAGGATCGCTGGAAACCGGTGGATGCGAGCAGCACAACACCGACCGTCGTGGAGATCCTTGGAGAAGGCCTATGCCTAGTAGTGGGCGTCTTCCGGCTGATATGATGACGATGATGATGAATAAAATAATGATTTTGTGTAAGCTATAAAAAAAATGTTTGAAATTTTTTAGGTTAAACTTTTTTTTGATCTAACGATCTTCAAAGTTTTGACTTTCTTTCGTTTTATAACCGACGAAAAAAAACGGAGGGGGTTATCAATTCGACCTGTATATTTGTTTTTTTTTATGTATTTCGGTGTCAAGTTGGTTTTTGGATATTTACATGAAGGCATATTTATGCGAAATTCATTTCCTCTACGCATGTTCCCCAACTTTTATCAAGCGAGAAACGTTTCCGGACGTACAGACAGCCTCAGAACTAGCTCAACACTTAAGAACCTTGTCGTAGCAACGAATGAAATGAGAGTTGTTCGAAATTGTCACATCAGTTACAGCGACAAGGTACTAAAATGTTCAACTACGTACGGTCACGTACGTACGTTGTATGGACTTACTACATACATTATTATTAAGAGGTTTATCATTTCCTTCTCTAACATATTCTATCCACTACTCGCCTCGACTCTTGTATACAGTGTGTCATAAATAACGAAACAGTTCAGTAGCTTGTCGGTTTAACTCACGGAGCACATGAAGTGGCCTTCCGCCGTAATTTGTACCAAAACCGCTGTCGCCGATGAATATCACTCACACACGCGAGTACAGTGACAGCGGGGTAATGTATGTACATCGACGCAGCTAGAGAGTGATTCTCTAAGCGCCACAGCGACGAGCCCGACGCTACAGTTTATTTCTTTAGATACTTAAAAAGGGGGGTTCCACTCCGCAATGTAGGAGGGCTCGCCGCATGTCCTATGGCATAGGTTAATCGCAGTAGGTTGCCGGCTTGCCGCGCGCGCGCCCGCTCACTCTGTGTCGCGCGTTAATAGTCTTACAGTAAGCAGCCTAATAGACCCGTAGCGCTGAATTATTTTGAGGGCAAAACCTTCAAGAATTCTAAAGTTTGATAAAATCTTGTCTGTGGATACATTTGCATATAAACAAAATATATTTGCGTTTTTGTGTCACATCCCGGTTGTGCATTTTTAGAAATTTGATTATTTGTAGTGGATATAAACAATTCAAATCAAAACTGACAAAATTGATTTAGAGTTCAAAGATTTAATGGTTTTGTATTTTAAATAGCCTGTCTAGTGTACAAACCTAGTTTGTGTCATCTTCGTCCAGCGAAAACTGACTTGGGGTCAGTACATTAAAAACTTCGACAAAAAAAAATTACAATTCCAAAAACTAGTACCATATACCTCAGATCACTTAAATATCTCTATTAAATAAATTTGTGCCAAATTAAAACACGAACTTTTAATATTTCAGATTTTTTTGCTTCTCCAAGCTATAAATACTTAAAAAGAATATTACAATTATTAGAGTTTACATATCCAATATCATAAATGCATAAAAGATCGACACTGTGAATTTGTGTCATTTTCTTGCATGATATATTAATGAAAATAAAAACAAAAAAGTCAGCGGTCGAAGCGAGTAGGAGCGAGCGAGAGGTGGCGGCAACCGGCAGCGGGGCGCGGGCGGCGCGACATTCGGTCCGTCTCGATCGGGTACTATACTTACTATTTACAAACGAACACGCGCGGCGCCTTCGTTCGGGTTGGCATGATTTCTTCGCGAAGCGATAATGTAATGTGCTGAATTACATTCCCTTTTTAACCGACTTCAAAAAAAGGAGGAAGTTTATGTATGTTCACGGATTACTCGAAGACGGCTAGACCGATTTGACAAATTCTTTCTTTATTTGAAAGGGTATACTTCCAAATTGGTCTCACTGCCACCAAGTTTGGATCTGATGATGGGATCTTGGGGAAATCGAGGGAACTCTTCTAAAATGGTATGCACACCTGTAGCGATTTGGATATTTTAGATAGTAACTTGTGCTTTTGCTCTCAGAAAACACCATTTGGTGAAGTGGAATTGATGATAAAGACCACAGACGGTCACCGGAACTACTCAATAATAAGTATTTCACAAGTGGCGATACGGTTTTTTAAATATAGTTGCTTAGCAGTTTAAGCTCGTTGCAAGGCATATGGTAAAGTGGAGCTGATGTTGAAGTACCAGGAGAACTCCTCAACAATTATCGCCCCAGCATTGGGAAAAGCAATATTTTGTAAAAGGTGGTGAGCAATTTACATTAAATATGCAATTGTAACTTAGATCAATAAACCGACCCACTAAAAAGCGAGAAAAAAAACTGAAATTAAATTTAAAATGCTAAATAATGAATGACAACACAAAGAAAAATTAAGGTAATGGCAGGATTCGAACCTGCAACATCAGCATTCCGTGCCTTGCGTATTTCAGTTTCCGCCACATTAATAAATAAATGACCAAGTTGAATTAGATAACTTGATTAAGTTTCTCATAGATGACATCGAGGGTAGTTTTCCCAAAGAAAAAAAAATCAATAATGTAATGACCGTAAAAACGAAACACATTGAAAAATTCGCAGGGTATGGCAGCGGTAATGTGGCGGAAACTGGAATACGCAAGGCACAGAATGCTGATGTTGCAGGTTCGAATCCTGCCATTACCCTAATTTTTCTTTGTGTTGTCATTCATTATATAGCATTTTAAATTTGATTTGAATGTAAAAAAAATACATAAAGAAAAATCGAAAAAAAATAAAATAAATTGATTTCGATTACAATAAAAAAAACTGACATCAAAAACAACTAAAAAGCAAACAATAGTCTGTTAAGTACATCTATATCCGATCAACGATCTAGCAATAAAAGTTTATTCACACAATTTCATGATAGAATCGGAAATCGGATGAAGATGTATGTAACGGATTATTCTCTGCTTTTAATAATGAATGTCAACACAAAGAAAAATTAGGGTATCCTGCCGTTACCCTAATTTTTATTTGTAGCATTTTAAATTTAATTTGAATGTGTAAAAAAAAATACAAAAAGAAAATCGAAAAAATTAAGAAATAAATAATTTCAATTACAATAGTACTCTTTTCTTCAAAACATCCCAAGTAGTCACAGTGTTACTAGATGGGACAACATTTAGTATTTATTCCCAACGAGTCACACCCGCAACTGTCACACTGTGACTCGTTGGGAACAATTCTTGCTGCAAAAAATCCCAACCAGTCACACTGTTACTAGATGGGACATTTTTTTATATTTGTTCTCAACGAGTCACACCCGCAACTATCACGCTGTGACTCGTTGGGAACAATTCTGGCTGCAAAAATCCCAACCAGTCACACTGTTACTAGATGGGACATTTTTTTTATTTGTTCCCAAGGAGTCATACCCGCAACTGTCACACTGTGACTCGTTAGGAACACTTTTTGCTACAATAAATCATTACCTAATAGTACGACGAACTGTTACCAGAAAAGTACGTTAGGTTAGGTTTGAACCGCATCACCAACAGAAACGAACTGCTACCAGAAAAGTAGGTAAGGTTAGGTTTGAACCGCGTCCCCAACAGATACGAACTGCTACCAGTAAAGTAGGTTAGGTTAGGTTAGAACTGCGATCCCAACAGAAATATATTGCTACCAGAAAATTAGGTTAGGTTGGGTTAGAACTGCGACTCCTACAAAAAGTAGGTTAGGTTAGAAAGGAATTGCTGCTAGGAAAATAGGTTATGTTAGGTGAGTACTGTCATTTCAGTCTTATTTCATCACCAAACTTATATGATTGTTAGAAACAAATAAAATTAACTATCTGATCGAATAACAGTGATAATTGATTGGAAATTCAAAACTAAGATACCTTTCTATAGTTATAGTGTGACAGTTGCGGCTGTGACTCGTTGGGAACAAATATGAAATATTAACCCATCTAGTAACAGCGTGGTTGGGATTTTTACAGCAAGAATTGTTCCCAAAAAGTCACAACGTGACACTTGCGGGTGTGACTCGTTGGGAACAAATATAAAAAATGACCCATCTAGTAACAGTGTGACTGGTTGGGATTTTTTGTAGCAAAAAGTATTCCCAACGAGTCACAGTGGGTGTGACTCGTTGAGAATAAATATCAAATACTATCCCATCTAGTAACAGTGTGACTGGTTGGGATTTTTTTAGCAAAAATATTTCCAACGAGTCACAGTGTGACAGTTGAGGTTGTGACTCGTTGGGAACAAAGGCTTAAATATGCCAATCGTTGTTTTCAAGGTATTAACAGTGGTAAGAGGTAAAAACAATTTGTGGATCATAATACAATATTTTTATTTTTATAATAATATATAAAGCACAAAATAATCGTAAGCCTTAAAAGTTATAATTTGTTGTTACATAAGAATTTTTTTTTAGGTCCGTGTTACAAACACTTCAATTCTTTTACACATAATATAATTTTACCACCGTCGCCGTCGCCGTAATAATTGTTAATTGTCATAATTGTAGTTTTTATGGGATCACTTTCATTCCCATTTTTTTCTGAATTTTGAAAGTCAGACATTGATACACTTATTCTTTGTGTTCATTCTTGTCGGTAATGATCATAAAAATTAGAGGCCGTCATTGCTAATAATTTCTTCTAAAATCACTTTTAGTCTTGAATACTACTTTTAAATTACACAAAACAATCACATACTATCTATGACAATGTCAAAAAACTTTTAAGAACTAAATCACAGTATACCATTATTTTAAAACCTATAAAGTTTTAGGGCATTTTCATAAACTATTAATATTTACATAATTATACATAATCTTAATATGTCGTGTATCACATATTTTAATATCTTCACTATTTATGCCAATAAATTTGACATTACAATCATTTTCATTATTTTTAAATTCTTAACTACTAATGTACAATTTTTTACCAGCTTTAATAGATTTATTAATAAAAAACAACTTAATATTTGAATAAGATACCTACCTGATTAGTAATATAGGTACAAATTTGTATCAGCCTTAGGAGATTATTATTTGTAATACCTTGTACTTGTAACAATTTGTAATAATATTATTTGTAACCTAATACTTTAATTTTTAATTATTTATTATAAAGTGTCGTTAATCAGTCTCATTTGTAAAGCGAACTTAAGTAGTTAAAATTTCGGCACGGTCCTTAAAACAGTCTACTTTTCCGTCATCGCTAGCAACGCTCGAGTCAATGAACTTTAATATTCCTTTTCTTTAACGATCACAATATTTACGTCCAGTATGAGCCCACATACAACACATTTATTACTTTCAACTTCCATTTTAGTATTTCGCAGCTTCATATTTAATTCACAACGCCGGCCACATTGCACTTCGCACTTGTCACAACTCGCAATCGAATGTAAACAAACAGCAGGCACGCGGCCTCGCCGCACCCCGCCCCCCGTTCCCCGCGCGTGTATGCTTTCTCCGTCCTTCGCGCTAAAAAGTTTTCGTCTTTCAACTGTATCTTAATAATAAGATTTCATGAATAAAAACGACACAAATTGTGAATAGTGTTTCGTTACACCGTAATAATAATAAAGACATAAACTCTAATAACTTGAATTTTCTTTTGTGACTTTTACAGGGTATTTTACAAAAAAAAATAAGTAGCTAGAAATACCATGGGTGAATTCGACACAGAATACTTTGTACAACAGATATCATTGACCTAAAACATCTAACACTTATTTGACCAATTGTAATATTCTTTTAGAGCTACTAAGGCGACATCTTAGGTAGTGGCTAAATAACTGTATTTCCATTGACAGAGATGACACAAAAGGCTCATGTACGTCGGTTACAACTTCGTCATCATCATGAAAGTAAAATTTTCATCTCTAATTTTCTTTTCATCCGATATTGTTAGAAAAGACAAAAAGCTGAATTACTACTTATGCACAACCCTAAACTGACACAAACTCATGTGTTAGGTTAAGTATATGGTCAAGAAACTATATACGAAAAAAAGCTAACATTAGTATTTTTGAAACCTCAAAACCCAGCGCTACGCGTCTATAACCCTAGCGGTGCGCCAGGGCATTGCGGGTGGAAGGCGGGCGCGGGCGGCGCCTTTCTTTTGACACTTGCCGCCTGGCGAATGTTTATGAAGTAATACGAACTTTATGTTCCTGATTATAAAGTTGGATTTCGTTTAATGGTGGTCGAAAAAGAGAAGTTTCTATACGTTAGTACTATTATTTATTCTGTGCTTAAAATAAGGTACACAAAATAGTCACGTGACTCGGCAAATCAACCAATCAAGTCATTCTTTTGGGTGTGTGGAGACCCAAAAGATTGATTTGATTGGTTGATTTGCCGAGTCACGTGGCTTTTTTTGTAGCTCGAGTGAGCATCACAGGGTGATGACTTGACGTCGAGTCCGACGCTGTACGCTTAGATACGATTCCTATGACTTAATGTTAAAGCGAAAAGGTACTAAAGTGCTCATATTTGTGACCAGGGTTTTCCAACCTTTTTCAAGGGTGAATCCCTAGTGCCATACCATAATCCGCGAACTCCTAAAAAGAAACATGAGTCTATTTTACATAATTTTTATTTTGCTCGCGGGTCTTCTGGCATAGGTCCGCTGACCCAAGGTTGGGAAACCCTGTTTGTGACGATGACTGTAATACAGTAGTATTTTTCAATCTTTTTTAATACGCGACCGCTTTGTAAGTAAAAAAAATTCGGGCGAACCCGTAACCAAGCGGCGAGCAGACGGGAGCTATTTGCTCCGTCAAAAAATTTTTTGCGGTCGCGTTTCCTCCTATCAAGGCTATGGAAGCCTCTGGGGGTCACGACCTACAGATTGCAAAAAAAACTGTAGTAGAGTAACACGCTATCGACGTGTATGACACACAAATCCGACCATCTGATTGAACTCTACCAATCTTTCTGTAACAAAACAATTGATAGATATAATATCCGCTTAAGTACTTTTCAACGTAGTATCTTCCCATATAGTGCGGTCAGAAAATCGACCATCAAGCTATTTAACTTGGGGTTGTTATTGGAAGCATGTGACTTGGGTAGATATGATATTGAGAAAGTAAAAGGAGGTTTTAAGTCAATGCAATAATAACGAATACTATCCGCAAAAAGCCACTGTCAAGTTATTAAACCGCTTTCGGTATTATTCCATTTTCTTTTATCGGTTTGCTGGTTTGAATTCACTGGTGGAACGTACTTTATTATGTTGACTCTTTATTACGTCATATCGTTATTATTCCTCTTTATTTTTATCCGAATGCGCGAAGCAAAGTAGGGTAATGTGTTTATCAGTCTATGTATATGTATTCCTAGGCGTTCGGTGACCCGATTTTGATGATCCTTACGTCAATCGATTTGTCTTAATTTTACAAGAGTCACTAAAGACATGATAGTACCAATATAATAATATATTCAATACGGTGACAAACCAGACGCCATATTGCAAAAAAGAAAAAATTATAAGTTTACGAACTATGTTAAGTGGGGTATGATTGAATAGGTATAACTAATGTTATAAAACTGGTATCATTAAGACGATCGAACTACCGCAGTAAACCCGAACGTGTCCAAATAAAATCCCCGTGAATTAGTCTACAATTAAGACATCACCCGATTCGGAGCAGGGTAAATCTCATTTGTACAATTTGCAAAGCCAGTTAAATCGATAGGTATTTAAGCCCGAACGATATATGAGCATTTGTTTACCTTTATACACCTGCGGCTGGGCTCGGAGTTTCGTTTGGATTAGCATTGTACTACCAATTGGCCTACTAAATGTTTTGAAATACAAACTAGCTTAATTCCTGTTGCTATAAATCTAACCGGCATTTGGGGCAGTGTTTTATAGGATGCAATATGCAATCGTAAATTAGTGTCGAGGATAAATGTAACATACCATCGTTATGCGTTAAGTTCTGTGACGTACAGCACCAACGGATGCAACACCCCCTAAACATTACCCGCTATTGTCTGTTACAATAGACACACAATGTCCACCTCATTTCCCCATAGTATTACAAAATTAAGTCGTATACTTCCTTTTGGTTTGAATTGCTATTGTTGAACAAAATACCGCTAACAAGTGCATTTCAGCCAGCAACAAACAGTTTAGCAGTAGTATCAACGACGAGAAAACTTCGGAACTAGGTTTCTAGTGAGCCTTTGAAAGGCGCCCATCGTTGTTACAAACGCAGAGCCTAATTGCAAACACTAGCTTTTGTGCCCAGGGAAGGCAAAATAGATGTTAAATATTGAATTAACACTAGTACCTTACAAGGTTTATATCGTGTGAACAGAATTAGGTTCGCAAATATTCTCACTGTGGACCACAGTTAAGTGGTCAAGTCTACACTGTAGAATACGGGTGACTTATTCAAAGAAAATATAAATGTTTTCTCACTCAAGTCTTAACTTTTAACCAAATGACAGTATTTTTTTGTTTTTATTATGATTTAGACCCTCTTTACACCTACTCACACAAACATTGTACAGTACGATTAGGTACTTAAAATTTGCCCTGATAAAATTTTGTCGACAAAGATCGTTTCTGATTTACAATCCTCTTTGTACCATTACATGATACTTGGCCTTCTATGGCAGCAACGTACGAGTATTATCTGGTATTATCAAACCGCGTTTGGAACATAATTAGAGATTAACGTCACCTCACTGTCATTTCATAGACTTGCGTCAAGCTTCATTCTTAAATGTATGAAAAGACAGTGGGCTGACGTTACTCTCCAATTGTATTCTCGCGGTTTGATAATACTTCACTTTGGCAGTCATCGGAAATACCATAGTAAATGAAGTTAAGCGAAGTACATTGCGGTTTTTAGATAGAAGATCAAGCATCATATAATAGTCTAAAGAAGTAATGCAAATAAAAACGACATTTGTGTTTACTGCCGAAAGGCAAACTTTATTGTATTATAGCTAATCTAAATATGCCTACGTTTGGAGTTCTGTGCAGGCTTGCCTCATTTTCACAGGTAGACTACCCAAAGGGGCAGGGGTTAGGGTCTACTTTTGAACGTAAGATTTTCCAAGGGCTTATTTTAGTTACAGTTTGCTTAATTTAAATTATTTTATTGCTTTTATTCCAATGTTTATACAAACTTTCAAGTTCTGCAATTTTTGTTGATCATGTTATGAGAGTAAGTGAAGCAAAGGTTGTATGTCAGGATCGTAGCAAACGGAAATCCGTGGTCTCTGCCTACCCCTCTGGGAAACAGGCGTGACTTTATGCATGTACGAGTATGTTGATCATAGTCTTCGTGAATGGTACGGGCGGCTACGATCGCTTAGCAAATAACAATTATTTAAACACTAAGATAGATGATTTAATAACAATCAAAAGAAAATCTATCGTGCATCGGAGTAAATTTTACGCGTATATTACGTTTATACTAGTCACTAAAATATGAAAATATTTTCCATAATTATACTTCAAATGAAATTAATTACAGATACATCAGTCACGTAACATTTATACATAGGTCGAAGTGTATTGGAGGGTAATAAATTTACTTTCACTTGTATAATTATGTACCGTGAGCCGTATCAACAGAATTAGCGGGGGACACAATATATCGAATAGTTTATGTACCTATATTATGTATTTTACTTTCGCATAAGTGCTAGAGATATAAGACATTTTGATAATAAAGAATCATAGACTTCGTAGTCCTATTTTGTGGAAGATAAGACAGAGGAATTTTCAGTTAGCTCTATGTTTTGAAGGGAAATCCGTGAAGTGGCCTGGCAGCCCTATTAAGCTCAAACCGAGGAAAATCGAGTTTGAGCTAACGAGCTGAAACTGTGCGGAAGACAATGGAACAAACGCCGCCTTTTTAGTTCGATCATAACGACAATCCTTGGGTTGTTCCGAACTGTAATAATTGTAATTGTGAATGACCTAGTTAAGGGTTACAAGAAGTTTCCAGCCAAGTTTTCTATAATATCACTCCTAAAGCCCTGACGTAAAAGCACTGCAATAAGGATGCCACTTTTGGGCTAATTGGTATTGTAAGTACACTTGAAAGTATTATTTTAAGTACACCTATTCCATCATTGTTTGTAGAGGATATCTACAGGTCACACTTCAACTACATAGCTTGAGTTGTCACTCAATGCGGAAAGTAGGAGAGTGATGACACGCTGTAGACCAGGGGTGGCCAACTTGATTGGACCCAAGATCTCTTGTTCAATAACGAGACTCTGCGCGATCTACCTGCGTCCAGCAGTAGGTGATTACGTGGGACAGTCTGGTTTACGTATTTATATTTTTTGCCTTGCCACGATCGACCTGTTGGCCACCCCTGCTGTAGACGTTGTTGATTGCAGTACGGACGATCCGGCTCGACTGGGCTAGTACCACACTCTCACAAGACATCGGGGGGGGGGGGGGGGGAGTAGCTTGCTCCTGCGTTTCGTACGGTGAGTGGGAGATCCTGAGGCCTGGGGGGGGGGGGGGGTAATGGTAGGCAACGGGTCAACGATGCTCTTAGGATCGCTGGTTCAATGGGCGACAGGGATCACTTTCCATCAGGCAAGCCGCAAGCTAGTTTGTCTCCCTATTCCATAAAAAAGCGATAATATGAGCACGCGTTATAGCCTGACCTATGAATGCAAGTCATTGTGAAATCATGTGTAGTGAATGGACATGTCCTCGTACTGGTATTGGACTATTGTCATATCGATATCACATTAACTGGCTAGTTAGGTTATCAATCAACACAGCCTGATATAATCCAATACAGGGAATTATGCATGTATATCAGGCGGCCTAAATCCCTCACAACCATGTTAACAACAAGACTTTGACATCAAGAATATGTCGGATTGCTTTATCACCTAACGATATCGCTTATACAGACATTTCTGAACATCGCATTTGCTCTATTATTATTGATTTTGACGCAGACGGTACCTGGAGTAGACACCACTATTGGTCCCGGGAAAAACATGTGCCCGCGAAAAAATCAGAAAGCTCGCTCAAAGTTAATAACAGCTTTCACCTGCAGCTTCGCGAAGAATACTTTTCGATCAGTACAGACAGCTCCTGTGATTAAAAGTACCTCTAGCTAGAGGTAGCGCTACCCTGGAAAAAACAAGCGAACGGTTATCCAAAGGTGCTGGAAAAGTCAAACAACTTGAAAACATAGATGCATCAATCTAAGTACTGTATATAAGTAACTATTACAATTCTTGTTGATTGCATTGCGTTGGTGATTAGTTAGTTTAAAAAAAACTTAAAAGAGAAAAAGAAGCCCTTTTATCCAGAAAGGGAACACCTTCAAAGCCTTTTAAATGTCTTAAATGTTATAAGGGATTGCTGGCTGTGATACAAGACACAAGATGTCCTTTTCTTCATTAGGAATGGTCAGGTTTTTGCTATTAAAAATGCTTGAAATACTGTAAAAATCTACGGTTTCTTGGAGAGGCGTTTGGATGGTCAGGTTTATGCGTTTCGATGACCGCCTTACTCGCGTCATGTGCTCAAATCAGTACGGCGTATTAAATTTAATGAAAATACCGGTATCGATACGTAACTACAAGCACGATTACTGGTAAATCGAATCTGCCAATAACGTACTCGGCTATCGATCGCGGAGACCATGTTAAAGCGCTCGTGTTTACGGCCCGAGAGGCTGAAGCGGCTCGAGCTAAGTGCCCCCAAACAAACAGAGAGCCCTCCAGCCCTCTCCAACTGATGGACGGACGGACGCGTGAAAAAGGGTTATTTTAAACGATATTTTTCAGATATAACTCTAGCTTGACGACGACCTATTCAAAGGTTTTCTGACCCAAGACACTTTTGTAGTTTAAAAGTGTCAATATCCAAGGGTTTGTTTATATCACTGAATTGCAAGAGAGCACGGTAGTTATTCGTAAATAATTGACGGGGTGAAAATTATTTGGAAGATGATGCCTACTCTATAACACAGTCCCACATTTTGATAAATTGACTTATAATGGAAGTCAATTCCGTTTGACCTGTTTACATAGGAATGACGGTACAATCAAAGCGTGATATGCCGTTGTTCATTCTAAAGTGTTGGTTTTCACGCACAAAAAAGCAGATGTAGTGGGTATTTATTTATAGTCAATGCTTTTTATATAACGGGGATTATGCGGGAACAAGGAAAATGGCTGTGTGAAATAAATAATGAATGATTTAGTATTTATTCATTATAACGCCAGAATTTTTCTTGTTTGTTTTCTCATTATAATTGTTTCCTGATCTAAATTAATAAATAAATAAGAGAAGAAGTTTTGTTTTTTGCCAAGAAGTGGTAGTAAATTAAGCTTTTCTTTCTTTCTATTCTAGATGTTAAAGTTGTTCGTAGAGCTCCGTCTCTATATCACATACTTAAAATCTAAGTTTATGCACCGCGTCCCATCCAAATCTGAGTAAACATGGCCCGAGGAAATTCACTTTCAGATTTCATTTAAGTAAAGGCCAAGCAATCAACATTAAACCTTAGGTAATAGTCAATATAAACATAAACAATGCAACTGTTAATAATGAACATTAATATTTATGGCTTAATCTAGAATCGTTGTGGTATGCAATAGTTATTGCAGTAATTTTAAAGGATGGGACTTCAATAATCGTCTGCAATCTCGTTAATTGAATAAAAGGGGGTTTGCTTACAAAAAAGTTTATTTTGTTTTTTTTTGGAAGTATTTAAAGGGCACCAGCGTATTATATTTATGATGTATTTACGAGGTTGAACCTCGTAAACGAAGTTTGTTTGGATCGGATCGGATCAAAAAATCAAATTATTAGTTAGGTACTATTTTGCTTCCATGCCTACGCATTTAAAGGGGCCTAATCAGGACAAAATATTTCATTAAGCAGATAAATAAATGTACGCCAGACATAAAAAGTGTTTAGACTACATTCAGTTTCACTTAAATAACAACACTTAAAAAACAAAACTAAAAAAATATCACGTTGCGAGCTCCGCTTTATAACGAACTCTCTTTTCTCATTTTACACGACAGAAGCGAGTGAGGATACTTTAGTCGGTCACAACTTCTTTATCTAATTTACGACACCCACCGCTACTGAGCTTGGTGTTAATTGAGTTAGCTGTTGCTAGCCGTGCTCGCCTGGATGTAATCGGCTGTGGTTAAATGGCTAAGTGAAATACAGACTAGTAAATTCACGTTAAAAAAGAAGCTTTTCATCGAGATATACTAGACAGTGCTGCCACACATGGGGCATTTGAAGATGTAGGACTAATTGCTTTGCGTCCTGCTCTAGCAAGGAGGTCACAATCTGGGGGTATTCTACATTCATTCATTCATCAATCTTTTGAAGGGCTTTGACTTATAATTATGCTAACCATCATATTCTCACCATTAGCACAAAGTATATAATTCTATACTAGTACCATTATCATCGATAATGGAATATGATGTACTATATGAAATATATAGCATAAGAACGAACAGCAATTACATATTTTTTTCAGTATTTTGTAAGCCAGCAATGGTAGCCTAGTGGCTAGGAGAGTGGTCTCATGATCGCTAAATACCTAGTGTTTGCTAACGTAAGACTCATAAGTGCTGTAGTAACTTATTTCCAACATGAGGGAAGATGTCATGAAGAAACCTGGATTGGCTGTATATTCGAGTAACTGAATTTGTTACTAACATCCTACCTGGCTTCCTTATCAGAAGTCAGATGGAAGTCAATCCATTGCAACAGACTAACTAATATAGGCTAATCCTGCCGCTGAGCAGCAGTGCTTGCACTGTTATGTTCCGGCGTAGAGCAAGACAGCCGGTGTAAATTATTTATTTGTGTATATGTAGGTGCCCTAAATGAAAAGGCAACGCCCTGCCGATTTTATGTACTGCGCTATCAGTTTGCGTGCCCTGTGTGACTACACTCCCACATTTTATAGTAACTGCTCATACACATGAGAATTTCCATTAGTAATGTAACGAAATACGTATATTGCTGGTGTAGCGACTCTAGCACCATCTAGTGCAGAATAGAGGAAACCAAGTGATATGCGCTACAACACATTAACTAAGTTTCGTAACACGGACGCATAATATATATCCAACTTTTATCCTTCGGATTTCTCGGTCCCCAGATATAACACCCGTCTGGTGACAGATCTCTTTATTGGCCTACGTCCACACGCTCATTCGAATCTAGATAAAAAATTTAGAAAATTTTTGTATGAGACTTACTCGTTACAAGCTGACAATAATAAATTAAGGCGAGTTGGTTCTACACATAATGGCGCTACTGACTCACTGGTGCTGTATGCAACGCCATAGAACGTTTTTGCGACGTATGCGCTTTGTCAATTTCCTACTCGTGATATTTCGAAAAATAATGAGCGTAGAAGAAAACTAAAAACACAGTTTGTCTTCTTTATCAATTTTTCAATCAATTTAATCAATTTTTGAAATAAAAAATCATTAGGGTACTGTATTGTCAGTGCTACTAGGTTAGCAAATTATTGCAAAAATACATGTGTGTACGTTAGTAGTACTGAATTACGTATGTTCCGAAACTGTATGAAACGAAAATGAGTAGGTACATTATGTGTTACTCGTGGCATAAAACATTCAAAACATCTTGCTTACCTTCAATTAAAACTTTTTACGTTCTCGTTACCGAAAACAAAAGACAAACTCGATGGATAATTTAACAAAGTTAATGTGTGCTTGGGAAAAACGGGAGTACGTTGATACGTATATTTACTATGACTACAGTATATTTTAGATACGTGTGACTGTATTCAATCTTTTGGCAGTCATCACGCCAAGTTCCAAGAAATGGCCACGTCACTCGCATGTTATATATTTTGAACTCGTTCAGTTTTAGGGTTCGGTACCTTAAAAGGAACGGGACCCTTATTGGATCAGTTTAGTGTCCGTCTGTCTGTTAAGACTTTCTAAGGAATGCATCGAGGTATCGAGGTAAGGAGGTATCGAGTTGAAATTAATTTAAAATATTCAGGTTTTCAGTCCCTTAGATCTGTGAAAAATCAGCCTTTTAAGTCAACGCAATCAAAAGATACGGCCGTTTATGACCTCTTTCATACATGTGCAAGGAAACCAAAAACCTATAGGGTACTTCTCGTTGACCTAGAACCATGAAATTTGACAAAAGAAAGGTCTCACAGCACAAATAAAAGAAAAAAATCAAAATCCATAAATTTGTAGTTACATTACAATTTGTATGTAATTTGTTTTACGCACAACTACACAGATGGCGCTTTCTTTCGGTGCAACTCGGCCTACCGTTAGAACAAAGATTAGTTTCGAAAGATACTCATAGATGACGATGTTATGTTACCTCGCTGCATCAAGCGGACGTCATGTATTTGGCCCTATAATATAATCAGTGCTGTTTGTTTTTCCAATCAATGACTTTAGTGAATAGGATTGTACGGAATCCTCAGTGCGCGAGTCGGACTCGCACTTGGTTTTTTATACCTCAACAACTTTAATGACAATAATTTACTTATTAATAATATTACTTATAAAACAAATTAGGTACTGACTGTTAATTTGTTACATGGCCAAACGCCCTGGCTGAGGGTTCCAGGGAAATGAGACGGTCTTGAGACATAAAATAAAATTTTTAGTAGTACTGCAAGGGAAACCGAAATACATAAATTAAGTCTCCTCTCGCATTTCTAGCATTATCTGCGTCGTTAGGACTTAGTTGTCTGTGACTGGAAATTGTGTAAAATATTTCGTTTGAAATGTGAAGGACGGTATTTTAGCATTACCGCAGAGAGCAAAATTGTATGAAATCTGTAGCTGACATGCTAGAGTGAAAAAACGATTTTTTTTAATCAAACAAAATATCGTTTCTTAATTAGAGGATTTTAAAATTAAGAGCACCATGTCCATTCATTTCAAATGACATTACACAAAGCTGACAAGTTAAACACTATTGAAGTATGGATAGGCTTATCCACGTTTAGTCTTTCTAATCGACTCTAGTCTATAACGCCTTGTAAGACAAGATTTACTCATATTGAAATCATATTGCAACAGGCATGAAGTGTTTTTCAACCAAAATGTTCCCTTTGACGTCAAAACTCTGGTATTTTCAACAAACATTAACAATTTAACTTGCACTGCTTCACTCGTATATTGCAAATAAATTTCCAGAAAGCGGGCACGGCAAACCTAAATAATAGTACGAAATGGCGCTACAAGTTCCTAGGAAACATAACAAGGCAAGTTTATTTACCTGTCGAATCGGTAAGTAACAACTTTTCGTTCTGGGAAATATAAAATACATTTAAAATATTGTGTTAAGTGGGCTTTGTTTCGTTTTACATTTGATAAAAATAATAACTGTATAGTAAATTCTGCTAGTTTATTTGTTTCTTTCTTTTTAAATCTATTGGATTTTGATGTAATTTTCGTGTGACAGTTTTTTTTATATCAATGTCACATACAAGCCTAAAATGCCTATAGGTGAATAAGCAAAGCTAAGGATAAAACTTTGATAATTAATTATAAAGGTATTATGTAAACCTGGTTAAATGAATGAAGTCTTAAATCTACTGATAATTTATGACATCAAAAGCTAAATTTAGCGTTTTTCTATAATCTCTTCATAATAATCATTCATTATTTTAATGTATATGTAGTCTGTACCTGTAAGGAATTTACTTATGGCCTATGCAATTCAATGTCTCTATTTTTATATTTTTAAGTAAATATAGAAACAAACAAGATACTTTCATTGCTCCCACATTATTTAAAGAAACTGTCTTGTATTTTGTGACACAAATCGACCTAGACCAAACTAAACCAATCTTGTACAGGTAACCCAACCAGTTGAGGTCACGCACACTGCTGCATGTCATGTGTGTACAGGAGAGTTTAGTTCGAATTTTCAAATTTTTGGTTTTGTTTTGTATGGCGCTGTGTAGTCGTGTGTGTAATCAATGTAATCATTCACTTCACCTCTCGCGTCTTAAAGGTATTTTTTCTATGGGCCAATATAACTATATATGAATATTAGACAACGGACACAGATACCTATGTGTAAAAATACTTAAGTAAAACATTCACGACTCAGCTACAAACATTTATATTCGACTAAAATATAATCACATATACAAATGGATAAAGTAATCGACTTGACCGTGTCTTTAAGCATTAATTAAAGATTTTATGACAGTTAAATGCCGCTGCCTAACAGTTATCAAAGCATACTTAGGTTCCTTTTAGTTAGGCTTATGAGAGAGTCTTGATCAATTTTTAATTGTCGCCGTGACTGAAGAAACTGAATTCCCAAGTTTTCCCCTTAAATAAACATTTTCGAAGCAGCCAAGTCAAATAAGCCGATGTTAACACTCGGCCCGATCCCGGCAAAAACTTGGAGGCCCGTCGCGACACAGACAAATCGTTTTCTATATTTTGCACACGTTCGCGATAAACTCCTCCTATAGGGTTGGTTCGATCAAAAAAAGTCCATCGGAGAACCGTCTTATTTTACGACGGTTTTCTCAACTGTCAAATGAAATTTGGCGCAAAGCTCCGGTTCAATATTGTGACGGATGTGTTTAGTTTGATGTGGAAGAATGATAGCAGCTCGGTTCTGGTTCACATAATACCTACTTGCAAGAAAAGCGTGTGACGAGCTGTTTTTAACCTACTTACATATTATTAAATAATAAAACGTCATAAAATACAAATGTCTGAATAATTAGGTAAATACAAGTATCTCTATCAAATATGTTAATTGAGTCAGACGTTCCATTTCAGGTGACCATAATAATGATAATATATGCATGTAATTATGCATATGCATATAATTATCTTGCTTCTTCACAAAAACAGAAATTGCACACTATTTTGGTGAAACGAGTTGGTATTATTTGGCTTGTTTCAAATTTGAAACAAGCCAAATAATATCAACTAATTTTATTAATTTAATAACTAACTAACACCTAACTCATTTTACTTACTTATTATATTAATATGACGGCAACAGACAAAATATCTACATTGTACAGTCAAACTTTTTGATTCCTAGGCCACTATAGAACGTTTTCATAATAATAACAATGACTTTTAAACAAATGTCATGATAGTCAATAAAATATTGCGGAAACGTTCTACAGTGGCCTATGAATCAAATTGGTTGACTGAACGTGTAAGTACCTGCTGTCGGTGTTTTGGTCATAATTCGTTTTCATTTATAAAATTTACATTTATATTAGGGAACGCAAACCCGGGATTTTTAGCATGCAACAATACCGGAATCCCGAGACTGCTCCTACTAAAAATCCTAGGATTGCAATCCTTAATTTATTTCCGTTCTTATTATTCTAAATGAACAGAGAAGGTTGTTTCTGTTTTTGGTTTATCTTTAAATACTGACAATTTCCCTTATAGTATGTCAGTAAAGGATGTCAGTGAAGTATTTCTAGGATTACGAAAATCAAACAAACTCAGGTCCCGCAAAGGACTTCCATTCGGAAGACGTAGCTATACGTTTGATAGAATTAAGATGTTAGGTGTACAATCCGTACGTTGTAGTGTTCACTCGACTGTTGTATGTGCTGAGCGCCAGCTCATGCCAATGTTAGACCTTAAGTATAGGACTTAGTACTTGCCGACACAAAGTTGGGGTGTGTCCACAGAGCGCCGGCAATACTCACCGAACACTTCGTCTCCATACATTACGGGGTTTAGTTTGTCATTGTTTTCCAACTAGTTTTCTAGCTATCGATATTGGAATGAACATTTTCTTTTTTATTTACAGGAAATATACAGTGCCAATACAATGCAAAAGGTACAAAGAGTTTGAATTGTGTAAGGCTAAAACGTGGAGAAAGTTCAATTAGAATAAAATAAATAAAATAGTAACAACAGAAAATCTTTTAGAAAGAAAGAAATAAATATTTTTGGTAAATATCTAAGTAGATGATCACGATTCACTATTATTCCTACCTCTCCCGTTTTAACACTTCCTTCAATTTGTTTACGAAATCCTTTAAATCCTAAGGTATTCATCGTAAGTTTTCGTTTGAAGCGCGCTCCAACTTTTATACAAAATCTGAACCTGAAAAAGAATATTTATAGCTTTGAGCTGAAAAGCAAAGGATCTAAGAGGATTAAAAAAATCCCGTTTAAAAGTACCTTCGCCTTTCCCAGCAGCACGGTCTTCTGAGATTACACCTGTTAATGCTTCTATAGGTTGTGAGTGAAACTGGATGAAATATTATTTAAAAATTATGTAACGTTAAACATTAATAACATTTTTTTTAGACTAAGCAATAATCAATGAGAATGCATTTAATGCATTCTGAGCGTGTTTATCTATATCGTCTGGTGATGTTTAGTTTTCAGTTCTTTAAAAATACAATATTTTAAATCTACCTATTTCCAAAAGCAAAGTGTCACTTTTCCCTAACTACACAATGTAAACGTCACAAACGCTTAAATTCACGGAATTACTTATTTTATTACCCTAAAAAAATTGTTCAATGCTGGGTGTACAACACTTATTTATCTAATTTTTACCTTTTGTAATTAATAGCAATGTTAAAAATGGTTAAAAGATTTCAAGTTAAGGAAATAAATCACTGATTAATTTAGTGAACTACTCCTTGTATTTGGAACATGCATCAATGAATGCCAAATTCCTTTGAAAGGCTTTTGACTCCAGTAAGTTGCGGCACGAGTTGTTCGGTAACACTGCTTGGAAACGTTGAACTGTCTCGGGGACAAGTTTGCTGAAGACTCGGTAGCAATTCAGCAGTTTTACTAAGTTTCATTATTACAAATTCAACTTAGGTCGAATAAGACTTGTTTATGAGAATGTAACTGAAAACTAAAACCGATATATCAACAACTATTGTCGCGATATAAGGCGGCAAATAAATGTCTTGTGTATCATGGGATAATTAACAACAATTGATCTAATACTAAAATAAACAAAGTTTGTAGGTACTATAGGTGCTAGACAACGGATTAAATAAACATGCTATAGATAAGGACATAGTTAAATACATTAACATTCACGACTCACGTAAAAATATTCTAATTTATCCGAAAAACGTTTGCTACTTGTGGGAAGCAAACCGACAACCATTAGTTTTGTAGTGAGGGTACTAACCACTATCGCTAGCCGATCGTCTTAAGGTGTCGTAAAGTGACAGAAATATGTCGGTGAACTCGAGTCATTGTCAAGGATGTAAGACCGTGCCCCGATTTTTTAAAGTGTCATTCGCTGATACTAGACTAGACTGTCACTTAATTTTCTTTTTTTTCTATGGGCCTATGCAGCCTGAAATAAATGGTTTTATTTCTTTATTATTTTTAGAACAGAAGTATAGGTGAAAGGGATTTCACTGTAAGTTTAAACTATACTTATACATTTGTTAGCTTTTACTAGTACGTTAGCTGTAATGAGTTAGTAGTTGTGATTGACATTCTAGAGTTTCCTGATCATAAAAGGTCTAAATTATAGCTTGCTCATAAAGGCTCATTGAATATTCATTTGGCACATAAGGTTGAAAACGTGATTTCTTTATTCCTATTAATCAATTACACTTCCTTCCTTCTAATTTATTTCATTATATAAACAGCACAGGGCGCCATTTCGAATTAGATTCAAGTTGTTTAACTAATGTATTGTTACAACCGCCAACAATCTTGATCTTGAGTAATAAATTCTAGAACTGCTCCATTGTACGAGGAAGGCGCAGTACAAAACAATTTAAATCTAATATTTACATTTAGGTCATATAGTATGACAGTTTTATTACATATTTCAGTACTGAAAATACATGTTATCTACTACATGTTGAATCAAACGAACCGAGAAACATTAACATTAAAACAAAGGCTAAAATAAGCCTCAATTCCTGGTTATCATCGGTGTATACGTCCGGTTTCGGATTGCCGAAAATATACAGAAACAGACAAAGGGGAAATGATGTCACTACTGGTAAAAACAAATACTTAAGTGAATTCCTGCCGGCGTAACAGTTCTGTGCAGATACCAAGCTACAGTTAACTCGAATGACAGACAGATATGCGGACTACCAAACAAAATAAACACATTGTCCACACAAAAGCGCCCCTTTTTCCATACGGGATATTTACCTACACACATAAATTTTATTCAGAAAATGTAAATAGGTCTGCATCGAGTATGGCAGACCGCAGTCGCCCTACGGGCCGGCTTCGTTCCGAATATTAAAATTTCAAATTAAAGTACGCGTGATTAAACATTTGGCAGAGTGTTGACCAATAAAATGCATTAATTAACCAACAATGTGATTAACAGAGTATTTATTGCGTTGTTACTTTTTGGCTAAAATATTAAAACGCTGCAGGTAATATATTCATATTGATTCAAACTTTAATTCCCATATTCCCATTATCCGCCATATTCCCAGCCAGAAAGTCAGAGGCTTTACTTTGCCCCGTGTCAAATAAAAGTGGAATTTTATCTTTTATAATCGGAAACACAAAGACAAAAAGGCTTTAGCTTACGGTAAAGTGCGACTATACATTATACAATACCCTAAAGTACGTAAGTCTTTAATAATCATTTGGTACTTTTTAAATACAAAATTTGTTATTAATTCCGATGTTGTTTACACCCCGTGCCCCGCGCCGCGTCGCGGTCGCAGCTCGGTCTATCACTTTAATGAAACAGCCAAAACTATCACGTAACGGCCAAACTACTGAAACAGTTAACCAAGGATATATTGCTCATAGAAGATGTTTATCAGAGTCTTTGCAGTTTCAGGGGATCCTAGTTATCTATCGATTTCCAATTCATTATTTTCAGTAAGTGTAAGACTAGTGTATATTTTCCTTAACCGGATTTGTAACAATAAAATGTTTCAAATGTACAAACTAGAATCAGTTGGCTTATTACTTACAATTTGATTCACAAGTTTATTCATTGAGCACTCGTGCTGGCCGAAACATGTACAGGGTGTGAGATTTTAAAAATGTATATGGTTTTCGTCAGAAAAATTATTATTTTACTTCCACTTTAAATCTACCTATCACGATCTGAACACAACAATAATCGACAAAAAGAAGGACTGTCTAAAATTACATGAAGTGAAATAAGATAGCTAAAACAATTGAATATGGACCCGATTCACCGGGTTAAAAATCGTAAAATCGAATATCAGACCAAATTTCACTATCTTAGTATAATTCTTTAACATTTTTAACTGAAATTGGATCTGATGGACACGCCAAAACGCAGCCTGTAACTTCCTCGGTCACGCCCGTTAGTCATTTTATCGTCGTAAAAAACGAAAGCAAATATTGTGCAAACCTTCGCAAATATTGGCGCTTCCAGCATCGTTGTTGGTTTAGCGCGTTACAAGTTTAACTATTAGCGCTCGTCAATGGTTCGCAGCCACGAATAAAACTTTGCCCGAACGATTAGTTATTATGCGGTTCCATTTTAAACGATTTTGTGCATTTGAATACACGCCGCTGATTCTATAATCCGAAATCAGCTTTAAGCATTCTGATTTTAGCTTATTCGACAGCACTTGTATATTAGCATTATTGATACGGACGACTACCGCTATCATTTTACCACTACATTAGTCATACACTTCATAGCCTTCAAAGTCTTTGATGGTTTTATATGAAACTACGAACGTGACATGATGTTATCCGCGAACAACCACCCAGGTATTTAATTTTACTGAAAAATGCTATTCGAATGCAGTTCTATTGTATTGTTCTATTGCGTCTGCATTCAAACTGCAGCTTGTTAGCCGGAATAAAGGCCGTTTGAATACGCCAGTAGCCGCGGCAATAAGTAGATGCAAACTTGTTTGAGTGATAAACAATTGTGTTGTTCTCAGTTTTATGCTAAATAAATGAGCTTCAACGTCTGTCAGTATTTAATAGTCAGCTTAACTAGACCCCTAGAAAATGGCATCGTAATCGATTCTCGAAGGGCAAAGCTCGAGACAATAAATGACAGTCGTTGTCTTAACGCGGCTGGAACATTTTAACAGTATTTTAAGTACCATTAAACAGTAATGCGCCTGATCTAGATCATCAACAAAGGCTTCGCTTTAACGTTTAATATTAACATTGGCAGTAAATTCTAAATATATAATATGTATACTAAAGGCTTTTCTTGGTGACAGTTAAGTATTAGTCTGCTTCTTAGTTAATATTTGCCCTACCCAGATCCCTCCGCATGACAAAGTCTGTAAGAATAACTTTAAAATATTAATTCCTACCAACTTCCATCTTATTATTTATTATTCAAACGGTCTTCAGAAGGATCACTTACTTGCCTTCCCCGATAAATTTTAAAATCCCACTGAAGTGTTTCATGCTAATGAAATGTAAATCGCATTTTACTTTTATATCCTTTTAAGCATTTTCGTTGAAGGAAGGTTTGTTTAGTTCATATTTTATTTTGACACGAAGGATAAGGACGGATGGGTTTAGTTTTATTTGTACTGTGGGTTAATGCATTTTTGAACTTTCAAGGTGTCACAAATGCAGATGTGCGTTCCAACGACTAAAAAATGTGACAGTACCAAAAACGCGTACATGTATGGCCGGGAGTGTATGCGTTAACCAAGGAAGTGTTTTATAATTATAACGTCAACTTATAACATTAATGAACTGGACAGTTGTTTCGTTGGACAAGCAACATAGCACTTTTACTGGTATTGTCATTTGTACAAAGTTGTTTTTGTAAAAATATTCGTAAGCAAGTTACTGACGTGTTTATTGATAGCTGACTGACAATAACTGTTGCCAAATATTATGGTGTTTTTATAGGCGTTTTGGTATAAAACACTTTAAGCCTATGTTTGTAATGCTTGGCCTTTTTTGTCGTCACTGAAGTAAAAACTACCACAGGTATGCTAAGGATTTGAAAAGGCTATCCCTTCCAAGTACTTTCTCAGAAATATCGGCCATTATGTTTGAATGCTAGGAAATACGAAGCTATAGAAATACAATTACAATAGAACGTCTTGATATTCAGTACCTACACTGACTGCGTGCGTCGACGAGCACATTCAAATTCAACATGACGGGTGAACCATTTGCCGTCTTGAGGGTTAATGTAGGCATGGAATTTCGCTCTTTTACATAGCAACTTTTATATGTCAGATAAATATATGGCATTGTCTACCATTATAACAAAACTCTCTTTGTTTGCCAGTATACTACCCCTTAGTTAAATAAGTACTTATGTAAAGACTTTTTATTGACGAAAATTTAATTAGATTGTAACATCTATTTAAAAAAAAATCAAAATTACTGTATTTAGTTTTTATATAGTTTAATTGTTTTAAATTATTTTAAAATTGTAATGACAACACAAAGAAAAATTAGGGCAATGGCAGGACTTGAACCTGCAACATCAGCATTCCGTGCCTTGCGTTTTCCAGTTTCGCCATACTGCCGCTGCCCTACCCTGCGAATTATTCAATGTGCTTCGTCTTACGGTCATTATATTATTGATTTTAAGGGTTCAAAATTGGATGAAAAGTTCGCAGGGTAGGGCAGCGGCAGTGTGGCGAAACTGGAAAACGCAAGGCACGGAATGCTGATGTTGCAGGTTCAAGTCTTGCCATTGCCCTAATTTTTCTTTGTGTTGTCATTACAATTTTAATTTAATAATTTGAATGTTAAAAAACATTTAAAATAAAAATCGAAAGAAATTTCGGTTAAAAAAAATTGTTTAAATTATGTTTTTTTTTTATTACAGTGAAAATTGTTTCAAAATCCAAAGGCCGAAGATACAATGAGGACAGACTGCAGCGGATAGCGCCTTTGTTTTATACTAGTTATGTATTTTTTTTTAAATGAGTACTTGAATACCCTGAGCTAACATACATAGAACCCTGATAGGGTAGAAAATTATATCCCATAAATGAGTTCATCGGTTTTCCTAGTATTTTTTCACTAAATAGTGCAAAAAACCTGTCACAGTGATGTATTGGTACTCCACTTTAATCCTTCAACATCTGTTGAGTATCACAGGTTAATGTTTTAGTGATATTATCAGTATAATGGAATGATTATGCTAACGGTCACAAAACGAGGGAAGGTACGATTCGGACCCGTGAAATGGCAAATGTAACTGCTTAATTATCTTTTCGGCATCAGATACTGCCTTAATGTGCACAGTTGCATTAAGGGTACTTATAGTCAATGTTATTATTGGCTATGAAGGATTACCAGTCAGATTGTTAAGGGTTTTTATTACTTTTACACATCTTTTACACTTACTTTACCTTTTAAATCCATAGAACCTTCTGCAAAAAAATCTGTAAACAGAGAAAAATCATTTCCAAGATTAACATTTCAAATTTAATTCATACTTTAAAGTTTTTTTTTTATCCGCTTGCGTCAGTAAACAAACATGGAAATAACACAAAATATTAACTAGCCGCACTTCGTCAACTCTAATAGTATTTTATGCAACTGCTATATAATGAGAGGCCTTAAAACACGAGTGTGGTTTTATGAAACGAGCGTCAGCGAGTTTCATAATAGGATCACACGAGTGTTTTAAGGCCTAATTATATACAGTTGCATACATTACTTTATCTACACACATATCATAACTGCAAAAAACCGTAACAGCAAAAAACCGAAAACGATGACAACTAATGGCGGCCATGTATATTAAAAAGGTACTCTGTGATTCGATCTATCCGTCAAGACGAACGTTTTTTTTAAACCATAGACGAACGAATGAAGTCTCTATTATCATGTCACTCGAGATCAAATGTCGTGCGTTTAAATTAAAAAAACACACTGAGTTGACGTTTCGTATCGATAACTGTTTTAATATCTGTGGATACTAGAATAGAGACCAACTTGAATTTTGACAGCTGTTCCAAATTTAAATTCATAACGTCACGAGCAGTCACGAGATATCGGTAATATTATGACCAACAAAGAACAGATTTACCTACTGCCACAGACAAGAAAATTCTTACAATCACATTGGTTGTAATAATGCTGGTCATTTCCTAGGGTTTTTGAACGCGTTATTTAGCCTTTATGATATGTGTGTAGATAAAATAACATAAAATATTTAACGGTAGAAAACATATAAATCCAACTTTTACGAACTGGTGACATTTCATTTTGAAACCAGTACCATATAAAATAAGGTATTATATTCAAAAGGAAATAAAATGGATTTAAAACTATTCGGACCTCATCGTTTAAATGTTTTTCTAACATTCTATTGTTGACCGCCACACTTTCAACGGTCTGATAAAAAAAAACATGGTTTCAAAACTAGTCAATCGGCCTGTTTGTATCGGACATAAAACTTTCATGCGGTCTGCATATTTTATTCGAAACAAATACAACTGCAACTCCATTTGTCAAATATATAACATACGTGTAAATTTTATTCTTATAGAATAGAGAACTTGCGCAAAGAGAAACGCCTAAATAGAGTAAATAACTGCAGAGGAAATAAGAGCATTGAGAAGTATGCGTGGTGTGACTTTGAGAAATAGAGTGAAGAATGATGTGATAAGAAATAAATGTGGAGTGATTAGAGATGTATAAGGTACTTACTTAACAAAAATGTTGAACTGGACTTTAAGATGATTTGGGCATTAAGAGAGGATGGATGAAGATGCCCAAAAATGGTGTACGAAGAGTGTGGATGAAAAATTGGGAAGGGGAAGAGCTCAGTCAATTTATTCCGTTGAAATTGGAGAAATTCTGGAGAAAGGCTAGTTTAGGACCTTAAACCAATGAGCATCCATGAAAATGCTATGAGAGTATCGTAGCAAGTAGAAATCCATGGTCTCTGCCTACCTCTCCAGAAAAAATGCGTGACTGTATTTATTTAGAGAACTTTCGCATTTTTATCGTGTAAGAAAGAATGAAAGATAAATCGTTTATTGCCAGCGTACACAATCAGTAGCAAATATGACTCTGACTTTGACGTTATAAATCTGGAGGTCAAATAAAGAATCCAATTTAATCTATATTTCATAGTAAAGATACTGTAATGAAAGTTTATATAATGGCTTTTGACTTTTTAAATCATATGTTATCTAAAGTCAGACACCCAGTTGGGTTAATCGTTTAATAGTTTATACTTAACACACATCATATCACCATTTTGCATCCATCTGGCAGCGTTAGTGTTGGGAGTCGGACTCGGATATAACACTCTTGTATGAACTTCCTATATATAAAAAAATATTGTTAAACTTGTAAAGAGGAGCGCAAAAAGACAATAGTAAAAGAAAGACGACGACTGACAAAAAGAAAAGCAAACCTCGAAAACGGACAATTCTGGTTTTAAAAAAGCTGTACGAACGTGTCGCTAACAGTTAGTGTGCAGCAACTACAGAGATATGATAAACTAAGGCCCCTTAAGTATTTGATCAAATTGGCCGCTATATTTTAAAAACGTTTATATTTTCTCATGAGGTGCTTTCATGGAAAGCCTTGCTTATTAGCCTTCAGCTGCGACGTCCCCAGCAACCCATTATTACACTCACTTTAGGCCGGGTGCTAGTTAACAACCCCAGCCCTTTATGTGCTAGAGAAAAATAACGTTACACAAAAACGTCCATCCACACCCGGATGCGTCTGAATAATTTATAACGAAAATGCCCCACAAAAGAGTTTATCTTCATACTATTTACGGAGTGAAAAACACGTAGACCATTGTTCTTAATTATGAAACGACGCGACGCTTTGATTAATATAGGCTACACTGATACAGTTCTAGGTGATTTGTAAACTTTAAGTAAAATTAAAGCGCATACCCATTAATTTTAATAAAAGCCGGACGGCTTACTTTATAACAATATTTAAATAAACTCAAAACGAATTTCTATATACTAGAGGATAGCTTACGTCAAATTAGCATTTTAGTATTGCAACATAAACCCTAATTTAGCAGGATGCCTAAGCGAGTTTGGGCCGGCGTGCTCACGCATGTAAAATTTCTCATTGCTATAAATTTGTTAAGGATGGTATACCGCCAGGGGCCGGTCATAAAAGTCGCTTCACAAACGAATTATGCTCGCGCTCACATTGGTAATCTGCTGAGAATCGGATACCGTTAGAGATGCTGGTATTGATTCTGCATTAAAACTAAAACTATTATTGAGTTGTTATTTGATAACTTTGGTAACCCCTCAAGTTAAGGCCTAAGCATCCTTCGGTACAGACTTCAATCTCCAGCAGTTGCCCTGTATCAGGCAGTATTTGTAATGAACGTAAATTTCTTAAGTGCTGTAATAACCAACGTTCTAACAATAAGGAAAATATCCAGAGCAAACCTTCATATTCACAAAACTCAGTATGAATCTCTGATCCTATATATCTGGTTTCATTGTCACAGGGGTTGCAGAGGTCAGATGGTAGTCTCTCCATTGTAATACTGACTTGCCAAATCTGGAATTATGGTCAAAAGCGTGCCTAGAATGAAATAATCCTCTCGAGAATGATAGTAAGAAAATAATAAACGTACTAAGATCCCAGAACGCCGAACCCACATAATTATTAGGCCTCAAATTAAGATCATCTGTGCTACGGGCACCTGACAACGCAATCGGATTCTCAGATAATCCAGACGTGATATAAAAATTCGTTAACGAAAATAAGTCGACCTAGAATTAAAGCCACCACAGAGTTAATTGTTGGTGTAAAAGCTGTTGTCTGGAAATTGGCGCGATTATTTACATTTAAAAGAAAAACACTTTAGTACCATTTTCAAAACATTAAATATGAAATTTTGGGAATCGAATAAAACGGCAAATTTGGAATAGAAGAATGGGTATCCCGAAGTGCTGTCGGAGGGTTCGGCGATGTTAGATAAATTCCCGCCGATTCCGGATCTCCCCGGCCATTTCTTTTGCTAATTATTGTTCCGACGGAGGCGGTGCTGTGGGTAATGGCCGTAATAAGATCTTTTGTAATCTCATTTATTAATTTTCGTCCCTCATTATTCTCCTCTCCTTTGTACCGCTTCTTGGTAAAATCTAAATAGACAACTTGCCCCCGAAAGTGAACGTAATACATCTCGCGGAATATTCCACAATTTCTGAATCACAATGCAAATGCTGTTTCTCACATTAATGAAATTTGTGTTCGCCTGTTTATTCGTAATAAGGCTGTTCATATTCTCGAAATAGTACCTATGCTGGGGACAAACTTGAATTTGTAATTAATCACTTTGTAAGGCATCTTCCGCGATCACAATGCTGGAGCAGGAAGTTACGGAATAATAAACTGACACCGCTTAGTCTTATTATGATATCATATAAATATTACATAAATTAACGCAACGTAAGCTAATAAAGGATCACAATGAGAAAGTTATTAAGTCTCTCGGTCAGTCAATTTAAGGGTTTACGTCATGAAGTTTTCACTTTTCATCATTCCTTAATTAAGTCTTGGCCCGGCAAAGTTCGGGAGCTCAAATTAAAACTTTCGCGGCTTTCTTAAGTTGAACAAAAACAGAATAGTCTCATAATGACGCGTAGGTAGGAGGTGCCTCTAGTGCTATCTGTTTTGCATTTATGTAAGTTTATAATTTTGGTTTAGTTCTAGTTGGATTTGAAAGTTCTTTTTCGATAATAATTGAAGAGTTTGAGCGATATTATTATCGTTTAGAAAAGGAGCATCAAATGTCAGGTGTTTATTTTAAATAGCCGCTATCAATTACAATACCATTTTAAATGTTTTTTTAGCTCTTGCTCTTTGCCTGTCCCTACTATGATACTCCTTTCACAAACTCAAAGGTTAACTGGAAGAGATCCCTTAAAGGGATAAGTTCGCCTTTGTACATCACTGTATCTCTTTTTTTAATTTATGTTTTTTGTACAATAAAGAATTTACATACATACATACAATATAATTGAGCCACGAGAAGTGCCAGTGGGAGCAATACCTAAATAGTGCTAATACATACAAGAAATGAACAAACTTATAGTCTCTCACTACAGTATGGTCACGTTTTTGTTGTGAGCACTATATTTATTTCAAACCAGCTTCAACTGTTTTATGTACCTAATGGACATTGTTTAATTTTCGTTTATCTATATATACCTATAATAAATATGCTAATGCGAATTTATACCTGTACTTTAGATTTAGATTCAAATGCTAGTTTGTAATATGTTTTTTTTTAATGACTTTTATTTTTGCTGGTCGTAGTCCTGGCGAAGGGTACGGGCGGCTACGATCGCTTAACAAATGACAATTTATTTCAATTTATTTATTTAATTAGTTTGTAATATGTTACTGGTTCTGTATAAATAAAATAAATGCATATAATCGGAATCGTAGCTCCAGGTAAAGGACAGAAGCACCACATTTTCTCAAATAACTTTTCCTTTGATGGAATATTCTCTGCTGGTGGCGGGAGTCGGCGGGAATTCCCCGGCGGTCCCCCATACGTCTTCTTGCTGCCCCGACGTCTCTTAGGAACTCGGGATGGTGTATTTAAGTAAATACAACCGCGAATGGATCATTGTCTGTTTTTTTACGTGCATTTATGGATATTTTACTGTAGGAAAAAATTCTTCAATGAACAACTTGTATTGTTGTAACATTTTGGTATTTTTTATTCCAGTTATGATTTTGGTAAGACTTTAAAATTAAAATGCTTATAAAGGTAAATAATGAGGAAAAGTATACTTGTAAAGTGTATCTGCTTCACACATATCGCACGCTTAGAATTAAAGAGACTCAATTTTGAATATGACATTTCTCAAAATTAAACACTATGTCTTTTAGTTAAGGTGATATTTTGGGACGTGTATAATTCAGAAATGGGTCGCTTTAATTCTAAATGTGCGATATGCATTTTGTTGAGATTGATTTCGTTATTTTCTGATGACTTGTTTTGCTTATTTAAAACTATGTGACTTATGAAGTACGGCAGTTACTTCTGTCCAACTGTCTCTGGGTCAGCCATTTTCAGCCCCATGGGTGTATACCTTTAGTAGAGAGGATTTTGGGGTTATGAAACTGAATCCAACACTTGGGCCCTGATTTTAGCAGGAAGAGGTCCTGTCTCACTTTCATTTATTTCCCTTGACATTTATTATTATTATTATTAAATATGAGAAAAAGTTTCGAAAGGAAATAAGTTGCTTGTCATGTTACTATTAGTATTCCTGCACACAGGTTCAATGACTTCTTCGCAATGAAGTAATTTGTTCCAATTTCTTCCTGAGAGCAAAGTCTTTTCCCTCGGAACTTGAGCATTGAATCAATGTAGTTACAATGTAAAGGAAAAGTCAAGCTACTCGTTGTTAAGGCAGTGAAAGGGCAAAAATACTTCCCTGTAATTGACTTAGACCTTGCTTTCGACTATAGTACATTTCAGGTGCCTCGGGAATTCATTTCTGATTTAATGCAGGAAGTGACAAAGTGGAAGTGCAGCAATATACATTTCAATTTTAAATTCCTAGTATCAAATAGCAAAAGCTCTCTTGCAATATTTTATTAGAAAATATTATTCCGCTGCGCTGTGAATACATAATAAACTGGCAAATAAAACTATTATGAATGATAAAAATCGGACCACACTGTTTAAAGTTATGCGTGGTCATACTTAAAAAAAAAACAATTTACGGGTTAAATTGCGAACCTCCTCTGTTTTTTTTCGTCGGTTAAAATGAGAGATACATACGTCGAAGTGAAAGAATGCCAAACAAAAGCTGTTATTGTCAAATAAGTAAGTGCACATATTTTAAAATATTTTCTATTATAGGTATTGAGCGTATCTAGAACAATTTTGTTAATTTATTTATTTTCTTTGATGAGTTTTATAATCTGCAATACCTTCTCATCCTTCCATCAATTTCCTCCATTGTTGTTTAAAACAGATCAGGGATCATCTTAATATATATAAAGGGATATATTAAGATTTCTCATTTTAAATGCTGTCTCATACCTCTTCTCTTATCTACAAGCTTCTGTAGAGAGGTATATTCTGCTCATGCGATCGTTGTTCGACAATAAATAATAAATTATTTCTACTACGTGACGGCACTCACTTTATTTCACTAATTAATCGCATGGAATACGAGAACCTGCGGCGTGCGACTTCTAACGAACAGAAGCGGAGATCCTTTGATGTCTCCCAAATGTTAACAAATCGCCTGTAGCGTATGTACGTCAACTCTGTGAGTAGGCTCCGTAGTTCAAGATAATATGTATATTAGCTATTCTAAAATTGTTTAACGTCCTTAACGTCCAGTCCATTTAAACCCAGTCACACTAGATAACTCTGCAAACCTATATAACAATAGATGGCATTAAGACAGAAACTGAGCGATGAGTCAGTTCAGAAGCAGGTATTTAAAAAAGTATAATTGCTAATCGATCTGGTCTAGAAATATTTTGCGAAAAAGACAACTGCAGCTGCCGCTGAATAATGTAAATAAAAAAAGCGAAACTACAGGGTTACGGTTGCACGGTTGGTTCAATCTCAGGCATGGCATTAAATTGTATGACAGTTGTATTTTTTATTGTATTCAATTGTTAAATTATTTTTGTAAATTCTTGTTGATTGAAAAAAGATTAATGCTGAGTTTCTTGAGACGCATTCTTTTCAGCAGACACTGATTTCCAAAGCGCTTGTAGAGTTTGTAGTCTAATTGCGTCAATCGAAACGATGACATTTATAGTTTTTTTTTAAATTTATTTATTCAAAATTGGGTAGTTTGTATTTTTAACTATTTTTTTGTCAGTCTGTCTGTAAACACGAGATCTGCTAAGGGCTCAAAACGTTAGGAATTAGATTCGTCACTATATATACACACGATGTAAACCGTATAAACTTATTTAATTTCAATGTCTACAAGTCGCAAAAAGATAAGGAATTAATTACTATATAAGGAATATCTTTTCCCGTTTTCCTTTTCCGTATAAACGTGTTAAGTAAATAATTGAATAGAATGTATTTGATTACTACCTATTAAATATAATTAAAATATTCATAAAGAAATAACACGGATTTAACTACATATAGAGCAGATTTAAAAAAAAATTGTGAATGGCGAGAAATTGTATTAGCTTTATTTTGACTTTTTTATATTTCTACTCTTTGCCCGCGGTTGGAGCTCCCGAGCCGCCTCGAAGAAAATACGACATTTATCCGGCAGAGTGTGTAATTTATTCGTGTACTTGTATAATTACTCGGGGGCCTGTAATATTGTCTAATTGTTCCTGTTTTACATTTTACAATTCTAGTCTACCGAGACCTTTACGATTAATGGCGAGGTCTCAAATAAAGCCCGCAGATTTTCTTTTCAAGCAAGCACTGTGTTCAGGATATTCAGTTTCACTTCGGTTAGTATTTTTCCCAACATTAAATACGAGAACTAAGGTTGTTTCGACAGGTACCGTTTAGCCCTTACTTTTCAGGGAAAGAGTCATCAAATAAAATCAAATATTTTATTTCTCTATAAAATAATATATCACAGAAGACAAACAATGAACATGTCATTTATAAGAGCATCAGTTTTCATTAAATATTAAATACACTAGTTCCTAAGCTAGGCACAGCCTGTCTCGTAGGTAACCAATTTACGGATCAGTTTTCAAAGCGATACGAATATTTAGTTTGTTAATACGTGGTAGTAGTCTGCCGTAATATAATTATCTGAGTCAATTCAAAACAAGACAGGTGCAAGATTAAGACTCTCTTTGAATAAAAAATAGCACAAGTACCTACAGAAGTTTTACTTCGAACAAAAACGTCGTTTAGGTATAAGAAGCTTCCTACTGGATGCCTCTCTGTCTATTGTATGACTCGTATTCATTCGCACGCGCGGCGACTCAATTGTGCCGGCGTCAGTGCAGTGGTGCGCCGATGTTCTTGTAGGTACTACGCGAAGTACTTAAGGTTAAAAATGATAAAGGAATGTGGAAGTTTGCAATGGTTTTATTGGCTTTCCACTATACAAGAAATTACTAATATTCCTTGTGCAAGGTTCACCCGGATCGCTATCACCACCTTGCTCGCTAATCCTGCCACTAAGCAGTGTTTGCACTATTGTGTTCCGGCACAGAGAGCAAGACAGCCAGTGAAATTACTGGCACAAGAGGTATTTCATGTTAGCCCTCTTGGTTGGCAACGCGTCTGCAATCTCCTTGGTATTGCGGGTAAGCAACAAGCAATTGGGGCACCATCATCCAATTGCTTGTTTGCCTTCCTTTGTCGTATAAAAAAGTAGTAATATGAATAAGATTAAGTAATAAAAGGCGTTTTTAGAGCGAAAATTAATGCAGCTTTGTTAATTAAAGTGTCTACTAGGTCCGCAGCGGTACTAAGTAGCACTTGACGTGCTACTAATGACACTCTCTTTACAGTATACTGGCTTAGCTCTCTGCTGCTATGTTTGAGCCACTTGAACTGACCGGTGGCCAGGCTCGAATGCGTATCATATTGTCAGTTTGTAAGTTACAAATACCTAGAAAACCTCAAATTTGTACCAGTATTCACTGAGAGTTCGACGAGATAGTCAATTTCCGTATTTTGTGAACTCCTTTCAAACTGTTGTAGCGACTTTTTCGAAAATTATTTTCTTTTTAAATGTCTATTGTTTATTGCATTTTTTTTTTTATACAACATAGGAAGGCTAACAGTAAGCAAGTGGGTCACCTGATGGTAAGTGATCACCACCGCCTATAGACACCTGCAACAACAAAGAGAGTGCAGATGCGTTGCCAACCCAGAGGGCTAAGATGGAATACCTCTTGTGCCAGTAATTACACCGGCTGTCTTGCTCTCCACGCCGGAACACAACAGTGCAAGCACTGCTGCTTAGCGGCAGGATTAGCGAGCAAGATGGTGGTAGCGATCCGGACGGACCTTGCACAAGGTCCTACCACCCGCAACATAACCATAGATGACCATATCCCCATCGACATAAAGAACTATTAAAACCGAATTCAAACTGGAAAGTTCTAGTACTTTCTCGTTGATCCTACCAAATTTATCGCTGAACGCTGAACGTCCAAGAATAAATTTAGCACGGAGAGGAATTGTGAACCTTTTCGGGAGTTACTTAATGAAACGAATGTCTATTGGTTATATATAAGACGAATTGTATTTTGAAACGAAAGTTAAACATGTTTCATAAAAAACTAGTTGCTTTCGGCACTGTTTTCCCATGCAGATTTTATTGTATGAATCTAATAAACACCGTTGGTTCTAGTTATTTCCAAGCGCGGGTGAAACGACGCTAACGAGCTCTGCATATTGAACACATGTTCGCTTTACTTGTGTTTTATTTATATATCTTTTTATGTATGAGCACTACGTTGTTTACGCATGTGGTGTTCATTGTCAACGTCAACTTTACGTCCTTTGTGGTGCGAGTACCGACCGATCATCTGTCGACCTTCATGAAGCAGTAATTCTGGCCGAAGGGAGTGTTCCGCCATTTTCGCAGTCGGTTGCTGGACACCCCGAAACTAGGCCACACGTCGCCGAAGTAACGTGTTAATTTTAACGTTTTTATAAATATGTATGTGTCTTTAAGGTATTTCTTCTATGGGCCTGTGAAGCCTGAAATCAATGGTTTTATTTTTTTAATAATTAATGGTTAAGTCAATTAAGTCCGAAATTTATAAAAGAGTGGTTCTTAATAAACAGTATTTGTCTTGACATATACTCTTGTCTTGGATGCTGTGTGTTACCACGTTACTATGTGTGTCCCTTTCTAACTAGACCAGTATACAAGGAACGCACTTAATGAAGAAAGAGAAATGAAATATTATGCCAACTCGTCCAACAGGTCAAAGAGCAAAAATAGTAGGTACTATTACAATACTTACCTCTACGAATAAATCAGAATGAAAACTGGTTTATACGTGTGAATTCTCAATCCCAATGATCTGTGTATAGGTAGTGGTTACATCTAGAAGGTAGGGGAAGGATTAGCTTACCTCAGAAACTCGAACGCGGTTTGCGGTCCACTTGGTGAAATGTACCTACGTCGCTGCAAGCTTTTAATACTTTAATCCTTACTGGATATTCTGATGTGACTCCTAATTGCTATATTGACGAAGCAGATAGATACATTAGTAGATTAACATTTGACATTTGAATTCTTTGTTGAGTGATAAAAAAAAATTACCTACCAATTTATTGTATTTTAGGTAAAAAACTTAAGTCAAGCCTTCTTGCATGTAGTAGTAGCGTATACGTATAGACAAGTTGACGGTACATATTCAAAAAATTACGTCTGTTCGATATCTGTTTTTTATCTGTTCGATATCTTGTTTCAGGGGGGTTCCACTCCGCACTGTAGGTGTGCTGGCCGCATCACCTATGGCTATGGTGCGCCAGGGCATTGCGGGTGGGAGGAGGGCGCGGGCGGCGCCTTCCTTTTGACGTATGCCGCCTGGCGAATGTTTAAGAAGTAATACGAACTTTTTGTGCCTGATGATAAAGTTGAAATTCGTTTAATGGTGGTCGAAAAAGAGAAGTTTCTGTACGCTAGTACTATTATTTGTTCTGTGGTTTTGTACACTACTACGTGCAAAAAGTTTTTCCAGCATGTAGAGCTCGTTTGGTTTAATGTGTTAAAAATTTGACAACATTTTGAAGCAAGCTAATCAAAAATTCATAAATCTTTACCTTTATCTTTACATAGTACAGAACAAAGGAGCTATCCATTCCTGTCTGCCCTCGTGTCTTCGGCCTCGTACTCCTTCTAAACTAAACCACACAACGGATTTTGACTGTCACTGTCATTTACCGAATTTTTTACAGAAGCTTTTTATGTACAATCTATTTAAATCTACACTAATATTATAAAGAGGTAAACTTTGTTTGTTTTTTTTGTTCGTATGTAGGGGGTAATCTCTGGAACTACTGAAGCGATTCCAAAATTTCTTTCACTATTAGAAAGCTACACTATCCCCGACGGCTAGGCCTGTAGGCTACTAATTCCACGAGAACGAAGTCGCGGGCGTCCGCTAGTCGTTAATAAATTGCAATTAGTTTAGTAGTTATAGTTAAGATTATTTATTTATTTAATAATTTGAATGATTAACATTAAAAAATAAAAATCGAAATTCGGTTACAATTATTTATTTAGTATGTAAATTAAACATTATTTATATTAAGAGCGTCAAAATTATCAATTTATGACATATTTAAGCTTTAAGCTGTGCACGTAGCTTACATACATTTTACGAGTATGTACACTTATTGTTGAAGTTCCTATAAAAAAAGCAATTTTTATTTTCTGTTGCCGCGTTATTTCATAAATGACGTTAGGTGGAAGTAACAGATAAAGATCCAACAAAACAATCAATCGAAATACGTGCAGAGGTGGAACTAAACGTTTTCGTTTGATCAGCAGATACGAGCTCACAGATTGGGATATAGGTATTTCGATTAATACCGAAACACGTTGCAAATAAACTGCGACTGCGACTAAAAAGTATTTCGGAAAATTCAGTTTTCGCTTACAAATCTAAAAACTTTATATTTGGTACGGCAGTCTTTGTTCGAGTCGGAACCAATTACAAATGTGCTGCATAGTCACAACATCTCTGAAAGTTGCTCTCCTATACATATACGTTGATTTAATTTTTAGGTTTCCTTTGTCGAACTAGAAACTCTTATAGTCTCGCTATTTACATCTGTTAGTCCGTCGTCTGCCTGTTTTTTTCTACAAAGTATGTTACATCTTTCCACGTAGATTTTTTAATTGTCATTAAATTGATATTTCTATATTTAACATAATTTACACTTCGTTTTGCGGTCTCTAAAAATTCACGCTGAGTATTCATTTCTGGATCCAGTTTTACACTTGTATGCTCATTGTAGCTTAAAAGCAGTAGTAGATGACAAATTGCCAGGTGAGCCGGTTAATATTGACATAGCTTAGTCACCCCTCCAATCAAGACGAATCCAACGACACCTCACAAATCAAAATCCATCAAACCGTTTAGGGTGCAGCGCATGGCACAGAAAAGACATACATACATACATACATACATACTCACTTACACTCGAAAAACATATAACCCTCCCTTCTGGCGGCAATCGAGTAAAACATGTTTTCATTTCGTACAGCTATACCGCGTACCTTATGAAAATGAAAATGAAAAATTTATTTTGCAAGTTGGCCATATAGGCTCTTTTACATGTCTGAATCTACTAGCGCTTCAGAAAATCGAAGATACTACTGAGAAGAAACGCCGCAAGAAACTCAGCTATAGTAGTTATAGTTAATCCTAACATTTTCAAAGGTCCCACAGGTTCTCTAAATACGTGTTGCTTTTGAATACAAGGAGATTACAATATATTTTATCTTGATACAGACATTCTAAAGTACTCGAAAAATTTGTGTTCACTTATTTTCAACACCTCGTATTTCCTCTTAAAATTACTCCAATCCTGATCCATAATAGAAAGAAATGGGTTCGCCCACAATTTTTTTTTTTCGCGCCGTACAATACAACACGCCGTCGTATGTGGCCAGGCCCTCAGACCTATGAATTATGATCACTGTTAATGATCAGTGATGGCAACGAACTTCGCCTCTGGTCACCTGTCTTTTCTGTAATTTTGTACACGATGGCTTTTATCATAGACAAGGCGCCAAGCCCCCAACATAAAAGCTTCTTCTTATTGCTGCATAGTTATACGTTTAGGGGCTCTAGGTAAGACGAAATCATGGCAGATATTCGACGCAGGTGGCTTCCCGCAAAGGGCCGTTCGGCATCTTCCACAGTATAAACGTCATAACGTTTGACCTGTTGTCGTCGTCCCGAGGCGTACCAGGCGACCAGCTGTTGCAGGTCAGTTCGAGCACGACGAAGAGATCTAGTCGCAGCAATGAGGGACAACCACAGCGTCCACCGTGAAATCGTGGAAGTCTTGTTTTAGTGTGATAGAGTCAGATTCTAACCAGTTCAGTTTGCTAGTTGCAGTTTGAGCTACCACTTTTTAAATAGTGATTAATTGATTGATTTGGAAAGCGAGAGAGGCGGGACCTAAAAACTGGCAATAAATTAATATGTATCTTAGGGTTGCTGGTTTTGAGATCACTTACCAAGAACTAGAAAATGTTCAAATTGTTCTGGGTTTTCTTTCACGTAAATAGTGTAACAGCATCGCAATAGCTTAGACAATCCCTTTGTCATCGAACATTTTTTTTCCTCTGGCAGGTCATAGACCACAGATTTTTTATTTTTATCCTTATATCAGCCTGAATCTGATAAAAAGGTTTGTTTCATTAAAAAGTTCTCAGGTCGGAGAAAATCCTATCACTCGACCTAATATAATTGTAAAACGAAATAAATAAGAGTCCATACTGCGGGCAATTTTATTCTGTAATAAATAAAGGATAGTATCATTGCGTGTATGATACAGTGCACAGTTGCACCGTTTTGATCCGCGAACCACTGCACGGAACCTTTTCACAGTAAATATTTTAAAGATGTGACAATCCCTGTGAAGGAATCAGCATGTCATTTATTGTGGAAAAGTACCACAGTAATCGTGTGAGCCGGATGAAATTTAACATAGTTGTAAAGTTTAAATTTCTACCTTTTTGAGATATTTCTGCAGTTTGTCCATATCCTTTTATTCAAGGCAGTTTCTTTATTTGTTAAACGAACGTTTATTCCATTTAGATTGTAATAAAAATGAGTCATATTACGTTGTATCCAAAATCAGAAAAAAAAAAATAGTTTCATCATTTCCTTTGGAAGACTATATCCTACTTTGCAAAACTCATTGAAAAAAGAAAATTTTAAAATACAAAAAAAAAGATACAACGAGATTTGAACTTGGTCTTTCACGATCTTTACCCATGTAAATGTTACCACGGAACTAAATAGGTGGTCACGTGGCTGGTCGAAATTGTCAATAGGTTTTTACTCACCTATATTAACTGTCACTAATTGACGCACCCATCTAAAGATATCACACACACATGGTTGCGGTTGTACTCCCACAACGGTAAAATGCATCATAATTTCCTGGATCCTACTGCAGTTCAGGATCGGTAAAGCAACTCTTTGTTTGGTTTTACGTAAGTAATTAATCCATAACTAACTATTTCCAAAAAAATCCGTTCAAATTAATGTCCTAGAAGCTTCAAAAGGTGCACCGACATTTTCTATGGGAATCGAACCCCCTTAACTTAATCAATGTGATACACAAAAAGCTTTATATTGTAATTTTTTGTGATTTTTAGTAAAGTCAAAGCCGTGCTTTCTAAGTCATTGATTACCATTTAAATAAAACTGTTGTTAAAGGAATCAGTATTTTAATAATCGCTTTATAGCATTTTTTTATCTAAATTTGTTTTCTACGAAACATTCCATCAAAATATTCAAGGAAACAAAGTTAAGGACAAATTGTCATTTAGACTGAGGATGAAATGGAAATCGGAGTCGGCTTTAATCAGGCGATGTCTCAATTTCACTACCAAATATGCAGTAATATTGAAATGTACGCCTGATGTTCCGTAATTCACTCCCGGTCGATGCAATCCTTTGCCTAAATTAATCTAATACGACGCCTCACGGTCCGTGTAACACGACGTGGACTGTAGAGTTGTGACTCATACAAACTAAATGAATACTTAAAGTACAAGACTGAAAAACTTTTTGTTTTTCCAAATCTTTGCTTGGCATTAAGTCCTTAACTCTAAAGAATATGATTATCAAACAAAAAAGTTTATGTTTTCCTTACTTTTTTACCCGACTGCCACCAGCAGGCGAAGAGTGCATATCTATGTTATTTTATTTTATTTCTTTGGTATGTGGCCTAGATGGCTAGATTAAACATGTGAAGTGTCGTTAGATTCGTCTAAATTGCAAGAGTGAACGGTAAATAAAATTTTATCATGGCGTTTATGATGAAAAAAATTAAACCATTGTCAGTTTTGTATGTGCATATATGTTTTAAAGTAGTGCAGATTTACTACTAACAAATCGCGTCTTACACGAAAAAAAAGTTAGTTAAAAAAGTGAACAAGGCAATTGGAGTTTTTTAAACTGTCGCACGGAAAGCAACAACAGGCTAGATTGTTAGATTAGACCAATTTTTACATTGTCATATTTAACTTTATTGAATGCTTGAAACTCTGTAATGTATCTGTTAAAACTCAGTGGATGCACAAATTACAGCAAAAATGCTACCCCGTATGAGCACATACAACATTAAAATCTTTACTAGAAGCCATCTGTTGCTGTTACATTCGGTTTATCTGTTTAACAAAGTGTTGTGATAAACAAAGTTTCAGCTAGATATTAACAAAGCGTTAAAAATGCAACATAGTTACTCTACAACCCATTCCATTGTAAAGTCACTATTAGTACACTAAATACATATAAAATTTTAACATTCCTCAGTGGCCTTAACACTACTTAAGTTTATCTCTACTAACATTAGTAGAGATAAACTCAGATAAACTAAACTTGGTCGGTCGTATCAGGGCCACAAGGAAAAGGGTAGGACACAGATTTAACTGTTAATTTTCCTAGATTAAATATTGACGTTAAATTTAGGACTATTACGTACTTCCAGTTTCAGAACGAATCATTTTTAAAGTTTCTTTTTTATTAAACTACAAGGCTTCGGGTTTATGCCTGTGTTAATTTGATGGCGCTTAAGTCTTTATATATTTATTGGTTTATGGAAACAAGCAGAAACATTATAAAAAAAACCGGCCAACTGTGAGTCGGACTCACGCACGAAGGGTTTCCTTACCATTATTAATTATAATAATTATTTGTATTTGGTTTTTAGTATTTGTTGACATAGCGGCAACAGAAATACATAATCTGTGAAAATTTCAACTTCCTAGCTATCACTGTTTATGAGATACAGCCTGGTGTCAGACAGACGGACGTAAGGACGGCGGACTCTTAGTAATACGGTCCCGTTTTACGCTTTGGGTACGAAACCCTAAAAACTAATCTAAGAGAGTAGTTTTTTTATGTCGTGTTCTAATCATGTTATTTTAGCGTAATCTCTTTGGAAAAAGCTATTTATATATTTTATTGTGGCACTTTTGCAAAATAAAAACTTACAGAGATCGTTTACAACTTTTCTCCTCTTAAAAAAATGTGGTATAGGGTAGGGCTTAAGCGGCACCTGTCACATCCCTAGTCAATTGGGTCTGCCGTTCGATATGCAGATGCCACTCGTTAGCCGCTGCCCCGTTCCTGCACTCGCCGTTACAACACTTTGATACGGACAGTTGAACATTTGGGCAAAGGTGAAAAGAGTATTTTACTCACAGATTTCGTGAACATAAATATTCACTGTTTTTAGGTTTTTAAGCTACTGTATTCACAGCTGTAATCGGTAAATGACTATTTACTAGCGCTCGAAGTACAAGTAAATTGGCATTTGCTTGTTGCTGGATTATCACCACTATTACCTTGAAATAAGATTGTACGTGCCCGTAATTGTAGGTGGGTGAGATCAAAGAAGTGCTAACCCTTACTCTAAATAAAAAAGATAATTGATTAGAATGGCGCGACAATATTTGACGTTTCCGTTTGGTGACCGATTTACGATAAATAATTTTAAATATAAATAAGTTTAGTACCAACACCTCAAAGTAATAAGCGCTCTTAATCATTGAGGGTTATCATATTATAACTCATTGTTACATAAAGGAAGTGTACTGTACAGTCAGCATCAAATATACCGAGCGGGCAACATGGTCATAAAATATAGTTGCAGGCAAACATCTAGAACTCGAATCGAGTGGAGGGAGCACGTTTGCGCATACACATTTGTATTAGAAACGGTTACTGTAGTCAAGGTCAGAGCTCAAGATGTTTGCCGGGCTTAGACAATTTAGCCACAGGACCTCGCAAGGCACGCATTCCCCTCTGCCAATGCATACGACCTAAAACCGTGAGTTAAATCATAACGGTTTATAAAAACCAGTTCGCCGCGATATCGTGTGTCATTTTGCTTTAGTCTGTATCGCGAAAGCGATCTCTGCATATATGGTTAATCGTGCTGTATTTACCTTCAAACGGCTATCAAAAACTTCAAATTTCACTGAAGACGGATTCTTTTATCACACGTAAATAATTTTCTTCACAAATAATTTATTATTTACAACACCAAAAACATTTTAAATAAATAAGCTTTTTGACAGACATAACGTAAACATTTCAAAATTTGACATCATGGCATTCGTGGCAGTGTTGCCGACAGCATGTTGTGATTTTATTCAGATATCTCATCTGGAGACTTCCGATACTGTTTACAGTTTTCGGATTTTTCCTTTTGAGGTAAGGAACTCTGAAAATATAGTAACACTCGAAGTTCGGGACTATAAAGTGTAATTCCTGGCCACGGGACAAAACACGTAATTCCAGGACAATCCCGAATTTTCCAGCCATCTGGCAACACTAGTCCCATCTCCCCCCGCTAAAATTGGCAGAAAAAATTGTTAGGTGATAATACGGCTTGGCATCTCAATGTTAAATACTCAAAATTGCCGAGATATGTATCTGAACTTGATTTTATTATCCTATACGTTCGGGCGTGTTCAGATCAAGGTTGCTGCTTAGGAAAAAAATAATTCCCCACACCTTTTTTCAAAAGTCGCTAGATTTCAAGAAAAAAGAACTCTAAGGATCCCTTAGAAGTCTCAATTAAAAAAAAAAAAAATTTCAGTTTAACACTATTGAGTAAATTAACTCTTAATAGGATACTAGGAGCATATTTTCCAGTCACATTTGTCACATAAGTCTTGAAAATAAGTCCCTGAAAAACAGATCTAGCGATAAAATCGCTGAAACGGCAACACTGGGGAATTCCCCAGTCAACTTATAGTGTTGCGTTTGTGTATTGCCAATACAATAAGTTATAAAATGGACACACCCTTAAGGAGTTTTTTTAAGTCCTTATTTAGAATATTACGAATGGTCATAAAAAAGTCCTTAACAGTCACTAAAACATTTTTTAGCGTCTAAGCCTTAAAAATAAGTCCCTAAAAACTTTAAAAATCTGCTAAAACGGCAACACTGGTTTAGAAATTTCTGACTATCTTGCCATATTCTCCCTTATATTTGAAGCTGGCTGTACGAGTAAATATGGAGGTGGCATTTGTATGTATAATGCCGTAGAGGAAATGTGCTTCAACTCATACATGGAAAGATACAGTCGCGACAGGCGTACCCCATATTCTGCCACTCTAAATTCAAATCCGAGGAGTGCTGTCAAGTAGTTTATGCGTTAGTGCATTCAACTTCATGTATGAAGATTGGAGAAACTGTCTAGTCCGCCATTGAACATTAAGGGGTAGCAATAAATAGTTAATAAAAACATAGTGGGGATTATTTTCATGGCCAATTTACCTTACTGTAGTTTATTACCCTTTAAAAGTAATAAGAAGTTAGGAATATTTGATTTATTATTTACTTTTCAAAACTTTACATGAGACACAAGAATTTACAGTCGCTTTCTGAGTGGACAAATATATTCGCATATAAACTTAATTACACCTTATTGGATATTTTTGAAAACCTTGTCCATTCCAAGACAATTGATGGCGGTTGGACGTAGTTGAACATTTTAGTACCTTGTCGCTGTCAGCAATGTGATAAAATCCGAGCAACTCTCATTTCATACGTTACTGCGACACGGTTCTTAAGTGTTTTGTTACTTCTGAGGCTGACTGTACAATCTAGCATAAATGTGACGTGACTACTGACAGCCCTGGAAAAATTTGCTTATTGATTAATGTCATAAATATATGACGATACTTGTTCGATAAAAACATCGGATGCTTTGTGGCCGGCATAAATACGTATAGTTTTAATGCTGACATAAAGCATATATCCCTTTCTAACCAGTACGCGTGTGCGAGCGGGACAGATGCGTTTATGTGCGCGATAAACGTTACCGTGCTACCAGAGGGGTTCCACTCCGCAATGTAGGTACGCTCGACCGGCTTGCCTATGGCATAGGTAAATCGCAGTAGGCCGTCGGCTTGCCGCGCGCTCGCTCGCTCGGCCCCGCCGAGTCAGTGTAATTGAAAACGAATACCGCGCAACCCTCAGGAGTACCGGGGGAAGGCGGGCGCCCTGGCGCGTTCCTTTTGATTCGTACCGCCAGGCGCATGATGTATTAAGTAATACGAACTTTTAGGCCGTGTGAATAAAGTTGAAATTCGTTTAATCGCGGTCGTATAGAGAAGTTTCTGTACCTACGTTATTTATTCTGTGCTGCTACTAGAGCAGGTGACACGGACTGAACATGCTCGTAGGTGTAGGTGTATAAGTTGTTAAAATTAGATTAGGGTTTGCAGTACCAACACCGACCTAATAGTATTATTGTGTCATCACTAGTTATAGCGAAGTCCTTCGAGGGGCTGCTATAAAACGTGCGCCGCTCGAGCCCTGAGGGACCTCGGATCATCGTCCAAATACCCTGCCTTCGTGATAAACTCATAACTAAGTTGCTCGTAAATATTTGGAGATTGGATGTAAGGCGCCCATAAACTGATAGTGCTTGAGTTTCAAAAATCGTATGTTGACATCGAAGATAGTGCGGTGTTTACGACGTATATGGCTCGCCAATCAAGTTTTTTACATGACTATCATGAATAAAGGTTGCAGAGAATGCTTAATCGGAGTTTTCTCAGATTACGTGCTTTTGAACTCTCTTAAACTTGCTTAATAGGTATTCATTGTTCATAAAAAAGTAAGAGGAATTGTTTTATCTTTTACGATTTTCACACATATTTATAAAGACAAACGGGACTTTAACGTGATAAATCACTGTAAATTTACCTCGACGTTTTAAATAAAAATGAATATCTTGGGACAATTTACACCAATCGTCCTCGTCCCAAACTAAGCAAACCTTGTGTTATGGATACTAGACAACGGATAAACATACTTATATATAGATAAATACATACTTAAATACAAATAATATTCATGATTCAGGTACAAACATTCGTGTTCGTCACACAAATATTTGCCCATACCAGGATTTGAACCCGGGACCTCTTGCACAGGAAGCAGACACATGTGCAAACTGTGCCATACAGGTTTTGATCGTATTTCAACGACCGCGGCCAAGAGTAGATCCTGCTTGAAGAGTTGGAACAAGATCGAAACGTCTAAGTAAATTAATAATTATGTCATGTTAAAGTTCCGTTTGACGTTATAAACATGTAAAAAAGAAGATTACAATATTACTTAAACGTAAAAACTAAACAAAAGAAAGAAAATAAAATTGTAATACTGTCGTTTGCCAACGTCGTCCCTTTGAACTTATGCGGGTCCGGTACGCACTTGAGCAGTTTCTTTACTTTAACCACGCCCGTGCGCATCGTTGCCACATCGTTGGTTTTCCTTACGTCTGTGCAAATCAAAAGATACGGTGAGTTGGCTCTTATCGCCGGGCAGCCTTTTAAAGATAAATATGAGCAAGGTCATCGACCTCTGGGATTGTCGTTAGTTTAGAAACACGATGATATCATATAATAATCGCACGTCTATTTAATTAAATGTCCTTCCTCGAATTCGCCGATTGTCACGAATTGCCCACGTTCCCATAAGTTATTTATTTATTTTATCGTTGTAACTTGTTTCATTTAGCCTTAGAATTAACTAATCGGTTAAGAACCTTATTGTAGTAACGTATGAAGTGGGAGTTGCTCGAATTTGCCAAATTACTGACAGTGACAAGGTTCTAAAATGTTCAGGTACTTCTGAGGCGAACCGTACCTACCAAAGAGTAATGTTGTTATAATAAAAAATCCATGGTGTTTAATAAAGGTAAACCAGAATAAACGCGATAACAACAATTATAATTGTTTCTTAAACGTGAGATGCAATCGATTTTGAAAATATACATGAATGTGGTCTTAAGAGGAGTGTGTACCCAGCCTCAAAAAGCGCTCTCCGTACAAACAGCGATAACGTTTTCCACCCTCTAAACTTTTAGCTTCGGGAATATTTTTTTGGTATGTTGCCATTATGCTTATAAGTTTGTATGTTTTGATTTTTTAATATTCTTTATAGATATGACAATATTTTCATTTTACGATCTTTATAGAAAACAAAAAATGTTAAGGTTTGGTTGGAAAACGTTATCGCCGTTTATATGGAGAGCGGTGACTACACTGTTGTCATAAGTTAACCTTTTTTATGAAAACAAAGAGAAGTAAAAGAAGTTAAAAGTCGAACCAAAGTACAATAAATCGACAATCACTCGCGCTGTCAGTCTGTCGAACCGACGGCGCTACTATCAATACCATTATTTTGTAAAAAAAACCTATTTGCAACGAAACTTAAAAAAATTACTATTTTATGCAGTTAGACGTAAAGTTGTAAATCCAATGACTATAAATGGTAAACTAATAATTTGCATTTGTAACATTGGCGCCAACCTATATTCTTATGTCGGTCCGTTTTTCTGCTATCATTTAGTATGACACTGTACATCCATGCATTATAATATCATTGTTCTGAGGTGTTAACATGATAACAATTCAAATTATTTTTGATAAACGTAATAATGTTAAGACAGCAAGTAAATTTAGGTTGCTTATATAATTCTACTTGTGTTGGGTAGGTACAGTTTCGGACATCCTCTTTCACAATAACAACAGACTTTGAAATATTAATAAAGTTTGTATCGCCATTGTAGTTAAATAACCGAGAGGAAGAAAACAATTCTATAATTTAGGACCGCGATAGTACCAGTGAAGAAATTTACCAGCAGAGAGTTATTATTTTCATAAAATTGCCGACGATGTCTGTGAAATGGAAGTTATAATATGATTGTCTTTGCAAATGGCTCAAATAGAGCATCAACTTTTTTTTTAATTATGAGCGCCGACCATGGTCCGCAATATTCGCTGAAACACAGACTTTGTCGGGCTTTAGGAAAAGATAAGGAAAATATGGAATGCATGGGTGGGTTTGGTTCCTAGAGCCTTCTTATACTGACTAAACAAACCGCAACAGGGCAATAGGTAGTGCGCTGTTGCGGTTGAACTTTATATGAATGCTCAGATGAAGGGTGGCAACTAATCCGCTCGAGCTACCTCACTCTCGGTGCAGTAACCAGCGACTAGGATGTTCGGAAATGATCCTGATTTGTAATGGCGATCTCTGGCTCCAAATATTGTACACACGGTGTTCAATTGTTAATTTTTTTAATATTTAAGATGTAAAATAACATTGTAATTTTGATTTATTTTGATTGATCTCATCAGAGGTTTTTCCGAACCCGTAGTAAATTTTATGACATTCTAAAGTGCTACCTGTAAGCCTAATCTGAATAAAAATATTTTGACTTTGACTTGACTTAGCTAGATTTATAATAGTTAATCCATTCTGTTCTCAAATATTTAGTAGGTGTATGTACATAAAAAATACGTGTATGATAATATAATATGTGTTTATAATAAAGAAAATGTTTCAATAGTTTAAGTCTAAACTTAATATAGATATTTATAAAATACCTAAGAATATGCATGTACACAGACGGGTAGAGAAGTAATTAATAGATTCAGGCGTTACTTTGCGTAGGTCCATATCAACAAACTGGAAAGTAATTTGTGCCAGTTTGTGGGTAGAGAAGTTTCGTATACTTTAAGTACTAAAAGGAACTTCACACTTATCGACTTCTGATTGTATTGTTTCTCCGTTTTTATTTAGTGGAAATAAAACTACGTAAAACAAAGGATGAAACCTTTTAACAAATAAAGTCAAAATCGAATCTTTTTCTTTGTAAATAAGCTGCGTTCTTTTCTAACCAATGTCTAGTGGTAACTTTGTTGTCTAGAGACATTTGCAATGTTTTAACCCTAAAGATTTTTTTTTATGAAATAGGTAGGCAAACGAGCACCTGATGGTAAGTGATCGCCACCGCCCATAGACACCCGAAACAACAAAAAGAATGCACATTCGTTGCCAACCCAGAGGGTTAAGATGGAATACTTCTTGTGCCAATAACACCGACAGTATAACTCTCCGCGCCGAGACACAACAGTGCAAGCACTGCTGCTCAGCGGCTGAAATTGTTTTTTTTTTAAAATAGTATAGGGGGCAAACGAGCAGACGGGTCACGTGATGGTAAGCAATCACCGCCGCCCATGGACACCTGCAATATCAAGAGAATCGCAAGCGCGTTGCCGGCCTTTAAGAAAAAAAATAGGCTCGTTTCTTGAAGGTCCCTAAGTCGTGTCCATTTGGAAACACCGAAGCCGAAAGTTGATTCCACAGAGCTGACGTACGTGGTAAAAAGGTGCAGTATTAACAACTGTTAATACTGCACAATTCCAGTCAATCATTAGCAACTGCTAATGATTTGAGGAAACAATCTGTTTTGAGGTTTAGTATGTATATCGTCCTGCCAGAGGTCAATATGAAATTCTTTTCATATTATAATTCGAAAGTGCCACAAAAATTCCGGATTCTGCTTAAAAAGCATTTTGCTTTCAGTCGGGTGCCAAATATCATCTCGTATACGTCGAAGATATTATTCTCGCGCCAGCAGAACCTTGGTTAAAACATTTATACCGAGGCAAGTCAGGGTCTTGCTTACGCCAGTTTTTCATATGCATGAATCGAGCCCACATCAAGGTCTGATTGACAGAACCTAGACGTCTATAAAAATATAAGCCGACGAGTAACGACGGGCCTTAAATCCGGTTCCGCTACGCACGGAATAAACAAACTGCGCCTGGAATTTATAAGGGTTATTTCGGGCGTTTCAACAGCTCGAATTACCGCTGGTTTACTATAAACTGGTTTAATGCAACGCGCGGTCATCTTACATGGAGAAATAAATCAATGATACGCCTTTTCTTGTTTGAGTCACAGTAAATATGCAGCTAGAGCATTAAAACAAATGCATGCAAATGTTGAAAGTGATGCATTCATTGCACCACAGTAAGACTTTTAGGGCCAGGCCACACCGCGGCATCGGTTGCATACACGTTGCGTTTGCGACACGGCTCCAACTAGCTTCGTAGAGCTGTATTACGCAGCTCTATGAAGCTACTTGGAGCCCATGTTAAACAGAATATTACTGTTTCTTTGATCCGTTGATTCGGTATAAAATACGCAGAAAGTAACTCGCGATTAAGTAACTTACTTTCGATTACTCTACTGATTAGTTAGGCATAGTGCACCTCAGCTATTCTGAAATGAATCGTATTAGAATAATGTCCAATCTTACTGTGTACGAATGTTTATGAAACTTGACTAGACTAAGCAGTTAGAGTCAGTAAAAATCTATGGTGGTAAATATGTAGGTCAGGACAATTACGAAAAGTCCAAGATTTTACTATTCGCGTTGTAATTGGTTTTGCTTAAGAATGATACACTTAAATTAATAATAGAAATTTTAAAATAACATTATAAGTTCACGCCTGTTTTCCTTTCGGATAGGCAATGACCACACAGAACGACATTTGTCCCGGTCTTGGTATACCTCCCTCGCTTCCTCCACTCATATTACCTTTTTTTATACAATTAAAATTACATAATATGTACAAATTGAATTTTTTAAAACATGCTATCGCAGTGCGTAGAGCGTGGCTTAATCTAGGCGTCGACAAAGCCCCGGGGCTAGAGGGAATTTTCTTGAGAAAAAATAAGCTCCCCGAGACCTCCGCGGCTGCTAAAGTGAGTTTAATAGTTCCCCCTTCAACCAATTTTATCTTAAACCGCTACGCATTTTCCGCAGGCACGGAAGAACACATTTTTTGCATCACGCACATTCGATGCTACTAATTTTGTGAGCGTGTTCAATTTCCCGCCAACATCCGCATCAAGACAAAAGACGCGCGGCATCCGATGCGCGACGAAAAAATAAATTTAATAAAACACGTAATGCACCTCGTTGGGAGACACTTGAGCTATTACAAAATGATTTTTGTAAAGAAAAGGAAAACTGTATAAAAGAAGACATCTTTTTCAACACAACGAGGCGTCTGAATAATTTGTTGTGACAAATTGTGCCCCCATTCAGAACAAGCCGGCTGCGGCAGCCTTAGATTTATGTATGTTTTTAGGTTTTGGGCGGGGCGACGTGATTTTTGCAATTTGAAAAGCATTTTTTCTGCTTGTATTGGAAAACGGGACAGAATTTAAATGTTGTTTTATGGCTGAAGGGGCTTTAGGGCATTCGGGCCCTTTTATTTTCCGGCGCGTGATGTCGGGTGCGGATCGCAAGAATGCTTTGAACTATATCTTGGCGGCGGCGGTGCGTGAAAGGAAATTGTTATTTTCCACTACTTTATTGCGCCAAAACGTATTGTACAATTTTGCTCTTCATGCCGAAGGATAAAAGTGCTGGTCTAAATTGGTTGTAATGGCCTGGTTTCACCGGAAGTCCAGAAATCTATTGCTTAAAAGATTAAATGACCAAAAATTTCTGGTCACAGGTGGGCCATACGTTATTAAAACAAGGCTGTGGTCATTTCGGTATTTGCAGCGTAAAACAAGCAGTAAAATAATTATGTAATTGTGGTCACGAGTAGACCAAACTCGTTTTGCTTTACATATAAATGGTTGACTATGAGTTAAAATCGTGAACGTTTGAAACGATATACAATACTTTGTTAGTTAAATTACTGTTGAAAAATAAATTAGCAAGACATAATAATATTAATCTTGCAAATGCCAGAAAAAAAATGTTTTCTTTCATTGAACCATCATGATTATTCGGCACCATTCGGGGGTCACATTTGGCCGGTTTTTAAAATGTTCCTTTATTATACTTTGTACTATAATCAAAGCCAAATTTGATAGCTGTATGTTATGCCCTTATTACGATAAAACAAAAACAAAAACCCTTGGAATGTACACATTTTGTGTTTATTCTCCTTATTTCTTTACATTTTGTCTCTTATTACATTATTTGTTAGTATATTCTGCGTAAATGTCAACTGGCATCCTATTTAAAGAAAATAAAGTCCTATAAAGCGAAAGACAGACAGTTGGACAGATAGCGTAGGTTTAGTAATAGGCGTTGGCAAACTTTAATTACTGAGCTCTAAATGGGCAGACAGATATGCTAGTGTAAAAGATTAAAAGGCGACAAAGGAAGGACGGCACCCAGGGCATCTGGATGTTTAGACTCAAAGCCACTGTATAATTTTGAAATACATAAATCTACAGTTATATTAGTAGACCACACTGTAACTGTTTGTTAACCCACGCGCATACCCTTCTTTTATTAGTAAGTACTTAGTGGTGCATTAAAATGAATTTTGGTTCATACAAATTCATCGTCATGGAATCATGTTAATCTTTTTCGGTTACAAGTATTTCAGGTCTTAAATAGTTTGTTAAATTGTATTGTTATAAACTTTAAAAGGTGCCTTTTGTAGCCTCACAAAGTACTTTTTCCTGTTATGATACATAGTGTAACCTAATTTTAGTTACAATATTGTAAATGATTCATCTGTTTAATAAATGACCTTTTATATTAAAAAAAAGTTGACCACACTTTTGTTAAAAATTTGACCGCAATGGAAATTAAATTTTTATCTTTATGTCATCACTTTGCAATCAAATCAAATGCGTGGCGCTATGACGCTGACGCTGTTTTAAATTATTCTACACAAGGCTTATTCTACAATAACTGATATTCCAAAGTTATGTATGTTACGGTATTTATCATAATCATCTTCGATATTACAATAAGAATATTATTTAATTCCGAGTATGTGATGCGGTGTGTCGTTTAGGTTAGGTTACTATTTTATTTAATTTTAACTGTAATCGACATTTGTTTCTATTTTAATTTGGAATTTTAATTTTACTGTTATTTCGTAAGCTTTGATTTAAATTTAATTAAATTAAACTAACTGTGTGGATTTTAATCAAAAATATATTTTTTTTATTTAAATTGTAATGACAACACAAAGAAAAATTTTGACAAAAGTGACCTGCCATTGCCCTAATTTTTCTGTGTATTGTCTTTACAATTTTAATTTAATAATTGAAATGTTAAAACATTTAAAAATAAAATCGAAAGAAATTTCGGTTACAAAAATGTATATATTTTTTAATTATAAGAATTAGTAACTGACTAGGCCAAGGAGTAGGGTGAAACTTCTCGGCACTCACAGTACCAATCAAAGCTGCTAATTTTACCGTATTGTCACCTCTATTTTTTTTGAAACAAGCTTAAACCTGTTATTCATTAGACAGATGCGGAGTGTTACAGAACGCAATCGTTAACTTAAATTAAAAGAACCGATACGCACAAATCGCACGCTTAGAATTAAAGTAACCCATTTCTGAATAATACACGTCCCAAAATATCACCCTAATTAAAAGACATAGGGTTTAATTTTGGGAAATATCATATTCAGAATTGATTCGCTTTAATTCTAAGGGTGCGAAATATAAAATATAACAGGGTAGCGCCCGGAGCGCGTTACCTTTCGACTTGCCAGGTACATTTTGAGTAACAGATACATCAACGAATGATGTGAGAGTTATCAATAAAACTGTCAAAGTTCAAATACCTTTTCCGTTCTACAAAGCCGTATAAATTTTCCAATCGCACCGCTGTCATATGAACGATGCCCAAGTGTCGATTTCGAATCCATAATACATAGTACCATTACAAGAAGACCTCCCAAAAATCCTTATCTGGCCCCGTGTGTTGCACATTTAAGTACGATCCATCGGGGCAGGTGAGGCCAACTTAGTTTGGTGACATGAAACTTGTTGAATATTCACGACTTAAAAATGTGTCCGCAATTTCAACAACCCTTCATTCGGAAGCAAATCGACATGGACGGTTGCATTGTGTCCACTTTTCAGGACTGCAGTAAATATCAGATGTGTAATAATGAATATTGGATAACATTTCAATTTCTAAAATAAAAAGTAAAAAAACAGCTTTAAAAAATGAGTTAACTGTATTTAGACAAATCATAATCTGGTAAAAATATGGGCGATTAGAAAACTAGAAGAAAAATTCCAGTTAGTTAAATTAAACGTTAACGTTCATTGGTTACTTAAGTTTAAATTAATGGAGCAGTTTTGATTCTAGTTTAGGACAACTTTCTATGACGAGCTTGGATGGAAAACGGGTAGTTAGTAATCCGCTTACAAAGCAAAGTTGTAACGTGGAAATAAAAGTATCCTTGTATTTCGTACGAACTTTACTAGGAGTAGTTTTGAAATAGGCTAAAGATTAAAACCAAGGAGGCGTACTAACTACTTTGTGGACGAATAGACTTGACTAGCTGGCCAATTTGATCGTGATTATAAAAGTAGTTTCGATTCCCGATTGAGGTAAATTATTAGGTGAAACCCCCTTAGCTGGGGTGACAGAGGGTTAAGTAGGACAACCTTTCCACAGCTCAGCTGCTATGGGGGACCTATCCAGACTAAAAACCTTTTCGGTTAGCTCGCTAAGCTAGTTTCATAAAGTGAATAAAACGATCTTTCTAACTAGCACAGTTTTTTGTCATTAAAATCCTTCACAAACATACTTAGCTTTTTTAGCGGGCGGTTTGGTTTTTTCTTATTATATATGGTGCTACGGAGCCTTCGGAGCGCGAGTCGGACTCGCATTTGGCTGTTTTTATTGATGTATTAATCTGAATATGTTAGCTAAATGAAATTAAAAACAGCTTTACAGTAAGTCCAGTTTCTAAATAGCTATAGGCAATCTTCGTGTTCCTAATAAACACCAGTGACAATTATACTGTTAGACGCAAGAACGAGTGAGATGTATAGTTGACCAAGAAATTGCTTGACCAATTTTCGACCTTATTACAAAGGGATAAGGTTCAAAGGTGGTCAAGCAATTGGTCGACTATACGAAGATTGCCGAAAGCCATTAAGAAACTGGAAGTACTGTAACTTTACCAATACTAATTGTATTATGCTATATTTACTTTAACCCCGGATGAACATTTGGTAGTTTTTTTGTCCGCATAGATACCAATTCAATATTTCAGGTTTATGCCGATTTTTATTCTACGTTGTATTTTATTAAATTCACTGTTTTATATTTTATCAACGCCCAACCGTCTTAAGTTAAGAAAAATCTACAGACTACATACGTTTTAATAAGCTTTGATGGTGATAATGAAAATTTCCTGTTGTCTGTTGTGTTTGTACATGGTTAGTATTATTTTAAATAAATATATTTCGCAAATGAACTTCTATTTGTTTATTTTGAAAGTCACGATGTGAAAAAATAATGAGAAACAACGCCACGATAGGGATATAAATTTACTGGGCACAAACAAAAGCGTGAGAAATATTCGAATTCGTTAATAATACAATAAAGTTTCATGATTTATCGCAGCAACGGTTGGAAGCATTTTATTCGCTTGTTACCGATTGTTAAACAAGGATGCTAATAAAGTTTTTCTTAGTGTATCTACTATCACTTTCCTCATCTCCTATATTCATTTTAATTATTAATAACCGGCAAGGTAAAATATATCAGCAACAGCGCATCTGTTTGCCACATAACCTGGCTAAAACCACTGCAATGAAACCTGATTTTTAATTAAAAATCACATCCAAATCGGCCTACCTGTTTGGGACCTTCGATGAAAGACTCATACACACAAACATACGCTCCTCTTTAAAGTCGAGGAGATAACTACCAGTACTGGTCTCTAGTGTTGTGTACACACCTGTTTTCAGTCTGCCTGGTACAACTGTCGCATCAGTGTGTAATCTGATCAAATAACCCTGCATTACCACTTGGACTGGTACGGTTGGTTCATCGGTTATTACTACAAGGAACACTGACGTCATATTTACACCGATACAGTCGCTTTCTGGCGTTCATAACATAGCAAAGCGCACGTCGCATTGACACTGGCAAGTCCAATAATGTTAGGTGGCCATAACAAGCAGCGAAGACTGATATCGCATTTACATTGGTCCGGTGGCCACGAAAGACAGCAAAGACTGATGATGTATTTACACTGGCATGGTTCATGTCCAGTGGCCACAACAGACAACGAAGGCTGATGACGTATTTACACTACCAGTGCAAGTGTTAACACAAGGTTATTCGGTCAGATCAGACACTGATACAACCGTTGTATCAAGTAGACAGAACAATCGCGTTGTAGCTATACTTTTCAATGTCCAATGGCCACAACAGACAACAAACAGTGATGTCGCATTTGTACTAGTGTGGCCAATATCCGGTGGCTATACCAGACAGCGAAGACTGACGACGCATTTACACTGCTACTTGTCACTATAAAAGTTTACCCCGTTAAAAAAGGCAAACATAATAGTGCTGTTCAGTGTCATATGATAACGGACTAATCGTGCCCAGATTATCCAAGTAATATATGTAAAAATAAATAAATGTAATTATAGGAGTATTCAGTTTGAGGACGTGTTTTCTGCTGTAAATTTACGCATGACCGCAGAATTAAGTGGGACTGATTCGTCGGTAGATTGATAGACAGATGTGCAGATCTTATGAGTCTCCACGGCTATAAATTGGCCCTTACCATTCTACCCTCAGATATTAATGGATACTTAACTTTTTCATCATTGAGGTTTTTTTCATACAAGAATTTGAAAATGGACCAACTTAAGTGTCACTTAACGGCGAGCGATTAGCCAGATTTATAATATGTATAACTTATGGAGAAAGAAGGCGAAGCCAACGAGGAAGTCAAACACGGCTTTTGTTTAAGTAATAGGTACTGATATGATTGGGAAAGAGAAACTAAGTTTGTTCGAGGTTTGTCTCTTTGCCTTAACGAACCGAAGTTTGGCCTTTGAATAATTTGCGAGACTCAAAGCTACTTTTATTTCGTTCATGCAGTAAGTTGGTTCTAGAATAAAATAGTAGATATATTCGTCTCCATTTACTATTCGTAATAGTTTATAAACATCGTATGGGTAATTAAAGAACGTATATGTAAGATTGGTGGAGATAGCTTACTAATCAAACAATATTAACAATAGCACTTTCGTTATTTAATTAAAAGACTTCTTTAATCTTTTCAAAGTCACATTAAATAGGCTTTTAATTAAATTATTTGTGAAGTCCTGTAATTGCAATTAACATTATCATATTACTAACACTAATTATGATATTAATCACGCCAATAACGGATAATTATTGATTCTGGCCTGCTATTGAGTTTATTAACAGTCGTAATAAATTGCCACCGCTTGAAACAAATTAAAATCCAATTACGAGTTTGTACCTAACCAACTTAAAACAACAATTAAACAATATTCAAGTCGTATCGAACGGTTTTGAAAATATATTTACAAGGATCCTAAACTTAAGTTATTGGTACTTTCAACAGACTTACTTTCAGGTGGTATTCTCAAGACGTTTTTCATGTTGTATATATAACACACTTTACGTGTTGTAAAAACTGTTTTTATGGGGTATTTTATGATTCAGGATATAAACTGTAGAAGTCATGCTTCCCATCCCCACGTGATCCTTCTTTAAGTGTCTTTGTAGCATAATGTACACATTTCAGTGCGAATGCACATAGCGTTTGCTTACTTAATATGTAATTCATTTGTAAATTTGTACTTTTTGCTTAAGCCTAAGTCATCTTGTGTCAAATTTGAATGCAAATATTTATACTGATTTTGAAATCTGTCTTGAATTCAGTGGTTGGCTTTAAGGGCTTTAATTAAGTAAACAACATACAGAGTGATATTTCCTAACTTAACTTAATTGATCAATAAAAATGGCTTTTTTATTGCTTTCCTTTAACAATGAAGAGCATGTTGAACTCTTTATAAAGTACAGTAGGGGAAATATATTCACGTACCACCTTAGAATCCTATCGCAATGACGCGACGCGTTAATCGTCAGGCTATGTCATACAAATGTCATGCGTATGTCTCTTCGACTAGGTTCTACGTTGGTACGTGTTTCAATTTCCTTGGCTGTACATTGATGCTAACATAACAATATTAAAAAAAGGTTTAAATTTCTTTCAATTTATTACGAGGGCTATAAGCCGGCAGTAAAATCGTAAACTTCCGCCAACTTTGTGCAGTTGCTCCAAGTTCCTCATCACTTAAAACTTGCAAGTCTACCTCAATTTGTGACTTCACTCAAATCGATAATTGAAGTCTGAGCATAGCAGGAACACCTCAAGTATTTGTAGTGCCTTGAGAACTTTATTTATACGCAGCATAAAGTTTATACAGCATCGGGAGCACAATATAAACGACTGCTGATTCAATCTGAATTTCTTTAGGTAGTACTTAAGAAATGGCAGTCAAAACTGTTTGAATAAAGAACATACTAATGAGTCTAACTATGCCATACTTCACACTTTTGGGTAGTGATTATTTACAACGGGCCCGCCTCAGCATCCAAATACTACACGAATAACAATGTCTGTCGAACCATTCATACTACAATAAAACTCAAACCTGAATTGAAAATAATTAGAAAAGCTTACAAAGTTACAATTCTATATGTATTGTTTTCGCACCGGAACGAAACCGACGAACGTCGCGCATCTGGAATTCTGGCGTTTCGACTAAAATTTAATTTAATTCTAGCTTTCGAGTAACATTTGTACATGTTACCTGCTCAGGTTCTTAAAATATTTTGTTGTTTTACAAATACAAATACAGATTCACGTTAAATTATAACTAAAAACAGCAGATAGATTAACTATTCACGTTGTATGACCAACATTACAATTTTTTTTTATACCACATAGGAAGGCAAACAGGCAAGTGGGTCACCTGATGGTAAGTGATCACCACCGCCTATAGACACCTGCAACAACAAAGAGAGTGCAGATGCGTTGCCAACCCAGAGGGCTAAGATGGAATACCTCTTGTGCCAGTAATTACACCGGCTGTCTTGCTCTCCACGCCGGAACACAACAGTGCAAGCACTGCTGCTTAGCGGCAGGATTAGCGAGCAAGATGGTGGTAGCGATCCGGACGGACCTTGCACAAGGTCCTACCACCCGCAAAATAAAGTTGACAACGTAGAATAATTTAGGCTACCTGCTTTAGTAGCACGATGGCGTTTAGCGCGCACATAAACGCTTCCGTCCCTCTCGTACAGGCATACTGGTTAAAAACGGATATATGCTTTATGTCATCGATAAAAGCTAGCGTACTAGGCTCCCTGAACTTGACGATGATGTCATAGAGAAAGTTGGACTTATCTGTGGTGATCTGCAACAAATAAGTACAACTTTCTGAGTGAGTGAATTTCTTTGCTTAATCAATATCGGACTCGACGTCGAGACATCGCCCCATCGCCCGTCTCGCTCAGTCGAGCTAGCGCTAGAGCAAGGCAGTGCGCTGCCCCAGCGTCGAGCTCGTCGCTGTTGCGCTTAGAGAATCACTCTCTTGCAGCGCGCATATAGCATAGCTATGTTGGCAACATTTTATTTGATAAGAAAGTTTATTTAGCTCAGTGAGGTTCACTTTTGCACTAACTTATTTTGGTCGTGATATTATGTAGCACGTTTTATGTGAAATAAAGTGGTCACTTAATTGCTTACATTGGACGACCGGATAGCCTAGTGGTTAGTGACCCTGACTATGAAGCTAGAGGTTCCGGGTTCGATTCCCGGGAAGGGCAAATGTTTATATGATGAATATGAATATTTGTACCCGAGTCTTGGATGTTATATGTTATTTAAGTATGTATCTATCTATTTAAGTATGTACATCCTTTGTCTAGTACCCATAAGATTTACTTAGCTTAGGACTAGGTCAATTGGTGTGAATTGTCCTGAGATATTTATTTATATTTATTTATTTATTTATGTTACACATAATCTTGCCACGTAGGTCCAAGCTATTGAGCTTAATTTGGGAACCCGAATAACTTTGATTGCAGTAATCCGCGTATCTATAATTCAATCTTCCTTCACTCACGGGGCAACGGAGTTACGGCCGGTTTTAAATATACGACCCTCTACGAAACAAAAGAAATGTTTACAGATAACCGGGATCTAATTTACCGTGCACATAAAATAAAAATCCATAAACCTCGGGAAAGATTTAAAAACCCGACCAAACCAACTTAAATTATGAGACTAGTTTTTTAGGTAGCTGTGCTCAGGTAGATTTAAGGCAGAATGTAGTCCACTATTGCCGTCTCTTAGTAGTTTGGATTAAATAACAGTTTTTTCGTAGCAGCATTTAACTGTCATAACCGCTACGGTTACGGCATGGATTCGTTTTATCGCTGGTGTTTCTGTCACACCACTCTAGGCGTGGGTACTCTTTAAACTGGAACAAATTACCTTGCTACTCCGCGAAACCAGTGCCGGGCTCGTGCAAAATAGCTGCGTCTGTGCGACACATAAATGTTCATGCAAAAACCCACCCTCCTCCGCTTCCACGCGAAACAACATATATCACACAGACTCAACTACACACCACCACCACTCAACACTAAAACTACACGATCGACGCGCGTTTCGCCTCTATACGAGGCATCATCAAGATCGAACAGTACGACCGTCCGGTACTTGAACGAATGGCGTCAAGTAGCGGACGGTCGTACTGTTCGATTGTTCGTACTGTTTGCACGAGCCCGGCACTGGTTTCGCGGAGTAGCAAGGTAATTTGTTCCAGTTTGTTGATATGGACCTCCGCAAAGTAACGCCTGAATCTATTAATTATTTGTAGGTACTCTTACCTGTGTATCTAATATTCTAAGCCTTATATAAGTCATAGTTGCAATAAACACATGAATTTGAATAGATAGAAAGTGATGCATATAGTGACTAAGCGGGTGGTAGGACCTTATGCAAGATCCATCCGGATCGCTACCATCATCTTGCTCGCTAATCCTGCCGCTAAGCAGCAGTGCTCGCACTGTTGTCTTCCGGCGTGGAGAGCAAGACAGCCGGTGCAATTACTGGCACAAGAGGTATTACATCTTAACCCTCTGGGTTAGCAACACATCTGCAATCCCTTTGGTGTTGCGGGTGTCTATGGGCGGTGGTGATCACTTACCATCAGGTGACCCACTTGCTCGATTGCCTTACTATATGGTATAAAAAAATAAAAATAAAGCGGGCTATGGGCTCGGTCGAGTACTAAGTAATGGCTTTAAATTTCGTTGTCTGTATTTATTATCTTTTTGACTTGATTCACGGGTAGAAAAGCTAGTTTTTTTTACATGTCTTTTAAAGTTAGTTTATGTGCTGTTGTTCAATACGAGTATTTGTTTCTGTTTTATGGTAATTTACTGAGAGACTAGCAGATGCCCGCGACCTTGTTTGCTTGGGATTAGTAGCCTATGTCCGTTAGGGATATTGTAGCTTTCTATTAGTAAAATATTTTTTGGAATCGGTTCAGTAGTTTCAAACAAATAAAAAGTTTACCTCTTTATTATATTACTCTACTCGTATATAAAGACATTTTGCGCATTATAACATGAATAAGGCCATAAACCATTGTCGCCGATGTATATCATACTGCAAACGACTTAAAGCCGCTATCAGTGTCATCGGCACAATACGAACATTTGATCATTTGCTCATAATATCTCGGCAACACAAATCACGGTGGAAGGCTAGTACGGTATTCATGAGTTCGTTAACCTATGTAACATGAACATTCCAGACGACAAATTTCAAGCACATTTACTAATGTACAGGAATATTACAAAGTCATGGTGACGGCTTCGGAGATTTCCATATAAAATTTAATATTTAACCGTAAAACACTGTGGTGATTGGATTGGAGTAACTCGTTCAATTAGCTAATGGTTCCATGAAACACCTCGCGGCAGCCAAATGGGGTATACACCCACATAGACTGGAGGTGCCTTGTGATTATTCCAATGAAGTAAGGTATTACATTAAGAAATGTGAGGAAAACAAGCATGTACCTGATGGAAAGTGATCCCTGCCGCACATGGGAATTGGCAATCTCAAGAATTGCTGATTTGTTATTGGCCGCTAGGGGCCCACCATACGAAAAGCAGGGCTACTACTTCATGCTGGTATTCTGCGAGTGTGGTACAAAGCTTTTCTGACTCATATAATATTTCGTTCGAATTATCACAATTCATTTAATCGTGACTTTGGATTGCAGTCATTTTTGAAAGCCTCTTGTTCTTTTTACGTGCCAAGGCAAGTTATACTAAAATACCGTTAGCTTCGGAACTAAGTTGAGTGTCGAAGAAAGCGTGAACTAACAGTTCTAAGTAAAGTCTAGACTCAAGTTCCGAGTATGTTTTATAAACTTAAAACACGGAAGTCTGCGAAGGAGCGGCTGAAAAAGGACTTTTTATGCAAAATTATAACTGAATAAATTATGAAACACAATATTAGTACAGTCGGGAAAGGATGCGAAAGTTTTAAGGGTTCCGTACCTGAAATGTGCCAATAAGACTCTATCAAGCCTACGCCGCTATAGCGTCAATAAAATTGTATAAATAAAAACCTAGGAACGCTTTGTTCGTCTGACGTTTAAGGAAATTATTCGTAGCGTAGTCAGCAGCAGGAGTTGCTCAAAAGAAGAACTAGAACAGAAAGACAGAAAATAGTTTATTTTTATAAAACAATAGCGGACGCCGTACTTCGTCCGCGTAAAATTAGTATCCTATGTCCATCAGGGATAGAGTAGCTTTTTATTAGTGAAAGAACTTTGGAATCGGTTCAGTAGTTCCAAAGATTACGTCCTACATACAAACAAACAAAGTTTACCTCTTTGTTATATTAGTGTAGATGTAGATAGATATAGATAGGAAGGTCAACGAGCAAGTGGGTCACCTCATGGTAAGTGATCACCACCGCCCATAGACATCCGCAACACCAAGGATATTGCAGATGCGTTGCCAATCCAGAGGGCTAAGATGGAATACCTTTTGTGCCAGTAATTTCACCGGCTGTGTTGCTCTCCATGCCGGAACACAACAGTCCAAGCACTCTTAACAAAAACTGCACTGCTGCTTAGCGGCTGGATTAGCGAGCAAGATGGTGGTTGCTATCCGGATTAATCTTGGACAAGGTTCTGCCACCCGCTCTAGTTTATTAAAATTGAAACATAGGATAAACTAAGATACTTAAGTACTACGACGCCGGTCTTGAGGTGGTTTGGTTATGAGTAGGTACATAAACTCTAACTCTCTTGATATTATGAGAGATATGTGCAGATCTTTTGACTTAATCGATTGTGTAGATATATTTATCATCAAAATTAAAAATGATTTTTTTCAGGTTTCTCAGACTAATACAACAAATAGATACATTATATCGAATGTATTAAAATGCTCAATTTTTTACTGTTGACTTAATCGTAATTGGTAGCTGATTGTTTTTTTTTACCGATTTTTAAAATAAAAATAATGGAACGGTTCATATCACGTATTGTAACCAATCTAATTACCGACGTTTTGAGCCCTTTTCAGGTATCATGTTCATGGGCAGATAAATTTAAATTGGTAAATTTCATTTTAATTGTTTAAGTATTTCAAAGTCTACTAGCCGCGAAAACAATAAGACTTGATTCCATTGAGAGCACGGTCTTCATTTTATTTATTTTTATTTTACGACTTATTTTGTTCTTGTTTGTTATGTATTTTTGTATTTGAAAAGTTTTTCGACTTTGATGAACACAATAAGATATCAATAATTCAATATTTGCTGTCGAACTGTCGCAGACTTGTTGCTATTTAGCTTTTTAATACCTATTGATATTTAGGGTTCCGGAGCTAAATGGCAAATATAGAACCCTTATAGATTCACCGTGTTTGTCCGTCCGTCCGATCTTGTGTCACAGGCATTTAACTTGCAGATTATAAAGTGAAAAAGCTAAAATTCTGCATGGTTACAGATATCAAACGTGACGACAAGGTTATGAAAAAAATGAAGTAAAAAAACAAAATGTAGTGTGTATTCCCCTAATACCTCGATCCATCTCCGTTAATTGTCGTAACTGTATGGTAAACTGCTGTAAGAAACGACATGCCTCCGGTAGGCTTCTGGGTCTCTCATTCTCGTACGCCAGTTAGTCATTGCATATATCCTTTATGATGCTAAATTTCAGTTTCGTTACACTAACAGTATGCCAGTAAAACGCCTGTGACACCCAGACGGGAACCCCCCGGAACCCTAAAAAAGGCAAGTCAAGAATTGCTTGTAAAAATGGCCGCAAAGTTGCCTATAGCACCGTTCTGCGACCTAATGGATGCGTGTTAAAAATTAAGAGAGGGTTATAAAGCCCGAGGAACTTTTAAACGCATCGTTAACCTTTTTAAGACGCAGTTAAACCTGGTTACGGTAGGGAATAACTCAACACATTGTCTGCAGCCTATTTTATGACCTTAATAAATATTTAAATTCTGGTTATGAAACTCTTTGTCAGTGTTTAGTCGAATATAAAAAGCATTTGTTTACATTACAAGTTTTTAAGTGCTTTATTAGATTGTAAAGGCGAGAAAAAACTCTCGACGGAACATATTTTGTGTAAACCAGTAGCTGTTATAAGAAATAGAGTATAGTTATACTAAATACAGAGTCTTCAGACCGAGTCTAATGAGTTTTATATAGATTAGATGAAAATACAGGCTGTAATTTGCTCATACAGACAGTGTTCCATTATTTCAGCCCTTTCTGGCATCTTAAATGAATATCTATTATAGTTATTAACTATCGTTGTGAAGATAAAAGGCCGCCACTAATACGATTAAGGCAGGCATTTAATGAACATTTATGTTTTTCCCTTAGATCACTGTCTTATGTTGAAAGGTCTTCCGCCTACTAGTTTAATTAGTAACTTACCTGCGTATAATACAACCAAATATAGATAAAATAGAAAAGGCTCAAAAATATTTCATTCCTTTACAATGCCGTAACTATCAGAATGCCAACCAACTTACGTTCGAAAGTCAAATTGGCCACGATATCCGCATGCAAATTATGGCAGATAAAGTATTCTTGCATAACATTTTTGGCACAAACTGTATGCAAAGTTTATTTGGCAGTTCGGTACATAGTTTTCAGATCTAACCCACTTATTAATAAACGCTTCGTAAACCTATGTCAGTCAACACGTGCAATGTCTTTATCTGTCTTTTTTATTTTTATGAAATTGGAAGGCAAACAAGCAAGTGTGTCACCTGATGGTAAGTGATCACCACCGCCTATAGACACCCGCAACACCAAAGGGATTGCAGATGTGTTGCCAACCCAGAGGGTTAAGACGTAATACCTCTTGTGCCAGTAATTGCATTGGCTGTCTTGCTCTCCACGCCGGAACACAACAGTGCAAGCACTGCTGCTTAGAGGCAGGATCAGCGAGCAAGATGATGGTAGCGATCCGGACGGACCTTGCACAAGGTCCTACCACCCGCGTTGTGACGTTTGCTTTCGAATGGAAGTAACAAAACATTTTTTAGTTAAAAAAGAAAGAAACTTTTATGAATAAGGGGATAAGACTGTCCAGTTTTAAGGAATATTGCAGAATGGCTGGCTATTACAAGTCGGCCATTTCAATAAATATGTACTATATTGTTAGCAGATTACGTTATGTTGACGAGAAAGTGGGCCAGAGCGGTGTCCCTTGCCGTGTTAGTGGACATTTCGTCCCGAAAGTAGGAACATATTAATACAGTCTAGGTCATGTTTGCAAATGAGCATTCACGTAAATGGGCTGACGCAGAAACTACTCATCCTAAGTAAACCGTTCTGTGGTTGGCATCGCGTAAATATTTCAACAATACGTGTATGTACAGGACGACCAGGTATTAGATGCCGACATGGCGTCGCCCCGGCAAACACCGGCACAAGCGATGTTTGCAAACTTCGTTCCACTTTGAACCCGTAATGTATTTGAATTTTTAGAAGGGTACGGCTACATGTGATTTTGTTAGGAACCAAAGGCAAATACAATCGTCCCTTTGACTATAAATACAAGTAATGCCGTCCACTCGAAGGCTGCTGTTGAGAATATCCTTTTGGAGATAAACTATCCGTCTGTAATGTGGTTTGACGCTTTTTAGATCGAATATTTAGTTTAGCAGTTCAAATACAATATAGAGGAGTAGTATTAGATTCACTTGAGACCTTTTTTTATATTAGCTTATTTTGCGAAACTAAAAGAATACCGACGTACCTACCACTGCACAGGGGCCGGCGCAATAAAGTTGCCGCGCGTGCTAGAATACGAGTTTATACACTAGACAGAGAAGCGTAATTGATTGTTCGGAATAAATCTTCTGTACTTGTACTATTATTTATTTTGTGTTCTTATACCTTATCGTTGACTTGTCAAGGATGACGTAGTATGAGTATAAAGATGCACATAGTCGCTATAAGTAATAAAAGCGTCGATACCAAACGTAATGCATTTAATGTAGCATGCAGCTAACGCTAAAAAAGTCCTATAATTTGGTAAAATAAAAAGGGAGAAAAAACGCGAAACCCGCTCACATTTTGCCGTGTGTTCGCGCGACGCCCATCCTATTATTCGCTTCAGGGAGGTGTGAATAATCAAACAATAATGGAATTAAGGCGACGCTCTTTACGGGGGCATTTACCGCGGGTGTGACGTCAGCTAAATTAATGTCACTCCAAAAACAAATGTAGAAAAGGGGCCAAGGACTAGTGTCAAAATATACACCACCACAATAAGGGATATCTAGTGAAGTGCTAAGTTAGACACTACTTGAAACATTAACGGCAGGGATTTTTATTAGGATAAGTTAGTTAAGTTAACTTTAGACGAAACTTGTTGTGGATCTTAGTTGTTTTTTCTGAAAACGTACTGACGAAGCCTGGTGCCGAGTTTTCGTTTTTTATATTTTTTTATTAAAATGTTTGTTTTTATTGAATATTGTTAAAACCTATACCATGATTGAAATTTGTCTATGCGCTTATTTTCATTGCTTGCGTTTTCAACAGTAACTTGGCAGTTTTAAAATTCAGTAGTATGTTATGTGACACAAACAATAATGACAAATGAACCAATATTTCGACAGTGTTACAATAGTCGTGGTCATTAAGACAGGAATAGATGTAATAATACATACAATATCGGATATTCGTTTATATTACCTTCCTTATATGTATTTATTGATGGTTTGATGGTGAAACACAATTCGTAAAGAAATAAAGCAAAATCAATTTAATGTAACCTTGGAAACGCAGTTCTTTGCACATGATTTCCATACGAGTTAAGTACTTTCTGAATTTGTCTTACTGAAAAAGAGGCTGCCTAATTTACTCTTTTTACGACAAACAATAATTTTATAATTTTGAAGTCTCTGTCTGTCAGTCCGTTTGACTCTCCGTTTGTCTGACTATCTGTGGCCTCTTAGCTCCGGATTCTACTAACCATGATTAGTCGCTGTATTAATCGAGATGGTTCCTCAGGATAGTTCGAACGGGCAAGAAATTCTCAACATGTTAATACGTATTTTAAAGTCAAGAATTGCCGGACATGTGTCGGACCAGTCTGTGGTCCTTTATCATGAGCCCCCGCAGCGGTGGCGCGACGACGACCACATTAATATCCGCATCCGTTTGTATTAATATATCCATTTGTATTAGTATGTTTTAAACATTCTCAACATAATATAAATTTAAAAATCAATTTTGAGATTTAAATATTTTTTAGTTGTACTTATTTGAACACATAATCTTGTTCGTAAGTAATTCTTTTGACGATTCGTGGAATTGTTATTTCATATGTTTATTGTAAGTTCGTATTATTTGTAATTTATTACCAGCATTTAAAAGGATTCGAGTGAATAGCTGTTATAAAGAAAGAAACCATACGTCAACTGACGTCTGACGTGATCGAGGGGCATTGACATTAAAAATCATAAAAGCCTAAATCTATGTTTCTAGAGGCAATTTTTTTTTATAAGCCGCGAAGAAAATAACATAGGTAGAGGTAGGTTTGTCGTCTAACTTTTATATTAAAAATACTAAAATATGTTTTATTCGTTTTTTTTCGAAAGCAAACGTCACAATTACATACAGTACCCGGCCAAAAAGATTGCACATCGGTCTTTGGAAAGAGACATTTGGCTGTTGACGAAGATTTCCGAACGCTGGCGCCCGTTCATCAATCATCGTATTTATTAAGTTTTGTTTCATATGAAATAAATACTGCACTTTATGGACCTAATTAGTTTACGTCAAATCGATGACATGTAAACTTTGAATATCTATAGAGAGTTATTGCAACTACCAAAAAAAGGGTAGTTTAATTGTGTATTAATTTGAAATAAAATAAAATAGACCAATTTTTTCAATAAGTATTGTAAACCAAAAATTTCAATAATTCTCAACTCCTTCCATTTCACTTTCTGTGCTCTCAATGAGGTCAATATTAGTGTCACTATCAGCCGTATTTATTACTAGTCTATCAGTGTAACAACATCATAATCAAAATTGTCCATATCTAAATTGCCTTTTTGGACGCCCTTTTTTCGGAGTGGTGAACTTAACTTAAGTGGAAGATGTCGCAGTACTGACTTTGTTTAATATATTGTTTAAAGTTCGTTTTGAAATTCCAGTGGCATTAGCAACTCGCCCTTGAATCTTTTTGAATAACTTACATTGTCATATCCTCATTTTTTTTAATCTATCCGCTTCGGTTGTAAAATAATTATAAACGTTGTAAATAATTGCGCGTGACTGACCTCCTAAAGGTATTCCTGTTTTTCCTAAAGATGTCATCGTACAATTTAAAGTCGAAGGGTTTCAACAACTCTATATTATATATTTTCAACTAAATGCGAGCGTACCCTACAGGAGCTGTACAACGACTGACGAACGTCACATAGGTAGTGTGTGACAACGCTCTATGAAGCCGAAATTAGCCGAGTCTCTTTCCAAGGACCGATGTGCAATCTTTTTGGCCGGGTACTGTATTTAGAAATGACACATGACAATGTGCTAACAAATGTAGGTTTACTGAGTGCTTTGATGACGAACTAAAGCATGGATATAGCCTCAGTACATGTCAAGCGTACACACCCACAAATACCAAAATGGTTACCTTTGGTGTGCGTCAAAGTAGTAAAACCTACAAATTAAAAAGAAAAACGTAGATTATACTACCTTAAGGTACACCAAAAGTCACTATTTTGACGTCTCATATGTGTATAGGGTGCCAATTGAAGAAGAGATTTAGAGTATGCAGTCGTCTCTTTTTGGCACATTGTATTGCCATTTAAAGTAAAGAGATCAGCTATTATCATATCGCTTTCAATTTTAAAACTCTTTCTGTGCTATACTATTTCTATGATTGAGCGTTTTTCAGTAAAGGGGTACAATTACACTTTTAGCGGTCGAGCTTCTTATTTTAATTTTTATCTTAAATGAGTCTTATCAAGTACAGTCAAGGAATTTAATTCCCTACCCATTTCGTTGAAATGTCGTCTGACATTCGCAATGCATTAAGGTCGATATGTCAAACTAACGTCTTGCTCTATAGCTCTTTTGGTGACAGTTTGCTATATGCTATTAAACCTTAGGTGGGTTCGAAATTTAATTCCTCGACTGTACAATATCCATTATTTTAGAGTTAAATAGAAGATATGTCCGATTTCTCTTTGTGTATAAACATCAAGTACGTCCCACGAACTTATTAAAAAAACGACATGTAATTTCTTAGATCGAGACTAACCATTAGCTAAAATATATTTTGTCTTTATCTGTTACTGTGATTGTCTTCGAAAGACAAGATCAAAACATACTTTAGCTAAAACATGTATATTATATCTATTATAACTAAGGTGGTTAGTTAACATTAAAACTATTAAGTGCTCATTACAAGTATTAAGGAAATAGTTGGAAATAACAAACGCTTTTTCCCTAGAGTATCTAGATCTTCAGTAGAGCGTAGATTGAGGAATTCTCCAATGCTTGATTGAGCTAGTTTAAAAGCGATCGCAATGAAATCGTTTACTCTGAGCGAACACAAAGGAATCTTCTGCTATGTTCACACACGTAGTCTATAAGGATTCTTATACACCATTTCATTACAAACCCAGCAACCAGACCAAAGTTTGAATGATAAAATGCTTTCTCTAAACGGAAATTTAACAAGGCACTGGAGATATTAATAAAACGGATCACTCACGTATTTTTACGTTGAGGAATGCCCACCACGTGTTAAGGACCACGGACTGGTCCGAAACATGTCGGGCATTTCTCGACGTAAAAATACGTGAGTGATCCGTTTTATTAATATTTCCGAGTCTTACGGAAGTTTTATGTTAAGGCGAGGCACTGGAGGTTATAATAATAATAATAAAAAGTCCAGTGACACCTCTCTACCTCCTGCCTTCCGCACCGATGTTGCGGAGGGCGAGTCACCGTCTGCCAAGATCACTTTTATTTGAGACATTTTTATTTGGCAGACGTCCGGATGTCACACGCAATAGCCCAGTCGTTAGTCCATCGTTTTGCCCCGTGTAGTCTTGTACAGTTTAGGTCCCATCTTTCCACAATAGTATTTAAGCCTGGCGGGGGCTGCTTCTGCTCGTGTCCCTATGATGCGGGCAGATACATTTAATTAAATTGTCTAAAGGTCCTCTACGTGTTGGCTTCGGCTTCGCGCTCACTTCCCAAAATTCCGGTGTACTGTTGTCCCGTGAATGGGAAAGATATACATAATAATAATAATAATAACCGGCTTGAGCTCTGCCTCGCTTCCGGCGGCACTCTAGATTAGGTTTTTAAAATGTTTCTATAATTTGTGTTGATATTGTTCTATTACTTTTTATAAAAATATCGTAAAAGCCTAGCCTAAGATTTTCATACCATCCGGGGACCCGCTTGCTCGTTTGCCTTCAGAGGTTGAATAAAAAAATCTACTATGGTTACTATATGACCTTTAGGTACCTGATGTTTAAGACCTCAAAAACTAAAGTAAAGTGATAATGTTAAATTATTGTAATCAAAATTATTTATTTTTAATTTTTTTCGATTTTTCTTTTTGCATTTTTTTTACATTCAAATTAAATTTAAAATGCTATTTAGTGAATGACAACACAAAGAAAAATTAGGGTAATGGCAGGGTTCGAACCTGCAACATCAGCATTCCGTGCCTTGCGTATTCCAGTTTCCGCCACATTACCGCTGCCATACCCCGTTATGATTACCCTGATTATGTTATACAAATAGAAATTCGTAAGGCGGTACCTACTCCTGGATACGGCGCGAATAAATAGTCAGGAGGTTCCTCACTGTGCAGCCCCAGACACATGTAGCTTGAGCCCAGCATTTTTATTCTCTAAGCGTCTCAGCGTCGATATCCCACTTTCTCGCTTACTCGAGCAAGTTCACTAGAGCAAGACAGGGCGCTGCTCCAGGGTCGAGCTCGTCGCTTGCGTTTAGAAAATCACTCTCTTGCTCCACTGCAGTTGGCACCCTAGGTCAGGTTTTTGTAATAATTTTATATTTTGTAATGAGATTACTTTTTATAAGAATATTATAAACATCTAACCTAAGATTTACGAACAAATATTATTAATAATAATGTGTACCAATCACATTTGATTAATTTGTTTAAAGGGCCTCTATACGTATTAGCTTTGGCTCCACGCACGCGTCCCTACTTAGTCGTCCGAGACACTAGTGTCCTGTGAATGGAAAATACACGAAAGTAATAAATAAATTCCTTTAATTAGACTTGCATCCATTGTGTTGGTCGTAAGATTACATAAACTTGTAAATTGTTTATAAGTGAATTTTTGTTAATTATTTTCCAAGTGATTTCAAGTCAAATACTCTGACTTGTTTTCTCTTGTCTTTTTTTGCCTAATAAGCAAGAAAATAATTTATTCATAAATGACAATATATTTATGCCCAGACTTAGAGTTAGATAGCTATTTTTATAACAGATTAGCAAAGCCCGCGACTCCGTCTGCGTAGGATTCATTTATGACTACCCACAGGAACTTATAATTTTCCCCGGATTTAAATAACTTGAACTTGATACTTGAATCAAGAATACTTTATTTGTCTGCTTAATTTAATCTAAATCAATCTAACCGTTTACGTGTGATTTAACAACAAACGCAATCTCGTATTTATGATTTTAGAATCCAATATAATATATTCATATATGTATTTGATAATTGTAGAAGGTTTTGACTATAATACCTGTTTTGCACTAAGTAATGTAACGCAGCATTCACTTGCGCATGTTAAAAATTAGATCAGGTTGGATAAAGGCATAGTTACAAATCCCGCTTTGGGGTTTATTCGACATTCAATAATCTTTACACGATTGAAATAAATCGCGTATAAAATGGTTGATCGCATGTATCAACGTCTTAAGGTCTTCTTTGATCGGGGGTATCCCTAATCATCAGAGGAGATCTGGGCGCGGCTTTGCTGAGATCCATTCAATGGGACAGACGTGTATTTTAGACGTAACAATAATTTTATTCTACCGCTACATTTGGGGGTTCAAAGATTATAATATATAACATGCTCAGTGGACCGCACTGGTTTCGTGGAGTGGCAAAGTAATTTGTTCAAGTTTGTTTATTGTTTTTTTTTTCTTCTTTTGACATATAATTTTATGCCACTGTTTATGGGTGGATATCGAATTGGAACGCAATACTTTACGAGTAGAAAAACATGATTGTATTACGGTTATAAACTACTCAAAACAAAATGGGGCTCACTTGACTACTTGATCAATTGGAAATTTAAAAAAAAAGTATGTATGTTTTGCCAATTCAATGCATGTTTTGACAGTAGGGTTTCTTAATCATTTTTATAATTTTGTTTTAATGAGAAAAGTCGAGTGGGCCCCATTTTATTTTGAGTAGTTTAGGTTGCGCCGCCATTATTCGATTTTTGTAAACGAGCAAATGGGTCACCTGATGGTAAGTGATCACCACCGCCCAAAGACACCCGCAACACCATAGATATCTCAAATCCGTTGCCAACTCAGAAGGCTAAGATGGAATACCTCTAGTGCCAATAATTGCATCGGCTGTTCTGCTCTCTATGCCGGAACACAACAGTTCAAGCACTGCTGCTTAGAGCCTGGATCAGCTAGCAAGATGGTGGTAGCGAACCGGACGGACTTTGCACAAGGTCCTAGCACCCGTAGAATATAGATTCCGCTGACAACTAATAAATAGAATGGAGAGGAAAAAAACAGGGTGAGTTTGAAAAATTTTCACATCATTTGTCTCTTATCCCGCCGGCATGATTGATGTCGTGGCGGGGAAAACATCAAGTTTTCCCCCTCGTCGTCAGGTAATCCCCTGAAGTTTCCCAGATTAGGTCAACTGAAAATGTGATACTTTCCACTTGATTAGGCATTCGAATCGCTTTATCTATCTCTCCTTCGTTTATTTATGTACGGGTTTGTTTTGCGGGATTCGAAGCGAATTATAAACGTTTTGTGTTACGGATGAAATGAGAATAAGTAAGTTTTTTTGGTGGTTTTTATTGATGCAGAAAAGGAGAGTTTTTAGGCGAGGTGAGGTGTCGTGATTGGCGTACAATAAGTGCTTTTGTTGACGTTAAGAGTAATTGATCTTTTTAAATGTAAACATGTAATTAAATGGAACTTTCTAGTACGACAACTAAAGTATTTGAGGTTGGTTTAACATGCTTTTATTCACAAATAACTGTTCAATAATTGAAGTAGTCGCCATTGGAAAACAAATGCCTTAAGGCATTAAGACCATCATTTGCTTTTTACACTCTTTTTAGTACGTAGCTTCAATAAAAATTGAACATAGTATAAAACGACGGCCGCTTATTTCTTCTAAACCACGCAACGATAAAGTTTTCTTTGTAATTTAGAGATTTTTTTAGTGAAGGTTTGTACCTAGATAAATTAGGTATACCTTAATAGTGCCCGTGCAAAGCCGGAGCGGGTCGCTAGTGACGGGTAGTAGGACCTTGTGTGAGGTCCGTCCGGATCGCTACCACCATTTTGCTCTCTAATCCTGCCACTAAGCAGCAGTGCTTGCACTGTTGTGTTCCGGCGTGGAGGGCAAGACAGCCGGTGCAATTACTGGCACAGGAGGTATTCCATCTTAGCCCTCTAGGTTGGCAACGCGCCTGTTATCTCCTTGGTCTTGCGGGTGTCTATAGGTGGTAGTGATCACTTACCATCAGATAACCCACTTGCTTGTTTGCCTTCCTATTTCATAAAAAAAGTAAACAAATAAAACAAAGAATTATTCGCCATTCAGCAGGACTTGTATCTGTGTCCTTGGTTTTCTGTACTTCATAAATACCCATGTAATTAAGTTAGATGTAAGCTTTACACTGAACACGATGACACGGAGCAGTCCTAAACAAACAGATCGCCCGAAAACAGCAGTAATACACGGATTGACAATTTGATTGCGTGAAATTAATAAACGAGTAAAGTATCTCTCAATTTGATGTAACTGACAATGTAAACTCGTATGTTTAGAATTTGAAACGGAATGTTGGCCTATTTAACCCATTTGATCTTTTAAGTGTTTTTTTATAAAACAACTTTTCTTATACATATAAAAGGAACAATAGACAACCAGGGTGGCCACATTATGGGACACGCATTATGGCACATTTACAACAACAGAGGAATAGCAAATGCGCTGCCAGCTTTTAAGTAAGAAGTCTATTAACGACATTCTTAAAACCTCTCATATCACATTGCCATCGAAATAGCGCGATGGGAAGCTCATTCCATAACCATAGCAGCGGGTGGTAGGTCCTTGTGCAAGGTCCGTCCGGATCGCTACCACCATCTTGCTCGCTAACCCTGCCGCTAAGCAGCAATGATATATGCATTGTTGTGTTCGGCGTAGAGAGCAAGACATCCGGTGCAATTACTGGCACAAGAGGTATTCCATCTTAGCCGTTTAGGTTGGCGACGCATCTGCAATCCCTTTGTTGTTGAGGGTGTCTATGGGCGGTGGTGATCACTTACCACCAGGTGACTGTAATTTGACATGCAATGCAATTTATAATGTAACTTTATATTGACTGAATAAACAAAACTAAACTAAACTAAACTCACTTGCTCGTTCGCCTCCTTATGTTGAATAAAAATAGAAAAACCATAGTACGCAGCAAAAACCATCTCAGGAACCTTTAACTTTTGTACGAGAGAATCTTAGGACTGCTAGCGATGATAGAAATGTGACGCAGGTTGGTGCCTGATCAAACGGTTCTTTCAAAAGGCATAAACCGTCTACAAACAGTCAACAATCCGAACTTACAAGTTTGGGATCATTTACAATTCGATTAGCCTTCGTTGAATGCGTCAAAAGGATCGACCTGATGAGGGTGCACTGGCCCAGAGATGTAATTAATTTGAGCTTTGGCTAAGAATAAAGTACTGCTTAGATCAGTTTGTTAAACCTAGTATTTTTAAAACCGGCTTGGCGTTGCTCCCAAAATAACTTCAAAACTACTCATATGAATCCTATTAATTTTCTATTAATTCTAATATTATCATTTTATAACAAATTATTGATATGCAGGATGAATAGCGTGGGCCACAGAATATAGCCTTGTGGTACAGCAGCATTAATGAGTTCAGTATCAGAAGAGCATTTGTCTACATCGATTCTTATCAACGCTTCAATAAAAAACTGGCTACCTAGTTTCATGACTCTTCTGGTACATCATGAGAAATGGAATTGGATGGAATGAGCAATGGAAATTTCGACAAATGTGCCCCATGCTGGACCCGATCAAATTTTATTGGGGTGTTAGTCTCAATTCACAGATAGAGGCTTATCTTTGCTCTCAACGGCAGTAGCCCAGCAGAGTGTCAAGTACAAGATGACCAGCCAAACCACCATGGTGAAAACCATATTAATTTGGTGTAAAATCCGTCACTAAACGAAGAATGAAGCAAATATAAAGTTCGGATTTGAATAAATGTCATTGGTATTTAAACGTTGTTACGAATAAAATGTCATAATTAAGATTCAAATATAAGGTATTCAAGAAAACCTATTAATTGAAATTTCAGCAAAACCTCTAGGTGTTTCTATTCAGAAACACCCAAGTGATTCAACGGACGTGCTCTCTAAAAATAAGTAATGAATAGAATACCCAAACGCTTTTCTTCCCACTTTTTCCAGGCAGAACAATCGGAATAGTTTGGACGCAATTTCAGTATTCAGAAACGGTCATAAATAAGAGAACGTGAGGAAGTTTTCATTGTCTATACCGTGTAAGGGGAATAATATAATACTAATTTATTTATACCTCGAGTAGCCTTGTTGTTTACGAAAACTCCAAGTTTTGAGCCCTATCCTGTATTAATTCGTTATTTACTTTAACGAAAGCTTGCGTTCCAAGTACGGCCCTTAAGAGCAATTTGAATTATTAAACCGTCCCGAAAATAAAGTTTTGTATTTTGTCTTCTGCTTTATTTTGTTTTTAAGGTATTTTAAAAATACATTTTGAAGTGTTCTATCGGCTTAAGACTGATTTCTTTTGCGGAAAGAAACCATTAGGTATTTTAATATTGCCGATGGTCCCTATCGTTATTAAAATAATGTAAGACTTGAGCATGGGTATTCAAGATTTTTGTTTACGAGTTACAAATGACGCTTACTAGGTACAATCTAATCAATAAACCAGCCAACCAGGTCAGCCTACCTACCAAAATTTATAATTTCTATTTTAACATAGATTAGATTACGCTTGTAATCAAAATAACGTACACAAAAGTTTCGTGCAGTAAGATCTTCCATTGAGCAGTTTTGTAAGCGTGGCGTCGACCCCCTGCGCGCGGAGGTAGTTTACTGACTTTGACAATCCGACATGCGTACACACGTAGTACCTTTGAAGAGGGGGAGCAATGTTATACTCCTTAAAAGGCAATCCCTTTACGGAGTATAACTTGTTGTTTACCATTAATGTTATATTAAGAACAAAGTAGTATTACGTGCTCGAATTTACCGCATAAATTAATGTTCGAACATGTTGTGACCTTCCTCCAGTTTCCGAAATCAATGCGCATAAATAATAGACACTATGTTCAACTTAGTCGATGTACGCAGTTACAGGTACAAGTAATAGCTGTTTATACAGTCGCCCCTAGGGATATGTTTAAAATTATCATCACCTCGTCATATTAACAATAAGATAACAGCTGTATTAAAATGTTAATGTATTTGTGGTGTCGATTGTACAGGGCGACGCCTTGTATGTCGCGCCACAAATTCCATTATTTAATATAATTTAACATGACATTAATGTCAGTCCCTTCCCATTAGTGATCGTAAACTGTATCTAGTTTATGTTGTACGAGCGAGACCGACATGCGATAGGGGAGACAGTCACGATACCAAATAATTTGTACTTATTTCAGCGTACAGTATGAAATATACAAATTTTATAAACGTGTTGTTAAATAAGGAGCTTATTCGGTTCAGACTTTTGTCGTTAAACATGATTTTATTGTCTGACTTCGCTTTGATTTGATAACGGATAACTAGCAACAAGACTTTAATTCGTCGTTTGTTTTTTAATTCAAATATAAATATAACTTGATGTTCTGATGAATGTTAGGCACCCATGTAAAGTGTTAGTAAATGAAATAAAGAGCTTTTTTCAGAGTAGATAAAATCATTTGAAAGTAATTAAGATCAGTAAATGATAACATACGTTTTAAATTCTGTTATTTTTGCACTAACTCTCTATTACAAAGCACCTGCGACATGACGTGGTTAATTCTTTGCCAAAGCCTAACCCAATTTTTTTCTCAACGCAAAGAAAAGCAGCAGATATATTTATATGCACACAATCACGGCATAAAAGTAACTCTGAATGTTTTTCGCTTTGTTAGAATCCACGCATCCATGATTTCAGGATCGCTCTCACTAAAGACAGCGGAAATTGCCAAAAGGGCTTCGTCAAATACCTTATCGGATGTTGAAAAAAAAAGATAAAGCCAATTCTTCCTTTATCTTTGAGTCGCGACAGCTCCGAGAGGTGGAACTCCTGATCTGTCTGTCAATAAATCGGAGATGTCAACTGTATATACGTACCTAGGAGGTGCGGTAGATGTAATCGCTCGTACCTGTTTAAAACGAACCATTCTTTATTTATTTTGCAGTATATTTTAATAGTCGCAGCCGTCAAACGTTTAAACCGACCGCCTCTAAAACAGGGCTTGCGTCTTAGAGTCTTTCAGAGTTAATGCGTGGATTTGCATTTATAATGTAACACGCGCTTTTGGGGTAGAAAAACCGACGAGAGGATATTAGCTAACATTTGTGTAGGAACTTAATGATGAATATGATGTCTGCGTGGCAACTTCGGCGAAGTCATTACGAATTGAGACCCTTAGGCAGCTGTGGGACCCAAAAAAATAATAAACTCATTTATTTTAAGAAATGAATTTCATTTAAATAGTAACACATTCAGAGCTATGAACTCACTAGGTGAGTTCTCTGTTCGTAAAGGATTTTCGCTACAAAGCGGGAAATGCTTGCTACGAGTTACGAGTGTAGCAAGTAGCACTACGTGACGGTTAATATGAATTATAATACTCGACACACAATTAATTACGCTATCGATTATTTTATTTTACATACAAACAAAGTATTAGGTTTATTCAGTCAATGTATACTAAAGAATCGTATTACGTAATGTTTTTTTTTCGCTTTTTATATTTTCAAAACTGAAATTATTCTTTTTGTTCTTGCTAGCAAAATAAAGTTTAAATTCTGTGTAAATTATTTAGCGTTTACATATGACTGGAACCGTAGCTTTATATTAATCTGTTTTTAATAATTTATTGTTCAGTATAAATATTTACGTAAAACATGAAATTTAATATTACTAATGACTTCGTAGACGGGGCGAGCATTTTCAATTAAAGTTTCACCTTAATTTAATATTTTTTAATAAAATTAAAAACGTGCTTGCTCTGTTCACCGCTACGGTTATAAAATTTTCTCGTACACGTGTATTTTTATATATTAAAAAAGTTTGGATAAACAGTGAAATATTTTTGTACAATGTGGGAATGAAAATGTATCCGACATCCTTTTGCGGCCCTGAGACGTGCATTATGCATTATTAAAACAGTAAGCGTAATGTATACGTGAATAAATAAAAATGAATAATAATTATGCAGTGGAAAGGTTTTTATTTACATTGTAGTATCATATCATGATGGTTATTTGCATTGCAGTACCAGGTAATTAGAGCTATTAAAATAAACCACGGATTCTGAATTATTTCACAGAAAAATAATGAAAATAAGGTAAATTTCAATTTAGAAAGAGTATTTTATGAAACATTGCACTTAACAAGGCAATAAAATGTTGAATTAAAATTAACAATACTTGAAGGAGCACTTAGATGTTAATTAGCTGCCATTCTACTAATTACTGTTCTTCCTTGTTCCAACCGTCTCGGATTTAAACTTTTTCGACTAGTATTACACCTTCATTTAAATAATTAATATAACGAATTGTTTAACCTATGTATGCGTAACGCAATGACTTGAGTTTGTTACATTTTTAACTACTTTGTCAAAGTAACGTTATAAACAAATCGTAAGAAGTCATTTACTATTTCACTTATTATGTTAATTTGACACAGTTCTAGGGCCATGGTTTTATTTTGTTGACGTGACGATAACATTTTTTAGTGCTAAGTTAAAAAACTGATAACATAACTAAATAGAACCAGTAAAGGTCTTGACATTATTTTAATTGGTCACACTTTTTTTCCGTTGCATACAATAGGCATGTAAATTCATTTGAGAATTTAATATTTTATCAGGTTTTTTGAGAAATGTTAAAGTAAAGTCGGTCACAATTTTACAAGGTACTATTATTGTATTTTAAGTTATTTATTGCCACTTTATCGCAAAAAATACTCGAACCACAAAAATAAAACTTTTTCTCAAAATTTGTTGATATTAATTAAATTTTTATGTAGAAACTTAGTGAAGCCACAGTTTGTACAAAGTAGTTCAGAGTCTAGTTGGTGTGTCTTGCGTATGGAATGTGTGATTTTTTTATGAAATGCCTAAGATAAGAATAAATTCCACTAAATACTAGCAGTAGGTATCATCTCAAGTTCTACAGTAAGTATCTATATCTCAGCGGACTCCCCAATTAATACGGCCCATTGCTCATGAAAAATTATGGCGTTAATTATAACAAAAAATATTCTCCTCCACCTGGATAATTACTTCTGACGAAACTAACAATCTCCAGGGAAGGAGGGAAGGTTTCATTGAAACGTCAGAGGAAATTGATGGGCTCGCGAGCCGTGACCAATATAGTCGAAGGGGTGAAGCCGCGTCAGCCCAGTCAGTCGAACGACCGGAGTCATAGTGGCCACACGTTCGCCCTCACTACCCGGCCTCAACCACGCGGCTGACAGCTGACCACGTGACCCGACATGTGTGTTTTGGTTACCGTGCTGTTGACATTTCATGAATTGTTAATGGATTCTGTGACTTGTTGAGCGTTCGCGGGATGCCAGTGTTTTGTTTTGACACGGTACTTTAACGTGCTTTTAAAACTTTACAGTGAAGTTTTGAAGGATGTATAGGTCGACGATCGCGATTATCGTCGCGTTCCTCATCCTCCCCGGCCCTTCGAGCATCTACTCGGATAATTTAGGTCGGTGTTAGAGTTATTGCTGTTATAATCACGTCGCGTTTCACAGTTTAATACGTGTTTATTTTAAAGGATTTGCTTAAGCCTCGTGCTTGGATATGTGGAGCAAGTAGTGTATAATCATTCATGAATACATTATACTAATAATTATTCGCAAGTATGAGCAAATATGAACGTTTGGCACAAAATCGTCTCAAATCTAATTTAGGGTTTGTTGTTTGTTGTGTATGAGTGTTATCTTAAGCATTAGGTATTATGCTTATTTAAGTATGATATTGGTAAGATATATATATGTATATATAATAGCGTTTAGTACTGTCAAAATTATGTTTTGACATTGTTAATGTTTTGTAACCATGGAGCAATAAATATATACTCGTATTATAATTATGATAATTTAATGAAAATATTTTAGTTTACTAGTTAGGCTAACTGGAGCCACTATGACATTTCAAGGTTTTGCCTATCTGAGTATAAGATGTATCCTATTCAAAGTTATCGTCTTATTTTTGTACACATTTAGAAATAGTCTTTTAAGTTTGTATATCATATTTTAAGAACTAATACTCTTGTCATTGGAATAATCGCAATTTCTCATTTTCTTTTGTCACCTTATATTACGTATGTTTTTATATCTTAGTATGAACATCAAGAATCTGTTTTAATATGTTTGTATCGAACAACACTTTTCTAGCTATCTTCTCACCATTGCACTTTTGAAGTATGGTGCTTATATATATATATATATAACGTACTTTTAATAGTTCTAGATTACTAAATATTATTTATTTCGTGTTTATTCCGTGTATGAAAAACTCGTCTTCTTGATTGGACTAAAGCTTTTATTAAACTTAATATAGGTAAAGTTGATGGGCAACCACCGCGCCTCAAAATCATTAAAAGTATTGAAATTTAAGCTGTAATCGTTGCTATATAACGCAGATTTTACGACGCAGTGTAAAATCACCTTGGATCCATTTTGCTTTATGTCCAAATATGGGCTTTACGATGCAGCAATTAAAATCTAAATTTCATTGCTTTATTCAGAGGTAAGGAACTATTTTGGTATAATTTGCCGAGCGTTTGAGCCGTGGTCATCACTTTACACGTAATTCTGGTCAGAGGGTTGATGTTAAACGTAAATCAATTGCTAAGAACGGAAGTTGTGTCTGAACCGGAAACTACTTTTGAACTATTTAAAAAAAGGAGGGTCACGCACTACTTTTTATCACTTTTTACACAGTTTTGGATGATTGTTTGTTAAGTATACATATAACTTCCGGAATACTGTATTTCACTACAATAGCCAAAATATGCTTGGTGATAATCAAATATGTTTCGTAATTTTTGTTGAATCCCTACCGGCAATGCCTCATAACATTATACACATCAATGGCTATAAAGGTGTCACTTTTTAGATTGTAGAGCTTGTTTTTCTCTTTTCAGTTATTAATTTTGACGCAGGCGGGTTTTTGTTTTTATTAAATGAATACTATTTTATGTAGCGTCACTGCCCTGTGCTATTGCTGTAAATTTTGACAGTTTTCTAACCTTCTCCACAGATACAAAATAGTACAAGTATAGAAGTCTCACTTCGAACAAAAACGGAGTTTAGGTATAAGAAGAGTGCTACTATTATGCCTCCCTGTTTATCGTATAACTCGTATTCATTCGCACGCGCGGCAACTCAATTGCGGCGTGTCTACAAAAGAGACGCACCGATGTACCTGTAAATACTCGAAGTACGCCGCGCCTGCCTATTCATTATTTTGCTTTTATGACAGTAGTTTGTGTACAGCTAGTGACAAGCAGGTACAGACAGCAACAAACTTAGCCGACCATTAAAGAGGGAACTGAGAGAAATTGTCTATGCTCGAAAGGGAAACATATATCGACTTCATTGTGCATACTATGTGTCTCCCTTTCGGGAAATGACATTTTCTTGCAGTTCCGTCTCTAATGGTGATTTCTATGTGTCTTCGATTGTACGTATATTGATGAATCAAACGAGTCATGATAAGCAACTATCCGGTTTCGATTCACATCCTTAAATAAATAAAGGTTGGTCATGACCATTGCTAACGAGCGTGACTTTACGAATTTGTACGCCAATTTGTGAATGCTCGTTACTCGTGAATGCCTGTAGAGACTGTGCTTTTGAAAACTTTGTTTGCAAGAAATCCGTGTATCAACGTTTCTCTAGCGTTTGTCTGGGGCAAGCAACGAGTAATTAGTGACCGTTCCCTGTGCCATCCGTATTCTGCTCGTGACAAGTACAACACTGCAATTCAGTTTAATTTCGGGGTTAAACTTCGAGCAGATTTGCCGTCTAGAAGTAACCTTAAATACAGTGTCAAGTTTATGACATGTACGACTAATAAGTCTTTCTTAAAACAATATATTTTTTATTTATTTATATATTTAAATCTGTGTGTCGACAGCAAAATTAGTAAGGTTTTAAATTTAATTGTAAACGAATACTGGCTTTCAAAAGTGGCATGGGATGCCAGGTGTTAGCAATTCCACGACTAAACAAAACAAAGACACGACAAAAAAAGCGTCGAATTGAATTCCTTCTTCAATTTTTTAAAAGTCATTTATAGCACGTTGGAGTGTGGCGTGCCCGGTATTTCGGGTAGTGAGGTCATTGCATCGCAGTTAAAACAGACCTTGAGAAAGTTATGTAAGTCGTTGAGAAGTTCTATTTTTACAGTCATAATGTATTTATTAAAGACGATAGTTTGGAGTTAGAGTAAGTTACAGCAAGATTAATTATTAGTTAGCCCATTAGTGAGTTGATGAGCTGTGAAAATTGTACTTATACAAAAAGCGGTTGGTTAGTTATTGATTTAGGAGAAAAAAGTTTTTACTGAGTTCGCCAGACAATGGGTTTTAATTCAGTTTAAGTCAGCTGATAATGCAGAAGAAAATAATTTCGGGGGTAGGATTTTTTAAAATTAAGTAACACAACAGAATAAGTTCTCTATTACACTCTGTGTACCGTCTACGATAATTATAATGCTACGCCGTAGCACTGTAGCGTCTTGGATTCGTAGCACGTGACCCGCGCAAGATTGTTCTATTGAAGACAGAATTTAGGTACGAAATTAAGGGAAATTTTTGCTAACATTTTTGCGGGTAGGAGAACCTTGTATAAGATTTGTCCAGATCTCTACCATCAACTTGCTTACTAATTCAGCCTGTAAGGAGTAGTACTTGCACTGTTGTATTCCGGCGTGGCGAAATTACTAACACAAGAGGTATTTCATCTTAAACTTCTGGGTATTGCGGGTGTCTCTGGTCGGTGGTGATCACTTAACATCAGTTGATCCATTTGCTTGTTTGCCTACCTTTTTCATAAAAACAACACAATGGAGCACATAAAGTGGGCTTCATGCTACAAATATACGTAACTGCACGTTGCACGAATTTTTACAACGCTTTGCAAGTTGCTACCCGGGCTTCTCTTTCTGACTAACCCAGTAAGAAAGAGACGCATGAGTTACGTACGGCCTGTGGTATAGATATAGAATCGATCTATGTGCAATGAGAGCCGCAGCATTTACCCCTAAGTTGAATAACGTGGAAGAATATTTTTTTAATGAAAATTTCGTGCCGTGATTGAATATAATATTTATGTAAGTTATACTTCTAGGAATACTTGGGTGACGATGTTTTAAGGAAAAATGTAATTTTTGATCGCTTGGAGAGCGTCAATAAATCAAAAATTTATTATTACTAAAACAGTTTATTGCTCAGGACGGACTTCTACTTTAGACAACGACTCTTTTCGAATTGTACAAGGGAAGACAAATTGAACAACACGCAGAGAATGGTAAAAAGACTCTGAAAATAATTAAATCGCAATGTTTTAAACTTTGGTTTAGGAGCTCGTTTAGTTAGCTTGTACATATTTTGCACTACGAGCCAATAAACCGTTTATATCAACAGATACATGACAGAAATACTTTGTACATAGACGTCTGTCTCAGTTTCTGATATCTGCATTCCCAGGACAAGCGATTAACAAGCAAAATTAATTGAATCCTCGTAAAACAAATGCCGTGCACAAACAAGCCCACACGCATTGTAAGTCCAAATTCAGACGGCATTGACTTACGAACAATTCCAAAGATACGCCTTTGATGTCATACGTTTTGCCGTTGATGTCATATCTACATTTGCTTAAGGGCTCGGTGGACAATGGTATCGCTAATTGATGAATATCATATAAGCGTGTAGGGTCACGCACGGGCCGGGGCCTCGCCCTCGTATATTAATTAAAAACGTGACAAACTCGAATCGAGCGGCGTGACCGACTCGCGTTAGGGACAACCCTAACTAAATTTTACTTTCAACGTTTGCGAGTACAAAGTTATCTTTGACCCAGTTTTTGACGAACCCGTGTAGTGTATCACATAGGTCAGGAAGGATAATAATATTGTAATAAAATCACTACTTTCAGACATAGTCCATAAATATGTCAGTATAGAAGGTATTTAACCTATGTTAGAGAACCTTACTTACATTGTCCATGTGTAGGGAGTTCTAGTGCTTCATTAAGACATAGCCAGGAGTGGTCCAGACCAATTACAGGAGGCTGAGTCCAGGTGTAAATTTATGTTTTTTAATTCCTGTCTTTTACTACTGACACAGCTTAAAAGATTTAATACGATGAAAAGCAGTCGTAGAATATGCACTAGCTTTAATAAGGATAAATACTATGGGAAAAATTAAATAGACACATGCGAAAGGAACGAACTTGGCTTTTAGTATCATCAATAATTTAGGTTAATATTATTTGGTGAAGATTTTTGTTAGTCAAATCATTACGTCTACTGCGACAATTATCACAGTACACACTATATTTTTAATGTAAACACAATGTGAAAATGAAAGATCTGTTGTCGGAAATGATTAGTTTTATGAACCACTTGTCGCAAACTACAGTAAAAAGTGGAGTACAAAATTGCGAAACGTCCAGGCACTTAGTTTGTAATGTTTTTCTTTTACCAACAATTCCATTGAACTTCAACCTGCACTACAACGCAAAAACTAATGCCGCAACAAAGTTCAGGCTAGTTCAGGCTTTAGTCGAAGTAATTGTTGGCTGTACTGTACAAGGCTACTGTAAATTGGAGCGCCGTCAAAGCCTTGCAACCAGCTTGCAACTCGTTTTATCGTAAAGGTAAGCGTAGCGTAATCCTTTGTCTATGGGCAAAGGACACGTGTTTGTAAACGGAGGACGCGGCTTGCTGCGGGCTCGTTTGCTGCAAAGAATCGTGGATCTCCACGGAAAGGAGAAAAAACTACGAAATTAATTTCATTCACGGATCTGAACCTTTTCTTTGCGATAATAGGAGACCGTTATAGATCCGATATAGTTCATAATACTGAATGTCTTTTGATCGTAATAGGACCAAAAATAAGCCATCCAGCCGTCATATTCGACGATGCTTTGCTCATATGAAACAATACAATACAGAAAAATACATAATAAAATACAAGTTATAGGTCAGCACATAAATAAGCAATGAGAATAAGAGTAATTTTTTGTTTGTGAAATATTCGTAACTCACAAAAAGGTCTATTCTATTACAGATTCTCAGTGATCTTCCTTTCTGGCGTACAAACACTTTACTTAGATCTAAACGTTTTACTAAATACTATCAATGAGAACATAATTATGATAATAAATACAGATAAATAGTCTTTTTTATAAACTTTGTTTATGGAACAATCATTTTTGTGTCCATGATAAATGACTTAATAATAAAACCTGTTAAAAAATGAACAATCATTTATTAAATTTTGTAACCGAAATTTTCTTTCGTTTTTTATTTGAAATGTTTTTTTCTTTGTGTTGTCATTACAATTTTATTCATTTATTGTTTAACATTAAATATATATCAATATGGATATAGTTTACACGGTTAAAATAATCGGTTGTTTTTACCGTGTAAACTATATCCATATTGATATATATTCCCACCCATTATTATATATTATCCCATTAAAGAGAGAACTGAAAGAAAATAAATATATCAACTTCATTGTGCAAGTTATATGCCTATATCTGATTCGAAATCAGATTCTCTTTGGGAGTGTAGGTTCGGATCCTACCGACTGCGCCATGTAAAGGTGTAAGGGACACCGCGAACTAGAGAAGAGTTTCAAGCAGTGATTGAACTTAGTTTTGATGTAGGTAGAACATCATAATATTAGTCTACCTACATATATAATATATTACATATTATATAATATGACACCCTTTCCAAAAATTACACCATCTCTCAGTTTCGACTTTAATGGTCACTTATGTGTCTTTGACTGTGCACAAACAGTTATGCATACTAACAACGAAAATCAAAACCAAATTGAAAATTTTACAATTAGGCCATAATAATATAGGCTCTTTTACATGACTGAATCTACTAGCGCTTAGGAGAATGTAAGATTCTGCTGAGAAGAGATACTCAGCAGATTATTATTTTTTCATCTCTTTTCAAAACAAGATTAAGTACAGAGCAATATACATAACCAATTATAAAAAAAATGCTTAAAAAATACGAACCAAGTAAAACATGACAATATTACTTATAACATATGAATAATTTCACTCCAGTTGGAAGATTCGATACAGAACTAAATAGTCTTGCATCGAGTCGAGCATATGCATTGAAATTGCTGCCAAGTTTTCATTTAAACTTCATAATTGCATTCAACCAACTCGCAGTCTTAGCGTACATGCTTGATTACTACGGTCTATGTTTGCATATAATTAAGTTTCTTTTCATTCCGTATGGAATACAATTTGCAAATCGCACTGAAAGCATTCCCGCTTTTATCCAAATTGCGAACGTTCCGTTCACTTATCACTGTACGAGAATTGTCAGGAAATGTATTTCAACATCCAGGCGTATTTTTATGTTATTTGATGATGATATACAGTTTCGGTTTCACTTGTTTATTCGAAAAAGTATTTCATAAGTTATACTTAAGACATTATGTATTTTACAAGACTTTGTTAGGTGTATGGAACGCTACACGAATCACGTCTCTCGACATGCTATTGGCCGATTTATATTTACTTTAATTCAATAATAAAACATATACTATAATTCCGTAAGATGCAGTATCATCAAAGTTGTAACATCCGAATCTCCCTCAACGATAATGGAGATTTTGTTTATTTAACCCGAATTTCCCGAAACGTGCTTGTTTCTTAACGTTGGCGTTGCCCCTGAAAGTTCTCAAACGGAATTGAATGACTTTAATGATGCGATGCTATATTTTGCTTTCAGAGAAACTCAGCTACTCTTAATATTCAACGTTTCTTTTGTACTTGAGAGCAATATCACGATGACCAGCATAAAAAATGTTTTTTTTTATCCGTTAATATGTAGTATGTATTCCATAGTAGCCCTTTTGATAGAGTTGCATTAAAGGCAAGGCGCCAATGAAACGTTTACTCAACGACGACCGGATAGCCTAGTGGTTAGTGACCCTGACTATGAAGCTTGAGGTTCCGGGTTCGATTTCCGGGAGGGGCTCTTTGTGTGATGAATATTAATGTTTGTACCCGAGTCTTGGATGTTACATGTATTTAAGTACTATATACTTATCTATATAAGTATGTATATCCGTTGTCTGGGACCCATAGTACAAGCTTTGCTTAGTTTGGGACTAGGTCAACTGGTGTGAATTGTCCCAAGATATTTATTTATTTATATATTTAAAGGTGAGCAACGGATCAGCGATTCTTTTGGGACCACCATATGCATTTGTTTCTATTTCATAAAAAAAATCTGCGCATAAATCTGTGGAAATTTCGGTTCTAAATAAATATGCATATGGGACGGTTTTTCATTACGGTAATGCTTCGCGTGAAGTTGCCAGCCTAGAACTCGTTTTTTTAAATTTCCTGTGGGAGCTTTGACTGGATTTAATGTGCATTAAAGACCAAAAAACCAGCAACTTAGCAACGATTATTTTAGGCTGCTGTTTCCTATAAGCAGCGGTGATTACTTCCCGTCGGATGAACAGAATGCTAGTTTTCCTCGCTTTTCCATAAAAGACGAAATTCTGAAATATACATTTTTTAATAAAAAATAACTTTCATGTTTCGAATAAAATTATCGTTAGCAGGATTACTTTAATGAAGTGACCTAATTCACAACATTAAAACCTAGTACACGTTTTTAGTCACTCCTTTCTTAATTTATTTAGTTCAAAAGTTGGCATTGCTCATTAAAAAAATTAATAAATTCATTCTCTTTGTCAGGTTACCTATCATGAATCTTCTCGATACTCGTCAACTCGCTATGTAAATAAGTACGTCTCGTTCTGACTATCCCAGCAAGACAGAGACGCTTTGAGTTACGTAGCGAGTTAAGACTTTATGTATCCAGCGCTCTCCATACAAATCTTAACCCTATACCCATAGATTTTTGGTTTGTTGCCATTATGCCTTAGAACTAGGTCTGTAATAATTTTTTTAAATATTCCATATAATTTTATAAATATTGACGCCTTTTAGGGTTCCGTACCTCAAAAGAAAAAACGGAACCCTTATACGATTACTTTGTTGTCCCTCTGTCTGTGTGTCCATTTTTTGTTATGAAACTCCAATAAAGCAAATATTGTCCAACCTATGAACAATATTAAAAAATTTAAAACATACAAACATAGTTTTAAGGCATAATGACAACATACCAAAAAACCATGGCTATAGGTTAGGGTTTAGAGGGTGGAAAACAGTACGCCGTTTATATGGGGGGCGTTTTTTAAGGCAGGGTTCACACTCCTCTTAAGGCTGGGTTCACAGTTGTCATAACGCGAGCCGAGAAGGTTCGAGCTAGGTGCACAGGTAGGTGAGCATATTGAACCTTAGTTTATATTTTAGGAACGATTCCCATACCGTCGAGTCCCACAACCTTCGTGTGGAATTTAATTTGCCCTCACGTAGTTTATTACATTTTTCGCTGGACATTTGGTACTAAGACATTAGGTACTCTGGGTAGGTTTTAAAATGAACTCCAAAGCAAGAGAGATAAAAAGTCCTCATTCTCTTTATTCATTTTCTATAAGAGTAGATTGAAAGGTTACTAAATAAAGACTTGGTATAAGAAAAAAAATATATAGCGTCATCACCTTTTTTCTTTAACTTATGAATAAATCTATCTTCTATCTTTGAACAATTCATACCAATTGACGTAGTCCCAAATTAAGCAACTAAAGCAGTTGCTATGGGAACTAGACAACGGATATACATACTTACTTATATATAAATTAAATAAATGCCTTTTATTTATTGATATTTATTTTATAAAACAAATGATGACGAAAGAGCATGTGTTTACGGAGGCGATGGTAAACAATAGAAAATACATATTACGAGTATTCTAAAAATCATCCGCACAACTGAAACCATTCGTGTTCGTTCAAACGTTTTTTTAACGCTATTAGCTAACCGCTTGCTGTGGGATTTTGAAATATGAAAAAAGATTGTGAACGTTTCAAACAACATAATTATTTTCAATGCATATTAAATCTCTCGAACACCAAAATATGCAAAATAATAATATTTTTAATTAGTTTTATCGCACTAAGTTATAAAAACCTAAATAATGTGTTGTACGTATGACGCTAAAAAAATACTGATTAGATACGCAAATATTGCATATATTATAATTATCTAAATGTTTGAAGATAGGTCGTGTTATAATGTGACATTGAGTTCAAATAACCAAATAAATGTACACCTAAATATATATATAATAATTTATCAATTTAGTTTAACAAGTTTGCATTATAGCGACTACGAATAACCCTAGTATCTTATATAGATTTATTCCTAAAAATGGTCAATTGTGCTATTAAAAATATTGAAAATTGAAAAAGGTAGAAATCTAAAATTTAATGACTTAGCAGCCAGCGTTATGCATTATGCTGCCCCCTTGTATAGAAAATGGAAAAAACCAGCGTTCATGATGTCCCCTATTGAAGGACAGCTCGTGCTATGGGCAACCATTAGGGGGTCGGTTAGTCAAAAGAGTTTTTTACACGTTTTTTTAAGACTCCATGAATGGCACTTAAGTCCACTATTCGTATAATCTCGTAATCAGTTCACAAAATTTTCTAGCGGAGCAATGACCGGTGGCAAATAAATGTGAGCTATACTTGAGTGTTGATCAAAATTAGAGTTTCAAGTCCCTAGTAATACGATTTGGAATGTCAATAAGAATGTAGATACTGAATCCAATTGAACTATAATAATAAAGGTATTTTTGCTACTTTTCACTCCACTCGACTGGATGAGAAGGGTCAATGTAATTGACCTTTTTGTTATTTTTCACTTCTTATCTTAGCATTAGTTAAAGCTTTAGCAATGCCAGTCAATGCGACGTCACTGATAACTAATACTATTCATCATCATATCAGCTAATGGACGTCCACTGCTGGGTATAGGCCTTCCCCGAAGATCTTAAAGAAGATGGGTCTTGTGCTATACGCATCCAACGGTTTTCGGCGATCCTCCCCAGATTGTCGGTCCAACTGTGGACGTGGTGACTATTATGTGTCGAATTTTATGTCAAATAAATGTTTTTTCTTTTTTTTTAAATAAGTATCATTGTTTATTTCAAACCATTACTGTTTGGCTTAAGAGAAAAAACATTTTACGACTAAATCGAGCACCCGTTACGCGAAACAAATTGAGGGTTTAAAATAAAACCAGCTATATTCTTACTGGCGGCATTATATTGGCGACTAAAGTTAACCAATAAATGTTTATCGAGGACTTTATGCTTGTTGCGTTATATTTTGAGCTTCTTTTCAAGACTTGGTTACGGTGAAGAGGTTTTAACAGACAAGAGGTTGTTGATCCTTCAACTCTCCGTGGAAATTAATTTGGAATGAGTACTTTAAACTTAACCTGATTCTTTAAGATGAAGTAGAAATAAGCCTGCTAACTAAATAAATTAAGAAAGGTGTGACTAAATATGTGTACTGTGCTTCAAAGTTGTGAATTAGGTAAAAAACTATAAGGGTAGGGTATATTTACTATTTAAAAGAAACTGGCTAAGTGAAAGTTGGAATCGCGTTCCGAAGGTCCCGTACCTCGTAATTTAGGGTTAAGTAAACAAAAATAATCCGTCAAAGAAGCGTAGAACTAAGTTTGCTTATGAATGATTCTTAATGATTTCTAAAAACTGTGCTAAGTAGGAAATTTCTACTATTAATTTGTATAGGATTAGCAATGGTTATGGATATGTGAAAGCCATGAAAAACGCTGAAGCTGATAGGAAAACATCTCTAGTCTAACTTCTTTAGGTAGCGAGGGATGTGTTTGTAAAGTACCAATGAGCCGTTTCAACCAGAGCTGTGCTGATCGAGGCGAGGTAAATGAAGCGATTCTATTGGTTCTTACAAACACATCCCTCGCTACGCATCCTCGCACATCTCTGGTGGAAAAGCAGCCTCAAGTTTTAGTTTTTCTGTCTCTGGTTTCCTCTAACCTTTGACCCTTTCATTTTGTCACAGGTTCCCTTGCCAGTACTCTAAAAGACATGCATCGCAGTGCATGCGACGACGAGTTGGTGTCGCTAGCATGCCCCACTGGCACTGTCATCTACATCCAGGAGGCCAAGTATGGCAAGCCAGCGAACGCGCCAGAACACACATGCTTGGACGACCGGCCCGGTCAGGTCGAAGGTGAAGACTGCTTGTGGCCTAACCCAATGCAGGTTTGTTAAACTTTTTGGATTTAATAGGAAAAGTGTTTTTGTCAAAAAGCTGTTTTTGCTAAATTGTATGATAATTTCAAGGCGATAAGATCGAACTCTCACTAACTTAGAAAGGAAATTGCTTCGATTGAGGCAGGCGCATTTAGCGTGGCTAAATGACTTATCATTTCAAAATCCGAGTTTGTTTGAAACTGTTTTACTAATTTGTAATAATTATACCTTATATTACGCAATTAATGTATAATTATTTATAAATAGCTACTTGAAATTCCACAAACAAAATACAGTGTCGGTAAAAACATTTTTGTACGGTTACAAAATTACTTCAATTGATAAAAAGTCAATTTAGCCACATTAAATAAAAATCTACTATAATTTCAAACTTTTCCGCCACACACGGAGTGATCCACCTTAAAGCACAAGAATCTGCACATCTGTTTTATAGCCGTGAGGCTATCAACCAAATATTATTTGCGGATAGTTAATCCAGAAGAGCCATAAAAATACGAGTTTGTTATTCCAACATTTCAAAAAACCTAGCAGTTGCAAGCTTTGGCATACATAAGCCAGTTAAATATTTAATGCATGCAAAAAAAGACTGCGTTGATTGTGAACGCTAAATATTTTCCGAAAAGCTTTTTTCACATCCAGTGGCCTTACAATTTACCGGCCTCGTTTGAATTTAACCCTCCCTGCGTTTTTGTCAAACTAGTGTCATAAGCAAAGGAGGCACATATATATGAATGTAGTTTTTCTTGTCACTAAAATCAATGACCATGGTTTCTAAGAACAAATCTTTGCATGTCTTATAGTTTAAAACTTGCCCATACTGACTCATCTAAATGGCCCAACCTGTATATTTTTGCATGTGACTATAAAAGATTGAACTGTGTCGGTTTATTTAAAACTAAAATTTTTGAATTTCAATGAGTTACCAGTAGGCGTAGCGTAGAAATGTAATTGGAAGTATCGCAGTCGCTGCCTAGTGGCGATGCATTTTTTATTGCATGTGGCGACTTCAAATTTGAAGTCGCTCTACACGTACTCGTATTTAATCCAAGGCAATTTTTAGACAGCTGAAATAAACCTGGAATCTTCCAAGGTCACATCTCATTTTACCAACCAAACGGTCAATAATATACGTCGTTATCGCGGATGCAACAACGATTTGACAGCTCTGAAAACATGATCTTTCAGTTAGTAGTGTGAAATCATTATTGTCCCGCAGTAATGACGTATGGTCAATAATCATTATCTTCTTTAAAAAGTATAAAACAAAGTCGCTATTCGCTTCAGTCTGTCCTCGTAACTTCGGTCGCTTACTCCTTTTATCTACACACATATCATAAATGCTCTATAATGCGTTCAGAAACCGTAGGCAATGACCAGCATTATAACAACCAATATTATTATGAGAATTTTTCTAATTTGTTTCTTTCTATATTTGTTCAAATTAATTTTTTATTACATTATTTGAATGTGTACTGTCTATAGATATTTAATAGGTACCTAGCACTAGTAGCTAGTAGCAATGCAGGTCATTGCCCTATGGCTTCTGAACCCATCATAGAGTACTTATGATATGTGTGTAGATAAAGTAATGTATGCAACTGTACATAATTAGGTCTTAAAACACTCGTGTGATCCTATTATGAAGCTCGCTAACGCTCGTTTCATAAAACCGCACTCGTGTTTTAAGGCCCCTCATTATGCAACAGTTGCATAAAATACCATTATGTATGTATGTAAATTCTTTATTGTAAAAAAAAACATAAATTACAAAAAGAGATACAGTGATGTACAAACGCGAACTTTTCCCTTTAAGGGATAAGAACTACGCAATGGATATTGATACAGTTTTCATTGTCATTTAGAAATTTTTTCACGGAAGGTTTTTATGCATCTTAATTTTACCCTTGCGAAGCCGGGGCGGGTCGCTAGTTAATAATAAAATATTTCAAAAATATCTTCACAGCAGTACCTAAATAGGTGAAGGTTTTGCGGGTGGTAGGACCTTGTGCAAGGTCCGTCCGGATCGCTACCACCATCTTGCTCGCTAATCCTGCCGCTAAGCAGCATTGCTTGCACTGTTGTGTTCCGGCGTGGAGAGCGCGACAGCCGGTGTGATTACTGGCACAAGAGGTATTCCATCTTAGCCCTCTGGGTTGGCAACGCATCTGCACTCTTTTTGTTGTTGCAGGTGTCTATAGGCGGTGGTGATCACTTACCATCAGATGACCCACTTGCCTTCCTATGTTGTATAAAAAAAAGGTATTATTGAAGTATTCTGACTGGAGGCTGACTCAAGGAAAACTTCCTTAAAGATTCCAGGTTCGCTTTGTGATACCCTTCTAAGTACTTCGTTGACGATAAGATTGGGATTGGGATATAACCTTTTTGAACTAAGTCTATTAGGACGGTTGGCAAGACAGATGAATACACAATGAAATGACCTAAAATAAGTCCTTGTAAGACATTTTGTCCATTTATTTATATAAAAGAGTTCCGTTACCTACTGACTGTATGACAGAGTAACAGACAACGCTCAGCCTAAACTGGTGAAGATGGAAATATTAATTTTGAAGCCAGGGAACTGAGAATTGGTAGTTAGGGTAAATATTATAAAAAAAATATGATTTAAATTTACATTTAGCATTGAATTCGAAAATCCACCCTTAAGGGGTTAAAATAGGTGTTGCCAATCAGACCACCTACAGCTTATTCGTTTAAATGCAACCGAAGATTGTGTACTCCAAAATCGAGGCGGACGAAATTATAGCCAAAAGCTAATTTATTATTGAATTGGACTAACTGACCATAGATGTACATTTCCCCGCCTTCTTATAAACGGGTAGGTAGGTACCTACCACTAATTTACTCTAAACATATTTCGACAAAACGCACGCTTAGTATTAAAGTGACCCATTTCTGAATAATACACGTCCCAAAATATCACCTTAATTAAAAGACATAGGGTTTAATTTTGGGAAATATCATATTCAGAATTGAGTCGCTTTAATTCTAAGGGTGCGAAAATTACTACGTTCAAAACCACGTTTTGCTCGGAGCTGTAAGTTCTGCAGTTGTGCATTAAATATCATCCAAATTAAACAGTTAACTGCTACCTAATGTTGTAGATTTCCATTGGGACTAGCTACGTCTAAACCTACAGACTGTAATAGCTTAGGGTGTGTTATTTTAATAAGCGTTAGCATGCCCCTTGGTTCTCTATCCCTGACAAGTGGGGAATGATGGAAATAAATAATTTTTACGACGCAAAATGTTTATAGATTGACCTGCTTTAAGGATCATAGAGCCTCCTATGGCCTGGAATATACATGCTGCCCATCGTTCCCACACGGACTTGTCCGCAATTCTTTAGTATTTTAAGCATTTTGTGAAGATTTTTTTTATGACAAAAAATAAGTAATTTTTAGTTTAAACGCTTGAGTTATTTTGAAGCCAAAACCTGATTCTCAAACATTGTTCTTTCAGAGTTTTTAAAAACTAGTTTTTAATTGAGTATCAAGCTAGAATTCCTATTTTTAACCTAAGAGTTTAAAGCTTTCAAATATTAAGGAAAATCACTATTAATTTAACAGCGGCTAACCTCCATTTATTTTCCAGTACTCCCTGTTGAAGACAGTGGTGGAAGCATGCCAGAAGAAGCCAAACTGTCAGTTCAGTACTAAACTGATGGCAGGGGTGACCGACCCTTGTCCCCACGCCAGGAAGTTCGTGCGAGTGGCGTTCAAGTGCCGGCCATGTGAGTTTAACCTTACACAAAACGAGGGCTTAATTGCTGGGATACCCGCGGGCCAACGGGTGGGCAGGGGTGGACACGAGTGCCGTACACTGGGGACTGCTTCCTGCCGCGTGATCCGCGTCATGCTCTCTAATCACCCTTAGGTCAGGCTGACCCTGATCCCTCCTGCTGCGCGGGCGTCTTGTCGCAATGTCAATGTCAAGAACCTGCTAGGTGACTTCTCTATTTTTAGCGACTTTTTGCTACAGTGAGAAAACGCTGGTGCGTGAGCGTAGTGTGCCGTGGCATCGAAGTCGTTAAGCGGTTGCTATGTATACCAATCATTGCTGCAATCCAAAGAGGGATGTTATAAGTTTAAAGCTTCATTTTCTTTCTTCTTAACCTAACCTCTTCTAGGTAGTCTGCGGAAAAGATTTTCTAAACTATTTTTTACGGAAACTGGAGAAAAATTTGGCCCATCGATAATTTGACAAAACAACATTAAACGTAAATCAATCCAACGTAAAGAGCTCCCGTTAAAGTTATTTATCTTCTTAGACGACGAGCCTAACGAATTTACCAATATGATCCATATATGGCCATTGCCTTTTTGTTTTTTAACTGCCACCTGCAACTGCCGTCTAGGAGTAATTTTTCAACTGGTAACTTACTCCACTGTGTGGAGTTCTCAATTCAAATCACTTTCTCTCGCAAAGCGACCCAAGTGAGACTTTAATGCCGTTTTCACGCTACAAAGACGTTTTTGAACTGCTGTGGTAGAAATACTAGCTCGAAGACGATTGTCGACTACAATGCCTAAACATGTGTGACCGTAAACGTACAGTATGTATACAACTTGTTCCTCTACTTCTGATGCCTCTCCATTTCCTGACGATTGGTTATCAGCTTTATACATGTCTAGGAGAGTTCTCGGGTGGGAATACGTTTGTGCCATATCCCACCAAGGTATACGGCGTATAGTATAAACGTATTCTCACTCCACGATATGTAGAATTGCTTTTGACTTCTAGCTACTTGATCTAGCTGTATCAAGACGCTATAGTCAATCGTTGTAACGCCATGAAGCTTAGGCAATTTACTAGTCAAACAGAAACGTCCGAGTACCTAAGACAGGTCCTGCTTTGTGACAGGACTCGCCACTAATAATATTTACACTCATCACATCACATATCACACTCTTCTAATAAAGGTATCACGTGTCTTCGGTAAGTCAAATGTGTTGTATGATAAGTACCTATACATATATATGAGTAATGACAGTAAGCAATAAAATCTCTGCCTAGTATAAAACCGGAAGATTCATAAGAATACTGTAGCTCGAGCACGAATATTTTCCTTCTATCGAGTAGTTACGTTATCGTATCGCCATCGAGAAGATTTGTATGAAGATTGGAGCAGCGCCCCCGTGGGCGTAATTAGAACTAAAATTTGGTAGCACGAACTTTGAAGTTCACTTTCGTATCGTCATCGAATAGTAAACGTGAAGTTTGCGTGAAGTATTCGTCACAGAATGTATGGAAGTGGTAGCACGAATATTTTTTCCTTCTATCGAGTAGTTACGTTAACGTATCGCCATCGAGAAGATTTGTATGAGGTTTGGAGCAGCGCCCCCATGGGCGTTTTTGGAACTAAAATTTGATAGCACTAACTTTGACATTCACTTTCGTATCGTCATCGAGTAGTAAACGTGAAGTTTGCGTAAAGTATTTGTCAAAAAGTGGTAGCACGAATATTTTTTTGACGTAAGGTAAAGTAAACTTACGAAGGCTGGCTATCGAGAAACACGCAAACTTTCTCACTGTACTTTTGATGGTGACACAATTTGCGAGAACAAGTTGCGGTTAGTTTTTGGTGTTATTCTTTCAAAATATCACCGGAAAAAATCATAAGATTGCGTAAAAATTCGCATACTAGTGCCTTGCGCTATTATTTTACCTGGGTTTAATCAAATAATCCAGAAATGAAGAACGAGAAACGAGGTAACTAATCTAAGAACATTACTTCTACTTTTTATTTTTTTGAAAGTAAAATAATTAAAATACATTTATAAATAGGTATCTTTCTTTAAAGGGGAATGAGTCAACGAGTTACGATGAGAAAAACAACACATCCTCTGGATATATCAGATGCCAGTGAAATTGCATTTTGTCAGATGCAAATAAAGAGGCATTTGCGTTCCTGTGCGAAGAACTCCGCAACGAAACAAGTTTAAAGTCGAGTAATAGAATTCTCAAGGTATTTTATTTAATAGGTCGGTACATAGTTTTCAATTTGAATAAGGTATGAATATTGAAACAAATTATTTTATGTTATTTGTCTTTATATTGGGTTTTATGTTCCTTGTCGTTCTTGGCTACTAGCTCATACCAGAACAATGTGGGCAGGCATATAATAGAATAGAATAGAATATTTCAAGCTGCATAGGCCCATAGATAAATACCTTAAAGACTAACAATCACATTAGCGTTACTAGTGTCAGCAAATGTTAGAGAAGTGATGGATGTTCTCTGCAGCTCACCCATTGCTGAAACTTTCATAAAGTTCCCTAATACAAGGGCAGAAAGGGATTTGATTAGGCAAGGAAAAGTGTTCCAAGTTGTCTTAGGAGGAGTGTGAACCCAAGCCAAAAAAGCGCTCCCCATACAAACAGTGATAATGGTTCCCACCATCTAAACCCTAACCTATGGCAATGGTTTTTGGTATCATATTATATGGATTATATTTTTGTCATAATGCCTTAGAACTAGGTTTATTTGCATTGGTGCTGAAAATATTGCAATATTTGGTTTGGTGTTTTATACAAAACACAAATGCGTTAATATTTTTGAAACTATTAAGAATATTTAAAAAATCAAAACATACGAACCTAGTTCTAGGGTATAATAATAACATACAAAAAAATCATGGCTATAGGTTAAGGTTTAGAGGGTGGAAAACGTTATCGCAGTTTGTATGGACAGCGCTGGGTTCACACTCCTCTTAAGATTAATTATTTGTAAACTGTGTTCAGTACAAATATTATCTTTTGTGGTAAAAGCATCAACAGTTGCCCATCTCGAGCGCACTTTTTTTCCTAAAAAATATATTTCTCATCTACATTACTAAGTACCATTGAGTACACTGCTGAAGATTTCATTTAACTTTAACTTATATATTATAGATTAAATTTTCTTAGCTTATTCTACCATTATTATTGGTACTACTTATTGCTTGTCTTAATATCAATATTATCTTATCATATTTTACGCAAAATATGGAATATCGGGTGTTTGTGTCTGTATAGATGAATCACACTTCCAAATAAAGGTGTTAAACATTAACTCCTGCTTACTATTGTAGAAAACACTTTCACTCATTGAATATGTAAAAATTGTAAGGACTCCATGTAGTTAATTTATTTTACTTACTAATAGGCACTATCTTAATTGTAAAATAATTGCTTAATTATTAATTTATTAAAAGATTGTGATTTCAGTTTTATTTTTTGTTTTATGCAATATTATTTATTTATTAGGTAGGCAATGCGGGACACAAGAGAACCACTAATGTGTTGTAAGCCCTTAGGCCTCCGGATCGATCACCCACTGTACGAAACGCAGTAGCAAGCTACTACATCACGCTGATGTACTGCGAGTGTGGTACTACCCTGGTCGAACCCGTTCATTTGTACTGCAAATATTTACAGGCTTCACAGTGCGCCTCTACCACTACAAAAACTAACCCCCTGATTCATAAACGTGTGTTGTCTACACAATTGCCCTCGAATGAAAGAGACGAAACATAAGTTACGTTATGTAGTTAAGAGAGGTTGGCAAACTTGTATGGATAAGGTTAATCTTATTTATTACTTAAAAACCTTCCTTAAAAAAGCTCTAAATGAGAGTGATAACCATATCAAAATCCGTTATGTGGTTTAGAAGTAAGGGGTAGGTAAGTTAAAAGGAGCACCTATGTTGGTAAATAAATAAAGGCTTTGTTATTTTATATTTATTCGTTGTTTTTTTATTTAAAATAACTACATATATAATTTTGTATAGTGTTTGCATGGGGCGATATTTCACCCAATAGTGATAGTAGACAATAACTAAAAATACAATTTTTCTTCTTTACTAGTCATCATGCTATTTCTAATCTACTCGCGATCTAACCTGAGCGCTCATCTCACATACAGACTTACATTTTGCATTCATTCATAATCTCAATTATTCACATCTAAGAAACTCGTAATAACATACATCGCCTCTTTCATTAATTCAAGCCATCGATCGAACTCAAAGCTGGAGCTCCATGTCTCTCTGCCGAATCCTCGCTCTTTCCAGCACGACGAACATTTAATCCCTCTCTGAGACTCCTCGCATTCTTCTCAGGTCTTAAAAATTGTTCTTCTGCAGTCAGTCTCCTTCTCACAGTGCCGGATTAGCCACATAGCAAGAGTAGCTAATGCTACGGGCGCCGCGCTCCTACGCCTGTCTGACCGCAATAAAAAATTATTTAATACCCTAAACTTGAGAACCTAAAGCAAACTAAGGGCCTCTTGACAGAATTTGCTACAGGCCCCGCGCTGGCTTAATCCGGCACTGCCTCATAGCCGGGCTGCTCGGTCCGACAGCGGGCTGCTCGGCCCGGCGGCCCGCGGGGCCGGGGGTGCGCAGCCAGGCAGCTGGCTGCTCGGTCTAGCGGCAGGCTGCTCGGCCCGGCGGGGCGCCGCTCGGCGCGGGGCCGGGGGTGCGCAGCCCGGCAGCTGGCTGCTCGGTCTAGCGGCAGGCTGCTCGGCCCGGCGGGGCGCCGCTCGGCGCGGGGCCGGGGGTGCGCAGCCCGGCAGCTGGCTGCTCGGTCTAGCGGCAGGCTGCTCGGCCCGGCGGGGCGCCGCTCGGCGCGGGGTCGGGGGTGCGCAGCCCGGCAGCTGGCTGCTCGGTCTAGCGGCAGGCTGCTCGGCCCGGCGGGGCGCCGCTCGGCGCGGGGCCGGGGGTGCGCAGCCCGGCAGCTGGCTGCTCGGTCTAGCGGCAGGCTGCTCGGCCCGGCGGGGCGCCGCTCGGCGCGGGGCCGGGGGTGCGCAGCCCGGCAGCTGGCTGCTCGGTCTAGCGGCAGGCTGCTCGGCCCGGCGGGGCGCCGCTCGGCGCGGGGTCGGGGGTGCGCAGCCCGGCAGCTGGCTGCTCGGTCTAGCGGCAGGCTGCTCGGCCCGGCGGGGCGCCGCTCGGCGCGGGGCCGGGGGTGCGCAGCCCGGCAGCTGGCTGCTCGGTCTAGCGGCAGGCTGCTCGGCCCGGCGGGGCGCCGCTCGGCGCGGGGCCGGGGGTGCGCAGCCCGGCAGCTGGCTGCTCGATCTAGCGGCGAGCTGGTCGGCCCGGCGGCCCGCGGCGCCGCTCGGCGCGGGGCCGGGGGTGCGCAGCCCGGCAGCTGGCTGCTCGATCTAGCGGCGAGCTGGTCGGCCCGGCGGCCCGCGGCGCCGCTCGGCGCGGGGCCGGGGGTGCGCAGCCCGGCAGCGGGCTGCTCGGTTTGGCGGCGGGCTGCTCGGCCCGGCGGCGGTCTGCATGGTCCGGCGGCTGCAGTCAGAAGTGTTCCATGTATCTGCATCTAAAATTTATAGAAATAATTTATTATCTTTACATAGTATAAAATGTCTGTTCTCATATTTGCGGCCGCTTACTCCTTCTAGACCACGCGACGGATTTTGAATCCAAATTGTACCCGTGCAAAGCCGAGCCGAGCCGCTAGTTATTTCATAAAACCTTTCAAATTTTAAAAATGATAATGATCACCCTATTACTGTCAGCCTCAGAAGTAGCTAAACACTTAAGAACCTTGTCGGGGTAACGTATGAAATGAGAGTTGCTCGAATTTGTCACATCACTGACAGCGACAAGGTACTAAAATGTTCAGCTACTTCTGAGACTGACCGTAAATGCTAGGGTAACATAAAATAATAATATTTCATAGTATGCCCTGCATAAAATTTAATTTGTAAATCAGTATTCAGCTTTGAGTAGAAATTTTAAACAAAATATACAAAATTCCGTTCACAAGCTAGTGACCCGTGCGTGAGTCACAGACAGACAGCAGGGTGACAGAAATGTGGTTTTGTGCTTAGGATATAGAAACGTAAAGACTACAAATTTTAATTTCATACCTAAGCCACTCGATCCAACTTTAAAAATGCTTACCAAGTGATGTCTTGCTTCTCCATTTCTTGTGGCTGTGTGTCGTTGTCTTCAGACATAGCTGGTGGCATTCTTCAATCTGTATATAACAAGAGCAAGTAATTAAAATATGATTAAAAATTAATTATAACCATGTTTTTTCCATTATAGGTACAGTCAACTAAATTGATTTCTGACTACGGAGATTCTTTTCACAATAAATTTCATTTTGACTCTTCAGATAGGTAGACAGATAAAACGTTTATTTGTTACTGCAAGCACACACAATCAAATTTACAAACAATTGAGAAGAAAAAAAACGAAAGGTAACAAATTAGATGAGTACTTATTGTCTGTGTGCGCTGCAGCAGTACAAAATGCCATCTCACAACAATAACTCAATGTGACAGGGTTCTAAGTGACCAAGAATCCAAATCCGTTAGCCATAATGCATGATGGAGATAACTTGTCCTTCTTTTAGGATGAATATAAGCTACATTTTACCCCAAAAATCTAACACCCTGCAGCAAAATTGAGATTTAGCGAAAGACTTGTAAAATGCACAATAATTATTCTCAATCTACACTAATATAATAAAGAGGTAAACTTTGTGTGTTTTTTGTTTGTTAGTTTGTTTGTATGTAGGGGGTAATCTCTGGTAATAAATAAATATCTTGGGACGATGTACACAAATTGAACTATTCTGTGCTTCTGTGAGTGTACTAACCAATATGTCAAAGTTAACACAAACAACACAAAAATATGGTGTGGATACATACTTAAATACATATAACATCCATGTCACTGGTACAAACATTTATATTGAAAATTCAAACAAGTACATTTAATGGTACTAGGCATCCTGATAAAGCCGGGCATAATTAGGCTTTATGGAGGTGTCTTCAGGCAAGTTAGATGGTGTTCCGCCTGTCCAGCTTTTTACATTTGACCAGTCAAATCACTAAATAATACAGTGAAAAGTATAAAAAGGCTGGTTTTACAATTCGTTTTGTCATATTAAACTAAGGCATAAGATCCTTAAAAAGGTGGTAACCTGGTATATCTGGACAGATATTTACTCAAAAAACAGTGTAAATCAAACAGGACCTTGTCAAGTTATGCAGACATTCAAACTTTAATCGAACTGTACAGTAAGTAGGCACTAAGTAGGTATATTTTAATGACATTAATATGTGGTACGTTATAAAAAGGTTGGGCGCATTTACTATACATATAGTGCTTACCTTTTGCTTGTTTTCTTCAGTTCGGATATCGCCTGTCTCGTCACAGCCTATCCTGTCGGCTAGCTACAGTTGGTGATGTGCACCAGTGGCGTCTCTGCAGCCCCTGGAGGATTTAGATAAATTTTCGTGTCTTAAACAAATATTCACAATATGGATATCCGTAGGTAGAAAGTCTAGGAAAATAAAGCCAAATCACAATGAATGTTTACTGAGGGACTAAGGAACTACATTAATTTCTATATTGTAAAGTATGAAAATGGATGTTAAATTAATAAGGACCTAGTCCGTGAGTGTAGTTCTATCAAAGTTGTAAGAATGAATTTAACCGCTTACCTCTCCATAAAATCTGCCAACTGCGAGAAAATGTTTCTTGATTTCATTTTCCAACACAAATTATTCACTTTTCATCCTTACTTTAATTTTAATTATGAAAACTGATACATTTCGATCGAACAGTTCGATCTTTATAATTTAAGTACAAGTGTCAAAATACAACGTTCGAAAATTTAAACTCTTTCGGCCCAATGATTAAATATTAACATATTTATTATTTTCTTGCCATATTTCAACATTTCCTTTTATTGTATAAATAAATATACAAATTACATAGGTTTCCGTAATATTCATGCTGTTTCCTGTATTTCTAACATATTTAAAATGATCCATAGTAACTTACTATGATTAGTGTTAGGTTTCTGAACATACCTAGCTTGTAGATTCATGACTTTATTTGACTATCGTCGCGTTGTATATTAAAAAGGTACTCTGTGGTCGCGTTTACGTATCGAGCTAACGTGAGTGAGGTTTTAAGATTCGTGCTACCGATAGCTTTCGTAAAAGTAAAGTAAACGTTAGGTTATCGAGTAGTCGATACTAAAAAGTTACTTAGGTATGACTCCAATATTCTTGCTCGGGCTTCTGTTTGTGTATCGAGATTGTAAATGTTTTGTGATTAAAAATTATTAATCCTTCGTATTACAAGTACTGTATGCTGCCCCAGTGTAAAAGCACAAGCATTTAAACACCAAACAAATTATTTATATTTGTCCCAAGTAAACAAGAAATACGGAAAAACACTTGCAAGAAAAATGATGCACATTGTTTATCAACATATTCAAGAATGTATTTATGTAAAGGTCATTTCTATGTAAGTATTTAACAAAATGTAATTTAGGAAATACATCATTATAACAAAACTGATGAATTTTATTTGACTATTGTAAATATTGTTTGAGGTTAGGTTTTTGTTTCTTTTTAGTTACCAAATGATATGCTCAATTATACCGCTCAAGTATCAATATGATACTATATTATGGGAAAAGTATCAGAAGTGCGCTTGAAACCAGGATGTAGGTACTCGAAGTAAATTTGAATGTCCAGAAGACAGAAGAAAACGGACATGCAGCAGCTCAGAACGACCATACATGATAAAAAAAACAAAGACTGGAGATAATAGCAGTCATCATCATCATCGTTATGTCAGCCACAAGAAGTCCACTGTTGAACATAGGCCTCCTCCATGGATTTCCAAAGTGACCGGTTGGAAGCAGCATGCAACCAGCGCCTTCCTTCCACCTGTATGAGGTCATCCGATAATAGCAATGCCTTAATAAAATAAAACTAGTATGTAATTTCAAATAGGTTTTTTATTTAAATAAACACTCATTTACACATAAGCACACTCACTCTACACTTTGATATAATAATAATATATAATGATATAATAAAGGGTATATATTTGTTTTCCAAAAGTTTAATAACTTATGGTTAACTAAATCTTCAACATATGCAAGGTTGAATGATACATTTATTATATTCACTTTTTTATTTTTGGGATAGTCTGGGTCAGCTACACAATAATAAGTTTTTCTTTTGTGATAAAAACATTTGAAGCTGCACTTGGGGATTGTATTTTCCTGTAGGCTTTCCATTCTTTACATAGGTAATTATTGTAGGTCTTTTCATTCACTCAACAAAAGTGCAGGAAGGTTCCTCACTTCTGTGATGCAACGGCATGTTTACATCCCCCTGTAAAGCTACACAGTCTTCGCACCTCACAGAGAAAATCTTTTCTTCCTCTTCGTCTAAAATGAGTGCGCATCTATTTAACTGAGCATGAACTTTATGCTCCGGGCATATTTTACACTTCACAGTACACAATTTTGAACTTGTATGTAGGTGACAGCATTATCTCCGTAGGAATCACGTGAGGACCTGAAATAAAGTTTATTCATTTATATATATTTTTTTTTATACAACATAGAAAGGCAAACACGCAAGTGGGCCACCTGATGGTAAGTGATCACCACGGCCTGTAGACACCTGCAACAACAAAGAGAGTGCAGATGCGTTGCCAACCCAGAGGGCTAAGTTGGAATACCTCTTATGCCAGTAATTACACCGGCTGTCTTGCTCTCCACGCCGGAACACAACAGTGCAAGCACTGCTGCTTAGCGGCAGGATTAGCGAGCAAAATGGTGGTAGCGATCCGGACGGACCTTGCACAAGGTCCTACCACCCGCAAATTAATCACGTTTTTAACATTTACAGAGTAAAGGTAACGAAAACCCACATTAGTCATATTATTAGGTGTCAATGGCATTTAAGATTGGCTAGTATTACTGCCTATGACATGATTTCTGAGAAATTTGTCCATGCCTGGGGTAGGCTTTTACGATCTGTGCAATAAGTGAAGCAGCTGGTACATTCTATTATTTTATTATATTTATTGTTTGTTACTAGACGAGAATGGAAGTTAATTAAAGTATCGTTCATAAAACTCAAACTACAATGAATGTTTACTGAGAGACTGATGAACTACTTACTTACATCAATTTCTATATTGTAAAGTATTAACGTATCAACAAATATTTAATTAATTAGAAGATTAGGAGCTAGTCCTTGATTGTAGTTCTATCATAGTTGTAAGAATTAATTTAACAGCTTACCTCTCCATGAAATCTGCCATTATGGCCAACTGCGAGAAAATGTTTCTTGGTTTCATTTTCCAATACAAATTATTCACTTTTACTTTTTATTTACTATCTAAATAACGACAACTAATAAATTCCGTTCGAACTTTATTTATATTTTGAGTACAAGAGTACAAGTGTCAAAATACAACGTTCGAAAATTTCAACTCTTTCGTCCCAATGATTATTATATTAACATAATTAATTATTTTCTTACTGTATATATATTTTTCGTATAATTTCATAAATAAATATACAAATTACACAGATTTCTGTAATATTCAAGCCGTTTCCTGTATTTCTAACTTATTTAAAATGATTCTTAGTAATTGACTTCGCTCAGTGAGGTATCCGAACGTACCTATCCAGTAGATTCGTAGCTTTATTTAACTATCGTAGCGTGTACTCGATACGTTAACGTGAGTCAGATTTAGAGATTCGTGCTACCGACAGCTTGCGTTAAAGTAAAGTAAACGTAATCGAATAGTAAAGGCGATACGAAAACGTAACGCATGACTCCAATATTCGTGCTCGGGCTACTGTATACTTGGAGAAAAAAATAAACCTACAAAATACAGCTAGTCAGGGCTTTATTTGCCCTACTACCAACAAGCCGCCCAAAGGACTATAATTTTAATAAAAATACCTCCCAATGATTGTTTTACGAGCCGAGCTTTGTTTTACTACTTATGAAGTACATAAAAACGGATAGAATAAAAGGCTCCCCCTATCGACATACATTTACGAGATCCGAACTAACACAACATGGACAATAACCAGGCTATGGAGTTCCTGTCAAGCAAGTCGTGCTACTGAGACTACGGTTCCGTGTGACAGGAAAAGGGAAACGTTGTTAAGGAAAAGTGTACAAAAGACGTAATGTACCTTATACAAAAATAGCCAGTATTATTATTGTCTATTACAGAACCAATACAATGGGACTATAACTCAATATTACTGCCTAATTTTGTTTCTTATTAATAAAACGGATCACTCACGTATTTTTACGTCGAGAAATGCCCGACATGTCGCAGTCGTCGTCGCGCCACCGCCGCGGGGTGTCATGATTAAGGACCATGGACTGGTCCGAAACATGTCGGGCATTTCTCGACGTAAAAATACGTGAGTGATCCGTTTTATTAATATGTCCGAGTCACACGGTAGTTTTATGTTAATAATTTTGTTTCTGTGAAAATTATACCTAAAATGTTTCCATAATGGTATAAGAATAATGTAATTAGTCCGATGTAAAGATGAAAAAAAAAGTCTGGGTAAATTAGGACGGTCCACTAGCGGGTTGATTTTTGACTTTAGAGCCAGCCATAGGCTAATCAAATACGCTAGCGTATATTTCAGCGGGCAATATTGGCTCGCGGCTGGCGAGTGTCGAGCGTTCCAAAGTCAAAAATCATCCCATGTCGTAAGGGCAAATGCTCTACCCGAGGACAGCTGTACCTGTGGACATTCTCTTAATTTTAGAACTATGTCATACTCTCTCATCGTCCGAGCAACCCCATGTTTCTCTATTCTCTGCCTTCAGGAGGTCAAAGAGAAGGCAGGGATAAAAGAATCAGTGCACGTCGCACGAATCTTCTCGATACGCGTTAACTCGCTGCGTAACTAGTGCGTCTCTTTCTAACAAGTCCAGTGAGAGGGAGACGCACTGAGTTACGTAGCGAGTTAACGCGTATCGAAAAGATTTGTGCTAGGTGCACATATCATTGCTCCAACGATGAGAGAGTATAGCTTGAAGATTTAGAGCTGCCCCTAGCTAATTCACTCTCGACTTGAAGGCGATAGCAAGAGAAACAATAGGATTTATATGATGTAGTGTGCATAAAAATACTAGGGCAATGACCAGTACTACTTAATAGCTTGTTTATTTAGCTAGGTTTAGGATAGAAACGAATATAGCGTACATGGAAACTGTTAGCGTAATTGCTTATGTACTCGTACGTTTTAAAATCGCCCCTCCAAGTATTGTTTGGGCAACAGAGAGCGTAATTTCCTATATTCCCAAAAGGATGGTTTTAATAACTTTGCCTACAAGGAACCCCGCGCCATCAAATATTTATTTACAAAGGCCGTGAATATATTGCACGTAAATCAATAAAAGCTGGCCAGGCGGATCTGCAAAATCTTCGGCCGACGTAGAACAAAGCGAGAGATCCAATATCTCCCAGATAATGGCCGCAACGACTTAGTCTTTATGAGAATATCGGAATATCATGGCAGTTATTCAATGTTATGTTTGCCCCCGCGGACGCTGTGGTAGAAAAATGGCGGACTTCTTTGTGATTTTTAAGAGCGGTTTCATTTGGGTGCGTGGCATTTTGAAAACAGGCTTTTGAAATTTCATTTATATTCGTGAGCTATAGTGATTAACGTTGGGTATAACAATACAACTATTTAATTTATTGGTTTCGCGGAGTAGCAAGGTAATTTGTTCCAGTTTGTTTATTTAATTTAATTAAATATAACATTTAATTATCATAATATTCATACGTCTACCTAGGACAAACAGTCCAACTAGTCAGGTCCAACTTTGAGAAAGAGGTCAATCGTCGAATCCAACACGGCTGGGCAGCGTTCGGGAAACTGCGAAATGTCTTCTTGTCCAATATACCTCAGTGCCTGAAATCGAGAGTGTATGATCAATGTGTGTTTCCAGTGATGACTTATGGCACTGAAACGTGGCCGCTTACTATGGGCCTTATAAGAAAGCTCAAAGTGACGCAACGAGCTATGGAGAGGGCTATGCTTGGAGTTTCTCTGCGTGATCGAATCAGAAATGAGGAGATCCGCAGACGGACGAAAGTAACCGACGTAGCCCAGCGGATAAGCTAGTTGAAGTGGCAGTGGCCAGGGCACATAGCACGGAGAACTGATGGCCGATGGGGTCGAAAAGTGCTTGAATGGCGGCCGCGTATTGGCAAGCGCAGCGTAGGACGACCAGCCACAAGATGGTCCGATGACCTCATACAGGTGGCAGGAAGGCGCTGGCTGCATGCCGCTTCCAACCGGTCACTTTGGAAATCCATAGAGGAGGCCTATGTTCAACAGTGGACTTCTTGTGGCTGAGATGATGATGATGATGATAAATATTCATTTTACGTAAGCAATAATCATAATGTATAAACTCCCAATAGACTAATTCTATGTCATATTTAAATTATAAATACACATAAATAATACAGATTAAATAAAGACATATTAAATAACGAACAGTAACAATTAAATGATCTAATGATTTTGAGCTTGTAACGGTCCAGCCTCTGCTTGGCCGTTTAATTCACAAACTTATAGGATTTATTTATTTATTTAATTATAAATGGTCTTAGTAGGTTCAGATAGAGCTATATTTATTTAAAGAAAAGACAAAAAAATATAATTATTTACAAATACGTTGACGGAACCTTTTAGAAATGTGTTGTAGAATAATGGTTTTCTTACCACTAAAAATACAGTCTTAAGGATCTCTAAGTTAAAACAAAATGAGGGTAGTGAGCAGAGTGAACATATCAGGTGGTACATTCTTAAAGAGATTATAAGCCATCGCGCTACATTAGAAATTCATCCTTATTTCTATAACGTTGAGAGTTAGCTTAGATAGGGTAGTAAACAGCCGTGCTTGAGATATTAAAGAGTTTATGTGCCATCAGGCCACATTGGAAATTCAGTCCTAAACCTAAGGTGCTAAGATTTAGGTTAGTCAGTAAAAATAGATAAGACTGCGAACCAAGGATTGTCGATGAAGAGGGTTCATCAAAAGTCTGCAACCAGTGGGGCACGTGGTATAAAAGACGAGGGTTGAGCAGAATCTGGGCTTTTTCCATTCTTCACTCATCGAGCGTCGGAGACTCTGCTCCATCCTCAACAGGTGTGCTTAACTACTTGCTTACGGCAAAGCTCTGCCGGTTTGCTGTTATATTTCTATTATTTTATTTTTATTTTATTGTTCTTTAAATTCAGTGAGTTTTGGTTTAAGTTTGGAATTTCATTTTGAGTTGTGGATTTAATTTATTTAACTTAATAATGGGGTAGGATTGCATTATATTTCTATTATTTCATTGTAAGTGTTCTTTAAATTCAGTGAGTTTTGGTTCTATCACGTAACTGGGCTCGCGTAAGTTTTTGCATTTCATTTTGTGTTGTGGGTTTAATTTATTTTACTTAATAATGGGGTAGGATCGTGTTAATTAGAAGCACTTGTTAAGGATTGAGGAGTCTTCGTGCTATCTACGGAATTTAGCTTGTGCGGCGAAGTGCCGGCTAGGAGTTGATACCATGCGGTGTTAACTAAGCTCCTGGTTTTAGAGTCTGTGTAGGCGGGTTAAAATTGGGTACTGGCTGGACCCTTTTCATGGCGTTATGCTGGGGTATTTTAGCACCCTCGCCATGCCCAGGCCCCGGCTCCCTAAAACACATATACAAGGTACGGGCGGACCCAGTGGACGGACCGATGCTTAGGCACCCGTAAATCTGCGTATGTGGTTTATTGCAGTCGGTCTTATTGGTATTTATATATATATTACACCCCTTAGGTATTCTGCTCTCGCGCCGATCCATAGTTTCGACTTGGTGTTGAGAGCAACGCACACATGGCTTATTAGACACATGGTTACGCCACAGCCACCTTCTTTCGTTCAGCTAGTTAAGTTAGGAGTTTTCCCTGTCATTCCGGAAAGCTTTACATTACACATTACACGTTAACAGTAAATGTGGAGAAAATCTCCTAGTTTGCAAAACAGAGAATAGGGCCTTTAGAATAGGTATAGGTAGATACACTGTTTTGTAGGGTATAGTACAGTCTTAAGACAAGGTTTATTCTTTTCTTATACTTCCTATAGGCTCAGCTAAGGTTGATTTCTACCTACGTTTACCTTAAGATTTATTTACCTAATTTCTCGACTTATAACTATTGTTTTAACTATTTAGCCAGGTCTTCATTAAGATTGCTTCAGGTTATTTAACATATTTTACCACTCGTAACTATGTTGTTTTAACTATTTAACCAGGTCTTCATTAAGATTACTTCTAGGTTATTTACCACATTTTTACCACTCGTGACTTTATTGTTATAACTATTTGACTGTGTTTGTAAGATAAATTACTTTAAGGGTATTTTTCTAGCTACGGCTATTATCATTATTGTCGGTCTAAGGATTGATTTGTTCATAAAGCTATTATTAATTTAACAGCAACTCTCAAGCATATTGCTATGGCAACTTAACTATGTCTTTATTAAAATTGCTGCATCACTATCGATCTAAGGATTGATTTGGATCATGAAGTTATTATTAACGGGTACAAGTACTCGTAGTCATACTCTTGTGCTACAAGTAGCACGGGCCACTGTCCCACGGGATATGCCCAATCTTCGAGTCACTGACTGTAAAAGAAGGCCTGGTTACGACTATGGCTCAGCTTTGTGAGAGAAATCGTTCTATAGTATCGAGCCTTTTAAATATGTCTGCGCTAGATAACTTTAACTTTGTCAACATAGCAATATGCTTCCTTACGTAGATTATTGTGTCTGATAACTTATAATGTATATTTTTATTTTAACGAGTTGTGATAAGAATCTCATAACTTTTCTTTGTGATGCGCCGTGGTTAGCGCTTAACGTAGTTCCTTAACAATACATTTCTTTACGGAGAAGTGTATTTAGGAGGCGAAGGCAGAGGTTTAGGGGTGGAAGGAGAACCTCCCGGAGTTCTATTGAACTCCGGTTTATCCAGGGATGATTATCCAACTCAGTAATTACCACATAACTATGTAGTTTTCGTACGACAGCCAGTTAGCATCTCCACTGTACCTATGGTTATTTCTTACGAAACAGATAGCTTCAACTAGTTATTTTTAGTGTTTCAATTAAGCATTACCTTTTACTTACCATCGTAATTAACATGAGTCCAATATCCGCTAGAGCGTGGAGTAGGAGGTCAGTTGGGAGGCTTCTTACTTTGGTATACTTATAACTTAGGTTTAAAAGCCACAAGGCTTTGAATGAGTTACGAAATGTCTTTATTTTCATAGCATGTAGACAAACATACATAATTACGATATGCATAGTTATCCCCGTATGCATACTAAACGAAGCTAGTTATTCGGCCTAAGTTTATATGAAATAGGAAGCAGAACAAAGGTCGAACCTCCCTATTTATTGAAGTGAATAACAGTCATTATTACTATTTAATTATTTTGCTATAAACTTCATCAGAATCGGCGTGGCCATTCTTTAGAAGCAGCTTTCAACAATATAGGAATCGGTTTTAGATAATAGAACAATCAGGACATGGTTTTTAGTAGTATTTGATAACGCGTATAATAGTTTAAAGTAGGTTAAGTTTAGGGCATAGCGAGTGAGTGAACCGATCTTACATACATTTCAAAGAGCTTGGATTACTACCGTAGGACACAACGCAGGGTAACTAGACGATCACTTGGCCAAATCATTCGTATGTATATTCATTCAGTCAGTAAAGAACTAGGGATGAGTAAACGTATAGATTAGGGCGCACATTACATAGGACGTGAGTTTCAGACTAGGTATTCGATATTTACTTACCATCAGAGAAGCCGCTAGCCAGTTATATACTTGTAATTCTAAGGTAGCTTAGGAGTAGAATTCACCTAGAGCTTCATAGCTATAGCAGTAGTATAGCCTAGGTCTTAATAGGTCTAAATTTAGGTTAGGTCAAATTAGGTCTTATTAGGTCAGAGAAATGCGCTTAGGGGGGGGTTTGTTACAAGCTTATTTATTTATTTGATCTTTATTGCACAAAAAATAAAAATCAAATGTACAAAAGGCGGACTTAATGCCTTAAAGCGTTCTCTACCAGTCAACCTTTAGGCAAAGCAGACATAGTTGTGGGTAGTGCACGTATTATAATACTGAATTTATAATAGTGTATACATACATACACATAACACATATATATATCCATATACATACAATTATTATGTTCCACAGCTGGGAAAAGCCTCCAACTGTTCATAATATCATATTATTAGGAACAAGTGAGCGAAGCGAGCGAAATCATTCATCTCATAATTTAGTGTTGGTGGGTTTTAGGTGAACTTAAAAAATGGCCTGAGGAGTGATTCCCTAAGTACAACAGCAACGAGCTCGACAGCAGCGCCCTGGGGCAGCGCCCTGTCTTGATCATATCGTGTTTAATTCTATATTCATGAAGCTTTTCTGATTATCATATTTTGTATTTTTGATGATAAAATGAAGAAATTAACAGTGCACTCCGATCTATTAACCACTTCCGACATAGGTATGCAAGCAGTAAACAAGCATAAAAACTGCTGCTTTTTATTATTTTGCTGATGAGTTCTGAACATAATACAAAAACATGGTGACGTTGACGCTTCGGCAAAATAGTATTTTATGCAACTGCTATATAATGAGAGGCCTTAAAACACGAGTGTGGTTTTATGAAACGAGCGTTAGCGAGTTTCATAATAGGATCACACGAGTGTTTTAAGGCCTAATTATATACAGTTGCATACATTACTTTATCTACACACAATCATAACTGCAAAAAACCGTAACAGCAAAAAACCAACAAACAAGTATGGCGGCAATTCGATCTATCCGTCAAGACGAATGTTTTTTTAAATCATAGACAAAAGAATGAAGTCCTTATTGTTATGTCACTCGAGATCAAATGTCGTGCGTTTAAATTAAAAAATCATACTGAGTTGACGTTTCGTATCGATAACTGTATTAATATCTGTGGATACTACAATAGAGGCCAACTTGAATTTTGACAGGTGTTCCAAATTTAAATTCATAACGTCACGAGATATCGGTAATGTGATCACCAATAAACACAGACTACTAAGAGATACTACCCAATAAAGAACAGATTTACCTACTACCACGGACAAGAAAATTCTTATAATAACATTGGTTGTAATAATGCTGGTCATTTTCTACGGTTTTGGAACGCGTTATTTAACAATTATGATATGTGTGTAGATAAAGGTCTGTAACGAAATTTAGCTTAAAAGGCTGCCACTGTAGTCCTATGTCCAAAGAATATACATTTGAAGAAGCTTGTTCAAGGTCGCTATCACCATCTCGCTCGCTAATCTAGCCGCTAAGCAGCAGTGCTTACAATGTCGTGTTCCGGCGTGGAGAGCAAGGAAGCCGGCGAAATTACTGGCACAAGAGGTAATCCATTTTAGCCTTCTGGATAGGCAGTCTTATCTGCAATCTCCTTGGTGTTGCGGATGTTTATGGCTGGTAGTGATCACCTACCATCAGATGACCCACTTGCTCATTTGCCATTCTGTATTATATAAAAAGGTAGTGCTAAAGTGCTCAGTTTGTGAGCACAAGCGGACACGATTCCTATCATTTGTGTGCGTTGAAAATCACTATTTCGCACATAACAACTTAATGGTACCGAGTGGCACCAATTTCCTCAGGTTACTAAGCGACAATAGCGAACGGTGCGCATGTTAACCCAAGCTGGCATTCGGAACTTTTTTTGGGGGTTTGTATGGTTATAACCTGTCTATTTAAACCATGTAAAAACCATTAGCTCGTTGAATGTCAGACACTAGAATAAAATTGCATATTCTTATTAATGTCCCTGTTAATATTCACCGTATAAAACAGTACCCACATATCAAAATTAAATTTCAAATGCCAAAATAAGGAGAAATAGGAATATACAATAACGTTTTCAAATTATTCGTACAATTTGTAACGACACAAATGAAAGCCTAAAATTAAATTACAATTTTAAGCAGTACTAAGTCACTTACAAATTGTAAATGGTGGGATTAAGTTTTACTCATAATTGAAACAATTTTAACTTGGCTTAGGCAAAGGTTGCGATATGTATACAGCCACGATCGTATATAAACAAAAAAAATGGTATAACGTAAGGTTAACTTTATCAATAAACTTTCAATACAAAATATAACCCTGATTTAATTCTAATAATATTTGTTTGTTGACGTGGAGGTGTGGTTATGTCCATAAGACGGACGAAATAAAGGCTGTTGTAGATGGATGGAATATTTGCTTATTTTTATAAGCAAAGTTAGCATGTTTATTTTTCACTTGCGGCTCAGTGCGACTCCGTTCTATAAGGCTACTTAGAAAGAGAAAGCATTGAGCGACAAAGCGACTCGCGGTGTATCGTGCTATCTTGTAGCAATAAAATGTTAACAGGAATATGAGACCTTCATAAGAATTATGCATGGAGAAATTGCATAAAAATTACTTAGCACACGTTTTCAGCTACCTAAAGGCTCACTTTAGGGTATGCCACGGGGCTAAGACATGGTGTTGAAAAATTTTTTCTATCGGTTGACGAAGTTTTAACATAACACATTACTATATTAATTAAAACTGATCAATCACGTATTTTTAAGTCGAGAAATGCCCGACATGTTTCGGACCAGCCGTCGTCGCGCCACCGTCGCGGGGGCTCATGATTAAGGACCACGGGCTGGTCCGAAACATGTCGGGCATTTCTCGACTTAATAATACGTGAGTGATGGGATCCGTTTTTATTATTAATATGTCCGAGTCTCACGGTAGTTTACTGTCGATTGTTTTTAAATTGCACACGAGCTATTCGATTTTCAAAATCCAAGGACCAAATTACAAATGGCCAGCCATATTTCACTGGTACGAAACAAAAGAGGGTTCATCCACTAATCGCGTGAGCGGGCGGTTTTTATGAGCGCTCCTGGAAGTGTATTGATGTGATTTATGCGCCGTTAATAAATTCCTGGACGGGGTCGCCGCCCCGGGCGCGCCTGATAAGGTGTGGCAAGCGCTCATTACCACACACGGGCGGGATTAACGCCGCGTTCCGAACGCGGATAGTTTCGCGTCTTGTTGACTTTATTATAAAAATCATCTCGTAACATCTCGTGTACATCTTCTCGTAATGACAGTAGGAGACATCGTTGAATTGCTTTTATGGTACCTACTTGTGATGTGGTCGTTGCGTCACGATCGAACGGTTAATATCAAAATGAATCTGTTTGCATGTACAAAAATATTGTGCAGGTTTGGTTTGAATAAACGACAAACATTTTTAAACATACATACACACATACGATGCAGCATCACAATACTTCTGTGTAATAAGCCCTATTCTAGTTTTCACGAATATTTGAGTACAGGATACTCATATGTAATTGGTTAGCAAAAAGGCTGTGGAAATGTGTTTTTGGTTTTTGTCATTTAACTTTACTGTTTTTTAAGTTTCGTTCAGTACTTTATAGGACCATCGTAATAATAAATAAGCTTGCAACCTTACATTATGTTTTTAATAGCGACTAAGTACGTCATAAGAAGGCTTTTGAATTACATAGGCAGCACGTGTATAATATCAAATGAAATACAAGCATAATGTAATTCAAATAGATCCTACACTTTATTTTCTCAGAAGATCTTCTTCTTGTATTACACAAATTTAATTAAGATTTAATGTTGAAATTGTATACTTTTGTTTGAATTCCCTTGAGTCAGTATTATCCTGCAATTAGCAAGAATTCGACGTATATTTGCAATGGAACGAATAACGTTGATTTTCCCTCTTGCGAAATATTCATTAAAATAATTGAGATAATTTTAATGTTTCTTTTGACGTAGGAATAAAAATTACAATTTCTATTTTTAAATTGAGCTAATTGTTATATAATTCTTAACAAATTACGTTTTGGTTTCAACGTTGTCATTAGTAACAAATTAAATTTAAAAAAACACGGAATCGTTTCACAAGCGTTTTTGTATTACAAAACTAACTATTTTCGTGTATGGATAACACATATTTAGGTATAAAAATTTGAATTTTCTAACACTTTTGTTGTACGCAAAGTGTAAAGTTTTTAATCATAGCGTAGAATAAAGAGGATGTTTAATGTTTGTGACAGTTACAACCACACGATAGAAGTAATTCTTAAAACGATGCGTAGGTAAAGTGACCTTTTGACATGCCTAAGTATTTGTAACATTAATACAAGATTCATCTTTGCTTGATTCATGTCTAATGTTTTCTCACTCTTGGTTCACTCTTGTTAGACAATAAATGTGGCTGACGACAGCCGATATACCCAATTCAGCGTCACCGACGGAATGGAGCCGAGTATAGTTCACTGTTCACAAAGAGTAAAATAATAAAAATAATCTAAAATCTGAAACTACTAAATTCTTGTAATCGAAATTTACTTCCGGTTTTTTTTGAAACATTGAAAGAAATTTAAATTCGCCACATTATTAACTAGTTAGTAATGTGGCGAAACTTTCAAACCTAAGGCACGGAATGCTGATATTGCAGGTTTGAGTCCTGCCATTACCCTAATTTTTCATTGTGTTTTCATTATTATTTAAATTTATTTGAACTACTAAACCGGTTCTAAAAATATTTTACTAATGGATCGTTACACCTTCCTTGAGTAATGGAACTATACCTATAGGTATGTCATGTTCTTCACGGATAAAATTGCTGGGTGTATTGAAAGAAAAACTACTGTTTGTTTGATTAGCGATAGATGGTAGGCGAGCTTGACTTTCCGATGCATGAACCAAGACAATAAATTTCTAAATATTCCCGTGAGAAATAATTAAAAAAAATATTTTACGCACGCAAAGCGGAAAAAAATGTTTTATTGTATTTAAAATAAACTGAGCGGCATAAACGCCTGTGTGCCCAGCAGTACTTATTCATTTCCCATTACTAAACACAAAACACTCGGACACTGACACTAATTAATAAATGAACACTCAACGAAAGCTTTTAGCGTATTGGTGGTGTCGGATTACCCGTAATGGGGAAAGGGTTATTCTTGCCTGTGTATAAACCTTAGTAGATACTTAGTGAAGAAACAAAAGGTATCATCGGATTTCTGCTCGATGGCAATTTTTCTTCGCCATTTTTGTATCTCTTATCGTTAGTGATCTTGTATTACGAAAATGGTTTTCCTCAAATTATGAAATGAATGGTCCCAGGTCCGATTTCCACTCGAAGTTAAAATATTACCTGCGATAAATAAGCAACAAATATTTTTCAAATTACGTTTATAAGAGTCACATTTTATTGCGTTTTGCGTTTGTAGAGAGTTATCTACGATTGTACACATGAAAGAGTAGAATAGAAAGTGAATGAAAACTTTTGATTCAAAATTGTCGCTTTATTTGAACATTTTAGGCAAAACGCAAAATGTAACTGCTACGAAAAACGAGCAAACTTTAATTCTTACACTTTCTTGTCAGACTAAATGTTAGAAGCAATTTAATACCCTTCGCTTCCTTAGCGATGGGATCCATGATAAAAACTGATGTAAAATATTAATAAACATTTAATTAAATTGAATTCAATCTTATAATATTCTTATTAATATCTTATTATATCCCAGATGAGTTCCGGAGCCGCGTGGTGTGCGAGGACGACGCCCTCAAGCTGAGCTGCAACCCGTACTCCCGAGTCGCTGTATACGACGCCGAGTATGGACGCACCGCCTTCGAGTCGGAGTGCTCACCGAAGGTCATGCCAGAGGAAAGTGAGTACTTGTGATGTTCTGAAACCTTAGTACAGTGGCACAACGAAATTATAGGCTATATCTTTTTTTTTCCTTCATTTGCCGACTTCTATCTAGGTTGACAATGATCAAAGCGATCTCTAATTTACTTAAGTTGTGTAGTTTAACACCAATAAACAACCAAAGGAAAAACCACGCGTAATTGTTAGTACGGATTTGTAGAAAATGCTAGATTCTAAAATTCAAGTTACGAAATATAACATTATTTTTTGATAACGAGACAGGTAGATTTTGCAGACGAAATAAAAGAAATAATGAGATTATAAATAGCGAATTTTTCGGTCATGTAATAAGATATAAATAGAACACTAAACTCAGCTGCAAGTCACAACCTTTATAAATCTCTAACTTGAGTTACTGTAAAAGGTCAGCAGTTTATTTACAGACTGTACAAGCAAGTATAAGTTTGAAGGAACGAGTGAATGACAGCTTCACTAAGTTTCTAAGTTATTGTTAAACTTTTTGGTTCAATGAACGCGTAAGGTTGAATGAACAGACATACACCAATGTTAATATTGTAGAAAGTTCGCTATATTAGCGCCCCGTCAGCGTTATACATCGTAGCGTATTTTAGCCGCGCGACTAAATTTCACGGTCTTGTGACAAATTAACTCATTTTCATTAGGCAAGCCCAACTGAGAGAGTTAGGTGGTTGTTACACTAGGTAACACTTTATAAGTTCATTTTAACAAGGATATTGCATTTACGCCTTAATTTCAGAGAATTACACAAACCACACACAACCGCCACACGACACGACAGCCAGTGCAATTACTGGCACAATAGGTATTCCATCTTAGCCCTCTGGGTTGGCAACGCATCTGCAACCTAATGGTAAGTGATCACCACCGCCTATTGACACCCGCAAGACCCTTTGGTCTTCAGGCGGTGGTGATCACTTACCATCAGGTGACCCACTTGCTTGTTTGCCTTCCTATTTCATTAAAAATAAAGTAAAGCCAATGCCAAGCAGAAACTGTGCTGGTACATAAATAGATAGTAGACAAAAAGTTTACATAATTCGAAGAAAAACATGGCACTTTGTCTAGGAGCGTAGCTAAGTGGTCACATAAGGATTCCATAAAATGCTTTAATACGTTGACACGTAACGGGCCAGACGCAAACTTTATGTCGACGTGCTAATTATCTAGTTTCGGTCGTCTTGCAAAGCTGTCGTCACGGACAGACAGACCATCGCCGTCTTTTGATGAGAACGACCAGCTGTCGTCGTAACGTTACGATACATAAACCATGAATTTTACGGCACTGCCTCACGATTCAGAATATAATTATGACTTTAAATGAACTTGACATGTTGATCGTAATTTTGTTATCTCAATATACTCTAGGGTAGGGCTAAGATATCACAAAGCGTCTTAAAAAATATTCCACGTAAAATAAGATAGATAGTTACGAAAATTTTCCGCCAGCTTTTGAAACAAGATTTCGTTCGGAGTAATCCTTTGAGTTTTTTGCGATTCGTTTTAGTTTCTCTAACACACATACGTTGTTAATAAAAGCCCCTTGATAAAGTCTTAATTAAACTGTTACCGAATTCTGTACGTTTCAAATACAATTTCATATGTCTTTTAATTTATCCGCGCTATAAGTTTCGCGTCAGGTGCTCTTGACATAACTTGCTCCACCTGATTGATGGTTGCTCCCATTTCCTCTGTTTCTCGCACATTGTACGGCCTGTTAATGTGCACTTTTGTTTTATCCCATTCGTTACATATACGCCTATTTTTTTTAACAGAGAGCTGTCTGTTTTTACTCCTTATGTTACGTTAGTGGACTTTACTTAAACTTGAAGGTGCAAGATAATTTGTTTGTGAAAAAGCGCAATAAATACTCTACTACTATACTAAGCATCTTCATTGTTACGTGTCTTGCGTAGTAACAACATTCTAAGCTATAATTTCAATTTTCGCCATCAAAATATTATTTATCGCCTAAATTAAGAAAATCGAGAAAGTAAGGACAAGAGGTGATATTATGTATGTGATATGCTTTAATATGCTTTACAGTCATTATGGTGGCAAAATCTGAAATTTAAGTGTATAGTCGACCAAGAAATTGCTTGACCACTTTTCGACCGTATTACAATGGGATAAGGGTCAAAAGTGGTCAAGCAATTTCTTGGTCGACTATACTACTAAGTACTACTACTAGTACTTTTTTTTGTGGCCTGAATGTCACAAATCGTAGTCCTCGCGGAAATACGGGCGACTACGATTGCTTAGCAAGTAAAATGAATAAATGCGTCATAAGGGTTATAATGAAGATCGAAGGGTCATCGGCCCGTGCGACGACTCCGGTTGGCAGTTCGAACCACCACCAAAAGTTATCTAGAACGGTGCACCCTTGTACTAAGGGTACTACTACTTTAAGGGTAACTATTAAGGACAAGTAAGGATAAATTGTGCTACAAAGTTAAATACTTAACTATTGAATCGTTTTTGTCCTAAATTTAAGGAGATTTTCGCAAAACAGTAAATGTGCCAATCCTATGCCTCTTTATCCCAAAAAATATGTACGATAAAATAATAAGAATACAACAATTCCCACGGAAGGTGCCCAAGAAAGACCAGCGTCTTGGTACGTAGCCGTGCCTCGACATATGCTGAGTGGGTACCCTTTCGGTGTTTTGGTTCTAAGTTCATCCTGTTTAGTGCATCTTAGCACCGAATAAACTGTTTTATTTCTTTTTTTCAAATTCTGATATGTACGAGTATCGTCTATAGATAACAATATGCCTATAATCCTTGTGCAGATTGCAAGGCCCCAACTGCAGCGAGCAGGGTGATGCAGATGTGCCACGGGAAGCGGAGGTGTGAGGTCCAAGCAACTAGTTCACTGTTCGGCAACCCTTGCAAAGCCAACATCAGCGTGTACCTCAAAGTTGTGTATGCGTGCGGTACGTACCATTTCAGTTATTTTTAAACTTTACTGTTGCTACATACATATAGTTAACTAGCGGACGCGGGCGACTTCGTTCACGTAAAATTAGTAGCCTATGTCCGTCAGGAATAGTGTAGCTTTCTATCTGTGAAAGAATTTTTGAAATCGGTTCAGTAGTTCCAGAGATTACCCCCTACATACAAACAAACTAACAAAAAAACAAACAAACAAAGTTTTTCTCTTTATTATATTAGTGTAGATTAATATTATAGTTAATTAAAGACCGCATAGCCTGTACCTCGATTCTTTAAGATGAGAAAAGTAGTAAACAGTCTTGGTAAGTCTTCTTTAGCAAAATTATCACAATAAAATATATAAATAGCCTCTTTCAAGTAGATTATACTGAAATCACATGAATTTGTAATATCTTTGTTAGCAGTTCTGATTTATCTAAAAAAGCACTTTTGCGAAAAAGACTTACCAATATTGTTAACATATTTATCATCTTAATAAACAAGGTATAGTCACAGAAGATAATAGGTATATATCACAGTATCTCAACTGACGTATACACATTGAAATAAAACAATTTATACGGTTTATATCGCGTATCTGCTGCGTATAAATTGTTTTATTTCAATGTCTACAAGTCGCGAAAACATAAGAAAATATGACGTATACACAGTTAAACGTTCCCCTCCCCCCTTACTAGGAATAGAATTGGTTCACTGCTCTAGCATTATAATAAGCGATTGGGTGGCATTAAGTGGCCATGTTTAGAGTCACACAAGAAAAAATATATATCATGCTAGCTGTTTTGAAGATATCACATTAAATAGTTTAATTTTTAAGAAAAAATCCTAATGAATAACCAACTACCGACACAGCATATTTTTGTTAAATTCATCAATCTACTTTGTTTAAAGAAATCAGCATTGATTTTCAAATTATTAAAATGAGGAAAGAATATAATTAAGATAAAAGTAAATGGATCTCCCTGTGGGATTAATTTTGAGACAAAATGCGAAATTAGTATTCCACGAGGAGTAATCGAGTTGCTTCCATTTCCTTTTTTCTTGGGCAAGCCGTAAATCACTTCTCGAAATGTAATTAACTGCAGTTAGTAGCTTTATTTCGTACTGTTTTTACTATACACTCGATATCTTACTTGACCGTGACATCAGTGGCTTCAACCTGACCGGCCAAGTTTAGTTTATCCCTATGTGAGTCCCTTTCCTATGACACTAGTTTGGCAGAGACGCAGAGAGCAATAAATTAAACCTGGGCCGGTCATGTTAAGGCTACAGTGCTGCAGTGACCAAATATTATCAACAAACAGCGATACGACAAGAAAAATAGTCATATTTTATCAAGGAAAGTTTAATAGCGTAAATGAGCATTTCTCAGTGATGTTTCAAAAAGCTTGCTTGGTTTCCCGCAAAAGAACGTAGGTAACTTTATTGACGCTTCTACACAAATTAATTACCGGTAATTGGCACCTAATTGTTACCACTATTGCCTTGAAATAAGATTAAGGGTACCCTTTTTTCCCCATCATTGGCCACAATCGGAGTGTTTACCCTATGCCTTAGCAGTCAGCACCTTCTCTTTCGCCGTACCAAACTGTAGTACGGACGAATTTGATAACTTTTCCATCATGCTGGTAAAAGTATCAACGCGTACAGGTTTGTATGAAATAACTTGTGTTTGGGGTTTACTGTCGTCAGTACAGTTGGTGCCTTAGAATTCATACGAAGGTTGGTATAGTAAATAATACAGGGCGCGTGTTCTCGCGGCACTGAGGTCGTTCAAGTTTTCTCGGAGCAAACTATCACCTTCTGTTTGCATCTCTTAAGTTTCTGCTTACACAATGGTTGGGTGTTTTACGAGCGCAGGCAAGTTTTACTTCATTGTGTGTTCTTCAGTTTTTGGTATCGCGCAGTTTTTAAAGTTTCTCACCGCTGACGCCAAACGTGTTGTTTTGTAATGTTGCTGGCGTGATAGCGTTTGCGAAAAAGTTTTGGATGTTCATTTATGGTCAGCACATTTTATAACGGCGACTTAACGCCTTATTTATAAACGCTATGTAAACCTGTGTTATGACTTAATGTATCATTTTCAAATCAAAGGAAAAAACAAGTGACAGTTAAGGGCCTCCGCTAAGTCGAGCAGACGCACGGAGTGGGTGCATGACTATAAAAAAAAGTAAGAGAGTGTCTGCTAACTCGCACGGGTGTTCATTACTATTTTATTCGATAGGCCGTTGCAATATGATCCAAAGTTTGAAAATTGAGATAAATAAACAATTTACTATCGCGTTATAGTATTTTATGCAACTGCTATAAAATAAGAGGCCTTAAAACACGAGTGTGGTTTTATGAAACGAGCGTCAGCGAGTCACACGAGTGTTTTAAGGCCTAATTATATACAGTTGCATACATTACTTTATCTACACACATATCATAACTGCAAAAAACCGTAACAGCAAAAACCAACAAACGACTGACCACTAGTAATGGCGGCCATTCCATCTATCCGCCAAGACGAACGTTTTTTTAAACCATAGACAAACGAATGAAGTCCCTATTATCATGTCACTCGAGATCAAATGTCGAGCGTTTAAATTAAAAAAACATACTGAGTTGATGTTTCGTATCGATTAACTGTTTTAATATCTGTGGATACTAGAATAGAGACCAATTTGAATTTTGACAGCTGTTCCAAATTTAAATTCATAACGTCACGAGATATCGGTAATGTGATCACCAATAAATATATATATGTAGACTTTCGCCTTTAGCTTTCTCATTGCATTGATACTTTGCTTTGTGTAATTTTCTTGTTTTTTTTTATGTTCTTAGTGAGATATGTAAAAGGAAACAGATGTATCTATAGCTTCATAACTTGTGTAATTTTTTTTTCTAACCTTTGTTTCTGTTTTATCTCCGAAATAAAAATAAATAAAAATAAAATAAAATAAACACAGACGACTAAGAGATACTACCCAAAAAGTACTGATTTACCTACTACCACAGACAAAAAAATTCTCATAATCACATTGGTTGTAATAATGCTGGTCATTTTCTATGGTTTTTGAAGGCGTTATTGAGCACTTATGATATGTGTGTAGATAAAAGTCTTTATAGACGTTATAAATATGAAAGAAGCCTAACGGCTTTGAATGGAGGCCCAAAAATGCAGTCGAGCAATAATGAAACGCGTTTATACATTACTAAAAAAAAACATCGAGAGATGTACATAAACGGTGCCTTCATTTCACTTAAAATAAAAAGTTGTAAGGCTTGATTATAAGTTTGGTTTAAAGAGTGTATGTTGTTGCAGTGCCTTTGGGCGTTCTCACCGAGCAGTTTGAGACCGCACTGGAGGTGGACGAGGCAAAGGACGGAGTCACGAAGGCAGACCGCGCTTCGGACCTTTTCGACAATACAGGTTTGTTCGTCTGAATATTATGCACAGTGCACCCAAGTAACACAAAAGCGTTATCAAAGCTACATAAGAGCTGTATAGAGGTGATTTCATCTATTGGGGATCATATTGTAATGGAGTATTTTGCTTACTCTGTAAAAACAGGGTTAACTTAAGATTCATGGAAAACAGCTTATTATGCAGTTATGCAATGGGGCATGCAAGCATGTAGGACGACAGGCAAAGAAGCATACAAATTTCTATGTTGATTGATTAAAATCTAAATATCAAACAATATCCCACGGTAACTACTTGTTTGATCGGTAGACAAAGTCTATATCCTTCTTTGACCCTTCAATTACTTCAACAACGTGAAGGAAGAACAAACAAATGAACTCATTTTCGCTGTAATAAAAATATAATAGTATTTAAAATGAATAGAATAGTATGTACAATCTCCCGGGCGAATACTCTTCCTGTATTGGTGTAGTTATTGGTTATCGCTATAATAGTTCTTTTTTACAATTTAGTGAATTCCGGTGAAAGGTGGGCAGAGACTAACGCGGTCACACCTATGGCCAATCCAGCTTTGCAACCACCTCCAAAAGCCGTCAGCACACCAATGCCATCTAACTATGATGCAGGCTCGCGGAAGCCAGAGAAAAACGGAAAGGACGATACAAGTAATTAAAGTTGCTTTCGATACTGAATTGGCAGAAATAAATTGAATATTTAACTAATTACTTTTATTCATTTACAGATTCGTCGTTCTTTAACATATTTATTTACATCGGTATAAGCATACTTTTGTTCATCATTCTCTGTATATTGCTCATCGGCGTTCGCTGCTACATCATTCGGAAAAACACGAGAAACTCTAAAAACGGCGATATGTTCATAGCAGAAGCGCCAAATGTCTTCAATGATGCCGTATCAGATATCGACAACGATATCGACGTCACGCATATTTCTGGAACGTTCTACGATCCCGCGCATCCAGACATGATACTTTATAGAGATGTGCCAGGAAGTAAGGGGACATTGCGAGCTATGAGGCCGTTGTCAACCATTTATCCTTGTGCTGGAGCCAGTATGTACGGTAATTTGGATTACATACCACCTCAGTACAGAGAGGTAGCAGCCGGCAGGCTCAGTAGAGAAGCTAGTAGGGAAAAAGAAGATGCAGAGCTTGATCACGAAGTTGTTGTTAGTCCAAAGAGCTTAGGCAGGTATTCTAATTCTCAATATTATTACGGCTGACGGCGCAGTACCGCCCCAAACGATAATTCAAGGACTTACTGTTTTTAGTGGCGTTGAATGACCTTGTCAGTCAACAGGAATTTTAAGGAATAGAGCAGAATTTATTGACACTAATCTTTGTAGTTGTACGTAAAGTTTCATTGTGATCTGAGATTTGTCATTGAAGAGTTCCCTCTAAAATATTTTTGACTAAGTATTCTAAAATGTACCTATTTTTAACTATAACACTGTACATGAAAAGAAATTAAGCACACTTCGTATTTTATTTTGACCGACAATTAAGTCAATTTTTGCGAAGTTTTAGTAGAAACGTATGATAAGTCTAGTATAAATAAAATAATTATTACAGTCTAAGAGTCTGTAAAATAAAATGTTAAAATAATATTTATATGAACCCAAGAAGTCGGTTGGCGGTTGTATTGGCCCAGCTTGGTGAGGTATAATGTAATTAACCATCTGTGATTTTAAAATATTATCAGTGATGAGCACTTTTTTTGTTACAGCCATTGTATAAAAAACGCTTATTTCGTGAATTAATCAAAACAAAATGATGGGTTTCTTTTTTGCATTTTTCGATGTTTCTGTGCAATGCTGTCAAATATTTTCATTGAAAAACTTTTACAATGGCTCCCCAAAATTTGACGTTCGTGACCGATCGGTATTTTCGTAAATACGGAACCATCGGGTGTGGACAATAAATCAAAAATAAAGTTAGCTACCCAGCACTGCAGAAAGCAGAGGCACCCCGCTGACGGTTACAATAAAGGCTTGTCCAAAAGAAAAAGTTTTGACGGCTAAAAATGATGCAAAGGTTGTTTTTTAAATGAAATTAAGCATCGTTGAGAATTTGTATAATTAGGAATTTCAGTAAGTTCTGTCAAATTCTGTCTCTACTTTTATTTTATTATTGCATTGTTCAAATTACAACACCCTTTTATACGGTCATAAAATTAAAGAGCATGTTTCTCTATCGTTATATCTTTTTTTGTACCAACTAAATCTGTAAGGTAACAATTAGTAAATGTAAATTATGAACGTAATAGTTTATCCAAAAAAATGTACTTACATATCCATTTTCCAGTTGCAACTGAAAGTAAAGTTTTTTATGAATTTTTTAAATAAAAAAGTTTTAAATTTGCGTTTTATTTACCCCTGTCATGGTGCACAATAAAGAAGGGTCATTACCTCCAGTGATGAGATGTTTTTTGTTAGTAATGGTTGCGTGGCCAAGTATCATTATTCACGGAAATTATGGGGTGGATCATTCAGAAAGCTAAAGAGGGCTGCTCGGTCACGCTCATAAAGTTATACAATTTACCGCCTTTAAAATTCTATGATCCTGTCGCAAGTACGAAAGAACCGTCAGATCTAGCAACCAAAGAATAAAGTAATACAATCTGGCAACCTTAACCGTGGGTCTGAAAAGTCAAAGTAATTTTTAGACCAGAAAACAATAATGATAAACAACTTAAGTTTGTGTGCAGATAATAACAGATCTATCAAAAATTATAAGACATACCTCCTTACAACGGAAACAGTCTAAAAACAAACATGGCAAAGCTTTAGTTCTGTCGGCAAAGTTGCCATACGGTGTGGACCGTGTGGCACCTTTGTCAACAGGCTCATACAGTAAAGGTGGAAATCATTGATCGATATGGATGGAGTATACAGAGGCATTGAGTATTAAACAAACCTTAACTATTAAAAACAGCGTAATATTTAAATGTGACGTGCTACGTCATCACGGCAAAGACACCTTTGGCCGTATTTATTCTATTCATTTAACACTTGAACAATGTTTAAGTGTCAAATGATCGCGATATTAAACCTACTGGAATTACACAGAAGGGTCGCCGGTTGGGGAGGAATTTGCATAATTTCACAACTGTAATCCCCCGCGATTACAAGTTTGCATCGACGTCCTGTAGGTAATCAATAGTTAAATTCTTGGTCTCTTGTTACAGGGCAATTTATCAGTGTCACGTTAGAATAAGCCTTTTAAAGTTCACAAGGGAAGGTGTTACTTAGTCTACAGTTTCCCCTTAAGAAATGCCTTAAATATTAATGGCATCATGATTTGGAAGAAGTGAAATACCACGCTGTGAATTAAGTATTATAAATCCTACTTTCATAATTGAATATTAGTAAAATATTGTGAAGTTTTAAGATTGTGTCGGATGAATATTGAATTAAATTGTTAGTTAAAAATGTCATGTTAATACAAGTGTTTTGTTGGCCCCACTTTATTTTTGAATTCTCATCGTATCTGCACACGTATACCGAAATTCAGGCCAATGTGATTTAATGGAAGTACTCAGAATTAGCTTAAATTTGGATTGCAAGATTTGAGCTAGTCAAACATGTGACGTTAAATAAAAGCTTGCAATTAAACAATTATATTCTATTTTCTTCAAATAACCAGTCTCTACGAAGGAACTTAAAATGAGAGACCTTTGCATAATATCTGCAGTTCACTTCGAAATAACTTGACCATTAACCCTAGCAATGCCTTAGACAGCTAAAAGGCCGCCACAGTCTCTTAGTTCAAAAGTCCTTAACACTTGGCCAGCTTATTCGCTCGAGTAAACCAACTCAGCCTTGGTTCCGTTGCACATAATCCTCACACGTTCAAAGTGGATTCCGTTTAACGTAAGGACGTCGTTGTCCGTTACGACGCAACGAGCAACGGGAACGGATCATTGGATACAGAATCTGATACACCTCGACGATGCTGATACGTAAATACATCGGACATCCGTTCATCTCTACTAGTCTACATTTACACTTCTACACTAATACAATAGAGAGGTAAACTTTGTTTGTTTTTATGTATGTAGGGATTAATCTCGGGAACTTCTGAACCGGTTCCAAAAATCATGTCACTAATGGAAAGCGCCATTCTTCCTTACGGACATAGGCTACTTTTTCCACATGAACGAAGTCGCTGGTTCCGCTAGTTCATTGTAAGATGTTGATTGAAAATGAAAATGAAAATGAAAAAGTTTATGAGGTCAAAAAATATATATACATTTTTAACATCGTGGTTGGGACCTCCTAGTAAGTATGTGTATACCTGTAGCAGGAGGCCCCGCTCTTCCAATAACAGTTGCGGATTACAGATTACAGTAACACTTTTGCCGAGTAACGAGTACCGAGTATCACTCGGTTCAATTTTTTTTCATCCGAGTACTCGGCCGAGTAACTTGGTTCAATCAAATTCCCATTTCGCGCGCATAAACAAGTACAAACAGGTTCGCGTTGATACATCCCTCACCCCGCCCTCGCCTTTCAACTACCAGTCACTTGATAGTTTGCAAACAAATACTTCATGTTGCGCGTCATAGTAGATAAATAATTGAAAATGTTTGTTAATTAACGATTGACTGTGTGTAGTACCTGATCAGTGATGACCTGATTTTGATTAACACTGTTGTTTTAATTATATCTACCTAAATATATTGCTTCTCTTAAACCGAGTATACTCGGCATTCAAACCGAGTTATTCGGCCGAGTACGAGTATCAAAAAACCTGCCGAGTACGCCGAGTACCGAGTATAAACCGAGTACTCGGCCCATCTCTACTTATTAGTTAAATTTAGGTTTGTTTTGCAAATGCGCCTTAATGAAAATCAAATAGTTTTGAAAGATACTGATAGACATTAAAAAGAGAATGTAGTTAAGAAATACCCCGTGCATTAAATCAAAACACGTAGGTTTTTACTGGACAGAAAACTAAGCAGGTGTCCTATTACTTCAAAACAGTTTTATTTGATGTTTGTAAGGCAAAACAATTAAATCAAGCTTATTAACAATCTTTGATCTGCGTAATTTAATTTCGTCTAGTCAATCCTTATTTTACTAGTCGTTTGCTTTTGAGGAGAGTTGACTGAATTCCCCAGATTATTCGCATAACTAGATAAAACACTTTCAAACCTAAATTGCGAACGTTCTCTAAATTATCTGTGTAGTTATTTCAATCGAAGCAGAAACCAGCCTTGTAGCTCCCAACATCTAATATGTAAAGTGGCTGATATATTATTTAGATCACAAAAGAGTGATGCTGTATTATGAATAACACTTCTAAAACCACTTACAGATATTACTGAGGTGCACGCTCCAACCCGGGGTAAGTACAATTTTGTTAAGGCACGGTCAAGACCGCAAGCATTTGCAACAAACACACAACACAACAAACAATTATTAGTTATTTGTAACAAACTATAAAACACGTTCACGTGGTGTGAATGTAGGGTTAACGTTGGGTATAAAGGCTGCAAACGAGCGGAAACTTTAAGTGACGTATACAGTTAAACATTTTAAACCCTTACGTCGCCACAGCGAGCTTTAACCTGTTGGAATACAACATCGAACGGCAAGTATATAGGTATTTTTATAAATATTCTCTGTTAACTTTTTAACCTGTGACTACATTTTTATCGGATGTGCCCGTGTCGCTATACCTATACTAAAACTAATTGACATTGTTTTAATTTTAAGACTGGCGACGAAATGAGCTCGAAATTGTTTGTCTTAAAAGTCAGACAAAAGTGGTTAAATACTGGTTAAGTGGTCGCTTTTAAGCGATAAAACCGCCAATTGTTTACTTTGTAATTTTTTTTTAATGAATGTTTGTTAATTATTTTCCCTGTGGTTTTCAATAAAGAGTATTTGCCTTGTCTTGTCCTGTCTTGTTAAAAGGTAAAAACTGTTAAAAGCACATATCAACCTACGGAGGTGTGAACATCACAGAACATTAAAGTTAGAATGATTATGTGCTCGGGGTACAATACCATACAATATGGTTTATTAAACATCACATAACAATTTCTCAGAATCACAGATGACTCTTAATACAGGTATACAAAAGGCGGTAAAGGGTAGCGCATCACTACGAGCAGATTTTCATATCGTCGCAGTTCACTGACAGTACTCACCTTGATTGGATTAGTTCAGAATCAATAGTCAATAGATACACATATAAATAATTAAATAAATAAATATCTCGGGATAATTTACACCAATTGACCTAGTCCCAAACTAAGCAAAGCTTGTACTATGGGTACTAGACAACGGATAAACATACATATATCGATAAATACATACTTAAATACAAATAACATCCATGACTCAGGTACAAACATTCGTATTCGTCACACAAATATTTGCCCATACCAGGATTTGAACCCGGGATCTCTGTATATATTATGAGTTTAATTAATTGAAAAAAAAAATACGGATCATGCAATCATTACCGTACCAGAATTGCGCAAAAGCGAGAGCCTAGTATTGCCAAAATCTTTAAGAAAAACTTGATAAATGAAAATTGTATTAAATTCAAGGAAGAAAAAATGGATCTCCTAATCTTTTTTTATCTTTATCTTTACGTAAAGTAGAGTCGCTATCTGTTCCAGTCTCTCGTCGTACTGGAGTATCTTCGGCTGCTTGCTCCTTCTAAACCACGCAACGGATTTTCATGCGGTTTTTTCTGTCACTTAGATATTTTTTTACGGAAGGTTTTCACTTTACGTTACATCCTAATTGTGCCCGTGCAAAGTCAGGGTGGGTCGTTAGTTATATAATAAAAAATATATCCAAATGACCGTCGCGTGCCAGACAACATTTGTCTCGCTGGATATTGCTAATGTTAGTACGTGCACAAAAATCTTAATATGGAACACTTGTTTTATTTCCTCTCAAAGTTCGAGATAAGCTCTATATTTGCCTTGGCTGGAATGGAAATCGCTGGCTTTCCACTTTTAAAAGCGCTCGTCTACGGCTTCGATTTTGAAACTAACTCAGTCAGCAATTGGCAATATTCAAAATCATTTATTATAAAATGTATAAATTATGTAACCTATAGGTAACTTTCATGTGTGGCATGTCTGTGAATGTAAGTTGGTTAATAAATAAATAAATTGGTTCGGGAATCGAACGCTTCATAACTAGTGCTATCATGATCAAACGCGGTGTCCGTCTGACGTTCTTACACATTTTTCTATTTGACGACAGAAAAGCACGAACACGAATCGAACGAACAAATAAAGACGGTCATCGATTACCTAAACAGAGGCTTCGAAGCCTAGTCCATTAGATCGTTCTACATGTAAGGGAGATCATAATTTATTGTTATAGGCTCCATTTGGGCTTCCTTCGTCCTTAGCGATATTGCTCTGTCTTGTATAAGAGATAAGGGACTGATTTTATGACAAACAGAAGCATATAGTGCGGAACGGTATTTTAATTTACAAGTTACATTACTGTTTGAGTATTAGGCACCAACACGGAATATTGGACAAAGAACATAAAAAGGCCAAGGATACAGGTTCAAAACCTAATGGATGACGAAATAATTTTGTAATGGAATACCCATAGTTGGACTAATGTAACTGCAAAGCATGTACTTATTACGAGCACGCACGTGGAAGCATTATAGGCACGTACCATAAAGCTTGCGCAAGCATTGTGATTATTTGTCGCATGGAACACCAAGAATGCTTGCACATGTATGCTTGTCAAGCATGGAGTTATGACTGCAGCCAGCTTACTCCTTCAGCTGGGCAAACATTGCCCGTCTGCAGAAAACTTTTCTCACGGTGTTTTTCCTTTACTGAGATAGTTCTGTTGTTCTGCACATACATATAGTCGACCAAGTAATTGCTTGGTCACTTTTGAACGTTATACCTTTGTAATAGAGTCGAAAAGTGGTCAAGCAATTTCTTGGTCGACTATACATAGGTACATAAGATTTTTCAAGGACAATTTTTTTTAAAGTAAATATTTCTCAGTTAATTTCAAGTTTTTTGATGTAATCCACGTTCCATAAATATTCTATCGAAGATAATTAAAAAACAGACTCTTTTTTTCTCATAATTTTTGTAACTTGGAGACATTCTGGAGAAAGGCCAGGTCAGGAGTACCAGAAACCGACGAGCGTGCATGAAAAATGTTATGAGAGTAAGTGAAGCAAAGGTTGTATGTCAGGATCATAGCAAAGTGAAATCCGTGGTCTGTGCCTACCCCTCTGGGAAACAGACGTGACTTTATGTATGTACCTACCTATGTATTTTTGTAACGTTGTCTCGCTTTAATTTCTAAATTACGTATTAGCTATAAGTTATTTCGTTCTTTAGGCATAAATATTTTTAATGGTGACCTACAACAATTCTCCAATTTTATGCCTTTTAATTTGTAACTGAAATACCGTATTGCAACGGTATCAGCTTTGAACTTTATTTGACCTGCTACATCTGTCGGCGAATACTCACCAACGTCTCCACTAATGGTCGTATTTTATCGTCATGTAACTTGAATCTGAGTTCGGTTTAGAACTACGCCAATAATTACGTGTAAAACAGTCGGTTAAATTTTCAATAAATAAATAAATATCTCAGCCATCTTGTTACTTATTCACAGACCTACCTACTTACCTACCTACAGTTGTTACTGAGCTAAGCTTATTATCATTACGTTATTAGTGAATGTCACGGCAGAATTTTGATTCTAGTCACGTTTACGAAAGCTACCAAGTCATAAGCCTTGTCCCAAAGTTTCCCGACAACTCGCCCGACAACTTGACGACGTGGCCAACTTTCATAAAAACGAAAGAAAAGATAACTCCGACTTGTAAGAGTTGACCGAAACGTATATAACGAGTTGCTACAGACTGGGTGAGCGTAATACCTTCCTTAGAACAAGTTTGGGGAAGAAATTTTCATATCTATTGTGTAAGAGTGAGACCGAAGTTTTATTTTAATGCAAAGGAGTCACTAAATAGGAACCGTAGCGAAACAAGGCGCATATCTGTAATGTTGCAAAGACAACAGAAAATGCTAAAGTTAGGATGCGAAGTTGTTAGGTACCCTAAGCGGTGACTATTGTCACTTCTCTTTGTAATGATAATGATAAAACAATGAACAGAAAGCGGGTGGTAGGACAATTACCTTGCTACTTGCTTGCTTGCGGAGTAGCAAGGTAATTTGTTCCAGTTTGTTGATATGGACCTCCGCAAAGTAACGCTTGAATATATTAATTATTTTCGGATGGTAAGACTTTGTGCAAGGTCCGCCCGGATCGCTATCACCATTTTGCTCGCTAATCCTGCCGCTAAGCAGCAGTACTTGCACTGTTGTGGTCCGGCGTGGAGAGCAAGACAGCCCGTATAATTACTGGCATAAAAGGTATTCCATCTTAGGCCTCTGGGTTGGCAACGCATCTGCAATCTCTTTGGTGTTGTGGGTGTCTATAGGCTATAGTGATCACTTACCATCGGGTAACCCACTTGCTTGTTTGTCTTCATAAAAAAAAGAAAAGTTTGGAAAAAGCAATGAGCAAAGGCACGATTAAATTACATAGCTATTTCGGGATTCAAAATGGCAAAAATGGAATCCAAATGGTTTCTTCATATTCGTACGACCGTCTGTGTATATCGCAGGCATGTTGCACATATTTGAGTTCAGTGAGCACAGAAATAAATTTGTTTATATTATTGTCTTCGAGAAATACAAACTTACTTTTGCAGCTGTCAGCAGTATTTTGTTCTTCATTATACCTAATTGACTTTGAATTTTTAGCAAAGGACACGGAACCCCATATTTAAGCAGTGTCCGAGATGCACTTGCACCGTTTTTGAATGTTAAAATAAATGAAAAGCTTACTGAACATTTTTAAAGTGATAGCAACCTGAGGTGCAACTTCTGAATCTCACCAGGTGATTAAAGATCACCAAAATACCCGAATCTCTATAAAACATTTTGGTGAGCTATAATCACCGAGTGAATTTCAAAATCGCACCCCCATGTCACTACATGCCGCCATATTTGTTTCAGTAAACAATTAGAAATATAATATCAATGCTGTTTTATTCAGAGCTGGATTTTTGCTTTTTAGGCTGCTTTCTTCTAAAGCCCAACTATAGTTAAAACTGGCGCCATAAAGTCCGGTGCGTCTAGCCAAATTTGGTAAGTAGTAAAAAAAGTACTCAAAGTAAAGTTGATTTCTATAAAAAACCGGTAAAGTGTCGGAATTTTAATTACTTGACTAATTTAAAGCTGAAATAACTTTAAAAAAAAATGCTACCTTTTTATTGACGGTAGGTACTTTATCATTGAATTGTCATTAGAACTACATAGACATACCAAACTTGAAAATGCAAAAGAGGAAAGTTGCTTATCTGCAACACTATCTTAGAAATGCAACTGTTGCAGCAACTGCTCCACATGGTATTCCTCCTTTTTTTTAAGATGGGAAAATAATCATGGTAAGTATCTTTTTGCAACAGTGCAAAAATAATAAATTATTAAGTATCAACATTCAATTTATTAAGTATGGTGAGAATATTGGCCTATAGTGGAGAGATGGGTGAACTCATTATGTCGGGCAGCGAGTTGGCTTTTACCTTTCTCCATTCTTTATACTATTTTTTGACTTATACACAAGTACAGTCAGCCTCACAAGTAGCTGAACACTAAGTACCTTGTCGTAGTAACGCATGAAATGAGAGTTCTAATTTGTCACATTACTCACAGCGACAAGGTACTAAAATGTTCAGCTACATCTGAGGCTGACCGTACATTAGAACCCGAGTGCTGTAGTAACCACAGAACGCATGTAGCCTTTGGTTGTGACTTATGTAGCCATATAACATTATGAGCATTTGGCTCATATGTTTATAGGGTCCTGTTATTCCTCTGCTGTCATTTTCAGTTAAGTTTCCACCAACAGGTTAACAACAAAAACACAACAAAAACGGGTCGCGGCAAACATAATAAAATATCGTTTTCAACAAAATGTGTTTTTTAAGTCCAAAAATATTATTCTTGGTAAAATTATAAGCAAGCTAGGGTTCCCGCTTAGCATAATATATTCAGGGATCCAATATTGAAACAAAATAGTTTGGATGGAAGTGAAAGTTGCCCCGGGACGCAGGACGGAATGACAGCTGTATTGATGGGGATGGTGTGGGTTTGAAGGACCTTTCCAATACAGATTCAACGCTGTCTGTCAAAATTATTCAAATATCGTTTTGTTGAAATAATATAAATTTCTTTATAGCCAAGCAACGTTTTTTAATCCTCTTGATGCGTTTAGGTGCCATTGGTTCGATTGCTTGATAGGATGCTAAGCCGCCAGATGATATTATGTTACCGAAATACGGCCGTGGCATGCGATTAACGGCGTTAGTTGACAATAATTTCGTCGTATGTTTTCTCGACTGCATCCATAAAGCTACTTATCTAAAAATTGGTTGATAAAAAGCAATGAGTAAGTATTATTAAACTGGTTATTTTAAGACCTTGCGGTTCGTACAGTGAGTGAGAACATAAGGACTAAGGCGGAAACGTAAAGGGCGGCAACGGATCTGCAATTCTTGGTGTCAGAGGTTCCCATGGGCGGATGTGACCACCTCTAGATCAGTTACTGATCAATTCCCATAAAAAAACTCAATTTTGCATCAAATCGGTAAAACTCCATTAAAGTGAAATAAGATTTATCCTGGAACAAGATTTAGTCTCAAACTAGAAGCTATTTTGAAAGGCAGAAAGAAGAAAGAAACAAATAACTTTGGTCCCTCTTTCATAAACGACATGCGAGGCTCTGACACGGTAGGTTATTGTATTTTTCAAAAGAAAAACGTTGACAATTGGATCGGATTGCCACATAGTTACGTATCTTTAATTGATTTTTTTTAAACTATTTATGTAAATTCTTAGTGCGTCCCGCAAAAATAAATGAAATATAAATAAAGTACATCAACAGATGGAAAAATAACGCCTCACCATTATTAAAAAAGTTTCACACCTTACACCTCTTTATAGAGTAGACATGTATCCTTACTGTAGGAGTCAATCTTTGCGCCTTGGCTCATTGTATTTCACCTACGTAACATCACCTACATATTGTATTTTTCTGTAAAGGTTTCTCTTATTAACTGAAGGCCTTTAGCTATTCAAATTGAAAGTAAACAAATTTTAAACTTCGTTGAGCGTAATTAGTCATTCCAAATAAAATCAACTTTTTTATAATCAAACAAAATGAAATAACCCTTGCACGAAAGATTCCAGACGCATTCTAAACACGGCCAAATAATAAATTTGGTTTGTACGTAGCAAAATATCACTTTAGTTTGAAGTCTATTTCAGTTTTTTTGCAGAAAAACCTCTCTAATGGCCCCTCCGTGCTTGGAATCTATCTCTGCGTCATCTATTTTAAGGACAGAGTATCTACATTGTCTTTTGTCTTACGTAAAATAAGAGAAAAACGTGCGTTTTAAGAGACTATAAATAAGAAACTAAACTGAAACACAGTTGGTAAATTGTTTTTACTAAATAATTAGTAAAGTGGCAGTGGGTACTGAAGTAGATGCAAGCAGTGCTGAATCGAGCGTTGTGGCTTTGGGGACCAACATGTCCAGCAGGTTACGTTTTATCGGCTGATATGATGATAATGATGATGATGAGAAAACAAGACAGCCGGTGCAATTACTGGCACATGAGGTATTCCATCTTAACCCTTTGGGTTGGCAACGCTTCTGCAATCTCCTTGGTATTGCGGGTGTTTATGGGCGGTGGTCATCACATGGCATCAGGTGACCCACTTGCACGTTTGCCATTCTATGTTGTATAAAAAATTATTCCAATAAAAAACAATAGGCGGTCTTACGGATTTTATACCATGTCTTCAATATTTATACAGAAGAAACGTGCGCCCACGCTCCGTTGTACCGCGAGGCCGTGACCTACGGGATTTCTTGCCCGAATGGGTCACACAAACAAAATCAGGACTCAGAACCTTTCACACGGCGGAGATCCCTTTTACGATGATGACGCGAGATCTTTGCTTATAGTAAAACGCACTGATGTGAGAATTTTAGGACATTGGTACACGAGAATAAATAAAATGCGTAGTCAGAACATTCGTGTCAAATACCTAACTAGATTTTGCCCGTGACTTGGTGCGCGTAGGTTTTGGAATACATAAAGTTACGATCTCAATTTAACCCCCTAATATTCGTAGTGGTAAAGCCAACCTGTTGTGTAGCCAATTGTTGTTTGCAGTACGTATGGGCTGGTACGACTGGGGTAGCACCACGCTCTTCAGAGTACCGGCGTGAAGTAGTAGCTTGATACCTCAGATCATAGAAAGAAATTTGCTACTGAGTTATGTACGGTGGTCCGATGACCTCATACAGGTGGCAGGAAGGCGCTGGTTGCATGCTGCTTCCAACCGACCACTTTGGAAATCCATGGAGGAGGCCTATGTCCAACAGTGGACTTCGTGTGGCTGAGATGATGATGATGATGATGATATGTACGGTGACTGAAAGATCTGAAGACCCACGGGGGCCTCCCGTGGCCGGCAAAGGCGGGCAACGGACCAGCTATCCTTTTGGGTTCGCTGGTTTGATGGACGGTAAAAATTACTTCCCATCAGGCAACCCGCACGGTTGTTTGTCTCTCTTTTCCATAAAAACAACCTTTATGGTGATATCTTTTTTAATAATAGATAAATAAATCTACATCTACACTAATTTACATCTACACTATCTACATCTACACTATCTTCATCAACACTAGTCTATACTACTCTACAATAGTCTACACTAGTCTACACTAACATATCTACACTAATATAATAAAGAGGTAAACTTTGTTTGTTTGTATGTAGGGGGTAATCTCTGAAATCACTGAACCCATTTCAAAAAATCGTTTACTAACAGATCGCTTCGCTATCCCTGACGGACATAGGCTCCTAATTCCATGCGAACGAAATCGTGGGCGTCCGCTAGTAAATAATAATTAAAATCAAAGTTTCAAACAAACAATGGGCTTTAATTAAAAGAGTATATATTTTTCCAAAATTACCATACACGTTCCCTGTCGGTTGATTAACGTGGACCCCGTGTAGCGCCCGCACCAAAAATAACTCGAGACCCACCAAATTAAAAATTCCATACACGCCATCCATTAAAAAAGTTGAAATTGAAATTTAACCAAAATTACGTAGAGTATAAATCGCCGGCTAGAGTCACCCAGTAATCAGGATCGAGGATCGAACAAAAGCAATTTAACTTTCCTTTTTCAGTAGGCACATTAGGACAAGTCGGAATCGGTCAGACGGATAATTAGGGAAACTGAGGAACTGAAGCAATTCCGTGAGATATTCGTACCCACGCGATTTTGCATTATTGCTATTAATTAGGTAACGTGGGAGTATCCTTCTAATTGCTGAGTCTAACCTTCCCTGTTTTATAGGGTTCGAATTATCTTATTGTGCGTTATTTTCCGTACCGTAAACCGCAACAATGTCATGCCAAAAAACTATGTGTAAATTATTTATTTATTATTACTAGCATACATGTATTTACAGCAAATGTATGTGTAGTCGACCAAGTAATTGCTTGACCACTTTTGGCACTTTTGAACCTTATCCCATTGTATTAGGGTCGAAAAGTGGTCAAGCACTTTCTTGGTCGACTATATGTAAATTCTTTATTGTACAAAAAACATAAATTACAAAAAGAGATACAGTGATGTACAAAGGCGAACTTATCCCTTTAAGGGATCTCTTCCAGTTAACCTTTGAGTGTGTGAAAGGAGTATCATAGTAGGGACAGACAAAACGCAAGAGCTAAGTAAAAAAAAAAAGTAATGATAAATCAATATATTATATAAACTAATAAATACAATACATATTCCTAATAGATAAAATATCGATATACTAAATACACTACATATATACTAGTTATAAATAAATAATCAAAAGTCAAAGGAGTCATAAGGAATGAATTTAAGGACATGGTGTGAGCCACATCTTCTTCAAGTTCTCCTTAAGAGAAACCACGGATGGCGACTGCCTGACAGAGGTTGGTAACCGATTCCACAGCCTTGCAGAGTATACTGAGAAAGATTTAGAGAAAGATTTGGAAGAGTTAGAAGGACATGCTAAGAGGAGATTGGCACTCAACCGCAAGCGATGCTGGCTGCCGGTAGCCAGGTAGCTAAAGTGTTCGGAAAGATATAGAGGAGCGGAAGGATTGAAAAGGATGTTGAAGAAATGTATTAGGTTAGGTAAAAAATAAGGTCTAAAAAATACATACTAACCTTGTAGGCTGTTGCTGCGTTTAAAAACTGGTTAAAATTAAATAATAGTTTCGATAAAAATATGAAATCCAGTATTAATATATTTTTTATATTTATTTTTATTTCCAACATTTATTTAAATTTTATAATACTAATAATTTATATTCGTCATTATCCTATTACAAGGTAAATCTTTGATCGAATGGTATTATAAATTGTGTTTGATTGATTGATTTATTTAAGTACAAATAAATAAGGTAAAGCAGTAACTATATTTCTTTTAAACTAGTCTGTAGGTCTGGTTATGTGGACTCCTTATTACTGTTTTTCTAATAATCATTAATTGTTTATATAATACTGCAAACCATCTTAAACTTTTAACTTGGCTGTTGCAATTTAGTTCGCAGTTTAGTAGTATTGAAAGTATTAAACTGCTAAGTGTTGTCATAACTAAGTCGGAAGACCGAAGGATGTTGTATTCCGGCAGTTCCGGGGCACCTTGCCGATCACGACATCAGGGGTGCAATTTTTTAATTTCAGCAGGTGACTAAAGCTTACCAAAATGGCAGAATCTCTATGAAAAAGGCCATCGGAGCCATGCTGTTTTTGTCGTTAAAATTGTATGTAAGTATGTAAATTCATTATTGTGCAAAAAAACATAAATTACAAAAAGAAATACAGTAATGTGCAACGGCGAACAAATCTCTTTAAGGGATCTCTTCCAGTTAACCTTTGGGTAGGTGCAAGAAATACCACACTAGGGACCGACAAAGAGCAAGAGTATAGCAATAACAATGCAAAATTACCCGCAGCATTCGTTTTATTGTAATATTTGTTGTATATGTATGTGAATTTAAAGGTATTTATTGTATGAGCCTTGTTGCCTGAAATAAAGTTTAATAATACATAATTAGTGCTAGAATTCACTGAACTGATTGCATATTATTTCTGTAACACCTGCTAAAAACTAGTTCCGCCATCAACTCCGCTAGCACAAAATCTGTAACAAACAAAATACAGACTCGCCGCGCTTATCTGCGTCCCTAGATTTTGATTTATAAATCTAATTAACGTCGGAATATCTGGCGTAACAAATGGAGGCTTAAAATTATTTCAAACCTTAATTTACAGTATTTTAACCATGATTTCTGTTGGGGCGCTTTGAGTGCGGAAGCCTAAAAACAAGTACTACTAAGAAAAATAACTCTGGTTTCTTCTACTAATGGTACTCATACAGTCAGCAACAGAAGTGGCTGAATAGTCGATGCGGTCAAAAAAATCTACAGAAGCTCTTATTCTATTAGCAAAAGAGCTATGGGCAGGCCATTTTGACATCTTCGATTGTGTAGATATATATCATTAGGCCAAGTGTATTCAGTACAATGAGAAAATCGAGCTCATAGATTTCTAGTACACGAGCGTTGCATTGTTTCAACCGCCGTATATACGGCAATTAATTTCGCATTAGGAACATAAAATGTTTAGCTAATGACAGACAATTCATTAGTTTTACGGTCGCACATGTGCATCGAAAGAGAGCAATTTCAATAAAGTCAGAACCAAAGTCAAAATAGCCTTTATTCAGATTACTTAGGTATATTATAAGCAACACTTAAAACAATTTCCCATCGGTTAGGTTAGCGAGTTAGCGCACGCTCTCATACTGTTTTTCTATACGCTTGCACCCATTCCGTGCACCCCGCTCCGTGCTCCCGCGGGACGTGGCGGCGGGCCTTATGAGAAGATACCTGCAAGAAACTAGACAAGGTAGGTATTAGGTATAGTGGTAAAGCCTCAACATTGCCAATTTCTGGTTATAGTACGAACGGGCCAGCTCAACCGGGGTACCACACTTTCACAAAATACCTGCGCGAAGCAGTTGCTTGGTACTGTATTTCGTACGGGAGGCCAGCAACGGATCAGCAATTCTTGAGTGCCTGGTTCAAGACAAGACAATACAAATCCCTACTCTTTATTGAAACCTAATTATAAACATTAAAGTTTCCATGGACGTCGGTGTTCACTTTTTATCTGGTGATTTTTCTATTAAAATTAACACTTTGCCTGAAATTTTAAAACGCGGTTAAACCCGAAAGCACTCTACTTTAGTACGAGCACAGAGGCTTTTGCTCTTTGTTGTTACGTCTTTGTAAAATAAAATAAAAGTATAAGTGGATTACGTTCCCTTTATGCAACACACACTCGGCCACTTGACCCATAGGCGTCAGCTCGTTATTCTCTAAGCGGAACAGCGACGAGCTTGACGTCGAAGCATCACTCGTGCAAGACAGATTAATGCGTTAGAAAATGACTTCCATGGCGCACATAGGGTCCCTATGCCTAACTGACGGCCCTATCACACTGGCATCTTCTTTATCTTTCTTTACAGTATAAAGTAAACTCGCTATCTGTTCCTGTCTGTTCTAAAGCCTTAGTGTAAGTTTGGCTGTTCTCCGTCTAATAAACGTAACGGATTTTGATCCGGTTTTCAGTGACATTCAGTTATTTTTTTGGAATTTTTTTGTATACATTAGGTACATCTCTAGTTTATTATATACGGGCTCTTTGCGCCCGTGTGGGATTATGTATGCATTTAACGGAATTTCACGTGATAAAAGTATCCTATAATCCAGAACATTATCTATCTGTCTGCTACATCTAAATCCGTTTAGCCGTTTATGCGTGATTAAGGAAGACACATCTAAATACTCTAACATAATTACTTTCGCACTTATAATATTAGTAGGATATCGCAGACATAACACCATAGTCCATCTCCTTTCACACAAGTACCTGGTTGGTACCAGGATGTAGGTACAGTCAAGGAAATTGAAAAACGTACCACCGTAGAACCTAGTCGAAGACACATACGCATGCCATTTGTATGACATAGCCTGGCGTTTAACGCCGCGCGTCATTGCGATAGGGTTCTAAGGTGGTACGTGAATATATTTCCCCTACTGTACATCCCATACATGTAAAACAAACAGTTACTGAAAATCTACAATAAATGGATAACGAGTAGGACAATGATGAGTTCTGGCAACAGAACCCTAAGCATGGCCCGATATGCATTTGTTTGGCTTTTTTATGTAGTTTTATTGTTATCTTAACAATAACAACAACAACAACAAATACTCTTTATTGATTCACACAAGTAAACAAAATAAAAGAACACACACAGGTAAATCTTAACTGCAACAACTTCAAAAAAAAAATTTCAAATAAACTTTATCGCTCTTTAAAAGTTGAACGCATTGAGGCAAATAAAAAAGGATACCAGTAGTAGGGATTCGCCGGTTCTGGATCACTTTTTTTTCGCTCAAAATGGCGGATTTGGGGGCAAAGAAAACAAAAAAAAAAAAAAAAAAAAAAAAAAAAAAAAAAAAAAAAAAAAAAAAAAAAAAAAGGTCAACACCCCATTTAAAGCGATTGGACGGGGTCTCATCACGCTCCGCCCACTCCTTCACGTATATATGTACTTCCATTGCAACATAATACCAACACTTAATCACATACTCATAAAAGGATAGAGACCCTTTCCTTTGTTTCCTACTCACCCTTTGTTACGTTCAACTTCTTACCTGCGCCCACTTGGGGGTTCGGTGCCGACCTTTTTTTTTTCCTGAGTACCTGATCGCCCGCCACGCTCCGTACAAATAAAATACCATGTCTTTTCGTAAGTCCACTTTCAATTCATTATTCTATCAGCACATAAATATCCTATCGCATTATTCGCAGTACACTTTTATTCGTAGCCTATAACTTTTAGGACTATCATAAATCTAACCTAACCTAACCTACATTTTGGAGAAATTCAAACCTAACTTAACCTAACCTCCATTTTGGAGACATTCAAACCTAACCTAACCTACATTTTGGAGAAATTCAAACCTAACTTAACCTAACCTACATTTTGGAGACATTCAAACCTAACCTAACCTACATTTTGGACAAATTCAAACCTAACATAACCTAACCTAGGTTTTGGAGAAATTCGCAAGCCATAACTTTCAGGACTATTTTAAATCTAACTTAACCTAACCTACGTTTTGGAGAAATTCGTAAGCCATAACTTTCAGGCCTATCTTAAATCTAACCTAACCTACGTTTTGGAGAATATTGTTACGCTAAATAGTAAATGGTTTCAGTTAAAAACAAGAATTTTGTTGCTTTATTGCTTTTTACTTCTAACCTTATTAAGTACTCCTTAGAAATACTAGTTTTAACGTGTTTGTTACGCAATTCGATTATTTAAATACTAGACAAAACTTGTAGGATTGCACTATGTACAAAGGATATTAAGAACGCAGCCTTGTGTTTCGCTTACACAGTAGGTACTATCCTACATTTTGTGGACATATTATATAGCTAAAGTTTATTTTATGAATATATATAGATAGAGAGTTTACATAATACAGTAAACGGTTTCAGTAGTTTTATTGTTTTCTTTGTATCAAACGCACCACGGTCTTTTATTATTCAATTACTTAACATCAATACACTATGCAAAGAGAGCTTTTTGAAAAAACAGCTAGTTTGAACGTGTTCACTAGGCGAACGGTTTATTTACCTGGCTGTCGTCAATAAGAGGAGCGTTATGTTTTTTCGAGTGTATGGCTTTGAAGATACTGGTTTAAACTTGTTAAATTGCACTACGCATAAAGGACCTCAAGAACGCGGGCGGCATCGTATAATTGCTTTATTGTTGTCTTTGTATCAAAAGAACCGCCGCTGTCTTTTGTTATTCAACACACCGCGTCTGGAGAATACGAGTTTATACCTGTTCACTAAGCGAAGCCCTTCTTTCAAAAAATACGTGTCCCAACTTGTAGGGATTGCGCTGGGTATAAAAGCGCGCCATCACATCTCGACTTCATTGCGCCCCAAAAATTCTCCGAGCAAGGTCTTCGAGTAAGAGAGTCGTGAGTCGTGAAGTTTAGTGCAAGGTTGCTGAAAGCAGTGTTTCGTTGCTGAAATGGATGTAAGTATGTAGTCATAATTTTATGTGTGCCCACTTATTTCAGATTTTGATTGATTGTAACATAACCTTCATCTATTTTTGTGTTTACCATGTAAATCTACTTTGAAGGACCGTTTGAAGAATGTTTTTATATTGTTACAGGAAAACACATTTAAAAATTATTACTATCCCGACGACGAAGCAAGTGATGAAGAAGGAACGTTGGCCTATAAAGTCAAAAAAGCTATTGCTAACACTAACAAGAGGCCTAATAACAGCATAGATGGCTTCTTTGAAAAACGGAAGAAAAGGAAAGTTGCAGTAAAGTCGTCGAGCGTCAGCCAAGCCACTGCGGAAGGCGTGGCTTTTATAAAGTCCAACAAAGACGATGCATCATACGCCTCACATCTCATAAAAATTGAGGTGTATGATGCGCGGAAAATAAAAAATATTCCGCCAACGGAGCATTGGAAGCATGCGGAAGTGCGTGTTAAATACTACGCTCACTCCGAAGAGGACGCTCACGTCGAATCTACGAGGGATGTGATTTACCAAATCACCAAACAGTTAGCGGACAAAAGTGATTGTGTAAATTACGTTATAGACAATACAAAATAAGTGTAAAAGTAGTTTTAAGATCTTAATTTGTTCCTTTTATCTTTTTTTACTCGATTGTGTGCGTTTTGTTTGTTAACTTTGCTTTATAACTCGTACCGAACATTTTTCTTTGTATAGCGAACACCTTTTGTATTCTAAGCTTCCTTTGTAGTTATTTTTTTCCGACAAAGAGTCATTGTCTTTCATATTAGATAAGTAACACAAGTTCCAAGCGCCGATGTTCATAGTATAAATAGACCATAGCCCGCTTTAAAAAAACACATTCTAACGAAGACATAATAATGGACGGACTGAGCTGCAACTTCTTCGACCAACAACTTGACCAGCTTACTGAAGACCAAAGGCTATACGAACTCTGCGAAAAAGTGGAACAAGAATATTTTAAAACGTAGGTTACTTACTTTTGTTATAATTTTCTTTTGTTATAATTGTGCTATTGTCATAGATATCCATCCTACTGAATCATGCTTCAACTCATTTGATGCTAATAGCTTACCTTTATTACCTTTGTTATATTGTGTCATTGTAATGGGTACCCATCTTACCGAAACATGTTTCAACTCGTTTTTTGCTAGTTGTAGCTGGTAGGGGTGGATTTTAAGGTATTTAAACCGAATGCCAGTTGCTTCAAATCATTTGTTACTGTTCTCTCGACGTAGGAGTAGTACTTTTTAAGATGTATTTCAATTTGGATCTATCTCAAAGTGAAATTACAAGCCTAGACAAATCTTTGATCTTGTCCAAATTCCATCATCAAATAAGGATGTGGTACTTAAGGAAGGTTTTACCAGTTTCGTGGTTAGAGGATACGGAGATAATGCCATATTTCACGCCATGCAGTGGACACATCATACATACTCATAAATCAGACACATCCGATGAAATTGATGGTGTACTGCCAATGCAAGCGTATTGCTTAAATTGTAGACGAGAAATGAGTTAGTATTAAACTTTTAGGTGTTTTCGTTTATTTTATAATTGTCAATAATTTGTAATATTAATAATTGTTTTATTTTTGCAGATCTTTACAAGTTGGCCGAGGAGGTGTAAATAAAAAAAGAACAGCAATGTCAACTGTGACTGCCGAACCACCAACAAAGAAAAAAAAACCTCTGAACAATTCAACTAGCTACGCTGCTGTGGCAACATCAACAGTATCAGTTGGACACCAAAACGTGAGTACAGAAAGTAATCACAAAATTGAATGTCCTGTGTGTCACGTGTCAGTATCTAGAAAATATTATTCCAACCACTTGAAAAGTAATACTCATAAAAACAACGTGATAAGTTCTGACAAGGAATTTACAAACGTTCAGTTAATTGAAAGCGCGTTCGGGAATAGAATAGTTACTTACAGAATTTTACCTGATTCCGTTACTACCAATGCATTTGAAACACCAGAATTATTTTTGCATAATATCAAGGGAAAAGTGTTTAAATTACTAGAACGATCCATAGCAGAACAAACTGTCGTAAAAGTAAATTTCATTCTTAATGCAGATTTTACACAACAAACTAAGCAACTTAATAATATTTTTGACTTTCAATCGTTAAATTACGTCGTTTGCAAGGGGGACGCCACAGATGGTATTTATGCATCACTTGTAACTGAAATTGTTAACAAAGTAACCAATTTTGAAAAAAAAGACAGCGGATGGAGTTTAGTTAAAATAAAATACTTAGACATGAATATCAATAAATTCAATCCTTTGCGTGGTTCATCTTACATAAACTTACCATTGGATATAAAAAACAAAAAAGCAGTTATCAACGTTAAAAACAAAGACCATGAATGCTTCCGTTGGGCTATACTGTCAGGTTTATATGAGCCAAATAACAACTCTAACAGGGTCTCGTCGTACAAATTGCACAGAAATAAATTGAAATTTGAAAATCTTTCCTTCCCAATAAAAATAAACGATATTCATAAATTCGAGAAAATGAATGATCTAAGCATTAATGTTTTTGGCTTGGAGTACGATTCGAAAAGCAAGCAAAATAAAGTTATTGGTCCGTTACACTTAACGAAAAGTAGGAAAACTATCCATTTAAACTTGTTGTATTTAAATCACGGTACTAAGGGCCATTATTGTTACATAAAAAGTCTATCGAGATTAGTATCAAAACAAATGACGACGTCAGAGCATGCAATCCACTTATGTGATGGTTGTTTAATTTATTTCACGTCACATGAAAATTTACAGAAACATCAAAAACATGACTGTTTTCATGTATGTACAAACTTACCCTCTGAAAACGATAGTAAAAGAAACTGGTTTAATGAATTAGTTCCCTCTAACCAAATATCATTCAATAACTACGATCGTAAATTGAGGGTACCATTTGTTATATATGCCGATTTCGAAGCATTTTTAAAACCCATTGAAACTTGTATCAACGATCCGAATAAATCCTCAACAACCAATGTTCAGGAACATGTAATGTACAGTTTTGGATACTATATTAAATGTTCATATGATGACAGTTTATCTGTATATAGAACATACACAGGTCAAAATTGTGCCGAATCATTTATGAAATTATTAAAAAAAGATTTAGAGAACATTTGCAAAAAGAACACTTTTGTAAAATGTCCTTTACCCTTAACGGAACAAGATAAAGTAACCATAGCACAAAGTGATACCTGTTTCATTTGTGAAAAAAAATTAAATGAAGAATTCATTGTGTCTCATAACCAACACACCGGTGCTTTTGAAGGAGTCGCTCATCCATCCTGTTCTGAGAAATATCGAACCCCTAATTTCTTACCTGTGTTTTTACACAATTTGAGTAGCTATGATGCTCATTTTATTGTACACGGGCTTGGATTTGAAGAGGGGGACATAGAAGTTATCCCACAAAACAAAGAAAAATATATTTCTTTCTCCAAGCAATTTCACATCAATAACCATGTAATGAAATTAAGATTTCTTGATTCCTTAAAATTTATGAGTAGCAGTCTTGATAAGTTAGCCAAAAATTTACTGCCCGATCAGTTTCATGAACTTCGGTTAAATTTTCCATCTGAAGAAGACTTCAAACGCTTAATACGAAAAGGAATATATCCATATGAACATATGACATCTTTTGAATCATTAGAATTGGTTAGTCTTCCCAATCACGATGATTTTTACAGCTCATTAAATGATAACCACATTTCAGAAAATGATTATAAACATGCACGTGACGTATGGAATCACTTTAAATGTAAAAACATGGGGGATTATTCAAATCTTTACTTAAAAACTGATGTTTTGTTGTTAGCAGATGTGTTTGAAAATTTTAGAAATGTTTGTAAAGAAACATATGGATTGGATCCTGCACAATATTACACGGCACCTGGATTAAGTTGGGATGCTATGTTAATGTCTACTAAAATTAATCTAGAACTTCTAACGGACATTGACAAAATTTCTTTTATCGCAAATAACATAAGAGGTGGTATTTCTCAATGTAGTAACAGACATGGGAAAGCTAATAATATATTTATGTCTGAATATGATCCTACGTTACCATCTTCATTTTTGATGTATCTAGATGCAAATAATCTTTACGGTTGGGCAATGTCACAATGCCTTCCCATTGGCAAGTTTGAATGGGTGGATAATAATACTGATTTTAATGTTTCTGATGATGCTGAACACGGATACATTTTAGAAGTTGATTTGGAATACCCAAATAACTTACACGATTTACATTCTGATTTACCATTCTGTCCAGAAAACGTTTGTTTAGGTGATACCAAAGAAAAAAAGCTGATTCCTAATTTAAATAACAAAGTGAACTATGTGATTCACTATCGAAATCTAAAACAATGTTTAAAATCTGGTTTACGTTTGCTAAAAATTCACAGAATTTTAAAGTTTGAACAAAAGGCATGGTTAAAGACTTACATCGATTTAAATACACACATGCGTTCGTTGGCCAGATCAGAATTTGAAAAAGACTTCTTCAAACTCATGAACAATTCTGTTTTCGGTAAAACTATGGAAAATATAAATAAAAGAGTGAATGTTAAATTACTTAACCACTGGCAAAACCACGGAAAAACTCAAGGAGTTCAATCTTTAATAGCAAGACCTGAATTTCACAGCCTTTCTATATTTTCGGAGAATTTGGTTGCAGTACAGTTGAAAAAAACAAAAGTCTTGTACAACAAACCTATTTATTTAGGATTTTGTATATTAGATTTGTCAAAAACTTTAATGTATGAATTTCACTATGACTTCATGAAAACCAAATATCCAGATAAACTGAAATTGCTTTACACGGACACGGACAGTTTGGTATATCAAATATTTACGGATAACTTTTACGCTGATATACTAATAGATCTAGAATCTTACTTTGATACTTCTGATTATCCTCCTGACAATCAATACGGTTTGCCATTAGTAAATAAAAAGCAATTGGGTTTTTTTAAAGATGAAAATAATGGTAAAATTTTTAAAGAGTTTATTGGGCTGCGATCAAAAATGTATGCAATGGATGTACAAAACGAATTTATAGCAAAAGCAAAAGGAGTTAATAAACGTATTACTAAAAAATTTAACATTGACAATTACAAAACATGTTTGTTCAAAAAAGATAATTTGTTGTGTGAAATGTTGCGGTTCAGGTCTATAAAACATGTTATATTTACACAAAAAATAAACAAAATATCTTTATCACACAGTGATACAAAACGATATTTATTAGAAAATTCCACTGACACGCTTGCTTGGGGCCACTACAGAATAAAGGACATTCAGTGTTAATATTACTTTTCTGTACTTGCGACTGTTCCTAAATTTGTAACATTTTTTGTAATTATTGAGTATGGACTGGTAATAAGATAATAGAAAGTTGTAATTTATGTATAATTATAAAATTTCAGAATGTTTTTAGACATTTTTTATAAATTTAAGTTTTTTATTTGTAGTATTATGCATGGACTAGTTATAAGATTACAGAAAGATGTAATTTACTCTTTTTTTTAAATTAAATAAAGTGTTTAGATAAATTTCATGTGTTTTTATTTAAACATTATTCAGGTGTGACAAAACTATATAACCTTGTTTGGACTTTAAAAAAAATCATTAGTGTTTTGGTACTTTTAGATTCAACACGTATAACAGATCTATATAATGATTCACTTTTGTCACCCTTTTACGGCCATTGTTGCTGGTCCCAGTGGGTGTGGAAAATCAAAATTTGTCACAAACTTTTTAAATGATTGCAAAGTACTATGCGATGTAAATTTTTCGGAAGTTATTTGGTGTTATGATGAAATGCAACCTTTGTACAATCTGGAAAATGTTAATTATAGTCAAGGAATACCTGATATTAACATGTTTGATGGGAAGCAACCTAAACTTCTTATTATCGATGATTTGATGAGGGAGTCAGATGGACGGATCGTTGATATTTTCACGAAGGGTAGTCATCACAGAAACTTAAGCGTGTTTTATATTACACAAAATATATTTCACCAGGGACGAGGTCAACGTGACATCTCGCTAAACACAAGTTACATTGTATATTTTAAAAATCCTAGAGATAAAACTCAAATACGATACTTGTCGCGACAAGTTTATCCTGAAAATTCAAAATTCGTGGATGAAGCCTATAAAGATGCTACTAAGGATGCCCATGGATATCTCATGATTGATCTGAAACAAAATACAGATGACTTATGTCGTTTCAAAACTAAAATATTTCCGTTCGATAAATATTGCACAGTTTACATTCCTAAAAAAGGATTTAAATATAACAGGAATCAACAAGTTTTAGTCAGTTCTAAATGATGCACTCGAGTGTGAGCACATATAAACACTTACTTGAAGCGTTGCAAGTACTTAAACCAAAATATCGCACGGCTTTACTCAAAGCTTGTGATGATGATGAAATCAATATTATTTGCGAGTGTATTTATAACGTGCTAAAAGGAAAAATTCCATTAGAAAAAAAAGAAAAATCTAAATTAAATAAACACAAGAACATATTACGCAAGCTAGTTTCAAAGGGAAAACAAAAACTAAGAAAAACTATCATCATTCAAAAGGGTGGTGCATTTCTACCTGTTATTTTAGGTGCAGTTTTAAGTGCTTTAATAAACTCTTTATAACCAAAATGGAGAACACAAAAAAAATGCTTTTGGTAGAACAAGATTTTATTGAAAGACTTAAAAATAATGAGCTATCAGAGAACTCATCGTCTCGTCTGGATGGAGAGATGAAAAAAATATTGAAAAGTAAAATGGATGATCGTGAAAAATGGGCATTATATTCCCAAGCACTGCAGCGATTTTTACATTTTGCCGAAGCAGATCGAAAGCCTTTCAAAATACCAATAGTAATGGATGGAGTTGATCACTTAAACAACCTCAACAGTGACTTAGATTCAAAGTTAAAAAAGCAGGAAAATGCAAATAATGACTCAGTCGCAAGCCCAACTTTGCTGGAAGATGATGTTCCTGCTACACCACCACTTGATAAAACGAATCAATACTATCCTGTGGAATTAACTCCATCTCATATCGTACAAGGAATACCGAAATCTTATCGATCGAAAACCCAAACTTTAATGGACATTATTATCCTTAATAAAAAAAAAATTTGGTGGAAGACAGGAGGGGAAGTTGTGTTAAACCATCGAGTGATCCCAAATAGCAATATTGTCGATCTGATAAACGATGTATCAAGACCTCTAAAACGCGCAAAACCAATAGGTTGGGAAGAATTTGCATTGGTTTTAAAAGATATAAGAGTTCCTACATTTTGTATTGGTAATCCTGTTAACTTGGAGTATATGAAGAGAGATTACACCAACGAGTTTCGCGCATCATCATCATCTTCTAAAAATACAAGGGATTCATCATTTAAAGTAAAAAACGCATCTACACCTATTTCTGCTAAAACAATTGAGTCGACCAAAAAGAAATTAGATTGGGAAAAATGGACCCCCTATTAGATATAAATAAGATTTACTACGATGTGTCCAACCCAGCTGGTTACAGTAGTATAGATAAGTTAGCGAAGGAAATGAAAGGTAATATGAGCAAGGAGGAAGTAAAAAAATGGTTACAGTCTCAGGAAACGTATACTTTACATAAACCTGTCCACCGACGATTTACTAGGAATCGATACATCCTATCTAATTATAATGAACTCTGGCAGGCTGATCTCAGTGATATGCGTACTTATAGTCAATATAATGATGGATATAAATATATTCTTTGTATTATTGATGTTTTTAGTAAATATGCTTTTGCAAGAGCCATGAAAAAGAAGGATTCAGAAACAGTTAAACAATGTTTTGAAAGCATATTTGCAGAAGCCAAATCTACCCCTCGTCATATCCAATCCGATAAAGGCACAGAATTTGTTTCAAAGGTGGTAAGAGACTACTTTAAAAGCAAAAACATTAATTATTACACCACTAATAATCCAGACATTAAAGCAAGTATAGTTGAAAGGTTTCAAAGAACTCTTAAAATGAAAATGTGGCGTTATTTTACTCATAGAAATACTTACAACTACACTAATATATTACAAGATCTTCTTCACTCTTATAACCATAGTTATCATTCTAGTATCAAAATGCGACCAATTGATGTTAATTTTAATAATATCATGACTGTTTGGTGTAACTTATATGATAGAAAAAAAGACAATCAAATTTCATTAGAAACCACAAAACTGAATGTAGGTGATCATGTCCGAATAACTAAATATAAACATATATTTCAAAAGGGTTATGAAACTAATTGGAGTGATGAAATTTTTATAATTGATGCAATCATTAGACGATCTCCGAGACTTGTCTATACCTTAAAGGACTTGGATGGTGAACCAATCGTAGGTACATTTTATTCTAAAGAATTACAAAAAACAACTTATCACCCCTCCATGAAGTATAAAATTGATAAAATAATACGCTCTCGTCGTGTTGGTGGCAGAAAGGAAGTGTTAGTGAAGTGGCAAGGTTATCCGAGTAAATTTAATTCTTGGATTCTTGCATCAAACTTAGAAAAAATATGAGTGAAGGAAGTTTTTATATAACTTTGTTAAGCAATAGCTCGACGGCTTATTATACTGATAATACAACAGCCCATTTCATGACCAAACTACCTAAGACCGTTAAATTAGAAGGAGAATGGGTTGTTGGTTTAGTGGAATTTCAATACCCACGTTCCATGTACAATGTTCAAGATCAAGAAAATATCATCTATATAAAAAAGAAAGTACGATTACCTAATGACAAGTTTGACAAAATCATAGATATAAAAACTCACATACCCGCTACTACATATGATAGCGTTGACACTTTCCTTGACGCGTTTAATGAAAACCCGCAATTAAAAAATAAGGTGAAATTTAGGTGTGATAAAATATCAAAAATGGTGGCTATAACTGCAACTGAAGATATAACATCTATCATAACATCACCGATACTGAGTTTGCAGTTAGGTTTCAAACCACGATCTAATTTAAAACAAATTTCAATTGGGAAAAATCCAGTAAATTTGTATTTAGGGTTACCATCACAAATATTTGTGTATACCGATATCATTGAACCGCAAGTAGTGGGGGATGTTATAACATCATTGTTGAGAATAATTCCATTGGATCCAACTCAGTTCGTTTATGGAGCTTACAAAATGCATGTCTTCTCACCTGCTCATTATGTACCTGTTTTACGTAGAGAGTTCGATACGATTGAAATAGATATAAGAACGACTACCGGGGCCAGAGTACCATTTCAATTTGGATCTTCTTGTGTGAAGCTACATTTTCAACGAATAAAATGACTCACAAACGATCGTCTGCCTCTTGTCCATATGAACATTATTATTTACATCAAGCTGGCTCTGGTGTAGGAATTGTCTATAAAGGTGTTCCATTTCAACGAGGTCATGGGATTGGAAGCTTTTTGGGTGGGCTATTTAGGTCTGTGATTCCTTTGTTATCCAGTGGTTTTAGGGCTGTAGGGAAAGAAACATTAGATGCGGGGATCGGCCTGCTGTCTGATATGGTAAATTCACGTCCTATGGAGAGTTCGATTAAGTCTCGATTCAAAGATGCAAGTGCTAACTTAAAAAGAAAAGCTGATGAAAAAATTGATTCTCTAATGTCAGGATCTGGGTATAAAATGTCAACTAAAAGACGAGAACGACTCATTCCGTTAAAAGCATCACGAGGAAGAGGAAGTAAAAAAATTAAAAAGTATAACGTCGAAGATATATTTTCATATTAAATAATGTCATTCTTACATAATCATTCATGTGAATGTGCAAAATCTGAGTTAGATATATTTGCCCTGCCGTCAACTCAAACCAGTATTGAAAGTGGACAGTGGGTTCATTACAAACCAATTTCATCTTTAAACGACGACGGCCCTATAGAATTTCAAGTTCCCGGATCAGGTGATGACTATATTGACTTGTCACATACGTTACTGCATGTCAATGCGAAAGTATTGAATCAGGATGGCACCAATTTAAAAGCAGATGTCCAAGTTTCGCCTGTTAACAATTGGATGCATTCCCTTTTCAACCAACTCGACATATATTTAAATCAAAAACTCATATCACCTCCGAACAACACATATGCCTATCGTGCTTATTTGGAGAATCTTCTTAACTATGGTCCAGCAGCCAAAGAATCTCATCTAACTTGTGGATTGTGGTACGAAGATACTGCACATCATATGGATGCCGTTGACGCAACGAACAAAGGGTTTCACAAAAGAATGGAATTTGTCAAAGAGAGTAGACAAGTTGAAATGATTGGTCACTTGCATGGTGACATGTTTAACCAAGAGAAATTTTTAATAAATGGCGTAGAAATGCGTGTTAAGTTAGTGCGCTCAAAAGAAACATTTAATCTTATTTGTCATCAAGATAAAAAACTTAAAGTACAAATAATGGATGCTAGTCTTATTATAAGAAGAGCAAGAGTCAACCCTAGCGTTTTGTTAGCCCATCAAAAAGTACTAGCGTCAACAACTGCAAAGTATCCTATAACAAGAGCGGAAGTTAAGGTTCTGACAATACCGGCGGGTGTGCAAGGTAAAACATTAGATAATATATTCCTTGGACAAGTTCCTAAAAGATGTATTGTCGGTTTTGTCTTAAATTCAGCGTTTAACGGTAATTTAGCATTGAATCCTTTCAATTTTCAACATTTTAATATGAATTCATTCAGTTTGTATGTAGACGGTCATGAAATACCTTCTAGAACATTACAACCATCATTTAGCTCTGGTTTAATAGCATCACCATATCACACTTTATTTTCTGGGACTGGTATTCATTTTCACAACGAAGGTAACGCAATAAGTAGAACAGACTACGGAGACGGATATTGTTTGCTATGTTTTGATTTGACTCCTGATTTATCTGCTAGTTCAACGTCACATTGGAATCTCGTCAGACATGGAAGTGTACGGTTAGAAGTTCGCTTTGATTCGTCTCTTAGTCAAACTGTTAACTGTATTGTATACGCAGAATTTGATAATGTAATTGAAATAAACAAGAATCGTGACGTAACTGTAGATTATAACAGTTAATAAATACTTTGTTTTTAAAAAGGATACATCATTTGATCTTAAACGTTGTTAACAGAATCATTAATAAGCAGCTAAATTTATATTTATCATGGATACAAATGAAATACAGCTCTGTATGAATAAAATAAGTTCCAGTTTTAAATCAAATGTTTTTGCTGCAAACCGATTGCCTATTTGGGTTAATTTACCTGCTTTTATTATAAGCAATTTAGATCCCGACTCAAAACCGGGGTCTCACTGGATAGCTATACACATTGATATTAATGGCATTGGTGAATATTTTGACTCATTTGGTCGAAAACCTACAGGTAGTCATAAGCTATTTTTGAAAAGAAATTCCAGGAGATGGGTTTATAACCACAACTCATTTCAAAATCCTTTTACCTCGGTCTGCGGGGAATATTGTTTAGTCTATCTGTATTTTAAGATTAAAGGAAAAACTATGTGTGACTTGGTAAATTTGTTTACTGAGAGTTCTCTATGTAACGATCTAATTGTAAGAAATATGTTTAAGTCTATTTTTTTGAAATAAACAATTAAATATAAAACAAACTCTTTTATTGTTCTAAGTTAAGTCTACATTTTCGTCAAGGGAAGTGTATTTGTCGATAAAACATAAAAATGAACACATGATATTCATTAAAACTATATTCAAAGTCAAGGCTATGGTCTATTTATACTATGAACATCGGCGCTTGGAACTTGTGTTACTTATCTAATATGAAAGACAATGACTCTTTGTCGGAAAAAAATAACTACAAAGGAAGCTTAGAATACAAAAGGTGTTCGCTATACAAAGAAAAATGTTCGGTACGAGTTATAAAGCAAAGTTAACAAACAAAACGCACACAATCGAGTAAAAAAAGATAAAAGGAACAAATTAAGATCTTAAAACTACTTTTACACTTATTTTGTATTGTCTATAACGTAATTTACACAATCACTTTTGTCCGCTAACTGTTTGGTGATTTGGTAAATCACATCCCTCGTAGATTCGACGTGAGCGTCCTCTTCGGAGTGAGCGTAGTATTTAACACGCACTTCCGCATGCTTCCAATGCTCCGTTGGCGGAATATTTTTTATTTTCCGCGCATCATACACCTCAATTTTTATGAGATGTGAGGCGTATGATGCATCGTCTTTGTTGGACTTTATAAAAGCCACGCCTTCCGCAGTGGCTTGGCTGACGCTCGACGACTTTACTGCAACTTTCCTTTTCTTCCGTTTTTCAAAGAAGCCATCTATGCTGTTATTAGGCCTCTTGTTAGTGTTAGCAATAGCTTTTTTGACTTTATAGGCCAACGTTCCTTCTTCATCACTTGCTTCGTCGTCGGGATAGTAATAATTTTTAAATGTGTTTTCCTGTAACAATATAAAAACATTCTTCAAACGGTCCTTCAAAGTAGATTTACATGGTAAACACAAAAATAGATGAAGGTTATGTTACAATCAATCAAAATCTGAAATAAGTGGGCACACATAAAATTATGACTACATACTTACATCCATTTCAGCAACGAAACACTGCTTTCAGCAACCTTGCACTAAACTTCACGACTCACGACTCTCTTACTCGAAGACCTTGCTCGGAGAATTTTTGGGGCGCAATGAAGTCGAGATGTGATGGCGCGCTTTTATACCCAGCGCAATCCCTACAAGTTGGGACACGTATTTTTTGAAAGAAGGGCTTCGCTTAGTGAACAGGTATAAACTCGTATTCTCCAGACGCGGTGTGTTGAATAACAAAAGACAGCGGCGGTTCTTTTGATACAAAGACAACAATAAAGCAATTATACGATGCCGCCCGCGTTCTTGAGGTCCTTTATGCGTAGTGCAATTTAACAAGTTTAAACCAGTATCTTCAAAGCCATACACTCGAAAAAACATAACGCTCCTCTTATTGACGACAGCCAGGTAAATAAACCGTTCGCCTAGTGAACACGTTCAAACTAGCTGTTTTTTCAAAAAGCTCTCTTTGCATAGTGTATTGATGTTAAGTAATTGAATAATAAAAGACCGTGGTGCGTTTGATACAAAGAAAACAATAAAACTACTGAAACCGTTTACTGTATTATGTAAACTCTCTATCTATATATATTCATAAAATAAACTTTAGCTATATAATATGTCCACAAAATGTAGGATAGTACCTACTGTGTAAGCGAAACACAAGGCTGCGTTCTTAATATCCTTTGTACATAGTGCAATCCTACAAGTTTTGTCTAGTATTTAAATAATCGAATTGCGTAACAAACACGTTAAAACTAGTATTTCTAAGGAGTACTTAATAAGGTTAGAAGTAAAAAGCAATAAAGCAACAAAATTCTTGTTTTTAACTGAAACCATTTACTATTTAGCGTAACAATATTCTCCAAAACGTAGGTTAGGTTAGATTTAAGATAGGCCTGAAAGTTATGGCTTACGAATTTCTCCAAAACGTAGGTTAGGTTAAGTTAGATTTAAAATAGTCCTGAAAGTTATGGCTTGCGAATTTCTCCAAAACCTAGGTTAGGTTATGTTAGGTTTGAATTTGTCCAAAATGTAGGTTAGGTTAGGTTTGAATGTCTCCAAAATGTAGGTTAGGTTAAGTTAGGTTTGAATTTCTCCAAAATGTAGGTTAGGTTAGGTTTGAATGTCTCCAAAATGGAGGTTAGGTTAAGTTAGGTTTGAATTTCTCCAAAATGTAGGTTAGGTTAGGTTAGATTTATGATAGTCCTAAAAGTTATAGGCTACGAATAAAAGTGTACTGCGAATAATGCGATAGGATATTTATGTGCTGATAGAATAATGAATTGAAAGTGGACTTACGAAAAGACATGGTATTTTATTTGTACGGAGCGTGGCGGGCGATCAGGTACTCAGGAAAAAAAAAAGGTCGGCACCGAACCCCCAAGTGGGCGCAGGTAAGAAGTTGAACGTAACAAAGGGTGAGTAGGAAACAAAGGAAAGGGTCTCTATCCTTTTATGAGTATGTGATTAAGTGTTGGTATTATGTTGCAATGGAAGTACATATATACGTGAAGGAGTGGGCGGAGCGTGATGAGACCCCGTCCAATCGCTTTAAATGGGGTGTTGACCTTTTTTTTTTTTTTTTTTTTTTTTTTTTGTTTTTTTTTTTTTTTTTTTGTTTTCTTTGCCCCCAAATCCGCCATTTTGAGCGAAAAAAAAGTGATCCAGAACCGGCGAATCCCTACTACTGATACCTCCAATTTAATTTTCTTAAATTTAACTAATAATACACTTATAACTTCTGTAATGGCGACCTTAACATTAAGGGTAATGCTCTGTTTTCTAAAAGTTATCTTATGAATATACTAAGAACCGTGAAATTTATTAAACCTTTTATTTTGAATTTTGAAATATTATTTTAACAGTATTATACAAGATAAGGTCCGTCCGGATCGCTACCACGATCTCTTGAGTTCAGAAGTTGGTTGTGTTGTTGTGTTCCTTTTCAATTTTTTACAGTAGCGTGTAGTTAAAAATTAAATTAAAAAGTTCATTTTATGTTTGGACATATTTTTTTCTAATTTTAAATGATTAGGAATTTAATTCTTAATTTGAACTTTTCTTGTGTGATTTTTTATATCCTGATAATATGTCATGTGTAGCTTACACGTTTGTATTTGGATCCTGATGTATGGCGATCCTAGCTCAGAATCCACACGCACAATTTTTGGTATTGGAAAAATTGTATGTAAATTTTTTCATTTCACTTTCATATACATTACCCACGTTTACTTTTATGCAAGTATAGTTCATTTTTAGTGCGCCGTTACACGTCGCAAGTCAAATTTTTATCACCCATTTAATTCACTGCGAACCCATCAAAGCATTTATAAGTACTCTTTAGGAATTATGTCATGTTAGTGAAGGTAAGGTACATTTTACGGGTGTCTAAGCATCTTTTACGAGCCGTTAATGGGCGAAACCCCTTCGGTTATGGTGTCGTAAAGTCAGGTGTAACACGAAGAGTAGGTACGGTTTTATGATCATACTGTAGCCCCCTCGTTTAGAGTTGAGACGCTTCACGCGGCGGCATTTGTCACTTCAATCCTGAGTTACGTTGAAAGATCGGTGGAAGTATAGACTCGATGTTTTGTTTTGTAGTAGGTATTATTTACTTGCAGGATAAACAGTCTTATTGTCGGCGTCTGAACACGTGCAGTCTTATTTCAACGCAATAGCGGTGATAAAACTGCACGAACTATGTACTAATGATTAGTTCCTCGGGTGTTAATTAAAGAAAGGTTTACCCAAAAAAAGAATTGCTGCAAAAATTCTGTCAATGATAAAGAAAAAAAAAATCCTACGAGTATTGTCCTAGACGCGATTAATGTGCACTGTCTTGCCGCACCTCTCACGTCAATAGTTCAACTTGAAGGTTTAACTAGATCTCTCCCAAATGTCAACATAGTTCATCAAGTGGCATGTCTTTATCTCCGTTGGCTTTATTTTTAAACAAAGTCGCTATCCATTCCTGTCTGTCTTCATCGTATCTTCAGCCGCTTACTCCTTTCAAACCACGCAACAGATATTAATACTTTTCTCATTGTAATTTGGAGATTTTTTTACAGAAGATTTATGTCTATGTTATAATTAAATTCGTGATAGTAGATGGTATTCATGCGAAGCCGGGGCAAGTTGCTAGTTTTTGTATAATCACTTGTCAATTGAAATGGAGTTCTATCCGTCATTAAAAGTCAAAGTAACTTTCACTAAGTTCTACACCATTAACTGTATTAAGAGGACGAGTCTATCCGTTTCATAATTTTATTAAATCTAATGCCACCTGAATTATGAGTTATCAAGGTCTTAGTTGCAGTTAGCGAGATTCATGGCTAATCTCTCCCAACTATCACGGAGTCATTTCGCCTTTCAGCTCAAGAGTTATAGACGTGTTAACTTTATGTCTACGAGCGAGCTGTAGTTAGCGGAACTTGGTTACAACTGAGCTTATGTGTATACTTGAGCACCAGCTTAATGTTACTCTTGAATACATTATAAATGATATTCATCTTTAGTTGTCTTAAATTATAAACAATATTCTAACCTAAAACTTGTTTTTGCCATTAAAATGTGGTACATTGTTTAAATAAAACATTTTAAAGCAAAAAATATGAAATCAACAGTTCTATTTACAGCCTCGATTTGTTTTATTTAGGCAGTAAACAATGTCTAGGTGACAAAAAGTGAAATTTTGGGTTAGGATTTTGTTTTACATGATGAGATAGAAATATAAATGACAGCCTCTACAATCAGTTCTGCTTTGTGCGAGTGACGTTTACTTCGATTCCATTCTCTAGATATATGTATATTAAATGTTTTTTATCAAGTTTCAGCTGTCGTGAAAATTGAACAAAAATCATAATTATGAATTTATGATTAAACAAAATAATACCTGGAGGTAGTGAAACGGTTATGAAGCCAAATTATTGAGCCCTTTTTAATTATATTTATTTTAAATTGTTTTAAACTTTCGTGATTTTCACACATATTTATAACAACGTTATCGGGACTTAAACGCGATAAAAATATATTGAAAATTCACCTCGCCATGTTTCAACGGCCGTGGTCACGAGTACACTCAGTAAGAAAGTAAAATAAGGAAACGTTTTGGTTGACAATATTGACATATGTTAATTTCTTGTAGTGAACATAATATATTTATACTTATACAGTGAAGTTTTTTCTTCTTAATTTAGAATTGTATGAATAAAACAAAAAGTAATACATAAAATACATACAGATATTTATAAACTAAGTTACCGTATAAGGCTGAAAGATTAAAAGAAATGGTATGAAAGAGTTGGCCTATAAGATTCTATTCGGGATGTAAAAAATGTTCTACAAACATAAAAAAAAACCTTATTTGGTTAGCTATCGTTAGTAAGTTAGCTTCCATTTTAGAACATTCTTAAGCAGCAACTTTTTACCGAGGAAAATATAGTTAATTGCGTGTCAGCCATTTCCTCTTCAATTATAAAAACAGTAGCAGCAGTTTCTTCACAGAAATTGCAGTCGCATTTCTGACAAAAAGCAGACAAAGAACAGACTAATTTCAAATTACACCTTGGCTACAGGACCCACGCTATTATAATAATGGAAATAAACCTTTTTTTATTGCGCTCCGGTCTGAGCGTTTTTCTTAAGGTAACCCTATCTCCTAATTCTGCAGTAAGACTCATTATCTCTTTTCAAAGTTAAACAGTTAAAGGCTCACATTTTTGTTTACAAAATAAGTTAGCTTTTCAAAGTCAAATTCAAAATAATATACCAACTTTATTCAGGTTACGCTTACGGGAAGCACTTATAAATGACATTTTATTATATTAGCGGCGTGAATATGTAGAAATACTAATGGAATTTTCGGTTAGGTGTTATTTGACCATAGTCGCGTATAAGGGGTGGGTTGTGCCCACCCCAGAATGGTCTGGTGCCCACTTCAAAATGTTGGGCATCCGATTCGAAATTCTAGACTGGACTGTTGGGCGTCGAGTCAGTTGCATCGGCCGTGGCATTTCAGGAGGCAATACCCTAGACAATCCAATGTATTAAGCCTTTGGTGTTCTGAAAGGCTTAAGGCCCTCCCCCAGACGGCCAGCTTAAATTCATGCACAATGCAGCAGCCTACCTTTCTACTTTATTTACTATAATAGTGTAGATCATTGTTACTAATCCAATATGTGAAAGTTTTTTTTTTAATATTTATCTATTATCTTTTAAAATTAGGTGTGATAAGGCATAACAGCAACGCGTTTATTTTCAACCTGAGTTTGGCAATCGCATCATGAAAATACCATTGCGCATGGATCCAAAGGTTTTATTCACTGACTATTCTATAAACGTTCGCTAAAAATAACCTGAATGAGTATAACCTACCGAAACAAACATTTGCGAGCAATATAAAATTCAATTGAAAGTTATAATAACATCCCGTCTTGCCCGTCTAAAATTATGATCATTTAGAAGACATCCGAGTTTAATTGAATAAAATATTTGCTTAGGATCTGCGAGCTTTCTACCCTTCCACGGAAAATGCAAATGAAAGTTTGAAGATTGGATTTCCGCTCAGACGTGAATGAGGATCACGATTAAGTTAGTTACTAGAAACAAAACAAGGTGATTAGAAAGGCATTTAGTCTTTTAAGAAAATGTTTTCAGTTCACACTTTTGGTGTTTTTTTCAAGCTTTTTTTATTTTCGTTATTTCAAATTAATTGATAGACTCTGGTCTATCATTTTGACGACATTACTTTACGGAGGTCCATAATCAACGAACTGGAACAAATTACCATGCTATTTGCTGTTGACGGCCGGATAGCCTAGTGGTTAGTGACCCTGACTCTGAAGCTTGAGGTACCGGGTTCGATTCCCGGGAGGGGCAAATGTTTGTATGATGAATACGAATGTTTGTGCCCGAGTCGTGGATGTTATATAAATTTAAGTATATATTTATCTATATAAGTATGTATATCCGTTGTCTAGTACCCAAAACACAAGCAGCTTTAGCTGCTTACTTTGGGACTAAGTCAATTGGTGTTAACTGTACCAAAATATTTATTTATTTATTTACTGTGTATACTTAAGATACGTAGAAAAAATTATATGTATTATTGTTTATTTTTGATGATAGCTCGTTAAGTTTGTTACCAGTACATGCCGGTAAAGATACCAGCATGTACTGGTATTGATAAGAATCAATAGAGATTTTCCCGAACCTGTGGTTAATTTTCTGACAATCATCTGAATAAAGATTGTTCGGTTTCGGTTCTGCAAATAGTCAGTCAACTTAGATTCAGATTCAGATTCATTTATTCGCGTTAAGTGTGGATTACAATGGTCTTATTTTAAGGGTTAGTACACACTTAGCCAGTTCTAGCATGCAAATATTATTATTATTATTTAATATATTAATTATATGTCCAATATGTCTAGAATGTGGCCAATTTACAATATTGATAACAAAAAACAAAGGGAAACTTGGTTTTATATATTTACAATACTTAGTTAAATCTATTCAAGTCAATACTTTGGTCTCATAGTTAAAATAGTCCTTAACGGAGTAAGAACACATTTCTCTCAGCCAAACAACGTAATTCGTACTTAAATTTGACAATAACTGTAATACGTCTTATACGTTCAGGTAAATGGTTGAACATCTTCACAGACATCGCGTGACAATTCTTTGAATACAGCGCACTTTTACATGTTGGAACCAGCAACCTTGTGGGATCCCTGGGCCTAAGGTTTACATTAGCTCTTGACTTGCTAAAGAAGAACGGATAGCTGGCGACAAAGGCACAGGTTTCCAAGATGTACATGCTAGGCTTATTAATACTATTACTAGGAAGTATTACAAATAGGTTAGGTATTCTTGTTTTAATTCGTTCATTTTATTATGTTTGCTTCGTATGTTTACCGTTTCTTGTCAATATTACTTTTCATTGGTATCGAGTTACGCATGTTTACTTTAGAGACACGTATGATAACATTGGATTTCCCGTTGCGAGAGCAAATAGCGCATTTACAAAAAAATATACTTGATGTTTCTTTTTAATTACCTAATAATTTTAATATGATATGATGAGCTTTTGCCCGCAACTTTGCCTACGTGGGTTTTAAATTGCATGTTTATTTGAACCCTTTTTAAATCCCTTAACGGTACAATTTCCAAACATTCCTTTCTTTGTGCACCTCTGCACTCTCGAAAGAATGCAAGTTTCAAATTTCATGTTTCTATCTTCAGCGGATTAGGAAATGCGTTATCTGTAAGTCAGTCAGTAACGGTAATTATTAATACATTTGTATAGATTGTGTAACAAATTCGTTTGAAGTAAGTTTACAACCCGACTACGATGAAATAACTCTAATCATTTTTTTTTCAATTTTCATTTTAATCTATGACTCGTATCTGCCATCGAGCAACTTCAATACAATTATAACAGTAGCTATAGGGAGTATCAAGCCTTTACATTTATCGACTGTACATTTAACAGTCTTTTAAACCACTTTTGTTTTGATAGGTACCTAAAAATATATTATTATATTCCATTAGCATTTTGCAAGGACTCAGGCAAGGACGATATACGTCGACACGAATATACCTGTGAAATACTAAGCCCAATAAGACTATTCATTTTACTCCTACCTGATGAAGTTGATTAATCGTCTGAAATAGAGAAAAGTCTGTTATCGTGCACTGCCACACCAATGAAGAAAACGGTACTTTACCGCCCGCCAGTGCCATTAAAGTCCTATTTCTAAGGCAATAAAGTGAAAAATGTTTCAACTCTTGCCAATATGCGAAGGTAGGTATTGCAGTTCTCATTAATTATCGGGATGGGTTAAATGTAGAGGGTTGACATGAATTACTGCGGAGGTGGTTCTGCCTTGTTAAGTCTTGAATCAAGTGCTCTGTAGTCAAAACTATTGTCCTTTTTTGTATAATTTCTACATTCCACGGGAGTAATTTCATACTGAATCTTTATTGCTTATTCGCATTAGTCTTAGACAGGCTACATTGTAATCATATTAAGTAAAGGAAAAATACTGAAGGTTTTGCCATTCTCATGCAAAATTTAACACTATCGGCGTAGAGAGCAAGACAGCCGGTGCAATTACTGGCACAAGAGGCATTCCATCTCAGCCCTCTGGGTTGGCAACGCATCTGCAAAATATTTGGTGTTGCGGATGTCTATACGCGGTGGTGATCACTTACCATCAGGTGACCCACGTGCTTGTTTGCCTTCCTCTTTCATAAAATAATGAATTACTTTATAACGCAAGAGATTAATTAATATGTTCTGGTATCATATCTATTGAATTGCAAAAATTGCTGAACGAGAACTTCATTACGTATAAAGCTTCAGTCTTAACTAGATATCCTAGCTTTTTGCTTCCGCAGCTCATAACTCGCGATTGTGCTTTATTTTACTCTACAGAAGTCGAGTGATACTTTGTATAAAGATAGAGTAAATATCTGTTTTTTATTTATGAAATAGGAAGGCAAACAAGCATGTTTTAAATGTTTTTTAGGCAAACGGTAAATCTTTTTTTATCTTAAAAAGTGTCCGTCATCAATACTTCGATTGTGAAATAAGCTCCCTGCTGTGGTTTCAAATTCAAATTATCTTTATTGCAAAGTAATGTTGTATAGTCGACCAAGAAATTGCTTGACCACTTTTCGACCGTATTACAAAGGGGTAAAGTTCAAAAGTGGTCAAGCAATTACTTGGTCGACTATACAAGAGTTCTTAAAAACAATTTATGGCTTCAACATAAACCCTGTAAGGGCAGGGTTTTCCCAGCAGGATAGGCATGGGGACTCAAAGGAGCATTAAAAGGTCTTGCATAGTTGGCAATTCGCACGTAATACCCTGGACTTTCAGGCGTCTATAAGCGGCGATAATAGCTAACCATAAGGTGAGTAGCTTGTTTGTTTTTCCACCAACGTGGTATAAGAAATCCTTTCTTTCCTTAAATTCTGTTTTCATCAGCCTCTTTTTGATTGCATATCCGACGCTTCTCGGTCTTTTGTCCGCGGGAAGCGAAAATTTACCTTACTTATGTATAATTCCATTTAATTCCTTTTTACTCGGTCAGGGTTGGCCATTGGTAGGCCCGTCACGTTTTTTATATGAATTTAGCGCAAAGGAGACGAGCCCACGACCGCCATTCTCCTTGTCGGCCGATCTCGACATGTTGAATTTATGTTTTTTGTACGTCAAATGCGTGTAAACTACTGCTTCGCAGAGAAAGACCTCGGCCTATTCAGGTTTTTGTAATTATTACACGTAGTTTCACTTGTGAGCAGGTGAGGTTAGACGGTCAGGCAGAAGCTAATGAGTTTGCAAAATAACAAAAGTCCAGACGAAAAATTACGACTTTTTGAGTGCCTTGTTTGATCGCTTTGTTAAATATCTAAAGCTTAAACTTGGTATACTTTTGCGGGTGGTCGGACCTTGTGTAAGGTCCGTCCGGATCACTACCACCATCTTGCTTGCTAATCCTGCCGGTAAGCAGCAGTGCTTGCACTGTTGTGTTCCGGCGTGGAAAGCAAGACAGCCGGTGCAATTACTGGCACAAGAGGTATTCTATCTTAGCCCTCTGGGTTGGCAACGCATCTGTGATCTCCTTGATGTTGCGGGTGTCTATAGGCGGTGGTGATAACTTACCTTCAGGTGACCCACTTGCTTGTTTTCCTTCCTATTTCATAAAAAAAATACTACGAAATGAAACCCGAGATCAAAAATTTGGGGTTTACAGATGACTATCTGATGCCTGACGTGGTCGGGCCTAGATCTGTTCAATCGTCCAAGTTTAGGTGTTCGAGACAGCAACGAAAGTCCGTAAACAATATTTTCTATGATTTAATAAAAAATAAAGACGAAGCTATTCATGCATATTAGTTAGTTTTTAACAACTATGGCCCAATAAAAATGTTTTGCTCTTCTGAATTTAAAAATAAATTGAAATTAGATGAAATATGTCTAGGAGAAGGAAAAAGGAATACCGAACCGAAATTTCGATTCACCATTTAAGCAATGTAATTTGTCGCTAGACGTATCTAACGCTTCTTTTCAAGCTTAGCTGATTGCTTCACCCATGAGGTGCGATGGCAAAAACTTGTAACGCCAAAACCTTCAGCGGTAAAAAGCATCGCAGGCTCTAAACAGTCTCACTGGACTGAATTAAAAAGCCTCGCCCTGGACATCGTAAGTGGGTTCCATTCTAGTTCATTACACTTTGAAAACGAGTCAGAAGTTTATATTTGATTTAGCCGAGTAAGCTGCGAAAAGGTCCATTATAATTCCCAGTGTAAGTTCCTTGATTACACCGGGTCAAATTGAATTTTGCTTGTTTACGGTTTTAATTTGGCAAACAATCTAATTTACGAGCATTATGAAGGTGTTTGCGGAGTAATTTATCGCGATTGAGGAAACATAGCTTTAAAATATTGTTGCGGAAATGTTTCGAAGTAAAAAAGATGATGAATTAAAATTATTCTAACTTTTCTTGTTTTAATTTAAGTAAACAAGAAATAAGGTCCTTTTTTTTACTAGGTATTTACTCGCCTTTTATTTTCGGTCGTTTCATTTTTACAACAAACAATTATATACCGATAAAAACTAAAATATTAGTATTTTCACTTAATAATCTAACAACGGCGCAAACAAGGTACCAAGAAGATCAAAGCTATTACTGAAAACGTGACGAACAATAGAACTTCTCGCTTAGTGGTGGTCGGTCTGAATTTTTTATCAAGCACTGCATGAGACATGACATGTCCTGGGCGGACATGTTATGTCACATTCAGTGCTTGATAAAAATATCAGACCTCAGAGATCATACGATCATTTACGGGTGGTAGGACCTTGTGCAAGGTCCGCCCGAAACGCTACCACCATCTTGCTCGCTAATCCAGCCGCTAAGCAGCAGCGCTTGTACTGTTGTGTTCCGGCGTGGAGAGCAAGACAACCGGTGTAATTACTGGCACAAGAGATATTCCTTAGCCCTCTGGGTTGGCAACGCATCTGCAATCTCTTTTGTGTTGCGGGTGTCTATAGGCGGTGGCGATCACTTAGCATCAGGTTAACACTTGCTTGTTTGCCTTCCTGTTTCATAAAAAAAAAATCAGTTTAATTTTGTCTGACTAGTGCCATAAAAAAAGGACGCATACGGGGATAGATGAAACGGTCATGTTAGGGTTACTGGGGTAAGTAATTGTATTGATAGTGGCGATATACCACAAACAAAAGCAGGGCACTGTGTTTCATAGGCTGACCCAGCTTTTTATAACATTAAAGTCCTCTTTCTCTCTTAGTTTTAAAAAATAGACCCTTTTCCTTCTAAAGAATTTGAGCCATCGGTAAAAAGGAAACGTCACAATCGATACGCACACGATCGGTTTTTGATAAAGCGCACCCATTTATAGTACACAATCGGTTCACACAGTTCGTTTCACTGTAAACGGTCGTGTCCATCCGGTCCGCTCCTTCCCGTATCATTATTTATTGTTATTGTTTCCATTCCATGGCTAGTATTGGACGGATGTATTCGGGGTGCCCCGAAAAGTATTTGAGTTTAATTTACATTAATGGGTTTTCATCAAGAAATCATTAGTGAAATAGACTGTGTAATCTTCGCTCAACACTTTATGAAGCGATAACACACTTAATTACTGGTTTTAATTCTCGTTGTTAAGTGGAAACTGAAAGGCATTTATAATAAACTGTTAAAATTTTAAAACATTAATAGCTACATAAAACCTTGTAAGACGCCTAAAAGTGTAAGACCAGAACCCGTCCGGTACAGTCGCCATCAAATATATTGGAGCTAACAAGTTGACAAAAAGTTATCTGAAAACGACTCTTTTACGATATGCGTTCGGTTGTGTATATTTTTGAACACCTTGCTCGCTTCGATATATTTGATGGCGTACAGTGGCCGGTTCGTTACCAAAATTAACGTTCATTTCATAGTTATTCTGGATGGTTACGAAGCTTCAATGAACCTATGAGGATCTTAATAACTTGTGCACTTACAGTACAAGATACATAAAGTGAAACAGAAATAGAGAAAAAAAATACGCAATGTATCCAAACGTTTTCAATACAATTTGGAGCAACCATTCGAGTAGGCCCCCGGTAGCTTTTGGTTCCGATTGCCCGATCCGTTGTTTATTTTCGTTAAGGCATGATATTTGACATTTATGTGGGGCACACTATTGCCTTGGGCCTCACGGATTCTTGTATTTATTGAGAATAATACTCTCCCAAAACATCGGAGTATATATTTTACTGCACTAAGCCACTGTAGTTACAGGGCGTCGAACTTGAGGTTTAAAATTCCTAAGAAAAATAGAATTTTGAAACATTTACGAACGTAGTTTTTGTTCTAAACTATGTTTGCATAAAAAATGACTTGTTTTTCGGATAGCTGAGCGGAATCTTAAATTAAAATACTTTGTACGTGCTCCAGTTGAAGTCTTATTAATTTGTGAACATTTGTTAACTCTAAGGATATTTTGAAGTGAAAGCAGCGGGAGCCGGATCTTTACGTAGGTAGTGAAGGTTTTTGTTGAAAATGTTCAAAAAGTTAATGCAATTTTTTTCAACTTCGACAACATTCACGAATATCATAAACATTTACTACGTTCTGGTCATAGTTGCAACGGCCATGTTCACAACGTCAATAGCTTATGCAAGAAGTACCTACATACGGCGAAAGTGCTTCCTAAGCCTAGAACATAGTTAAATGGCATAATCATAGTATCGATCATGTTTAGACCGCAGCAGGTTAAAAAAAAACATTTATTTAATAGTTCACAAAGTCATATCTACCGAAACCTTTGTCACTACACATTCACTAACTTTTGTAATAGGTATTTCAAATGAATTACCATTACCATTTAATTTTTAACGTGATTGACAGCCTCAAGTCCTAAAGTGTCTTTATTTTTGCTCTTTTCTGTATTCTCGATCGGCAAAGTTAAACGAAATTATTTCACCGTTTGAAATTAATGAGACGCTAAAAGACTGGGCGGATATACTGTAACAAAGTACCTTTAGAGAAGCAAAAATCCTGCTTGAGAAAAACTTTTGCAGACTAAAAGGGGCTATTACAACGCGGAAGTTTCTAATAATCATGCAGATTTGTTTAATCACCAGAAAAGAAGGTTGCATTGTTTTGTTTCATTTAATGGCGTTGTTGTTTTATTTAGTGTGGAAGAGTCTAATCTTTATTACCACACGAAACCCTGCCAAAAATAATATTGCAAATAGGCTTACGTTTTTTAACCCCATGACTTCAACCTTGCTTTCATATCTCTCGCGTTATACAGCTTCTTCATTATACAGGTACATAGTGGTAGTTTAGCAAGACGATGTCAAGAAGCGCTGGACGGATGCGCAATCAATCACTCGTACGATGATCCCGCATCACCCGACGCGACATGCCGCATCATCAATCAAACTAGAACACTGGAAAAGGCTACTAGATGAGCCTGATTGGACGATAACCAATCCTTTTTGACTCCACGCTACACTTTTTTTACCTTTCAGAGACTCTTTGACCACCATACAATACGACAAACAATTGCCATGTCACATAAACACTAATAATTTTCTTCAAAAATAGTCCAAGTAATGATACAGTGACACGGTGTAGGGGGGTATCGAAAAAGCCATGTTGGGTACTCGTATTACTCTCTGCAATAAGATATGAAGTAGCGAAATTTGTAGAAGAACGGATTGGTTCCGTCCGCCGAACTTATCTCAAAACTATGTAAACCGTTGGTTGCGGATACGTGCCGCTAGAGGCGCTGTGTGTATTTTCATAGTAATTGAGAAGTTATCGCTAAGCGTTCGTTACGTTTATTGTGCCAAAAACTGACACTACATGTACATAATGATGACAAACAGCTAGCGTAGAATAGTTTGTCAAAGCCATAGTTTGTGCTCAAACCAGACAGACATACATAAAAAATTACGTCCGTCATCATTTTCCTTATCAAAATTACGCAAAGGGGAAAACTATTTTCGAACCGTCTCAAGATCTGGCTCATCTCAAAAATAAAAGTGTCACATCCAGAGCAATTTTCATCCTCGGTAATACTACGTCTTACAAACACGGTTCAATCTGATGATCGCAGCATGTTCTTGACACAGCCGTACCGTATGCAGGTAATACGGGTCTGTGTGCACAGGACGGGTAGGGGTTGCTAAGAAATATGATGGCCACTTATCGAATGTGTTTTGCGTTAGGTAAACAAGGCATGGCTTTACGTAAAGTATGGATATCACCGAAAATGGGATACGAATCATCATATTCGATTACATAGTATGTTTTCGTGGTACGGTGTTTGGAAAAGCTTTCAGGTTTGCTTATAAATAACAGCTTAAATTCGTTCTGACAAGGCACATGGCACCTCAAACGTTGAGAGGGACTAGCTAAAGTACAGGTCCATAGAAATGGCTAAAGTAAAACAGCAAAAACTGTGATTTTACACATAATGATTATTCGCAGTAACAGATAATGACCTTGATATAATTTAGGCAGTAAGTGTAACTAAGGAAGGATAACAGAAATAATAACGGTTTTTGTTGATTTACTTTGGCAATTTTTATTGACCTTGTACTACTTCAGATAGTATCTCTCAACATTTGAGGTATTGTATTGCCTGGATTGACCTGTACTTTAACATGGAGGAAAGTTGACGTAAATGATTAGCTACTACTTACTATTTACTTCGTAGTTAATTCTCTTTTTTTGCATTTTCTAATCAGAAGCCGGAGCTAAAGTGGGATACCGTCCTCTCACTTTTATGATCAAAATTCATGCTCAATTTTAATATAAGAAAAGGGTAAAATTTTTCTAATGACCAGGATTTGGAAGAGTTTTCCTATCGCGTCCATATTCAGATAATAAGGGATCCGACATTACCCATCTACATGTAACTTTTGACTGGATCGCCGGTCGCAGGTGGCTTCTCGACCTTTGGGGGCAGTTCAACAGGATTGGAAAAGAAAACTACGGTCAGAAAACACTTACGGTGGCTATAAAATCGACCTCTTATATTTTCCAAACGACTATAGCGGGGCATTTTGGTCCTATCTCATTTGTGCTATGTAGTTTACATATTCGTAGATAGTTTAGGGTTGAATAGAACGCGAACATTTTCGTAAATTTTATTAAATTGTGGTGGGAATAGGATTGTGTTTGTAAATGTTTAAAATCTATTTTGGGTTGCTAGAAACATTTGTACTACGTACTTTGTAAGAAAGAAGGTTTGTGCAGTTGCAGTGAAATATAGGTTGTTAGGTTTTAAACTTAAAAATAAAGGTCCAGTAAGAATCGTCTCTCTTAAAGAAATTTAGGCACCTACAACTTTTGTTGTACATAATTAAGAACATTGTAAAATGAGGCAACATTTTTTTTTAAATGTTAAATAAACCAACTTCTGCTCTGCGAACATGAGACCTGGAAAGGGCACGCAAGGTCGGAAATTAGATTAGTTGCAATACCTACACGCGATCAAAACCGTTTTAATTGTTTTTTTGCTAAATTGGCTCTTAAACAAAAGAACACATCTTACAAGAGAACGCTGAAAAATAAGAAATCGTAGTTGGCAACATCAGCAACCTGTGCAGTATTGTTGTTAGCTGACGCTGAGTTTGCAATGTGCGCACAAAATATATAATTTAATTTAAAATGTTACCTAAAGGTACCAAAAATAACTTATTGGCTTTTTATCTTTAAAAGGATTGTGTACCAAACCTTAAAGCGAAACAAACAAACGACGACAAACAAACAAACGACGGTGACGTTTTCCACTCTTTAAACCTTAACATACAATCATGTTTTTTGCATGCTGTTGTTATGCCTTTGAACTACGTTTGTATGTTTTGATTCTTTTTAATTTTTTGCACTTTAGGCGTTTCATACAAAATAAGTGTCAATATTCACAATTCTATAAAGAATATTTAAACCTAATTCTTAATGTTTTTTAATTTAAGTTCTTCGTTATACATAGAAATTTGAATATTGAACCTAAGATTAACTTGCAATAAATTTCCTACTATTATATATTATTTACATTGCATTATTGTTTATTAATTATTCATATCATCTGTTCGTAGAAATGCTTTGTTAAGAGATAAATAAATCGAATCGTATACAATTAAGACTTAAGACCCTGCCCCTGCCCTGGGAGGGCAAAGCAATTAAGTTATTAAATTTAGTAAAATACGATTCCATATTATGAGAACATTATCATATTTAAATATGCATACAATAATAATATGTCTGCAATAATAAGCACACAATGTTGGTAACGTCAGATTCTACGTTGCCAGTGTTAAACAACCGCTGACACTGGTGACTAAGAACATTGCATTGCTGTACGTTGTTCCATATTCAAATCTAGATCCGCTAAATTGGGTAAGTGGTATTATTATACAGCTCCTGGCCAAGACAAAAGCTAGTACCGAAAGTGAGATCTGTTTTTACGCAGATATTAAACTTTATTTCTATTTGCAGGTCTCTCAGGTCAGGTAATTTTAATAGAACACTTTAAACTTTCGCTGTTTGAACAGATATTTAAATAATTAATAGATTCAGGCGTTACTTTGCGGAGGTCCATATCAATAAAATAATTTAAAAAAGGTAATTTGTTCCAGTTTGTTGAACAGAATTTTTTTTAATAACGACTTTTTTTACTTTTTATACTAGTCGTCTTGTAACCAAGACCGTTGCAATGTGGTTGACACGCCACTGTGGCTTTAAAAAAGGTAAAATAAGTCGTTGTTAAGTCTTGCAAACTTAAAAGTAATTAAGTTGTCAAAAAATCCTTTTGGTCCTCGCCAAACGTTTACGCTTACGTATTTAATTTTTCTACTTTTGTCGTATTCTTAGTAATCATGATTTAATGGTATGGTTTCTGGTATGTATTGGTATGGATTCATGATAGCAAGTCAAGTTCTTCATAGGTCATGTTCTGTTTTGTCGAAATCTCGGCAAATCATGATTGATAGCAGTAGGTCAAGAGGTTCTTGATATGTCATGATTTGTTTTTGTCGGATTCTCAGCAGGCAATCACCAATGTCATCTTAATTGTGTTAACTTCGATGTCATTCGATGTGATATTATAGTTTTGTATTCTGGTAATGCTGGTTAGATCATTAAATTTTTTAGCAAATAGCTAACTGGAGGTTTTCGCACATTTTTGGAGCTAAAAAAAAAACAAATATAACAATAATAGTTTTTGTGTTATTGTAAAGACGTAAATGCTTGCCCGCTGTAAATAAAACAGCTTTGCATAGGTCGCGTAACAGGAAAATAATATTTTCTCGCCCTGCCCGTGACAAAACATCCCTAAAACATGGCTCCGATACAAGTGGCCACACAAAGGTGTATTTAATTTTATTTAGTAGTACTTTTTTAACATGAAACTACCGTGAGACTCCGACATATTAATAAAACGGATCACTCACGTATTTTTAAGGTGAGAAATGCCCGACATGTTTCGAACCAGTCCGTGGTCCTTAATCTTGCATTAATTCAAAAACGTACTCTTAACAAAATCTTCGGCTTAGGAATTTCTAATTAAGACAAACTGTGTTTGATATCTAATACTTATTGAAACAAAATTTGTATTTGTATATGCATTCTTTAAAGTAGAAGTATCATTTTCCATACGTTCAAAAGTTTGTTTTTATTTTATTACGAAAACAGTTACGAAAATAGCTGTATCTGTATTCATAAAATTAGAAGAGTCCAGTTTCTATTAGATTTCATTATCAGAGCTTGCTTTCACTCAAATGGGACCAATCTAGAAATATACCTTATCACTTTTTTTTCAAAATCGGTTCACAGGTGACGTAGTTTTAAGGTAACAAACATAAAAAAACCAATGCGTCAAATTCAAAACTTCCTCATGTTTTGAAGTCGGTTAAAAAGGGCTGTGATGATGGACCCTGAAGTATAATGTATTCAGGGACGATCCCAATATCGTGGTGTAAGGCCAGTAACAATATCTCGGCGAAATGTACAGGGTGTTGACCTTTGCCACGAAATTTATTCTGTTTGTTAACAAAACAGGCTGTTGTCGAAGTCTGTATACAAAAGTAAACTAATTTTAAACAGTTTGCCCGTACGTGCATTTTGGATATAAAATGTTAGAACTCTGCACAAATTAGTGGCCGAGGCATGAATTTATAATTACAATTTGAAGTTTTACAAAACGTTTTAACGTCGATAAACTGCCCTAGAAAACAAACATAAAATTATACATAATAATATCTTAGTTTTTCAATGCAACATTACATACGATCAACAACAATGCTATGTCCTTTAATAAACCATGAATAAACTTAAACAAGCTTAAGTGTTAAATTATTGTAATCGAAATTATTTATTTCTAAATTTTTCGAGGGTAGTTTACCCAAAGAAAAAATATCAATAATGTAATGACCGTAAAGACGAAACACATTGAAAAATTCGCAGGGTATGGCAGCGGTAATGTGGCCTAAAACTGGAATACGCAAGGCACGGAATGCTGATGTTGCAGGTTCGAATCCTGCCATTACCCTAATTTTTCTTTGTGTTGTCATTTCATTATATAGCATTTTAAATTTAATTTGAAGCTTAAGTGACCTATCTAAACAATTCCGTTCCTGACTGACTGCCGAACTGACTCTGACTAACAGCTCAAGCCACTGAAGATAGAAACATGAAAATTTTGAATTTAATTTCCCTAGAGAATGTAAAGGTACAATAAGAAGACATGTTTGGAAATTTAACCATTTAGGGGTTTTAAATGAGTATGTAAACTTAAGTCAAAATGGACGAAATCGCGAGCAAAAACTATTTTGTCTTTCTTACATCATGCTCCTTTCCATAATAGGCTGGCATGTTTCTAGTCTTTTTATGATAAATTTTGTTAGGACGTAAATATATTTATAAACAACCTGTAGCTTTATAATGGTATTAAAGACTTTAAGCCCGTATTAAAATGACGCGACTCCAGCTAACTTAAAAAACACCTTAATCAAGTATTCCGGCTTTTCGACGACAAAGTACTTCTGAGCCTAACACGGCAGGTGGCGCCTACCCTCAATACACCCCAAATTACCTTCCACTATCACCCGCGACAAATGCCTCGTGACGGTAATCAACCCGGGCGGGTCGAAACCTGAGCAAGATTAATTAAAGCAACACAGCATCAATCATTGCCGACGGATTCCGCATAGTGGCAGTTCGCATTCGCGGCTCACTCGTATCCTAAGACTCGTTACGCGTAACACACAATTTTCACCCACTTATTTAGTTAGAAGGGATATTAAGAAAAAAAAATATTATCTCGCTGCTTTGCGATTACTCCATAAGTAATCTACATGGGCATCGGAGTTGAGGTCACACACACTACAACATGTCATGTGTGTACCGTTTCGTTCCAGTTTTAGGGTTCCGTACCCAAAGTTTAAAACGGGACCCTATTACTAAGACTCCGCTGTCCATCCGTCTTTCTGTCAGTCCAGACGGACTGGTGACAGACGTCACCAAGCTGTGTCTCATGAACCGTGATAGTCACACAGTTGAAATTTTCACAGATGGTGTATTTCTGTTGGCACTATAACAACAATAACTATAAAATAGAATAAAATAAATATTTAACGGGGCTCTCATACAACAGACATGATTTTTTTGCCGTTTTTATAAATAATGGTACGAAACCCTTATTGCGCGAGTCCGAGTCGCACTTGGGCGACTTTTTTTAAATAGTATCTTGTTTTTTAAAGCACTCTATAGTTGTGTCTGTAATCGCTTAACTCCACTTTCGCGGTTTTATCTATATCTATGGTTATAATGATTAAAGTAACACGGAATTAATTATTTCCGACAGATCCTGTATAATAATGGCGGATCGCAACCGTGGCCTTTATTTGTTCATTTATTAACGAGCTTTTACCCGCGGCTTCGCTCGCATAATATTATTTTCTACGTATTTTACAGGATAAAAGTATCCTATGTTTTAATCCGAGATATGGTCTATCTGTTTGCTAAATTTCATCTAAATCCGTCCAGCTATTGAAGCGTGATTGAGTAGCAAACATCGTTAACTTCGCATTTATATAATATTAGTAGGGAAACAAAACTTGATCGCGTGAAAATGAATACAATTTTCTTTGAAGATTCTATCGTATTACAACCTTCGGAGGAGATAGGTATCTATTGATTATTGATATTATTATGTTTTATTATGCTAAGTACGTAACTCAATGCGTCTTTCTCCTACTGGACTGGTTAGAACGAAACGCACTGAGTTACGTAGCGAGTTAAAGCGGGTCGAGAAGGTTATTGTCCTGATAAAAGATTGAACGTGTCATTGTAGAGGGCTGACAATAAGAGTGTTTTACTCTACTTAATTGAAAGAAACTTAAACAATTTTAACGAATCACAAATGTTATTTCTCTGTCCTTATTAACGTCTACGAGTCCTCTGTAATGTATATATAAAACCACCTTTGCAAGGTGTAAAAACCGAAACATAGACTGAATTTTAATATTCCATGAACATAATATTAAATTCGAAGTAGAATTACAAATGTTAGAGCGGTATATAACAAGTGGCCGGAGTGCGTACAGCTTCTATAATATAATCGCCAACGCCACTCGCCGCGCCGAGAACTCTAGAACGAAGGGTTTGAATAAAATGTAATTGAATAAATTGGACCGCTTTTTTTGTAATTTTGCGTAATTAAATTAGAGCCGAGTTAAAGTCCGTTGTAAGATTTGCTTGATATTGCAATGACTATTCTAATTAATGATAGTTTGTAACTACGGATAAACATACATTAATAGCTCGTTTGAGTAAACTGATGTCATGTGGGGCGTGTGAAGAATTCAAATCTAAAAGTAAAATTATTTTGATTCAAGGCGGTTTTTAAGACGATGGGATATAAATAAAATCAAACGCGATCTCATACGTAAATAACACACATTATAATGGCTCGAGCAGGAACATTGGAATTTAATTGAAAACAAATAAAAGACGTAGTTTGTGCTTGATATTCGAAGTGTGCAAAAAAGTCTGAAAAGTTATCTCTGCATTGTATCAGCCTCTACAAAATTGTTTAGAAGTTGATTTTTTGTGAACTTTTTTTCGTGTGGCTCGCAATAAGGAGTATTTGCCTTGTCTTGTCTCTACAAATATTACACCAATACTGCGTAACAATATTGTTGTATCATAGTGAACTAACCACATAATAATATGCATGAGTAGGAACGTGCAGGATGACGCGCTTGGAATAAGCTCTCTTGGCAACACTGGGGAAAATCGACATGGCTTCTGACGAATAATGTGTTTTTAAAATAAATTAAATTAAATCAAAAACTCTTTATTGCCATAGAAAAAACAAAAATCAAAAAAATTATAAGGATGTACACAAAAAAGTAACATACTTGGTAATTGGTAGCAGGCTCAGCATATGCTGGTGAATATCCAGCGCTGGTTTTCTGACCGGCCTCGCTGGCAAGGGTGGCTGCAACTAAAACTAAGATAAAAAAGCTATGTGGATGAAAAGCAACTGTGGTATCAGTTTCATCTACTTTTAATATGTATGTTTAATGGAAATGTGCATTACTTATGCTTGTGTAACGTATAATAATTTAAGCAATAACTGCGTGTGTGGTTTGTGTTTAAAAACTACTGTGTAGTGTGATCATTAACTAAATCGGTATTTCAATTGGTACAATTGTAATGTCCTAGTAAAAAATTTAAAGACTTGTTACGAGCATTTTGTGCACAATACGTGTACAAATGAAGAGCTGAATCGCGAGGCAGTTTCAACCTCGTCTCCGCTCGTCTGCCTACAATTTGACGTTTATTAATTAGATCAACTGGCACTTTTTATTAAATTACGACAAACGCTGAAAGGAGAACATGATTTATAAAGGAAGCCGGTTCCCTAATAAAAGCTATTGTTTGTGTTTACAGTGGAATTTCGCCGGTGGATACAAAGTTTATTTAATAAACGTTCATCCTTATTGCAGCGGGCAAATCAAAACGGGCTACCTAATGGAAATCGGTGCACGTTTTATGCGAGTACCTACTTAAAGTTGAAGTTGGAACGGTAAAGTGATTACATTTCTGTATATCTACGTCAGGGTTTGGCAAAACTTGAGCACGGCCTATGGATCCAGTATAGACACATCGAATGTTGTAAAAAAAGTTATCTTTGCCTTGCGTGTAAAAATAAACCATTGAGAGCGCTTCAAAGGCTCACCCTTATTTCAAGAATGTTAGGTATAGCAATAGTGATGGTGAAAAAGGCAAAATGATCACATTTGCTCACAAAGCTCTATCACATTTTGCTTTGTTATCAACATTTCTATCACAGTTACCAATTTCGCGATGTAATGCTGAAAATAAAAATGATATAATGCACATTATATAACTGCATGTAGTATATTCACTAGTGTTAAGTTCTTAATCACATTGTAAATCATAGTAGGTAATAATTTTATTCTTCGTAGTAGAGTTTCGGCTTTAAGGAAAAAAATGATACTACTAAAATAATAACAAACTCCTCTTGTTTTCATTCACAACGAGTGAGTTAAATCTCCAAACGTAAATTGACATTTTAATGAAGTTATTCAAGCCCAGAGCCATAAGTCTGATCTCTCCGAAAACGAAAGCAAATTCAAGAAAAACGGGCGGCGATAGCTAATATAATTAATTTCTCCATCATTTTCCTCTTGCCTGAACTTTTTATCTTCAATCTTGTAAAAAAACTTGCAAATTCTATTTTATTTCGGGTATCAAAGGCTTCATTTTCTAAGAAAGAAAAATTTGCTTATACCTAAGTTGTGAGCGTGTAACCGGGGAAGAAATCGGCTTTGAAAATACTCAGATATAAACAAGCGAGAAAATCATGTCTGGAACATACTGTTTTTTTACCTTACTATTTATTTTACTCTTAGGTACATCCTGAATATGCATGTGTGATAATTTTGCTTTCAAAAACGAATTAGTGAATCAGTCTAAATATGGATCCAATCATTTACTTACCTGAAGGCGATTGGTCTAAATAACAGCTAATCACAAACTTAATTAGATTATTAAAAGTAACTTACATCATAATTAGTAAGTTCACTTAGCGCGTAGAAAATTATTTAACGTAAAACGGCGGACTTTGCGACGTCAATCTTCGGCGTTACATTTCAATTTACTGAGGATTAGTGTACTTGAGTGTATTCGTTGACCAGTCTTCCCTGACCTACCCCTCTCTTCTGAATATAACAAAGCCTCGACACGAAAGCAGAAGAGTTTCGCGTTACAAGGGTTCAGATTAGAATAGTCGCGTGTTCTACCCCGCGATGCGTTTGGAGTAAAATCTGTTTTCGCTAACAAATTCGGAGACGTGACTCTGTGTGAATAAAGGGATCCATTTAATGCTGCCTTAAGTTGAGCGGATTTAGGAGTTACTTAATAGATGCCTATCTTAAGGACAAATGGATTACTGTTGTGCGAACCGAAATTAGGGTATACATGTCGCTTACTGGTTAGAATTAGGAAGTATGATTACGGTATTAAATGAGACAGTAATTTTGATTTCACTGTCATTAACGATCGCACAAAATTAAGTGAAGAATTTGCAACAAAGTTTACGAGTTTATTCAGTTAGAGTTTTCCCTGTGTACTCGTTATTTCTCAACGTGTACGTTCTAAATGGAGGGTAAATTCTTTAACGCAAGTGCTCACTTCCACTGAATGACTGATCGCCTTGAACAGATAAGACAGAGCTTCATTATCCCCATCGCAAACATTTGTCTAAGATGTCCGAGTGATTTGTCTAGCAGCTAATTACGTAGGGCAAGAACAGAAAGCCGTAATTAGTGAACTTAAATATATAAATGTGTGTTATCTTAGCTTAGGTAAGCTTGGTTTTGTATTTTAAGTGGTTTTAGCGTTACGAACATTAAACTAAGTTATTTCTTTTAAAAAGGAAAGAATTGTGAAGCAACTTTTGAGTAAATTAATTTAGTTCTTAATATTTATAAAGACAAGTAATAGTTAGAAAGAAGATACAGGCAAAACATATATTTCTCAATTTTGGCCTCGTCAGAGTCGGGCAAAATTACCTTCCTTCCTATTAATAAATAAAGCACGCAAATCATAAAAAAAGATTATTGCAAGACTGGTGGAACTAGTAAACGTCTAGAAGAAACAAAATATCCTAATTTAATTTGAAAAAACTCGCTTCTGTTGCCGTCTGTTGGTTTATAACGAAAAGAGGAAATGCTCCATTTATTTCACGATTCAAAAGGCAAATTTTCATTTTCCTTTCCTGCATGTTATTTCGGCATTCATAATGTATTATGAATAAGATACGGAATGTAAAACATAATAGGGGATTTACAGTTACAAAAACGCTAAGCAATGCAGTAAATACGCGAACAGGGCAAAGGAGAATAAATCTCATCCTGTATGCGATGTACGCTTGTATACATATCTTCAAATTTTGTAGAGCAGCATTCTAGACAGTTTGCTGTTTGAAGCACGTATGCGGAACTCGGGTTTATTAAATTTGCCGATACATTTTCTTCCATCAATTTTCAATTTCCTAAAAATCTACCGTTCAATAAAACCGTATTTTGATGATAAATAAATAACGGGATGTTGTTATTTGTTACTCAGTCGTTCTCTTCAGTAAATAATCATTTATTTTAAATACAAAATATATGTTATCTTAAAATGCGGGTGGTAGGATCTTGTGCAAGGTCCGTCCAAACGCTACCACCATCTTGCTTGCTAAACCAGCCGCTATGCAGCAGTTCTAGCACTGTTGTGTTCCGGCATGGAGACCAAGACTGCCAAGAGCAATTCCAATGTTTGATAGATACATCATGATTCAATTCTTACAAATTGTTCACCTAAGTTATCAACTTTTATGCACTTTAAGTTTAACTACCAATTGTATAAATGCATTTGTAACTTTACTTTTCACGTTACCAATTTACAGTTTTCAGTTCCACAAAGCTGTTGGTTTCGTTATAAGTTTAACTAGCAAGGATGAACTATTTACTGGAAGCAGCATCTTCAGCATTTTATTTGAAAGGTGTGCTAGCAACTGAAACCTGTCGGTCGGCACTTACTCGGAAATAGGTGGTAACACACGTACCAAGAGAAAGTCCCCTGTAAGCGGTATGTCCTCAACACACTGCTTGTCAAAATACAGAACCTAGAATTTTGTTGGAGCGTATTATGATAGCTTGACCACCGCGCAAATAAATGATTGTAAGTCTTTATTTTTTTGCTTGTTGTCGATAGAGTGCAAGGAAATCATCCCTATATACTTTCATACTTTCATAAAATAGGCATGCGTGGATTTTTTAATTCAAAAAGTTAACATAGAAGTCTAACTACGTTTATGACCGGTAACAAGAATGTTATGAGACGAAAAAATATTTTAAAAGAAATGATTTTTAGGCCATGTTTTCTTTACCACACTGTAGAGCCTATCGGTCTGGGTCCCTGTGACAGGGATTACGGAGGTTAGATGGCAGTCGCTCCAATGTGACCTGACCTGCCAAATCTGGGATCATGGTCATAATGTACTCCGGACTAAGAACCGGGAAAAAAGCGTTAATAGAATTAAAATTAAAATTAAAATTAATACTTTACTACTGCGAAAACAATTTTAGCTGTAACATTTTCATGTACAACGGTGTCAGTGAAACGTTACATGTGTATATTTTTTTTATTAAAAATAGAAATATACCATTTAGGCGCAGCTGTATTTCAAGAGAGGATTGAGTAAGCACTGTTTCCGCGAATGAGCAAGGTAATTTACTTAAATTTCTTATAATTATACTTTTTCATGTAGTAGGTAGAATCACACTTTCGACAATAATCTACTCCATTTTTTTATGGGCTGCAGATGAGGGTAGACAGTAAAGTGGCACATTAAATTATGCGTGACGCAAGAGGTAAAGAGGGATAATCCTACAAAAGTTCCGCTCCTTTATTGGACATAGCCGCATTAAGCCTCTCATTTTTTTTAACGTCATCTGAAATTGTACAATGCCTTTATGTTGCCTTAGCCATTATTCAAATTTTATGTTACTCCGTTATTAAATAAGTGGCATTTTTAGGTGTCATTGTCAAAACCCGTAGTATGCATGCTCCAAATATAAAATTACACTTAAATTTGTGAATACTTTGATGGTGCAAGTAGTTTTCAGATTTTGTTGCTTCAAATCTGTGTCGTAGAAAAATGTTGCGGCAAAGTGCCTGGAAGTTGCTGCATTATGGAAAGATACTTGTAGTATTGGCGATTTATTGCAATATCATATCCGTTGACTTCAAGATTTCGATAAAATCCATTCAGCATAGCTTAGAAGCAGAGACGCCGTATACCAATACTTTTCCGATTGAAGCCCAGGACCTAAATTCACTTGCGTAAAAATACCTACAACTCGCTTTTTTAACATCAAGTAACAGATATTTGTAAAAGGCCACAGTCGGAACTTAAGAAATTATCAAATTCAGGCAACCCTAGATAAGGTAGAGTTGCCAAATGTGAGTTTGTCAGTTGTTTGCCAGATGACAAAAGACTGGCGAGGAAATTGACACAGGAAGGCTACTATAATAACGAATAACTTTAAGAGCAAGTTAATAATAATTGCTATTTTGAATCGCCAGTCAGCTGCAGAGTAACATAGTTCGTAGTGATCGAATAAATAATTGTAGGTGATATGTTTTCCCTTCATAATCCCAAATCTCAGTAGTTTGGCTCCATTGGTTCCGTCAAACCTTTGCACGGCCGACACTATATTGACGTTTTGAGTAGGAAAATACGTATTACTCGGCACACGCATATTTTTTCTTTCAACACATGATCAGGCGAAACAAGGAAAATCCATTAAGGATTTACGATTTCCTTGAAACCAAAATAATGGGTTTAATAAAAGAGAATCGCTGTTTTGACAACATGTTATTCCGAAGCTTTTTATTTTATTAAGGTACGTATCTTTAAATGGGACATTTGGATCATTTACGATTTTCGGCATTTCGTTTTTAATATGTTATTTAAGGGGTCGTTTGATGTTATCCGTTTTTAAAAGTCCACGATTTATTTCGACTGCCCGTTGGGTGGATTTAATTGCTTTGGCTGGAATCAGACGCAAAATCACGTACAGTTGTCTCAATTTGATTTTCATGCTGCCCATTAGTCTGTGGGCAGACACGCACATGAAGTTAAAATTGCTGAATATCTTATTGTTATTGTTTTAGTTTTTAAGACTGTACTAATATACTTGATTCTTCTCTGTCCGAAAAAAAGATTAATCTAACTATTTGCTAGCTAACAAAATGATTGTTTAAAAGTACTTAACTTCCTACCTTCCGCCCACCTTAGCTTGTGACGCTGTTTCTTTTAATATTATCTTCTATTAAAATAATAAGACGTTAAAAAATAAACCAATTTTAGGGTTCTGAGCCTGTATGTTTTAAATTCAAATAAGAGAACCAGGAATCAGTTAAGTTTTTTTTTACGTTAGCCTTCAGTTATATCCCAGTGCTGAGCAAAGGCTTTTCTTTTCCCTCGGACTTCACATTTCCTCTACCTATAGCAATCTTTGTGCGTACGTTTCAATATTATTGATAAATCCACGGTAAAGGAGTCATCCATAAATGACGTCACGTTCATGGAGGGGTAGCCAAATGAGACAGTCCGTGTTGAAGATATAGGAAAAAGCGTGACAAAGGGAGTCTTGAAATGTTAACATTCGTGGGACATAATTTATGGATGACCCCAAAGGCTGTCCTTTACCATGACCCATCCAGAACTACAGTTTTCGATTTCGTTTCCAAAGATGAAGATGAGATGCCATTGTTACCTCAGTTTGTTTAGCGGAACCATAAATCCATTGCTACACCGATATTTCAATTCAAGCCATGCGGTATATCAATCCACGCCAAGTACTTCTGTCAAGAACCCTGTAATGTATTGCTCAATTTCTCTCGAGTTAAGATGACCACTACAAATGGAAGGGCAGGATCCAAATTAATTGTGGCCGTGGATCCTTTTGCACACAAATTTGGCAAATTATTCATCTATTTTACTGCGGCTCCGTGTTGTTAGTTAGGCCGACCTGTTCCGGAATATTTTGAATCGAAGCTATTGATAGCCAGTTGATAATAATTATCGCATAATTATTAGATTAAATAGTTTGAACTATCATATGCGTTTTATTTGATTATAAACCAATTCATAACGCAAGTTAAAGGACCAATAATGATAACATAAACAATTAAAAAATATTTTAACACACATATAATAAACAGTCTTGAACTCTGGGTTCGATTGCTGATATCAAGAGCTTCCACTGCCCATGGAAACCAGCAACTTTAAGCGATTCGCTGATCAGTTGCCGGCCTTTGCCCCTCCTTCTCATGTTGCACAACCTTTTTTTTAATTTGCTATTCCATTGCAACTTATTGTTCATTGCTGCAAACTTACAAAACCTTTCCGTCTTCGTCAAGATCAAAATCAATAATAACAATTCCGAAGCTCCTCAATATTTCGACCACTTGTAGTCACGTTTTCGTCAAACTTCGGAGCAGGGAGCTAAAAATTTACGCCTCAAAAGCTTCAAAGTTTGATTGAGATTTTCGTCTTTACCTGGAATTTAAACCGGGCCGGTATTAGGAAACTTTTAACGTCCGTTATATAATAAGAAAGGATAACGGAAGCGGAATTTCGAAAGATATTATCTCCAATACTTATCAACGCTACCTAAGTTGCAATCCTATTATAAGATTACGGTATATATAGCTAAGTTTGACAGTAACATTATTTGATGCCCGAGTAGACTGGTGGTAGACCCTGAGTGCAATGCTAGAGGTTTTGGGTTCAAAGTCCAAAAAGAAAGAACATTTGTTTGATAAACATGAATGTGTACTGGAGTCATGGATCTTTATAACTTTTGAGCATATATTTTTTAATTTAAATAAGTACAACCGTTTCTTAGTATCTATAGCACAGCTAGTTTAAAGCAAGCACATGAGAGCGCTATTTTTGTATCTAAGAAAAATAAGTGTTGGTGTGGAATAAGGTTTTTAATACATTCAGAAAATTATTAATTAATAATATGTAAGTAGGAATATGACACCATTATAATTATAGGAAATCAGTTTTATTTTATTAAATATGCCTTCTCATTTATTTCTCACGTTAAAGCTAATATCTATATCTTTCTTTATTACTTAGGTAGTATTAAAACCTACTCCCTAGGCCTATTTGGGCCACGTGCTTAGAAACCCCAGATATGAGCTCCTGCGATTTATAATGATGGGCGAAGTGGCAGGCGAACGAGCGATGGGTTCTAGAAAGAAATCATGGTTGCGCAATATTCGGGAATGGACCAGAATCTCAAGTGTCGCCAAATTTTTCAACCTCGTGAAAGACCGGAGGAAATATGCAGAGCTGACTGCCAACCTTCACTAGTTGGAGAGGTACCACAAGAAGAAGTATTAAAACAAAGTCTCTACCCGTTCCTATCTGTCATTATCGTATCTTCGCCCGCTTACTTCTTCTAAACCAGACGACGGGTTTTGACACGGTTTCCACTGTAATTGAGAGATTTTTTACGTATTGTCGACCAAAAAATTGCTTGACCACTTTTCGACCGTGTTACGAAGGGATAAGGTTCAAAAGTGGTCAAGCAATTACTTGGTCGACTATACATTAAAGATACATCCTAATCGTAACTGTGCAATGTCGGGGAGGGTCGCTAATACATATATAAAGACTAATTATTAGTTGTAATGTTTTAACTTAGCTTACCGTCAGAACAAGAGAAGTGTACGTTAATTTCATTGACGCACCATAACTTTGGTGCTTGAAGTTTACGAGTGTTCAACCCCTGACGCAAAAGACGCGTACTAAATTTGAAACCTATGTTTGTCTACGTTTATATCTGTCTGTCTGTCTCTGTATCTGTGTGTGTATGTGTGTTTCTGTCAATCTGTGGTTCATGGTGGTGATGATTGAATGCGGTATTTTTTTTAAAGCAAATTTGAAAGTTTACGCCGGCACTACCTAGGGATGTTCAAGTTGCAGAAAATTCTTAAAAGTGGGAATTTACGCAGTTTTGAAAAGTTTCTAAGGGCGCATCATGCAGTACCGGGTAACAGTGAAAGGGGTCGGAAACGAAAACTAACCTTCCCGGCATTAGTAGACAAAGATCTCTTTTGATATACATAGCTTCTTTAGAGCTTTACATCATATATGACCTTCTAACTAAAGCCAGCATTGTAATTCACTTCATTTTATTTACTAAGGCATTTCTAATGACCGCCGAAATCACATCTTCAAAAAAATGAAATTTCTGTAACAAAACAAAAAACGAAATTACCTTTATCACAACAGTGTTACGTCAAACTTTTTCATGTAAAATAGCTGAATCTGTGCTTCTTATAAATGCAAAAACCCACCCGACTCCGCTTCCACATGAAACAACACTCATCACACGTACTTAAATACCAGCACTTTACTGTAGTGGACTAAATGCATAATTATAACCCATTTATAGCTCTCATTTTTAACCCCACCGCTGTCAGGTTACTACAGGTACTATTAAAGACATCAATCCATTGCGAAACAATGATTGCACATTCGAATATTCAGGCACCTGAAATATTCTCTTTTAATGCAAAAAAGAGGAAAACGACCATGCGGGTCACCTGATAGGAAGTTATCACCGCCGCCCATATAAACCGGCGTCCTCTAGTAATCGCTGATTCGTTGCTGGCCTTTGCTTCCACTTTAAATTACATAGATTTTTTATGTTTCTGTTGTTATATAATTGATAGAACAGTCTCTTAGTAATGTAGTACCTACAATACAAACCCTAGGTAACTTATTTATTAATTATTCACCGTAAGGCTTTTATGGACCAAGAGCCTGAGTCGACGAGTAAATCTTTTTGTCGAATGCATTGTAATTAGATGTATTTATGTAATATATGCGTTTATTATTTTGTATTACCATCATAGCGTAGAATTCAAATACAACCACATAATTTTATTTAGTGTATTAAAAACTGACGTACATTTGCATTCTGCTGCTGAGGAACGCCGCAAATAAATCTCATACCCAATTGAATTTAAGAATAGTTGAAGGTCATTTTAATCTATCCGAAGCGTGTACGCTTTTTTGTTTTGGCTCAATCGTGTAAGCGCCGCCATGGCGCGAGCCGCGGGAATATTGTGTCTTCTATTATTATGTGGATTAGCGTTTGTCAATGTGGAAACAAGAGGTCAAAAACGCGCGACTAAACATACTCATCCTGCGCACCATTCAACGGGACACAGGCCGATTGAGAAGCATACCAGCAGGCCAGTTAATCATCACGCAAGTTATACTCATCACGCTACACATGTGCCGCCGCCAAAAACTGGAAGCCAAGTACATTCATATCCAAATGACAGACTATCAGGTAGTGGGAGGCAAGTGACAAGTGCTCCGCACACTGTGGTTCACGCTCAAGGGTCACACGCATACCCTAATTCAAACGTTGGATCAGGTGCTGGAAACAAGCCTTCTTATCCACAGTCAGGATCAACATCTGGAGTACATTCGTATCCTCCTTCGAACAGCGGATCAGGTGCTGGATACAAACCACCTTATCAGGCAGGATCAACCTCTGGAGCACATTCGTATCCTCCTTCCAACAGCGGATCAGGTGCCGGATACAAACCACCTTATCAGGCAGGATCAACATCTGGAGTACATTCGTACCCTCCTTCAAATACCGGATCCGGTGCTGGGTACAATCCATATCCACGGTATCCACATCCAGGCACTGGATCGTATCCAGGTAATACGGGCTCAGCTACCATCAATACGGGGTATGGTCACAACAGTTACAATAGCCATGTTTATGTGAGGAATCAGCACAATACAAATATTTATACTTCTAACATTCGAACTACAAATATTCATCATTACCACTACAACCCACCGCCACGAGTCTACTATTCAAGCTATGGAAGTCAACCAGTTCATTATCCAGTTTATACTGGACAGCTGCCTTTGTATGTGTACGAGTACAGAACATCAGGCAGTCGATACAGCAAGCTACTGGCCGGGTTAGCCCTATACAATCTTGGACTTGCATCTAGAAACCATCAGGCGCAGCATTACCACAACCACTATGTACAACGACCGGACGAAGTATGCCAATTTGGCGTACGTTACGACTATGACATGCATAGATCTGAAGAAATGGAAATCGACTGTCGTTTGATGACCGATTTTATATGGTCTGAGATGAGCCAAGTAAGCAACACAGCGGTGATTGGAACTCCACTTGTCTTACCAAATGGCACGTTGATAGCGACACAGACCATATCAACAGATGTGCCAAACGCATTAGATCCTAGATTTAACGGTGCCCCTGTTAATGTCAGATCCGGTATCAGATGCTACTTGAAATGGAGTGTTACTTTCACTTATACGAGAACGAAAGATGTGGACTGTGGACTTCTGCAAACCTATGTAGAAAAATCACTGAATTCGGCGAATAAAGTAACGTCAGTGTTTCTCATTGTCGTGGCCAGTGTGACAGTACTCTTGGTTAATTAATGTGAATAAATAATCATACAAATATAGCGTATTCAGCAATTAGACTAGTCGCCTGAAAACTAATTGGAAGTAACCCATGCTGCTTTAATTGGACTGTATGACATAATCTCTTAGGCAGCATTATAAAAGTCCGTCAGATCCATAATGACATATGAGCATTAGCTAAAATGAATCGACTACAGAAATCACGGCGGCAAGCTCCGTGGTTAGATCAATTTGCGGTTAGTATTATTTATAACGTCAAACGGGATTTTAGTTTAACGTGATACATTCATTGTTAATTTACTTCGACGTTTCGATCGTTTTGTAAAGGCGGTAGTCACGAGTGGACTTGTTACACTGTGGGCGCAAAAACGTGTTAAGTTAACAATGATTTTATCTTGTTAAAGTCCCGTTTAAACAATATTAAATTCTAAACATTTGGTTTAAACTAGGTATTTGTGGTTAGTAATGTCAAAAACTGTACTGGGCTACTGAAATAATAGTGTAACATTTTATCTTATGAATTTTTAACAACGGGCCTTAAACTATTTCAGTTAAAGTATGCTTAGTTATTAGCGTAGTTACAATTGAATATATTTTATGATTATAAGTGGTTCTTTACACTTTTACCCGTAGCTTCTTCATCATATCCCACTAGTTGTTCACCGGTAATATATTTTAACCGTAGTCACACTGCACCAGGATATTCAGAATATTCAGTCAATGGATTTGACTATTCATGGTTCAAAATTTTTAGGAAGGGATAGCCTAGCCTAAGTAGATTGTTAGTGGTCTGGGCTATAGAGGTTTATGTGATAAATATAAATGTTATTACTCGAGTCATGGATGTTATATGTGTATTTAAGTACGTATCTTCTTCTCTATCTTCTTTCTATACATAGTATAAAGTAAAATTGCCATCCATTCCTGTCTGTCCTAAAGCCTTATAGTGTATGTTTGGCCACCTTTTGCTTCTTAACTACGCAGAGATTTTTTTACAGTATGTCTTTATGTGCAGTACATCTTAACTGTACCCGTTTGAAGCTGGGCATGAATATCCGTTATCCAGTATTCATATTACAAGTTTCGCTTAGTTTAGGACTGAGTAGATTGATTTTACTAATTGTTCCAAGATACTTATTAAGTATTTAATTTTAAAAGTATTCTTCCACGTCAGAGCCACTTAATGGATTTGTTTACTTTTTTGTTATTAAGTAAATAACTAATTAAAGAAATAAACATAAGGTTTAATCTTCTTTATTTTCCTCCTCGGTACCCACATAGTTTAAAACAAAGTTGCGATCTGATCCTACCTATATGGCACAGTGGCACATGTGTCTGCTTATTATGCAAGAGGTCCCGGGTTCAAATGCTGGTATGGGCAAACATTTGTGTGACGAATACAAATGTTTGTACCTGAGTCATGGATGTTTTTTGTATTTAAGTATGTATTTATCTATATAAGTATGTATGTCCGTTGTCTAGTCCTCATAGTACAAGCCTTGCTTAGTTTAGGACTAGGTCAATTGGTGTAACTTGTCGCAATATATTTATTTTATTTATTTATCCTGTCTGTCCATATCTTCGCCCGCTTACTCCACGTAACGGATTGTTTTCACTGCCATTTAGAGATTATTTAAGGAAGCTTTTTATGTACAATACATTTTAACTAAATTGCATTAGTTAGTTATACTCGTGCGAACTCGCTAGTTTTAAACACATAAATCCTCAAGATGGATTAAGTTAGTAGGGACCTAGCAATGTTATCCTCGGCATTGGCAATAGTGAAGATGGGTAACTAATATGGCTAATGTGGCTTGTTTACTTTGTTGCCATCAAAGTCGGCAACTTGATACTAACGATAACACCCTTTATCACTCAGAAAAACAATACTTTCATAAAAATATTACCTACATCAAAACAAATTGCACGTATCTTATTCGTATTGGTATTTTAGTATTTTATCTAAAAGTAGTAAGTGAACATGTCATCTTTTTTTTATTACATACCTCATATATTCGGTCGCTTACTCTTTTTAAAACAGACAGTGGATTTAGTATTTTTTTTTAAATTAGTAAATTGCACCCGTGCAACTCAGTTGATCAAAAAAATTTAATTTTCTCTCCTATACTTAAATAATTAAATTTTCATAACATTTTGTAAAAAAAACTAAATAACAATGAAATCCGTATCAAAATCTGTTGCGTGGTTTAGAAGGAAGCGGCTAAAGATATGAGGGCAGATGGAGATTAGTAGCAACTTTGTTTTATACTATACTAGCGCCTCGCCCCGGCTTCACGCCGGTACAATAAGGATGCAATGTAGGTATAGTCGACCAAGAAAGTGCTTGACCACTTTTCGACCCTAATACAATGGGATAAGGTTCAAAAGTGGTCAAGCAATTACTTGGTCGACTATACATAAAAACCTTCTGTAGCAAAATATCTAAATAACAGTGAACACTGAATTAAAATCTGTTGCGTGGTTTGGAAGAAATTAGTGGCCAAAGATATAAGACAGACAAGAACCGATAGCGTCTTTATACTACGAGTATGTAGTGTTAGTGATAATAATTAAAAAAAAGATGATAAAGGCGTAACGAAAGATCATTCTGAAGCAATAAACTCTCCTACTGATTTGATTGTACTTTTTTATGATGATGATGATGATGAATTCCTGTTATCCCTCAACAGGGACATAGGGCTCGTAGTAGGGACTTCCATGCGTTGCGGTCTTGTGCAGTAGCTTCAAGGTCTTGCCAGTTGTGACCAATTGAAGAGATTTCCTTCTCGACCGATCGTCGTACTTTTTTATGGAATTGTTTATAAACCGAGTCAGTTTGGGGTTATCAGGTGAAACACTACGGTAGTCTGTGTGAGGATGGAGGGGAGTGAGAGTCGAGCTTTGGTATATATTTATAATTTTTTTACGTTCAGAGTTCCTCATAATAAAACCTAAAGGGTAGCCAAATCCTAAAATTGGTCACGCAGTTCTTAAATGTCCGGCCTCGTTACTCAATATCTGATTAAACTGACGCTTCAAGTTCTCAAAAAGATAGGAAATGATTTTGAAAATTTTCTACCGGCACATCAGTTATTAGAATACGATACCTTATGCGACTATTTGACGATCGAATCGGTTAATCAGCCCGTTTTTAAATGAGTTCCACAGATCTCTGAAACTTCAAAACTTTCATGACAAAAATACGCCGACCGAGGCCTTTTTAGTAACAGTAAAAGAGGCGTTAACCTCCGAACTCCAATTCATGAGCATCAACGCGTGATTAATGTTCGAGTGACGATTAATCAATCGCCCCATGCAATTGATTGAGGTCAAGATGCTCGCGCTAGTGTTAGGATTAATTTTGCGTGACGACGTGGTTGTCGCGATCTAGATACCTATTGGTGGTCTTTACTGCGATTGGTTTGTCTAAATATAGTCTCTTTTTAGAAGCTTTTATTTCAACTCCGCCATATTACACTTTTGTCTATACATTTGTTATTAAGTGTATGTACCTATAGGCAATACAATAGTGGGATCTGTTGAGATTGTAGATGGTTGTCTATTTATAAAGGTTTAGATCATACGTTTTGTTATAAATCTCTATAGTTTGTACTTCAAATAAACGATTAAATACGGATTAAAATAGCAAACAAGGTCGATTTTTATTTACTTTTATAGTGTTTGAATTGACCTGTTTGAAATGTGAATGCAGGCCCAATGACAATTAACTGATGTGAACAAAAAGGCTTGCATTTAAAATGTTTATTTAACCAAAACTGATAGTTTTATTTTGGATAAATATGTAGCTCATCCATAATTTTCATCCAGTGAGTAAAAAAGTAAAAAGAAGTTATTTAGTCCTTGGATGAATTTAGTCCTTCATTTGTAAAAAAAATTAACGTTAGAGCCTGTTTTCATTTGCTCTGTTATAGGTAAAATAAAAGGGGGATTCAAATTGGCATAAAACTATCATCAAATGCTGCATGCGATATATAAAACTCTGTACTACGACATGACGAAGATTACGACGCGTCTCTTCGCTTCTCATGTATAAACGACGAAAGTGAAACGCAGATATTTGGCGAATAGAGCAAAGTGAAGCCGCACCCTAAGAAGTGAACGGCAAAGTTTGTAATTATAGGTTGTGTACCTCAATGTTGGGGCAAAATGGACGTGATTATGTATGTCCCTATAGGCGGCGACCCTTTAAATTTCCCTACACCCATTTTTGAGCTCAAGCCACGATAATATATGGCTCGAGTTAAAACTTAATATTCGCTGTAGGTACCTAAGTGTTTTAGCTTAAGTGCTGGAGGCGAAAATTTCGTTGCAAAGTGCGTCCATTAACAGTCATTTAAGTTCACCCGTTAAACTCTGGATGAAGTGGAATTGAGGTTCGGCGGTTAAGCCGCTCCCTTGCCCATGGTAAGCTGTACTTTTGCATTGGCAACTATCATTCAATGTTCGTCTACTCGTTCCTCAGCACGGAGAAATTGTACGTCACCTATTTGAAAAATGGTTTACTTTTATGACATCTATAATAGTTTTCGTTCTGATATACGTTTTTAGGTTAAAATCAATATTTTGCTCTATTGTACAAAATTTAGCTCAAAGAAATCCTTTTAAGGACTAAGATTTTGGTATCAGTTCAGTAGGTCCAGAGATTACCCCCTAAGTACAGACAAACAAAAAAAAATTACCTGTTTGTAGAATTAGTGTAAAGCGTTGTAAGATATCTTAAAGTAACGTTCGCATTACGCACTGTCTCATACCTATTGTATTGCAAATTTAATCTATTGGATTCAATTACTGGTCTGACAAAATAATTTCTCAATCACTAGGAAACATTTATCTGCTAAATAATTCACACAAATTTTGTAACCGAAATTTCTTTCGATTTTTATTTTAAATGTTTTTAACATTCAAATTATTAAATTAAAATTGTAATGACAACACAAAGAAAAATTAGAGCAATGGCAGGACCTGAACCTGCAACATTTGCTGTTGAATTTTTGCTGATGTTGCAGGTTCAAGTCCTGCCATTGCCCTAATTTTTCTTTGTGTTGTCATTACAATTTTAATTCACACAAAATTTGTTGGTTTATGTAAATGTTGTCGAAAGAATAGCTGATAGTTAATCAGAATGAAAGAACATATTTGACTAAACATAAGAGACACTTGGACGACTTTATTTAAACCAGCAAGACGTAGAACAAAGTTATATTCTACATATTTTTTTGAATATTGTCTGAGTGTTCCACGTACTCGTATATTGTACTGGCAGCAATACTGGCAGTGCAAAAATAAAGAACAAACCTTTAAAAGCGTGTTCTAAAAATAAATAATTCACAAAAATCTGCCTATCCGTCCAAGGAAACTAAGTTTCGGCCTTAATTTAATGTCACCGCAGCGTAAAACAACATGTCGCAAACGACAGGCCGTTTTACGTCAAAATTAAGACAGGTTGGGTATAAAAATCTACGTCACAGGTGCTTAAGATCGTTAAAGAACATCTTAAAAATTCCAAACTGTCCAAATTATATATGGCTGTCGTACCGAATCTCGTCAGTCAACGCTGTGTTTTATTACTGCCAGAAACGCTTCGGCTCGTCTCTTAATTATTTCTTCCATTTTGTACAGTAAAAAAAACGAGCATCAGATTTTGTGATAAATTTAGTTCACCCTTCGCGCTCTTTTTTACTCGTGCATACTGGTGTATAATTAACGCCGCCTTTTAAAAGTTCGTATTTAATTTTAGATAATTGTGTGGATTCCTGTTTGATGTTTTATTTTTGAGTTATCGATGTTATCGGGGTTTGCTTTGTGATTAGATTATCTACTGATCAAGGGTGACAGGACTTAGTTAGTTTAATTGCTTGTTTATTTTTCCTAGTGTTCACAGCCAGAGCACGGTCAGCCTCATAAGTAGCTGCCCTTTTTACCCGACTACGGCAAAGCCAAAAGGAAGGGTTATGTTTTTGTTTAATTTTTTTTTGTACCTTATTGTTGCTGTCAGTAATGTGGCAAATTCGAGCAACACTCATTTCATACGTTCTTAAATGTTAAGCTAATTCTGAGACTGACTGTACAAGCTACCTTTGGGTTCTGGAACAGTATTCTAAAACTGTGAAGAAAAGTTTAGCGCCTCTCCTTGTGGTAAGCGTAAGCAATTTTCGTCGCCTAGGAACGCTCGCAATACCATACAAATTGTGAACTGTAAGTCCTTAAAGAAACCGCTTTATGACTTCTTTTAACTCGTAGCTAAACCTCAACAGGATGTTCGTTTCAAAATCTGTCTGTCTTTATAAAACCACAATTATTACTCAAAAGGGGGTTTTAAACCACGAAGTTGTAAGAGAGGTGTTATAAGTCAATTTAAATGTTTCGAGGGCAATCGAGTACTAACCCATTGTTATTTCTTTATTGAACATTTAGTAAAACATTAATTAAGCATCGTCGCATTATCACACCATAAAACAAAGGTAGAAACTCTCGTTTCATTCAAACGATGCTTAGCACCACCTGGTCGACCAATAACAGGGCGTTAGATGGTTCCCGAATGTTATTGGCCCTCATGAATTGCAAGGAATTGTTTAATTACTAAGATAACTCATTGGTGTTAGCGTTCATTTTCTCAGCTAAGTTAGCACTGACTACTTATCATTTCACCGAATATGCACGGTGATTGTTATTACTATACAGGAATCAATATTTCTTTTTAATTTAAAATGCTATATAGCATTTTAAATTTAATTTGAATGTAAAAAAATACAAAAAGAAAAATAGAAAAATATTTAAAATAAATAATTTCGATTACAATAATTTTCTTTTTAATTATACAAAATAAAAGTTAACTACGTGTGCGTTAATTTTTAAATTGTTATAATGGTCACCCTAAAATTCTTGAGGTGCGTAGTGTATAGTCGACCAAGAAATTGCTTGACCACTTTTCGACCGTATAACAAAGGCGTAAGGTTCAAAAGTGATCAAGCAATTACTTGGTCGACTATACATGGTAGGATAACAATAATTTTGGCTAAAACTAAAATTCTGAGTTTTTTTTTAATCAAGCCTTTAATCTCAAAATTCGATTGTTGTTCGCATAAAAAAAAGTGACTAGACATGTTTCCGTGGACCCTTTACATGGTACCACCAAACGGAATAAATGACGAAATGAAACTACGTGACAAACCAAAAACGGAACGTGAATATAGTACACATTATAAACTTTGTTTCTTTAAGAAAGTGCTTGACAGGTATTAACCAACGTGATTGAGTAAAAAGTAGCTAATCAGATCAATGTTTTTTCTCTTAGTGTAAGGCCACAAAGCCAAGCCTTGGTATAAACCAATTACCAACGGAACTCTAAGCTTATGCATACCTGACACGCACTTGGCCAGTTTTCAATAACTACAACCATTTATAGGTTGTTTTGCAACTGCAAGCTGGCACAGAATATAAAAGTTATTACAGTTTTATATATTTCCAGTGGAAGCTCTTGTGAATGAACCTGTAGTTATAATTATAACATCCCTTACTATTAGACGAGCAATATTAAAAAAACATATCCATTTATTTAGTAATTTATTTGTAATCGCGTTGCCAAAATGAATAACAGTTTCGATGAAATTTACAACTAGGGGGTTTACTGGAGCGAAAAGTCAATCTAGGCCTTATTTCTAGAAAAAAAAATGCTTTCTCTGTATTTTTGAATATGTCTTCAACAGAGCTCGGTCGTCAAGGTACCGCTGGTCATACTATATGTGACATCTTCCTTATTTAAAAAAAAAATTGTACTTAATATGAGTCTGGTATCAGATCTCTAGTTATTATGAATACGGTTGCCATTCATAGCGTTAATATGGAAACTGGTTAGTTTATAGTGTGATACGTGATGTTTATTAATTAGTCTATATCTCATGAACGTTGTGTACACAGCAGTGAGATTAGTTAGGTACCACTGTGCGGTTACCCCTTTTCGTACACGCCTCCAATCATCGCAAATTGGATCGGAAATTATAGGATTAATTAATCTCGAAACCTTATACAAACTAAATCAACAGTTAAACCATAAGCAGCATATTATTAAAAGCGTGTAAATGACTCTTTGGTCGCATAGCGCGCCGCTATAATAATAACTATAATCAAGAAATTCCAACCTTATTTCCATAAAAGCAAAAGGAAACTCGAACCTGCAATTTTTCCCGCCATGATCAGATACGTCCGCGGTTAGCTACTTCACTTGATTAAAAATAAAACTGCCGGATAATTTAATGAAGCCCTAATAAAATTCGTGGAGACTTATTGCCCGGGCCACACCTCGCGAATTCACCGATATTGCTAAAAGAACGGGCCGTCATTACATTCCCTTTTGTTTTATGCCCCCGGATATTATTTCCGGTCATGCCATGCCCTGAATTATTATTTTATCGCCGTAATAAAATTAATAGAAGACTTCTCACCACATTAGCGTCCGATGGCGGTGATTTTTGTTTTTCGATAGCATTTGTTTTACAGATTTTTTTCGTGCCGCTCGCTGCAAATCGTAAAATGATGTGTCTCGGATGATTTATAAAGGGACGTGGTGGGTCCGGTAAGAGGGCTCCCTTACAGTTCACGTATTGGATATATGAATAGTTACCATTTATAGTCGTCTAGGAGGGAACGTGACACGGGGCGTCCGGCGTTCCCTGGGCCCGACACGTTTCCGACTCGCTCAGAGTGCGAAATGCTGCCACATGTGAAAATGACTATTAAATGGGATCGAATGTCGTCAGTTCAATACTGAATTTCAAGGGGCACGCTCTGTATTTTTCTGTCGCCGACCTTACCCTAAGGTACAGTCAACCAATTTGATTCATAGTCCACGGTAGAACATTACCGCAATGTGTTATCGCTGGGTTATTATGACATTTATTGAGAAGTCATCAAAACATTTATTGTAAAAAGGTTGTACAGTGGCTTATAAATCCAATTGGTTAAATATGCGTGCGCAAATAATTAGAAATAAGCTTTTAAGTGGTGCAACTGCAATTCCTCTGCTTTCTATGTGATGATGTATGATAGTATAACTGTAACCAGTAACCAAAGACGTGGCGATTTCTTCACAGCCAAGAATGTATCTAAGTATAACAATAGCCAGATAGAGGCAAAATGAACATCTGCACTGTTGGCGTGTTTACATCTAATATAGCTTGATACTGCTTCGATTTATAGAAAGAAAGAAGAAACTTCATCAGTCAAAACGAATCTCATTGAACGCGAAAATTGAGGGCCTGACTCTTTCGTTATGAAATATATCCCCTAGCAAAATGAAATCCTTTTTAAATATAAAAGTTGATAATTTTATTTAATATAAATACTAGATAAAATAAAATAAATTTAAAAGTATAATAATAAAAAGTTAAATCTACACTAGTCTACATCTACACTAATATAATAATACTAGATAAATACTGATAAATTATTAATAAGCATTAAAACTGTTAAATATTCTGCGCCCCACTGTACGCCTAACAAAATTGCAAAGTCAACTGACAGCTTAAAGACGCGCAAATTGCGCTTAGTGCGCAAATTTCACTAGCGTCTGCGACGTAGGTACAATAGATCGTGTGGCGGGTTATAGTATATTATATCCCTATGGTGGTCAAATAAACAATGACACTAAGTCGAAGGCGAGAGGGGTAGACACGCGATCTGTGGCTTTCGATACCATCGCTCAAGGTGTGTACGCAATTTAACATCTTGCCCTAGCTAGGAAGTGAATTTTCTGCCCTCGTAGTGAGTGGCAAACGCTATTTATGGTCTATGGTGACGTACATGAAATTTTTTATATCATACAATCAAATCTGTGATATAGGTTATTATAAAACCTTATCACATTGGTAGCTTTTCATTCAAAAACGATGTTAGTGGTGAGGTATTTTAATTCGGGTGATTTTTCTTCGGCGTCATAACAGATGTGGCCTTTCATTGACGAAGGTGTTGACGTGCCCTACTTTTTGGCTGCAATGTAAGAGTGAAAACATGAAACGCAAAAAACAGTGTTATCAAGCGTTCGGTGGGTGTTCGTTCATATTTTACAATCGGTTTAATCAACTAAGAAACTCTAAGGGTTAGGGTACGATAATAGTACGGAAATAAATTACGTCGATAGTCGGATATATGTACATAATTATCATTATTATGCCTTATTTATCATTTCATTTTTCATACAATGTTTCATGCAATTGTCTAGTTTTAACATCCAAATTAAGAAACATCAAATTCCACAATGCTAAAATGATGAAGTTGAAAACTCGTTTCAATCTTTGTGTTCTTCTCTACACAGTCGTATTTTAAGTAGGTACAACGTGGTGAAATATCTTCTTTTCTGTAAAGAAAAAATATATTAAAAACAATGATATTATAATACATGGATGTGCAGTATCATACAAAATGACAGCAGAAAAACGGCCCGACATGACAGGTTGACGTCAATGTCACAAATGCAAAGTATTAGTTTACCATTTGTAGTCATTCGATTTACAACTTTACGTCTAACTGCATAAAATAATAATTTATAAAGTTTCGTTGCAAATAGGTTTTTTACAAAACAATAGTATTGACAGCAGCGCCGTCGGTCCAACAAACTGACAGCGCGAGCGATTGTCACACAGATTGTCACTGAAGTGATTAATAGTGTTTTATGCAACTGTTGCATAATGAGTGTTTTAAGACCTAATTATGTACAGTTGCATACATTACTTTATCTTCACACATAATTATCATAAGTACTCTATGATGGGTTCAGAAGCTATAGGGCAATGACCTGCATTGCTACTAGCTACTAGTGCTAGGTACCTATTAAATATCTATAGACTGTACACATTAAAATAATGTAATAAAAAATGAATTTGAACAAATATAGAAACAAATTAGAAAAAATCACATAGTAATATTGGTTGTTATAATGCTCGTCATTGCCTACGGTTTCTGAACGCATTATAGAGCATTTATGATATATGTGTAGATAAAAAAATAAAAAATCGCCTAATGTGCTTTCTTGCATTCTAGGTCTACTAACCTCAAATAGCTTCTATAAGACATAATATCGCCCACACTGATACGACTATGATAATAAAACAAAATATACATGGCATGGTAATGGCTGCACAGCAACTGAAAAGAATAATAATATTCATGTAACCGAAATTTCTTTTAATTTTTAATTTTTGAATGTTAATGATTCAAATCATTAAATTAAAATGCTATGCAATGGCAACACAAAGTAAAATTAGGGTAATGGTAGGAATTGAACCTGGAACATCAGCATTCCGTGCCTTGCGTTTGCCAGTTTCGCCACATTGCCACTAGCGGTACAAGGCACAGAATGCTGAACTGATGTTGCAGGTTCGAGTCCTACCAATACCCTTATTTTTCTTTGTGTTGTCATTGCATAGCATTTAAAGGAATAAAAATATATTTTATATCCTATTAACATACTAATTATATGAATTTTAATCGCAGTCCGGGGCTCTTTAAAAACTCTAATTGCACTTTGGAAAAAGAGAGATTCTGCTAGGAAGTGTGGAGAGGCCTTAAATGCAGGTACATAACGGCTCGTATTTATTTGGTCTGGCAAACTTTTCAGTTGTACATACATACAGTGAGGGAAATATATTCACGTACCACCTTAGAACTCTATCGCAATGACGCGACGCGTTAAACGCCAGGCCGTGTCATACAAATGTCATGCGTATGTCTCTTCGACTGGGTTCTACGGTGGTACGTGTTTCAATTTACGTGTACGTGTTAAAATATTCATTAGTTCTTTAAATATTGGGGAACGCAAATGGGTAACTCTTTTCCTTATTGATATCATATAATAACGTCGAAAGTGTATTCTATTATAATACTTATTTGTTTGTTTCCTTGTCCTTCCTTCAGGAAGCAACAGCTACCTACACCTTCCTTGAGTGTGCAAAAAAGTGGTTTAAATTCATTGTTATTTTAAATCATTTATGAACTTACTTGAGACTTACTATGAGACTTACAAATTGGTATATGGAATAAAAAAACCTGAACCCTATTTCAGAATATCATTATTGGATATTGGACCTTTAAAGGTGTCAAATAAGCTCAAGTTCAACTACTTTTGCAGGTGAAGTCGCGGGCATCAGCTGGTTATGTCATAATTTTTTTTTTTTATAAGTATTAAAATATTTAATTTTTTATTTATGTATTTTACGATTTAAAATTATCAGCATGCTTGAATGCCTGCTTGCACACTTGCTTGCTTTATTATGTTTATCTAAAAATATGTTGGGATAGATAATAAAAGCCCCACGCGTCATGGATAGCCAAGCAGCGTCAGGACCGAAGGTGAAAACCATACACAAATAGGTCCCACAGTCAAATTAATGCATCAGTTTCGTGGGACATTTCTATGTAACAGTCGTGTAATATGTATCAATAAATAAATATATGAAAAAGGTGTGTTCGTAGACCATGTCCAGGAAAAAAGTCAAAAAAGTGGATACAAGTATACAACACTACAATTATACTTATATGTATAGTCGACCAAGAAATTGCTTGATCACTTTTCGACCGTATTACAAATGGATAAGGTTCAAAAGTGGTCAAGCAATTACTTGGTCAACTATATATAAATTAGCGAAGTCATAAGGAAGGGTTATTACGAGACTCTTATGTGTTAACTAGAGTTTTTTAACTAAGCGACTTTGTTGTGTTAGTTATTTTTATGTTTACTTGCATTTGTTAATTCTACTAACCTTTACTTACTTTAAAAAACATTGAAAAGCCATAGGATTAAGAGAATCATAAGCGTTCCTATCACGAGAAGGAATATACAACCATAGACGAACGGAAGAATGATGCAACTGAAAGAAATAAAGATATACATAATATAAAATCCATACATATATTAAAATGCGAAGTATCTTTGTCAGCCTGTCAGGCCCCTATTTCATCAAGCTTATAGGTGACACGTGACAACAACGATTTGGCATACATGGCTAAGTGTTTTTGTATTGTCATGAGTATTGTAAATAGCGGATCCGTAATGTACTTTCAATTGTCGTTGTCATCTACACTAGTATAAAAAAGAGGTAAACTTTGTTTGTTTGTTTGTTTGTAGGTAATTTCTGAAACTACTGACCGATTTTTTTTTTATTCTTTTACCAATAGAAATCTACACTATCCCTGACGGACATAGGTTACTAATTCCACGCGAACGAAGTCGCGGGCATCCGTTAGTCTGACATAATTATTTTTGGTGAAATAAGGGCCTGATAGCGCCAGATCACAAAAAACCAATTCAAATAGCCAATAATTAACCAATAACCAATGGTTAACCGATCAAACTTCCGATCCCGTCAAACTCTGCACATTACCGCGGTATTTTTTAAATATCCACAAAACAACAAAAAAAAAGTTACAAATCTAGAGAACACATATAAGGCTCACAATAGGCGGCAAATATTACTTATTAGAACAGACACTACCATCGAAATGAGAAAACTATAGGACTGTATATAACGCAATGGCCGAGTAGCCGACCATAGTCTATTTGGTAGACTATGTTGGATAGCCAGAATAAAACTGAATGTGCCAAGTGTCAAGTAAACAGCTCTGCGTTTTGTACGTTTTACATTGGCGTCATATTTTTAGTTCTGCTATCCGACGCCTGAGTCGCTGCTAGTTAGAAAACTTAGAAGCACTTTATTCACTTACGATAGGATTTAAAGTTGAACTAATGGTAAAATATTGAAAGCCCCACTTCACCTGCTTCACCCCGTCGCAAAGTGGTGACGCTAGGCTTGTAACAATCCGAACAAGGAAGCAGATCTATTGTCTTCTTATATCGATGGACACTACCGTGTTACAATTGTAGAGTATTAATATGTCTAAGATATTCCAATAAAAAATAATTTACAATGTGTAGGCATACCATCAATTGCAAATATTATAAAAAGAAGGATAGAGAGAAAGAGGGAAAGGGGCAGACCTAGAAGAAGTTGTATTGATCAAATGAAGGAAAAGGTACGTCTTAGACAATCTTCATAATTCTTTTTTACACATTATGTGTTATCACTATGTACATCCACAGATCTTTAGCGCGGCTTTAGTGACTCATTTTTCTGTAAAGAAAAACGATGTTATTAACCAGAATCTCATCAAGCTCTCACTGTCTCTCTTGCTCGTTAATCCTGCCGCTAAGCAGCAGTGCTTGCGTGTTGTGTTGTGCAATTACTGGCACAAAAGATATTCCATCTTAGCCCGTTAGGTTGGCAACGCATCTGCAATTTCCATGGTATTGCGGGTGTCTATAGGCGATGGTTATCACTTATCATCAGGTGACCCATTTGCTTGTTTGCCTTCCAATTTTATAAAAAAAACTTCCATTGTTTCTAGATAAAATTACTAACCTTTAAAAGCATTTAAAATATACAGGAACAGCACAATCACAGACACTACTGTCGCCGTGATAATCAAACAATAGATGCGTGGACATATTAAACAACTGTAAGAAAAATATTGCCTTTAAATTTATAAATAATTATAATACTCAAAATAAAATAGGGCCCACTCCACTTTTCTCAGTAAAAAAAAAATATAAAAATGTGTTTTTTTAATGAAATAGGACGGCAAACAAGCGAGTGGGTCACACCCGCAACACCAAAGAGATTGCAGATGCGTTGCCAACCCAGAGGGCTAAGATGGAACACCTCTTGTGCCAGTAATTGCACCGGCTGTCTTGCTCTCCACGCCGGAACACAACAGTGCAAGTACAAGTGTATATGCCAAAACATATTTATGTTGTTTACTATACATCAAATCAAATGAATGAAATAAAATCATAGAAATAGTACAGCATAGAAGGAGTGTTAAAATTGAAAGCGATATTTTATTATCTGATCTCTATACTTTAAATGGCAATACAATGTGTCAAAAAGAGATGACTACATACTCTAAACTCCTCTTCAATTGACCCCCTGTATACGACCATTAGACAAAATGGTCAGCTTTGGCTATGGTAATGTTTACATTAAGGTAGTATACTCTACGTTTTTCTTATTAATTTGCAGGTTTTACTACCTTGACGCACACAAAGGTGACCATTTTGACAGTTTTGGCTATGTACATTTGACAAGTACTGAGGCTATATCCATGCTTTAGTCCTTCATCCAAGAATAAAACCCTACTTTCAAAACGTGCATTGTTAGAAACACACACTTATTTTCACGTTTTAATTTTACAGAGCAAAGCAAAGTGGGCCCTATTTAGTTTTATGTAGTTTATATGCGTCGTCGTGACTATACAGTCAACCAAGAAATTGCTTGACTAATTTTCGACCGTATTACAAAGATACAAGTTTCAAAGCTGTTCAAGCTTTTACTTGGTCGACTACACATACATTTGAAAGTATAAGCTTCTTCGCCCGTCTGTCCGTTAGTGCGATTAGGTATATACTTATTAGGTTTACTGTAAAAGCTATTATTATATTCTATGAACTGAGCTGAACACCCAAGTTTAATTTATTTCGTAGTGTAAAACTCTTTAATTACTATCACAAGTAGGGTTACCAACTTTAAAATAAGAATTTCTGGTAAATCCAACTTATATTGTACAGAATACGAGAAAAAAAGGTGTTTTATTAGAAAGTTAGTACGAGAAGTAAAATTAAATACTTCATCTATTAAAAAACATTAAATGCCGGCACGTGGTGGCGGTGCCGTGACGGCGTAGCATAGGGTCATGCATGCATGCCGCAATAACGGACGGTTAGCTTCCCGCTCTTACCCTGAGCGGGACGTGAATTCTTGGGTCCCAGAAACGGGACATCCCGCGTACAGCGGGACGGTTGGCAACCCTAATCACAAGAAAGAAAGTGACTTAAACTTGCGCAGTCGTCTTAGAGCCACTGTGATCAGGTTTAAGTACAATGTCTTTTTGCGTTACAATTAATGGAAACTTTAAGTATAGTACAGGCGAAGTACTGAAATAAATTCATTAGTTTTAAATTAACGAAGAGCATAAGGTGCGTGAGGCGAAAGAAGGACATACAAACAAACCGACTTTTTGCAGGTACCGGCAAGGTTTAAATCATTTTGAAATATAAAATCTTAACCCGTTCATTTTTAGCATGAAAGGCGTTGTTTGAGAACTTTATTTATATTAACGCTATCTATTAAAAGGTAAAGTTTATGTCAAAACACTGTGAGCCTACGTTGTTTGGTTGAAACTTGAATACGAATAGTTATCACTGTGCGAAATGTCATCAAAATCCATTTATTAAATTTACAGTGATAAGCAAACCAGCAAACAGACAGACGATTTTTTAAAAATATTTCGGATAATGGAACTTGCTCTTTCACACAAACCATGCTGCAGTTTAAGTTATCTTTAACTTGCCGCAGTAGTAAGTTTAAAATGGTTGATTTTGTGCGTTCAGGTGAGATATTCAAGGTAATTTTTTACCCATTTCCATCGTTCACACTAACTTAAACTGTGGTGGTGTGCTTATATACGCAATAAAAACGTACTGTCAACAAATAAAGCTCGTTTTTAAATTACAACTATAACAAAGACTAATTAAATATTTAAGAAATGGATAGGAATAGGGATGGATACGGGTATAAAAGTTCTATAAAGGTGGGAATGTTCTCGGAAATTTTACTGTTTGAAAGTTTCGCAATTTTAAAATGTCGCTACCAGCATATCATAGGGATGGACCAGTTGCAGAAAGTTCTCAAAAAAGTAAAATTTTTTTTCGGAAAATTTTCACTTTTAAAGTTTCCGCCGGCACATCAGTGGATTGAAAACACAGCACGGTTACCAATCACAAGTCCGTAACTACGTTTGCTAACGGTATCGTCTGCTCTTCATCATTTGACCTAACAAAGTTTTCTTCTAAAATGTCTAATTTTAAAAATCTTCTAAATAAAAATAAAACTTTATAGAAAGGTTTTAAAACAAATGGAACCTAATCTGCAGGGTTATAAAAACACGACGATCTAATCAGCTTATCTGATTGGACTAAACTGTTGTAATCCAAAGTTAACAGTATGAAATAAAGTGGTACTCTTAACTTAGGATTACAACACTTTTCTAGAGTAAATATTTAACTTTAGCTTTCTTATGCAGACGTGCTGGGTTCTTAGATTTTCTGGGTTGATCGGCTCGTTTTCCTTCGTTGTGTACTAAAAAAAGTTAACTTTTTTAACAAAAAAATCATTAGGCCAAATGAAAAGTTACATAAGCACGTTACAAAAGTTGCATTTGTGAAATGTAGTTTTAGGCTTATGGTAATGGTCGATACCATGTTGACGTTTTTGGTTAAATTTGGAGAGCAACCAACATAAATATTACTTATATAGTCAACGAGTCTGAAAATGAAAAGATACTGTTTAAATGCAACGAACTCAATGTATGAATGAATGGAGAACTACGTTTTATCAAGTGAACGTGGAAAATAATGTACTCATTTTAAGACTGAACTGATTTTTTTACAGGAATTAGCCGAGTCGTTTCTGTTCATACTATTAATCAATTTACCCCTTACATATATTTATAGACAATTTTAATGTGGTATAGATTATACTAAACTAATTGAAAAAAAAACATATAAGTATACTATACCTACATACAATCAAACTTGAAATGAAACAAGGAGTCAGCTGCTGTTTGATGTTAGTTTGCAGTTAGATTTTTGACAATCTTTTCAGTGACCGTTTTCATAGTTTCTTCTTAAGAGTATGTGGTGTAACCACGTACCTACACAGTTCTTAGGTACACAACTTTCTTGTGTATATTAATTTTCTGTAAAAATAAACTGTGTAAATAACCATAAACTTTACTCGCTTTCATTATTCCTAGTTATAATGACTTACCTTAAAAAGCTTTTATTACACATATCGTCACGACAACCACAAACATTACTACCACCATGACAATCAAACAATAAAGGCATGGAAATATAAAGCAACTGAAATAAATAATAATGATCATTAAATATGTATCCCATATAACATACACCATTATATTTTTATTTAAACTTCGCCAAACTGCACAACAGACGAGGGCGATATCACTATTACCCACCTACAATTTACATCGCTCATGGATGCAACTAGGGATGGACAAGTTTTAGAAAGTTTTCAAAACGGTGAGAATATTTTCGGAAATTATACTCATTGAAAGTTTTGCAATTTTGAAAGCACTTTATCATAGGAATAGACGTAAAATACTGTTTATTTCATAGTTTATATTTATGTATATAAAGAATTAATATAAAATGAGAGGTTTCTCCGTCTATCCGTCCATTAGTGGATTACCTATTAGTTTTATATTCTTTTATTATGTACGTTCCGTGATTTTAATACTTTTCTTTAAATGTTACTATTAATAATAACGCGAAGTGCAGCGCAAGTTTAGGAATAAAAAGCTTCGGTTGGAAACTTAACATAAAATACTTATTAATTACATCTTTAAATTTAATTCAAATCCGTTCTTTTAATTTCCACTTCTAAGCGAACGGTCAAAGAGCCAAACAGACAGGCAGATAGTCCTGATTTCTACAAAACATCTATTCGGGCTTAGTATTGTAATTATAGTTTTTTTTTAAATAGAGTATCAATTGTATTAGTACCAATTTATTTTACATCTAACGTCGTGTAGCGTATTTTATGTTCAAGAAAGAGTTTATTTACTTTTATAATCATACTTAAGTGTAAATGGAATGATAATGGCTGTAAGAAGAATAAAGGATAATTAATGGATGATTGGCAGAGTAAGTAAATAAGTAAGTAATATAAGAATCTATGTTTGAATGAAACGAATAATGAATGAACAGGGAGATTGGTCCATCTGAGCATAGCGAGAGGGCAAACTGCACAGTACTATAATATTGTGGTTGTTTTTAACTATTTAATAGAGATCAGAAATTGCGAACAATTTTTAATACCATTTAGATTAAATGAATCTGGTAGTCATTCATACTCGTCATCATAAATAATGATAAACAAAAAAAAACAGCTGGGAAACTAACTTGCGCACTTTCCCTTATCCTACAGAAGTATATATGTAAGACCCATCATTTGACACATGACAACACCCATATAATGTAAATGTGCATTATCCATTGAAATTATAAATAAAATATTCAACAACTTTTGAGCTTCACAGAAACCTAAAAGCTATGTATATGCTCTTTTAAGGTGCAACTAAGTGGTTATTACATTTATTTCTATCGTAATAATAAAGTATTTCATACTAAAAACTCAACACGTAAACAGTTACATATTAAGTATTTTTTTTCTTAAACTTAGTGTAGTGACCAAGTTCTTCGTTTAGATTCAAATGAAATTTTCGTAAATTTGTTGAAATCGATTAATTTATTACAAAATCAAAAAGATATCAAATCATTAAATCGAACATTAAAATGAACCAAAAAAATCCTTATGGCTAAGAACGTGCCCTTTTTAACCGACTTCAAAAAAAAGGAGGAATATGTTTCGCGATTACTCGAAGACGGCTGGACCGATTTGAAAAATTCTAGTTTTGATTGAAAGGGTATACTTCCAAGTTGGTCCCATTTTCATCAGGTCATGATCTGGTGGTGGGATCCTGGAGAAATCGAGGGAAATCTTTAAAAAATGCACACCTGTAGCGATTTGGATATTTTTTTTATAGTTACTTGTACTTTTGTTCTCGGAAAACTGGAACTGATAGTGAATACAGACGGCCTCTGAAACTACTCAATAATAAGTAGGTATTTCACGGGTGGCGATACGCGCGGCTATTTTAATATAGTTGCTAAGCAATTTAAGCTAATTGCAATGCATTTGGTCAAGTGAGGCTGAAGGTGAAGAGGTGCAATTTTTGAATCTCATCAGTTGACTAAAGCTCACAAAAATGGCCGAATCTCTATGGAAAACGGCCAGTTTGTTGATGAGCTTTAGCCACCCGGTGAGATTCAAAAATCGCACTCCAGGAGAACTCCTCAAGAATTAACGTCCCTGCATTGGGAAAAGCAATATTTTGTAAAGGGTGATGAGCAATTGACATAACCGTGTAACTTAGGTAAACAACCAGACTCACTAAAAAGAGAGAAATGGTCTTATTCATCGAATTTTGGATTTTCAAAGCATAGATTTTTGAACGAAACAATATCAGATTATGGTACCAGTCCGGGCGGAACCTGCACGAAGTTCTATCGCCTTAACTCAGACAAAAATATTTTTTTAAATCGTCACTATAATCGATTGCAATAATCTGCTACTATTAGTAATCGATAGATACGTTAATCGCCACGCCTTAGCCTCATCACTATAAACATCAATGGACAAGTCTCAAATATTGGGTCTTACATATATTCTTCTATAGTTTGATTTACTTACCTTAAAAAACGTTTAAAAGCCATTGGATTAAGACAATTACAAGTACTACTATCAGCGCGAAAATAAACCAAAAGATGCACCCAAACATGACGCAACTGAAAAAAATTATGATTTATCTTTTACGTATCCAAATATTTGTTAAATTATAAAAAGCATCGTCTCTCCATTTGTGTCTGTTAGTGAGCGTTCGAGAATTATTTATTCAAAATCAAAATCAACATATTTTATTGTATAACTGTTAAAATTGGATTTATGACTTTTTAAAAACTAATAATAGGTATTATTATTTGAATTCTTACGTGCAACAGTTTTATATGCACATTATGCCGTCTGTCCACTAAACAGCTATTGAGAGAGATTGCGATGTTTAAAAGTTTTTGAACGTACCTACGTTGTAATTTCATTTGTTAATTTTTTCATTTTTAATACACGCTTTTTTATCGATGGTAGTTTTATATTATATTTATGCATAAAAATATTGAACACAAGTCAATCCGACCGCAAGAAGTAGCCGAAAATCATTTATCAGGGTGAAGCAAGCTCGTGAAAAAAAAACTTAACCAAGCATAAACGGTTGGACGGATGAAGGTGAAATTTGGCTGACAGGTACACTACGAGTATCCGACAGTACTGTATTATTATAGAATACTATAATATCAGAAAATGCAAGCAGGACCCTGTTATTACCTTAAACAATTTCTAGGTAGAGGAAGTTGCGGGCAACAACTAGTATTACACATTTAATAGTATACGTGTATTTAATAAAACCTAAATATAATTAAGGGAGCCACGTAGTTAGAACATAAAAGTAGCACTTCAGACATTATTTATGTTTCAGACCTCAAAAAATATGTCATACTGTTGTTTAAAAGGGAACTCCCAAAATGTTGTAGATGTCGGCTAGATAAACGGCTTCAAACTGTAAATATTAAACTTATAAATATCATTGCGCGTGTGATGGATGACATTCTTAAAAACGACATATATACAGTCTTGTTAAATAGATGCCTCACTATGGTGTAATAACATTGTGTTCGCGTAAGTGGTAACGGTGTCCCAATGTTTACTTCGACTTTCCTCAGATGAACCATTTGGGTGAATATTATCAGGGATAAACAAGTTGCACAAAGTTTTCAAAGCGGTGAGAATTTTTTCAGAAATTTTTCACATTTTTTAAAAAGTCTACATCACTACATTATAGGGATGTTTCAAATAGTGTTGAAAAAGCGGGAAACCTGCTTTAAATTTTATGATTTGTAGTTTCACAATTTTGAAAAGTTTTCACCTGCATTTTAGTAGATGGGTATGGAATGGCTATGGGTATATCAGAATTCTATAGGTGAAATAAAATCAAATAAGCCCGCTTTGGTTTGAACTTTCGGATTACTTGAAATCTTGTTAGGCAAAGTCATAAAAATCTATACAACCATTATGGCTAAATTTTACGGAAACGCTAACCTTATTGTCAGTGTCATAGAGGCGTGTAAACTATATCCATCCTTGATTGGCGTACTTAAGTAGTAAACAATATTTTTATCTAAAATATCAGTTTTTGCCATCATTATATTGATTATTGTTCAAATAAAATATTCTAAAGCAACAAGTATCATACCATCTCTTCTATTTACAGCCTCAATTTGTTTTATTTAGACAATAAACGATGTATAGGTTTCAAAAAGTGTAATTTTAGAGTAGAATTTTGTTTCAGCGATAAGCTAAGTATTGAACGGACTTTAGATATTTTTGGCATCTTGAGAACGTGTATATTAAATTTATAACCTTAATTTTACCACACTTTTACCAGTTAAAATATGGTGACACGTCAATCAGATCTCTGTACTCGTATGTTTATATGCTATAGTCATTTGGTTTTCTCTCGCATACAATAAGCGACAGGTTGAATGTCGCTTTGAGTTTCATATTTCGGGAACGCGTGCCGATAATATTTGAGCTGACATTTTATAAAAGGTTCATTCTTGCATGGAATTTGTTGATTTTGTTTTTGAATTGCGCTTTGGTTTCATGTAATTATTATGTAATTCGTAGCAAACTCTTTCAGTATCGTAAGATTTAAGTAGGTATCGATAGTTCTTTCATACAACATTAATTTTAAAACGCGCAGTCGCTAAAAAGGCCACACATACATACATTTTAAAGAGGTTGAATAATCGTTTTAAAAAGCAGACAAGTGAGAGTCTGACTCGCGCACAGAGGGTTCCGCTCAAATTTGTATGTTGAAAATTCTTCTTGCTTTAGTGACTGTTTATAAGATGTTTAATTTACTTTTTGTGTCAATTGTTGGTTTGCATTATTGTGACATTTTGTTTTTTTACATGTGTGCAATTGTCTAAAAAAATAAAAATGTTATAATACCCTTAAAGTTCATTCACATTTATTAATATGCTTTTATGTATATCTTTGAACACTATATTTAGCAAATGGACCACACTGACTAGTGATATATCAAGTTATAGGAATAGTTGATTTTTTTAAAATGTTGTTCCGTTATTTTAACTTTTCTTTTGATGTACTTACTTACCTTATACAAGTCACGTGATTACGATAATACAGTTGTAAGCCACTGCACGAGTAATACTGCCACCACGACAATAGCACAAATGATACATGGGACTCTAAAGCAACTGAAAGGAATTATGACATTTAAAAAATGCAAAGCGTTTTTGTTGAAATCCTACAACTTTAACTTGCTTATGTTAAACCTTTTTCAGGCCTTATTGGTATAAAATTAGGCCGGCCAAACCCAGGCCCGCGGGCCCGGATTGACCCGCCAAGACATTTGATTTTGCCCTCCAAACCCGGCCGGTCGCGACTCTATTGTCGCGTGTTTTTTTTATCATGTACTTCTTAATGAATATGGTAGAGTTACCTAGGAGTTACCTATGAAATTTGTAACCCGGCGATCAAACCGTGTACAAAAATTGCCCACTTGGAAAATGTATTGGCCGGTTTTGATATAAACAAACTACAAAAGTACAATAAAAAATAGATAAAGTTTCATTATATTCTGGTTAAAATTATAATTATAAAGCAAGTGAAATAGCCAAAATAAGTTACATTCCCATTTATATAAATAATTAATATCATTGGATAGTTAAGGAGCCTATGCCATGTAGAAATGAAGTGACAGTTTTTTTTTAAAGTTTTAGTTATATTCTGATTTATGTAAAAAAGCAAACCGTTTTTGTACCGGACCAAGCAATAATGAAGTCTTATGAAAATGGATTAGATTAAAAACTTTGATTCTGCACAGAAAATATAAAAATTTTAGTATTCACTATCTCTACAATTAGGTACTAAGATTTAAAAGGACGTGTATCTTGTACTAGGTCCAAAACTAAAAGGGATTTAAAAAAACACAACGTCACGGCTTTCCGTCTGTCTGTTTGATAGCGCGCTTATCACTCAAGAATATTTATTTTTTACTAACGTAAGTATGTTTAATATATTTTGGTAGGACATTAACAATACTATAACTATGAAAATGTGACAATATGTCACAAGTTTAAAAGTAATAAATAACCCTTCCTTCTGACGGTAGTCAGGTAAACAGAAAGTGTTAAAAATAAAAATCACATTATTGTTTAACTTAGTTGATATTATACTAGCTGTGCCCGCGACTTCTTTCGTAAATGGTTCGGAAAACTATTTCCGAAATAAAACAAAATAGGTATTACCATTCAAAGTAAAGTCTGGGCTCAAAGCATGTATTAACTTTTTGATTATATTAAGAACTTCTACATCTAGAGTAATCTTAAGTTATTAATGCTACAGTGGCAAGTCCTTCAGTCAATGAAACTGAATTCTGGGTCATCGTAGAACCTTGTTGCAATGACTAATCTTGCAGTATTAAGACGTTTACGATAAAAGGTCATTGTGCATTTATTATGAAGAGGTTAAGCGGCCTAAAATTCAGTTTGGCTGACTGTAAATATAACTTTTCAGAGAGTATGCTATGTACCTACACAAAGTAAAGTTAAGGTATAATGTATACCTACTGATAGCAAGTTGCTAGTGGCTAGGGAATGCAAACCGGTTATTTTTTTAAGGAATAACCGGTTAAAACCGGTTTTTTCATAGACGAAATAACCAGGGTTGCATTCCCTACTGGTGGTAGTACGTATGTGCAGGCTTAACCGAAGTTGTACACAGTCGTGCAATATCGGCGTAAAGTTGTAGCTTTCTACTGCGTTTCGTACGGTAATAGACAATATCCAGAGGCTAAGGGGTAGGTGACCTAAAGGCTGGCTACGGATCAGCACTGTTATTATCTAAGCGCATCAGCGTCGGACTTGACGTCGAGGCATCGCCCTGTCTCGATCACTCGAGCTAACCCGCTAGAGCAAGACAGGATGATGCCCCAGTTGGTCGAGTTCGTCGTCATCGTTCGTTCTCGAGTTCGTCGTTGATGTGGTTAGAGAATAACTATCCTGGCAATCTCTTGGCCTTGACAGTTCCTATGGGCGGTGGAGTTCATCAGGTAGCGCGTACGCTCATTGCTTCCCTTTTACATTACGTACTATCTAGATATGATGTGATCGATCAGTCGGTCAAACTCCGCAATGAAATGCAACTTGCATACGAGAACTCGCTTCATGTAAATGCCCCGTAATCATAACCCTCCTTTTTGCTTTACCTTAATAGGGTAAACAACTGATAATGTGGTGTTTTGCCCAGACTTGGTGAAGAAACTATCTTTCTATGAAAATTGATTGGTATAATTAGGTTAAACTAATAAATGCATAGGTTTAAAGCCCGCATTTTATTAGTTACAGATTTTTACATCAATGACAGCGAATCGATTGTAATCAAATTGTTGATTACATTTATTTTCATAGATTAATAGGCAAATTGAGCAATTTTGGCAATAGAAAGAAACTTACCACATGATCGATAATCAATTAAAACTGGAAACATATTATTTTAAATAACAATAAACACATCGGAATATCAGGTATATTCTTAAACTACGACACCACAGTATTATGTCAAAAAGACAATCCAGACGTTGGTAGAAATCTATTTTGAGACAGATTCTAAAATAGGTCAAATAGCAATGAGAAACAGAACCAGTAATGTAATGTTTTGTTGATGTTGCCGTAGGACATCGATACTATACTATGAATCACAAATTTGACAAAAATAAATGTCATCGAAAAATACCGAATCGACTGTATTAAATCTTTCACAGGCAATTTGGAGCGTGTTTACTTGATATCGACTGTGGTAGTGGTGGTAACTTAAGAGGAAACCTCAAGGCCTAGAGAATTGAAAAATAGGTATTTGTAAAATCTGTTGCTGCCTCCATCTATCAAGCCTCGCCCTGCAGAGCGCAATAGACACAGCTGCAGCTTGGACTGAAAATACCTATTTAAAGTACACAAAATCAACGATTCGTAGACCCCTGATTCCTTCTTCAAAACTTAACCGATTTAACTACTTTTTCATTAAAAATTAAAGAAAGGCTTTGGCAGTGTTCCTATTTTTGTCCTTTTTTAAATAATCTAGTAAAATTTGTTTTCTGAATGTATGAACGCAGCCGAAAATCAGGCCAATTTTTTAAGTTTTTGAATGTTCATATCTCTTTTAATAATTAATTTATTGAAAAAAGGAAAACATAGGGACATGCATAATAGTGGCCATCGATTTTTTGGAAAAAAAATATTGCTCTATTGGCATTATCCAGAGAGGAAACAGGGGACGACGTTTGTATGGAAAAACGGCCCTTGTGTTTCCTCTTAATATGAGTTTTTAATAGCAACTCATGGTAGCGGTACTGGTGGCTTCCTGCCAGAAGTTTCCGCCAGGGGCAGTTGTGCGAGACACTAAACTTGTATTACTTGTATCACGTATCGTATCTTCGTCGCGACCACTGACGCGTATCACGACCACTAGTATTAGTGAAAACCGTTCCTGATCGGAACCCATGAATCGATGAATATCGTATAGTTTGGCATCTTCTTCTTCTTTATCTTCTTTATATAGTACTAGCTTTTGGCCGCGACTTCGTCCGCGTAGACTTCTTTAATTGAATCAAGCAAACGTGCACCCAACATGCAATCTGCAATATTTCCTGGACAAATTAATGAGAATTAGTTGATTTGCTGCTCATGACATCACGGTGGCGTATAACTCACTTATCGCTAATTCGTGGGAACTATGCATTTTTACGGGATAAAAAGTATCCTATGTGTTAAGGTTATAAATAAACTATGTGTGTGCCAAATTTCATCCAAATCCCTTCAGTTGTTTTTGCGTGATTGAGTAACAAACATCCAAACATCCAAACATACAAACTTTCACATTTATAATATTATAATAATAATAATAGTAGGATTTATAATATTAGTAGGATAAAGTAAAGTCGCTATTTTTCCTGTCTGTCCTAAATTTAATAGTGTATTTTCGGTCGCTTTCTCCTTCTAAACCACGCAACGGATTTTAATGCGGTTTTTAGTGTTATTTAGAGCATTTTTAGCTGAAGACAGCCGGTGTCTGGCACTAGAGGTATTCCATCTTAGCCCTCTGGGTTGACAACGCATCTGCAATCTCTTTGGTGTTGCAGGTGTCTATAGGCGGTGGTGATCACTTGCCATCAGGTGACCCACTTGCCTTCCTATTTCATAAAGAAAAAAGTTTTTTATGACTAATTTATTTTCATACCATCCTAAATTTCGCGCCCATAAATATTTTTTGCTTGCAGCCCTCGACACCATGACTGAAACTTGTTTGTGGCCCGTGTAAAAAAAAGTTAAATATGGCTGATCTAGATTGACCATTTCTAATGATGAATACTTAACTAGTACTTTTTTTTTTATGAAATAGGAAGGCAAACAAGCAAGTGGTTCACCTGATGGTAAGTGATCGCCACCGCCTATAGACACCCGCAACACCAAGAAGATTGCAGATGCGTTGCCAACCCAGGGGGCTAAGATGGAATACCTCTTAAGCCAGTAATTACACCGTCTGTCTTGTTCTCCACGCCGGAACACAAGAGTGCAAGTACTGCTGCTTAGCGGCAGGATTAGCGAGCAAGATGGTGGTACTTTAAGTCTAAACAATAATTAAGAACAGCAGTTTTTAAAGATATTTCCCTTATTATGGCATCATAATTTTTTGCATGTAGATTGTATTTAAAAAAATTCCTATGGTTATCGATTTTAACTTAAAGCAATTATATCAAATTTAAATTTTGACCTTAAATTTTAATATTACAAATTTAATGTGTAATTCGCTTCGTTTCCCTTGAATTGGTGTATTTCCATCCAAAAGCTTGCCTGTGAATTTTTCAAACAATTGCCTTTCTAATTGAATTAGATCGGCGGAACCTTTGGTGGGATATTAACTGAAAGACAAATGGGCCCGTTTCATGCTTTACACCACTAAATTCTCGCAGCACCTATAAATTAGACTTCGCTTTCGGTGATTAAGGCAGGAAGAAACTTGTTACTTTGTGGTGTTTTCGCACGCAAAATGGCTAATCTATCTAGAGTGCATTCCAGTTTACAGTTAGTACCGGCATAAAGAGTCATTTTTCAGCCAATCAACATACACAATTAACATTCACACTTTTGGTGTTTCTTTTAATTATAAAAGAGACTAAAATTTTCTTCTTTGTATTTTTGATAGAAAAAGGAGCCAAATAAGCAATGCCATAACCATAACCAATTGACTGTGTGATGTGTGTATGTGTGTGTATTGTGTTGAATAGTTTTCAATAAATGTGTTTTTTTCTTTCTTTCTTTCTTTCTGTTGGGAAGAGAGCACCGCTACTCATGAGAATCAGGGACTCTATGCGAATCATTGGCCTGTTGCTGTTTAATGCCTCTCTAACCCCCCTCTCCCCCCACCCTGCTCCTAGGCCTGCGGATAATTATGATTCTGTTGTAAAAAGGACTAAAACTATAAATCCACTGAAATCGCTTGAATCTATTTTAATTACTAAAGCTGTGTTCGCAAAAATGTCTTTGCAAAAATATATTTAAGCGCTTAGCAAAGTCACGTAGGATTCGATGTAGGTAGTAGAAATACAACATGAATTCGAATTAGGTACAGATTAAATATCAGAAAATGTATTTTTAATATTACAGGCAGATCAATGTTCTTAGGTAAAAAAAATAATCTTGAATTTCTGTATATTCTTGAACTATTTCCTTCATGTGGCCGCCAAAACACGCATGTACTTAGTAAAAAATTACCGGTGAACTGACTGGCATTTTGGCTTATAAATTCCTAGGAATTTTAAGCGCTAGCTCCCTTGTCAATTTGATTAAAAACCATTAGGTAGCTTGGTAGGCTAAATTACACAATTAGAAGATAAAAATGAAAAAAAAAATCGTTCCTTACATGAAATAAGAAAGTGATTGATGGTATCGTCCTTATTTGGTATAATAAACATGAATTCGTACGCGGTCAATAAATTTAAAATACGCGATTTGTGATAAGAGGGAGGCTCGAACCGTTCATCACTACGGAACAATCCGCATGCCACGTATTACACCTTGGGGAATTTTATCACGCACTTTTTCGGGTTCTGTATTTTTTACAAAAATTCAACCGAGACGTTTTTATACGCGGAAAACAACGCTTTTATGATCGATGGGACCGCAATAGATAAAATATTTCTGCATTACTCCATTTATGATTACGTTCCCTGTATTTTCGCTATAAGAGTGTGTATTTTTCCAATTGTCTCTTTTCCTTTTTCCATATGAAATACTATTCCCGAGAATTCGTGTTTCTTATTGAAATCGTAGCCTGAAATCTACCTACATTCATGAATACTGAGAGATATCACAAAAATGTTAACCCGATATGACATTTTATTCTTAGCCGTATCAGACATCTGCTTCCAAATGTTGGAGATTACAGAGCAAATCTTCTAGATTGATCCCGTGTATAACGAAATACAAAGCAAGCAGTAGTTCCAAACCGCACTCAGCGAAATGGTATAGTAATTCATTGCAGCCAGCACAGCGGCAAAAGCCAACACCACCGCAGCAAATTCTTACGCAATCTCGCCGCAAGCCACAGGGCGTGCGGTTTCAAAACGTGCTGAGACGAAAAGATTCGTCCTGACACTGACACATGTGGAAAAATTACATTAGTGGTTGCAACCGCACGTCTGTTTATGCCTCTTTCGCCTTGTTATTTTCAAATAAGTCACTATAAACTTGCCGTTGATATTGGAATAATATTTCTGCTCAAAGAACTTTTTCCGGAGCACTGATAAACTTTCAATCAGGTCTTTTTTTTAAACTGTTAGCACCGAGCTGGTCATTTTCTAGCGACACTTTTTCAAAGGAAGTGTTTACATTAGGTCCCGTTGAGCAATACCGAGTTGAAACTGGTTACCTAATTTATGTACAGTAAAAAACCTTTCCCGCGTCGTTCCATCTTGCTTATTAGTGAAAGGAGAGTTTGTTAATGGACCTGCCGCATTCAGAGCTTAATGTTTCCCCACTGAGCAACGACAGAGTAACATGTCGTTGGGAAAAACTAAATGGCTGCTGCTGACACCGTGCTGTAATACTTTAATTAGTTCAAGTTGTTATGACGTACAGTAACAATTTAGTCTTAACAACTGTGCTTGCTGGTTTTGGATCTTACTTCTCTATTAGTATGCAATCAAAAGGTTTAGTAAGCAAAAAGCTTCAACATTTTCCTGGAGAACATAATGAACTAGTGCCTAGTGACTTTCAACAAATAAATGCTAAATCTAAAAACTAACTAAATAAAGTAACAATTTAACTTTAATAAATCGTGTTACTAATGAAGATGGTTTACTTAGCAATATTAATACATCGATACATAGAAATGTGTTCTATTACTGACTGACAGAAACAGTGTACAGTATATTCATAAATAAATATTCATATATTTCATAAAATGGAAACATGAGGAGGATGTGCATCAAAAAAGATTTTTGAAGGTTCCACAATTAAGAAGTTTAAAAGAGAGAAGGGAGGAAGTTAGTATGAAATATAAAAACTTCGCGGACTAAGTCACTGGGACATACTAGTAATAAATGTGGACTTTTAAAAGAAATTAGTAGTTAAAACAGACAATGAAAGCCGAAAAACAGTCCTGCCAGTTCGTATTTACCCAAATCGTGGTTCTGTTTGTACCTCTGTACGTGACAATGTTACAGGCGTTTTTTAGATTAAAAAACCTAATTCAGGAGCATATTTTCACTAATTCAGTTTACTGTTTATTACATTTGGGAGCGCGAATGTTTCGGCCTGCAATACTAACACAATTTTTTGTCGAACTTTTTATAACTTTGGAGGTTTTTTAGAATGACCCAGTGTTATTTTGGAAACACGTAATGGGTTTGTTTAACTATTTTGTATTTCTTATTTGAATTTTAGGTTATTATTGTTATGTCACGCTGATTGGCACAAAAGAACGAAGGAAGAAGTCTAAAAGTTCACGAGAGCTGCGCTGCAGCACGAGGGTGGCAACGGATCAGCGATTATCTTGGGGTCGCTGGTTGTAATTTGTGATGATAACTCTTTGTGTCTTTGATGACCAGATAGCCTAGTGGTTAGTGACCCTGACTACATAGCTTGAGGTTTCGGGTTTGATTCCCGGAAGAGGAAAATATTTATAAATTAATTAATTTATTTTGTATATACAAATAAGTACGTCTACCTGTTGTCTAGTTGCTTTAGTTGCTTAATTTGGGACTAGGTCAATTGTTGTTAATTGTCCTAAAATATTTTATATTTTTTTATAACTGAGAAACCAAGACTGTGCCACAATAAATACAGGATGTATTATTTCTCACTACACCCACTGACCTATAAGTAATGGACTTCTAGTCAGCGTTTAAAATATGGCCGCATCAAAAGTCGAACAAAATTACAACAAATCGACAATCGCTCGCGCTGTCAGTCTGTTAGACCGATGGCGCTGCTGTCAATACTATTATTTTGTAAAAACGTATTTGGAACGAAACTTAATAACTTATTATTTTATGTAGTAAGACGTAAAGTTGTAAATCCAATGACTATAAATGGTGAACTAATAATTTGCATTTGTAACACTGACGTCAACTTATATTCTTATGTCGGTCCGTTTTTCTGCTGTCATTAAGTATGACACTGTACATCCATGTATTTAATATCATTGACTACACCACACAAACTCATTACCATTAGCTTAGGTGATGGCGATGAGACGCTAACAGCTAGAATGAATTAATTAATAGCAACGGCCACTTAAATCAGGGTCAGATCGTCATTTAGCTGTGGAAAGTTAACGACTTGGTGTACACTTGGGGTTTATGTGGAGAGTTACTTGCGCAAGTTGTTTGACATAATGAAGACACTTCCAGTCAAAACGGATTCTGTGAATGAATTTATATCTGTTTATATTATAATTTTTTTTTTATCCATTTTATTTATCCATTTACAAAACAGACAGTTTAACATCCACTTTTTTAGGAACTAATACGAAGTAATAAGAGAACTGACAGTGAATTCGACACTTTGTGGTATAAAGCTGGATTAAAGATAATTGAATCTTTCGTGAAACTACTTATTAGTCTGCACGTTCTAGTTTCAACACGGAGTTAACTGAGTCGCCACACTGCGTTCTCTAAGAAAATATCAAAATACAGAAGCAAGCACAATCTCCAGACGTGAAATTAACAACGTCTCTCAGGAATAATTTTGAAAGATAACTCGGGCAACGATACCCGTCTCGAAAAAAACAAATTACTATCAAGGCTAAACGTGCAGGGTTGATTCACGAAAGGCCCATCCTCAAAACAATATCAAATGGAAACGCTCCAAAATAAATGGGAGCGAACTCATCAAAAACAAAGGGAGAGAAAAATATTTTGTAAGACGCTATTTGTCTACTAAACGCTGGTTCTCGGAGCGAGGGGGAATCTATTAAATGAAAAGCCTAACAATCACTTTTTCCTCCTCAATAAGGCTCTTATTGGGAAGGATTGTTAAGTTTTTGATTTCAATAATATTATAATACTCGTATACCTAATATTATAGACTAGCAGACACCTGCGACTTCGTTCGCGTGGAATAGTACGCCTATGTCCGTTAGGGATAGTGTAGTTTTTTAATAAAATACTTTTTGGAATCGGGTTAGTAGTCCCAGAGAAATATTACCCCCTACATAAAAACAAACTAAAAACAAGTTTACTTCTTTATTATATTACCGTAGACCAGTGTAGATGACAGATTTTTTAGGCATTTAGTACAAACGTAATTATTATCTTTAAAATAATGCCTAATCCTACTCCTACTATCCTACTATAATATTATAAATGTGAAAGTTTGTATGTTTGGATGTTTGTATGTTTGGATGTTTGGATGTTTGTTACTCGATCACGCAAAAACAACTGAATGGATTTGAATGAAATTTGGCACACATATAGTTTATAGCCTGTACATATAGTATATAACCTGGATTAACATATAGGATACTTTTTATCCCGTAGAAATGCATAGTTCCCACGGGACACTGATAAGTGAGTTATACGCCGCCGTGACGTCATGAACAGCAAAGCAACTAATTCTCATAAATTTGTCCAGGAAATATTGCAGATTGCATGTTTCAATTAAACAAGTCTACGCGGACGAAGTCGCGGGCAAAAGCTAGTCATTAATAAGCATAAAAATTAACTAAAGGTGGAATCATAAATTAGTTCGGAAACTTTTAAATTAAAATTAGAAGCATTATTACGATGTGTATAGCGATTTTTGGTAACATCATAAAACAAGAGCATTTTAATACAAGAATTGAATACATACATATCATAAGCTAAAATGCTGTAGCCTTTAGAAAAAAATAAAATACCTTATCGTTTCTACGAAGCAACCCAATAAAGCTGCTAAGTTAGTTTATTCAGCCCTCCTTGAAACTAATTTAGGTCTGAGACAAATAACGAACTATATATTTTCCACCTTAATTAATGTGGTTTATAAGAGCCTAATTCATTAAGTGAGGAGCCCTCGTAGCCAAGTGTTATCAGTCTACGCTTAATTTAGTAAGCGGTTATCTCGACCACGGCAAACTTGCAAAGTTTTATGGAGTTTGAATCGTGGAGTCACGGGTTTTCGTGCGTTTAGGGTTTAAATGCCGCTTTGAGATAAGTACAATTTTCATCTAAAATTTTAATTGTTTTTGTCATCCTTAAATTAATGATTTTTATGGCCAGTTATACAAAGTCGCAGTTTGGATGCAGTATTATGCGGTTGGCAAAACTACAAGCGAACTGTGCTGTCGGCTTTCAGTCGGTGCGTAGGTACACCGGCTGTAGCTATGAGAACTGCATGACGACAGTTCGTTGGCAGTTTCGATGCAATTATGCCAACTGTATGTATGCAATTTTACAGCTGGCTTGCAGTTAAAATGATTCGATTGTTTAGACAATCGAAGAGGTACAAAATCTACATACAACTCTTAATACTTATTGTTGAAAGCTCTGGAGCCCTTAACCTGGAAGCTTTTATTACAGATCAGGCTCAAGTGAAGATGGTCCCGGATTATGAAACATCGAATTAAATATTTCACGCTTAACAAAGCATACAAAAAACATACCGAGCAAATAATTGGTTTGCAATTTTCTTTACATAATTCTATGGACCACATTTTATCCATAGTTTCTTATAATATAACAACACGAGATTTAAAATTAATGTTTTTCCGATACTATAAAGTTCATACTGAAGCTGTTTTTGAGAAAAAGTGGTTTGACTGACAGACCGACTACAGAGTAATCCTTTAATACTATGAAAATTCTGGTTTGCTATTAAGAGCAGATTTACTCAGTATCATGGGCAGATTTATAGTGTTTATCGACTTATCTATGCAGTGTCATAATTCAAGATATAATTTCATTTAATTACGTACTTTTAATTAATTATTCATGATCAAAAAACAGTTCAACTAGACAGTTATTAGGAAGAGAACAAAACCGTCTACACGGTTTATCTGTCTCTCCATAGCTTACTAGGTACATACATTCTAACTTAAACCTATGTTTATCATTAAGATATATCCACGGTTAACGAAAAGTTAAGTAACGGGAAATCCCCTTGTAGAAATTGCTAAAAAAATAAAAGTAGCGAGTAAGCAAATCTCTATTCTGCTCAGGAGCGATTTTTTACGAGATGTTTTGGTTGATGAACCCTTCCTTGTCGACAGCAATAAATTACCCTGTAATGAAGGCAGTGGCCCTACCATGAGCTAACTTTCCAGGTGGTCCCACTATTATCAGGTCAGGATCTTATGATGGGATCCTGGATAAATCGAGAGTTTTCTTTATCTATCTTCTATCTATATAAATAAAAATGAATTGTTGTTCGTTAGTCTGATTAAAACTCGAGAATGGCTGGGCCGATTGAGCTGATTTTGGTTTTAAAATGTTTGTCGTAGTCCAGGGTAGGTCTAAACGGTGAGCAAATATGCCTCCAATAATTAGGCGGTACGAAGTTCGCCGGGTCAGCTAGTAGTTAATAGATTTGGATATTTAATTGTTATTTGAATGATTACACTCAATTTTCAATTCAGTCTTTGTATTATAGCGAAAGATTATACTTTCAAATTGGTCTATTTTCTGTCCAACTGTAACTCCAATTCTCATGCTGACATCAGATCTGTTAAAAATGAGGAAACTCCTCAAATATAGTACATCCATTATAGCGATTTTTAAGTAGTTATGTTTGTTTATGTATACTTACTCCTTCGATAAAAGCACTGTGTTTGAAGTCAGGTTTAAATTTAAAAAAATATTTTAATCGATTTCAAAAATGGAGTAGGAGAAGGTTGTTAAAACTATTCCATAACTTATATTTTCTTAAATTCGTAGACGCTAGTTATAAAGTTATTTTAAGAGGAGTGTGAACCCACCGCTCTCCATACAAACGGCGATAACGTTTTCCACCCACTAAACCTTAACCTATAGCCATGATTTTTTTGTATGTTGTCAGTATGCCCTAGAACTAGGTTTGTATGTTTTGATTTTTTAAATATTCTTCATAGTTTCAAAAATATTGCCGCTTTTGTGTTTTGTATGAAACTCTTAAAATGCAAATATTGTCAAATCTATGCAGAATACATATAAAAAAAACATACAAACCTAGTTCTATGGCATAATGAGAACATACCAAAAAATCATTGCCATAGGTTAAGGTTTAGAGGGTGGAAAACGTTATCGCCGTTTGTATGGGGAGCGGTTTTTGGGGCTTGGTTCACACTCCTCTTAATATTCTCAATAAGTGAGATGAAACCGTTGAAATTGTTTCATTCCAACGTTTACAAGCTGCGATTACTAAAAAGTTATTAAGATAAAAAACACAGTTATGAAAATTTTAATTTCTTAAATCACATAGTCCGTGATTCAATTTTGTCACTTGGATTGAGGTTTTTGTTATAAAATGGTAGGGGTGTGCGAAGCCCGATGGAACAGTAATCCGCTGTCGACGAGCCCAATGATGGATGGTCGACGATCGCAGCCCTGGATATTAAGAATTACTTCTATCGGAGTGAGCGACAACCCTGTCCCATACTAGTCTGATGGGCGGTAAAATAATTCGTCTTATTTGATGCACAGTGTGTTTTTTTTTAACTGAAACAGTATCGTGAAATCCCAAACCGTGATAGGAGATAGAATAGTATTTTATGCAACTGTTGCATAATGAGGGGTCTTAAAACACGAGTGTGGTTTTATGAAACGAGCGTCAGCGAGTTTCATAATAGGATCACACGAGTGTTTTAAGGCCTAATTATGTACAGTTGCATACATTACTTTATCTACACACATATCATAAGTACTCTATGATGGGTTCAGAAGCCATAGGGCAATGACCTGCATTGCTACTAGCTACTAGTGCTAGGTACCAATTAAATATCTATAGACTGTACACATTAAAATAATGTAATAAAAAAATAAGTTTGAACAAATATAGAAACAAATTAGAAAAATTATCATAATAATATTGGTTGTTATAATGCTGGTCATTGCCTACGGTTTCTGAACGCATTATAGAGCTTTTATGATATATGTGTAGATAAAAACTATTACGCTTTACTTGTTAAGACCATTTTAACATACTTTAAAAACTAAAAGTTTCTCAATGCGTGTATTTTTTTTATTACCGAATGTGTTATTTTATTTTAGAGGTTGCAATATAATCACACCAAGTGTAATGTACGTAGGTACGTGTTATCGGTTTTACAAAAAACTAAATATAAAAAAAAGAAAAAAACACGGTTCTTATAAATGTAACCGTGGTTAGTTTTTTTTAAATGTTTTTATTACCTTAGACGTTTAAATTCTTTTGAAGGTTTGACAGACATACGAAAGATCCTATTTGTATGAACTCCAAAAAATTTCAATGTATTGTCTAATCGATCGCTCTTGCTTTCTCATTCTTCAAATCTTTACAAAAGGGTCCTCAAAAAAGCCGGCTTCTTACTCAAAATCAGTTCGTTATCTTTAAAACCCAGTGCCTTTTCTATTTGCCATTCCCTTAACGTCTTCACTTGGGTCCCCGGCACGGCGTCCTTATTCCTGTATTTTGCATTATGCAACTCGTCTCTAAACAAAACCAGCTGTTCTTTCACGTATTCTATTGGTATTTTAGATACCGCAAGTAATGTCGGCTTATACGTCGAGGAGTGATTAATATTTTGAGATTCGTACAGTTCGTACACAAGGTATCTGTCGTGAGGATGTGGCATCTGAAGGAATACGGAATATTCGTTGCCGATGTGGAGGAATCCTTTGTGCTTGTGCTCCGATTGGAAACCGTCTATGTATTGGAAGAGCTTGTAAAGCCTCACTGGCGAACATGGTGCAGCGAGTAAAAAGATTACAAGGACAATTGATTTCTGAAAAGATGAGATAGTGCCGTAACATGGTAAGATATTAGTGGGAAATGTAAGAAAACATAGAAATATTATACCCATAAGTAATAATATCAAAGTTCATCAGTTTATCGCGATAGCATTCAAGCTAGACGCTGAGCCTCCACCCTGTTACGCTCGCCTGTTTGAAGGCGCAAATTCGGGCATGCGAGATAGGATGCTGGAGTGCAATTTTTTTGAATCTCACCGGGTGACTAAAGCTCGCCAAATTGGCCGTTTTTCATAGAAATGCGACCATCTTCGTGGGCTTTAGTCACCTGGTGAGATTCAAAAATTGCATTTGAATCTCACCGGATAGCTAAAGCTCACCAAAATAGCCGTTTTTCATAGAGATTCGGCCATTTTGGTGAGCTCTAGTCATCTGGTGAGATTCAAAAATTGCACCCCTGGCTCGACGTCGAGCTCATCGCTGTTGTGTTTAGAGAATCACCCCTTACATTATCATCATGGACTCAAAATCTAAATACAAAAACAAATTGTTGCTGCGAGTGGTATTTAAACATATTTACCAAGATTTAGATAAATTTAACCAAATACGAAATAAAATACCGATTCCATGTGTAATCTGGATTTTCCGCTATGGGAAGTTCACACCAATCGTATTCAATAAAAAATGCTAAATCACTATTTTTTGCGCCAGCGTTGTTTTTATGCTACTCGAAAACAATTCAATATGGTACCATAAAATATGTTATAAAGTTGAACGTTAAAAATTTAAGAGCATATGAAAATGCGATATGCATATATAACAATAGTAGTTTTTTGATTTGATGACAGAGTTCTGCAAACTTTCATTGCGAATTTAATTTATAGCAAATAAGTGCTTACGAATAAAAAGTGTCGTAATTTATTAATGTATTTAATAATAATAAAGATGACATTATTAATCATCCTGATTGTATTTAGTATATTGTGTCAATGTTGCCACTATTGCCAGATAATACAGATTTTTAAGAGTGACGTCAATAGTTTTAACTTTAATTTACGTTTAATTTTATAAACAGGTCATGGGAACACTGAATGCGACATATTCGGAATGCAACCGGAATTAATGCAACTTGGCTTTTTTTTTAAGATGTTACTAAAATGTAATTATATAAAATCATTTTTATTGATATTTTTAATCCGAATAGTTGGGTTACTCAATTAATTAAATTAAACAAATAAATATCTTGATCCAACAAAATAAACATAAAATAGGCACTCCTGGCTAATATTAGGCAACAAAACAAAAAGTGGGATGGGAACATAAAGCAATAAAGGCTATTTATAACGTTAACGGGACTTTAACGCTGAAATCATTGTTAATTTACCTCGACGTTTGCTGGAATCAGGACCGGTGGAAAATAAACAAGACAAAGTGCGGATAGTTCGTTAAACTCGCAAGGCTAAACAGCAGTTATACCCTCCGCTTCAGTCTACTCGTGACCACGGCCGTTAAAACATGGCCGAAACGTCGAGGTAAATTAACAATGATTTTATCGCGTCAAAGTCCCATTAACGTTATAAATATGTGTGAAAATCGCGAAAGTTTAAAACAATTTACTTTAGAGCATTAAGTACGGGAGAAGGCATTCAATGACTTACCCCTATGCCAAAAGTATAGGCACAATGTGCCTACGCGACATAAAAACTTATTTACTATCGATTATTTTGTCTGTCGCTAAATCGCCACCGAAGAGATAACAACTGCGCGCGGGATTCTACTATAGAATCCTTCGATTCGCTCTGAATTCAAAATAGCGCCCTCGAGGAACAAAAATTTACTTTGTTCCCTTATAACACAAATAACTGTAGTGTGATAGGTTTGACATGTCACCCCCCCCCCTGCGAGAAACGGCAGAATTTTGAGTAAGCAAATAATCACACAAGGCTACTCCCGTTCTTAATGCTCTAAGCAACTTACAGTAAAGACTGACTTTTCGCACGATCTGTTGTATGCAAGCGTTTCATTTTAAATAGTGATTAAGCAAAACAAATGCGGAAAACGTTAAGCAAGCATATGCTTTCAAATGTACTAGCTATCAGGAAGATTTATGGCATCAAAGGCAAACAGTAAATTACTCGAGCGATTACAATGAAACGGATTTCATATTTTACCTCGTTAGGGAGCAAACGCTATGAAATAATCCCCCGTGGGTGAAATAATGAGTTGGGCGAAGATTTTGTACGTGCTACAAGCATTTATGTTTGGTTTCGAATAAGCTTTTCGATGAGGAAATGGGTGAAAACGCGATTTTTAAATAAAATTTTAACCTAGCCTTCCTCAAGGGAATTTAAAATGATCGGCCATGTTTATTGTTTAGTTTAGCTCTATTTGCGTCGCTTTCTTATGCCACTTGTGTTTGAAAGCTTGAGTTCCGGGTTCGATTCCCGGGAGGGGCAATTGTTTGTATGATGAATACGAATGTTTGTTCCCGTGTCGTAGATGTTATATGTATTTACGTATATACTATTTATCTATATAAGTATTTATATCCGTTTTCTAGTACCCATAACACAAGCAGCTTTAGTTGTTTACTTTGGGACTAGGTCAATTGGTGTTAACTTTTTTTTATGAAATAGGAAGGCAAAAAAGCAAGTAGGTCACCTGATGGTAAGTGATCACCACCGCCTACGGACACCCACAACACCAAAGAGATTGCAGATGCGTTGCCAAACCAGAGGGGTTAAAATGCAATACCTCTTGTGTCAGCAATTGCACCGGCTGTCTTGCTCTCAACGCCGGAACACAACAGTGCTAGCACTGCTGCTTAGCAGCAGGATTCGCGAGGTAGATGGTGGTAGCGATTCGGACGGACCTTGCAAAATTTCCTACCACCCGCAAAACAGTCCCAGAATATTTATTTTATTTTATTTATTTATTTGTTAGATAGAGACGTAGGGATAATTTAAACCTATGTCGTCATATTAGGGCCACAGTAGTGAGACACTCACATAGGCTAAGAAAATGAAATCGGTACCCTTTTCCTGTCATCCATCACATAAAAAGGGAAAAAAGTCAATAAGGCCTTCATTTTTTTATTACTTTGCATTGTCTTTATTATAAGTAGGTATTTTTTGTAGATGAGGGTTGACACTTTCTGGTACTAGGAAATTCATATTTAGGCATTGTGAAAAAACTAGAACAACTTACCTTGCTACTCCGCAAAAGCAGTGCCGTGCACGTGCAAGCAAACCCAGCAAGCAGACAAGCTTAACCATAAACCACAACCTCTAAACACTAAAACTACACGATCTACGCGCGTTTCACCTCTATAAGTGGCATCATCTGGATCAAATATTACGACCGTTAGCTACTTGAGCGAATGACATACCCAATAATGGTATTTTGATATGGACCTCCGCAAGTAACTCCTGGTTCTATTCATTATCAGGTATAGTGAGTACGGCATATTAAAAATTCTGTTCGCTTTTATCGTATTTTTTTATGAATTAGGAAGGCAAACAAGCAACTGGGTCACCTGATGGTAAGTGATCACCACCGCCTATATGACCTGCAACACCAAAGAGATTGCAGATGCGTTGCCAACCCAGAGGGCTAAGATGGAATACCTCTTGTGCCAGTATTGGACCGGATGTCTTGCTCTCCACGCCGGGACACAACAGTGCAAACACTGCTGCTTACCGGCAGGATTACCAAGCAAGATGGTGGTAGCAATCCGGACAAGATAGATATCACATTTTTGTATGAAAACTTTACAATTAGGTCAATTTATAGCACTTGTAACTTTTGTGGTATAGAGGTCAGGGGGGTGATTCTCTAGGGCAACAGCACCGAACTCGACGCTGGGACAGCGCCTTGTTCCAAGACTGAGCTATGCCTCGGAGTTAAGAGGAGTGTGAACCCAGCGCTCTCCATACAAACGGCGATAACATTTTCCACCCTCTAAACCCTAACCTTTAGTCATGATTCTTTTGTATGTTGTCATTATGCTCTAGAACGAGGTTTGTATGTTTTGATTTTTTAAATATTCTTCATAGTTTCAAAAATATTGCCGCTTTTGTGTTTTGTATGAAACTCTTAAAATGCAAATATTGTCAAATCCATGCAGAATATAAAAAAAAACATACAAACCTAGTTCTAAGGCATAATGACAACATATCAAAAAATCATTGCCTTAGGTTAAGGTTTAGAGGGTGGAAAACGTTATCGTCCTTTGTATGGGGAGCGCTTGTTAGCGCTGGGTTCACACTCCTCTTAAGCTCAACACGGAATCAGTGTGACATCGGGTAACACACTGTATCTAAAATCTAATTAATATAATTAGGGTACTAGGACATTTCCTTCAACTGTCGCAGAATTGGCCGTGAAGCTAAATGTCTCTTATTACTCGAATTTATTGTAAGTGAGCCTTACGTGAATTTTCTTTCCTTGAAATTAAACAAAGCACTTTCAAGAGGAGAGTAAATTTAAATTCTTTCAATAACAATTCTATTGATGTCTGGAGTGAAAAGCCCCTGCGATTTCCTTCGTTGAAGTGATTTGAACAACTAGCTTGTTAAAAACTTATCAAGTGTTTGTAATGTTTTTTGTTTTATGACCGTGTGTTTTAATTATGTTCAGGTATTCACAGATTTTGTAACAGTATTTTGATGATTTGTTTTTGTCGTTGTATCAACTCAAGCGCGTTTTGATTTACCTGCACTTAGATACAGAGTGGTCACGCCTTAAAAATAGGGGTAGTTACTACACGAATTCAAAATGAGGAATATATTCGCGCTTATGTATAAGAGCGCGATTTTCAAGTGCGGACAAATCTACTTTACATAGTTTAAAGTGAAGTCACTATCCATTCCAGTCTTACCGGAAACCTTGTAGCGTATATTCGGCTACCTTCTTCCAAACCAAACAACGGATTTTGATACGGTTTCTACTGTCATTTAGACATTTTTTTACGGAAGGGTTTTATGTACATTACATCCCGGTTGTATGTACCCGTGGTAATCCGGGGTAGGTCGCTAGTTATTATCAAACCATGATTAGAATACAATTGGAGGGTAACATCAGCACACTGTCATTTCATAGACTTGCGTCAAGCTTCATTCCTATATGTATGAAATGGCAGTGTGCTGACGTTACCTTCCAATTGTATACTAATCGCGGTTTGATATTAATAATATTTGACAGCAGCCAGTCCATGTATAGAGGTCAGGGAGTGGCATAAAATAATAATAATGTTGCCAGCTAAAGCCAACTTTAGTAAAATACTGATGCTGTCAGTGACGTTTAAAACTGCCCGTATTCGTCACAAGATGGCGGGATAGTCGTTATCGCGTTTTCCAGCCGACTGGCGGCGCCGCTGACCTAAACGTCAGTTTATCGGAAAGAGACCACCAATTTACTAAACGAGTGACAGCTTTCAGATGATTGGTTTGGTATTGCTTGGTTGATCTTCATTTTGGGCAGTTATTCTGATTTTGTTGTTTGTATCACGGAACGGAAGAAATGCAGGTCCGCCAAAGTATTTTTTAATAAGTATTTAATTTTTCAGTTTAGCAGCTTAGTTGGACACCTGATATATTATTTAAGCCTTATCATTTTAGTAAATAATAATGTTTATAGTTCTTTAAAATAAACAGATATGACTTTTATTACTCGTTACGAATGAGACATAAGCTTTTTCTAAAATACCAATAATATTACAAAATCGCGAAGTTAATGGTTTATTCCGTTGACGAAAAATATTGTTAGGATATGAATTGTAAATAAAGTTATTGTATATTGTAATAATAGAAATAGAAAAAGAACTGACATTTACTAGCTGACTGCATGCAGCCGAAAATCTAGAACGCATCTTATTAATGTTAGCATCTATTACAAACAATCGATTAAGTAATTTTTGTTTTATTGCGAAATTGCAAAATTCCTTCTGTATTTTTTTTATACAACATAGGACGGCAAACAAGCAAAAAAAAAAAGCAAGCAAGCAAGTTTATAACATATATACGCGTTAACGGGTATATCCATCTTTCGTGTTGTAAGGTTAAAACAGATTTTTGTATGAATGTATAAGTAAGTATAATTAAGGTCTGAATATCTATACAGCTATATGCCCACAAGTATGTAAACACTAACTGTATTGTCAGTGTCAAAAAAAAAATTGTTTATTATCAAACAGTATAAAGTCCATAGTTTTTTAGTAACATGACACTAAAGCCTAAATGTTGTTACAACATATAAATTATTAAATGATAGAAATAATAAATGTTTTTGGTATCTTAAGAACGTACGATCGTATTTACGATCTGTCTGTACAAAAATGTTGTGATGACAACTTAAAATATCTACGGTTTATTCTACAACCCTTCTTTCCGGTTGGCTTAAAACTGTCTCAAAGTTATCAGTTACATTTTAACTGGTTTGAAACCGTGACAAAATTCCGGCGCAACGGGGGTGCGGGAGCCTTATCAAGATTTTCAGCTGAATAGTCCTCGCAACAGAAACGACGCGATTGCTGAACTCTCTTCCAGTTGCAATATTAAATGTTTAAGTGTTTTTTTTGTCTTTTAACATAAAATGTGAGTGATGTAACCAGAGTAATCAAGTTTTTTTTTTACATAATCGAAAGGAAAACAAGCAAGTGGGTCATCTGATGGTAAGTGATCACCACCGCCTATAGACAACACCAAATAGATTGAAGATGCGTTGCAAACCCAGAGGGCTAAGAAGTTATACCTCTTGCGCCCGTAATTACACCGGCTGTCTTGCTCTCCACGCCGGAACACAACAGTGCGAGCACTGCCGCTTAGCGGCAGGATTAGCGAGCAAGGTGGTGGTAGCGATCCTGACGGACCTTGCACAAGGTCCTACCACCTGCAAAGTGTTTTTAAGTTACTATTATAGTATTAAGTTATTTTAAATTCAGTATTCATTGATTACTTCTTATCCAAGTTCTTTAGAAATTATTACATACATTTAAAATGTTTTAGGGGTTGGAAAATTGTTTGTACTAATTTTTATTTAAATAGTGAGTTCTCTAGCGAAATGTGTCAAGAAGATTTTGAAGTAGTAACCATTATCAGAACTAACTGGAATTTGATATATTTAATGAGCTCAGATGACATGCATTTAGGGCCTCCGCTAAGTCGCGCGGGCGCACGGAGCGGCTGCACACCTATAGAAAAACATAACCCTTCCTTTTTGGCTTTGCCGTAGTCGGGTAAAAATAGTATGGGGGCGTCCGCTAACTCGCGCGGGCGCAGGTGCGGGCTCATACTATTTGTTCAATAGGCGTGCACCCGTTCCAGGCACCAGCGTGACGTAGCGGACCCTCTTAGTTAATAGAAGTGATGATGCTGCAGCCAGGATTGTCTCCTCGACGGTGGAATGTTTCGACTGAAAACTTTTCAAATGCATTGTTTAGCCATACATTAAAAAAAAGTCATCAGTAACACTTTTTGTGGTGGGATTTGGTGAAAAAACATCTTCAGGAACAAAAGTATTGTGTAGCATACAGAATCCACAGTGCACGTATTTCACTCGCACTTGGACGATTTTTCTCTTTCTTTAAAGTTACATCATGTTGAGCTCTACCTTGTTAAACAATAACGGGTAAAGAAATAATTAGAAAAAGGTACATTTCTTGCTTCTTTTTATTTCTTGTCAAACTTTGTAGAACTTGGAACTTTAGTAAAAAATATTTCTTTATTATCAACAATTACAAGGACTATTACTGAACTAATTAGTCAGCAGCAAACCTAGATCTTACAGGTTTCTTAGATATAAGAAATTAAAATGCAAAATTAATTTAAAACGCAAGTATTTTCAATTTATCTGAGACGTACAAAACAAGCCTTAGCAGAGGTTAATAAATAAACAACTCATTATTTTTTTTATATTTTTTTTGTTATACTACATAAGAAGGCAAACGGGCATGTAGGTCACCTGATGGTAAGTGATCACAGTAATTTTTTCGGCTGTCTTGCTTTCCATGTCTGAATACAACAGTGCAAGCACAGCTGGTTAACGGCTGGATTAGAGAGCAAGATGGTGGTAGCTATCCGGATGGACCTTGAACAAGTTCCTACCATCCGCAAATTCTTCTTCTAATTTTAAAATACAACTGCATTGAAATCGCCCCAGAAATACTAAAATCAAGGATCTATTTAACGCCTTATAAGACTGACCTACATTATCTACAAGCATAACCACCCTGAAATCAGCACCTATTTCTAAAGAAACTTTGTCAACCGTATCGTTTGAGGGCGCATAGCTCATTCACAACATTACAATTACATACTTACACTATAAATAAGTGCTTCTGAATTACCTTCTATGTAGCATTGTGCGAGATGCAGAATATTTCCCAAAATTTTGGAATCATCTCAAGAAACTGAGCACATTTTCGAGAATATTTGAGAGCATTAAGGACGTGGGTTTTCATACAAAAAATAAGAATACATTCTTTGAAATTACGAAGAACTTCTCACAGGAAAGTTTTACGATTTGAGAAGTTTCCTTTACTGAAATACTACTTCTATCACGTCGTTGGGGAACCTGTTTACCTGATAGTATTTAGCTCCTCAATAGTTAAATGGTTTTAACAATAGTCTTGAATTGGCATTGGCAAAATAATACGCTGATTATGCTGAACCATTTAGTGATGAGTTGGACGTTTAGTATACGAACTTTAAATAGTTTAAACAATACTTAATAAACACTGTTACATTGACATAACATAGGCATATCGGCAATGATGCTTCAGGTCTAAAATTACATAATTAAATTTGAACTTCTAAAGGAAAGAATTCGTCATTATATCATTTTTTAACGTTGAATTTACAGTATACTTGTAATAGCGGGAACTATTCATCAATAACATTTTGTGTTTATAGATTGGTGACAGTAAAAAAACATAGGCTTTACTCCATCTGAATTGTCACTGATATCATGTAGCAGTCATATTGACAATGGAATAATGGAAGATAAACTAGTTTTTAATATGAAACCATTACATGATTGGGTGAGCGCGTTAATTTCCGGACTTGCCGATGAAATGTTGTGTGCAAAACGGTTTAATTCCGCCCATGTCATTTATGGATGTGTCCGGTGACATCCAACACTACAATAAACAGTAAAATTATACAAACAAAGACTTATAGATGAGCCGAAAAGCTGAAATTAATTGAAATTAGGTACATATAACTTTCAGTTGGTTTACGAAAAAGGTGTGTCTAACCTAACCTACAAACAAGAACAAACTACTTTGCTTCTCCGCGAATCCAAGCAGCAATTAAAGCAAATTTTCGGAGTAGTACGGCTATTTGTTCCAGTTTGTTGATTGATTGATGATTCCAAAAGAGTGAATTTGTAAATGAAACCTTCAACAAATTCAGTTAAAAATAAACAAAAGTTCTTTGCTACTTACTGACAAGTATGTCGTTTAATTTTAGACCAATTAATAAATATACCAGGAAGCTTGGTTAAATTTTACCAAGTCACTCGCTTCCCTCTAGCAATCTGGTTTGACAAGTTTATTAAGTGTATAGGTTATAAGCTACCTAGTGTAGGTTATCAGTTTTTTACAAAACGAATTGGTTTAATTTTACCAAAATCCCTTAACAATGCTGACATGTTTAATTTTAGCTGCGAACTTTGCAGGCTCCCTCCGAACCAAGTTGCTTGGTTGTAAATAGCAATAATTTGTTTATTTTTAACTGTTACGTTTTCTCCGTGAACCAATAAAATATTGGATATTCGCCCGACGTTACCTTAATGTAAACAACTAAAGCTATGCTGTGAGTACAAGATAACGTATAAACACCATGTACGAGTATAGTCGACCAAGTAATTGCTTGACCATTTTTGAACCTTATCCTTTTGTAATACGGTCGAAAAGTTGTCAAGCTTTTTCTTAGTCGACTATACTTATAACAAATACTTCTATGTATATGTATAGACACGCTGTACGGTATAGAAACATTGTCACACTTGTGCGAAAACGTAAGAATCAGGCGCTTTTATGTATCACACTAACCAAATATGTACAAAATTCGTGAACAACGGCATTTTTGAGTTCAAAGGACACCCGCTGTCCTTTGAACCCGCAAATTCTGTGTTGAGTTGCAGCCATGCACCGTACCTCAGTGTGACGTTTTTCTGTTCCGTAAAGCATGTCTAGTGTATACATATATGTCGTTGACTCATAAAGATAAATATATACATGAATACAAACATTAATTTAAATCACACGACTGAATGCTTTTCGTAAATAACACAAGCTCAGTTACATAACACACGTTAAAGCGATACGTTATCGATAGGTATATTTAATTCCTTTTAATACATTCTTCGCTATTTTGTCTTGCATGTAATTCTACTATATTTATTGCTAGCAATCAGCCCCGGCTTCGCACGTATACAACTTGGATATTACATGAAACCCTTCTGTAAAAAATTCTCTAAACAACAGTGAAACCGCATCAAAATCCGTCGCGTGGTTTAGATGGAGATAGCGGCCGAACATACACTATAAGAATTTAGGGAAGACAGGAACGTATAGCAGATTTTACTTGACACTATGTAAAGAAAAAAAGATAAAGATAACGAAACAAAACTACTATGTTAACACAATATGTGTTGAACAAAGAACGCGGAAAGTTTTGAAAAAGTGCCAAATTCGTACTTTAAAAGTAATTGACAAAAATAATAATTGTGATTATACAACAAAATCATCATTTTGAACGATCTGATTATAATCGTATACATAATGTAACTTTGAACGTTAATATTGTACCTAAACTTATAACTTGTTTAACATTTAATTTAAAATTTAAATGTGGTAAATGTTTAGTATGACTAGAATTATTATATGTTTTTTTTTAATTAATGTAGACTTCATATTTTACTTTCGTCTTACATTGCTACGAAAACTTCGATCTCTATTTAACCACCTCTTTAGAACAAACGAAGTAGGAGTATAAAGAATTTAAGTTGCTACAATATGAGCACATTACTTATAATTCACCTCTTGGTATTAATAATAATAACTAAATAATAAAACCATGTCTTATATTAATAAGACGTCCGGACGTCCCACGCAATAGCTCAGTCATTAGTCCATCGTTTTCCTCCCCATAGCTTTGTATGTTTAGGTCCCATCTTTCCACAACAGTCTTTATGCCTGGCGGGGACTGCTTCTGCTTGCGTCCCTATGGCGCGGGCAGGAACAGCACCCGCTCGGTGTACACATCACATTTCATTAAAATGTCTAAAGGGCCTCTACGTGTTGGCTTCGGCCCCGCGCACGCCTCCCAAAGGCCTGGGACACTATTGTCTCGTGAATGAGAATGATTAATAAAAAATTGTATAGTCGACAAAAAACGTTTTTGATTTACATTGCTTCTTCGTTTTTGATTACCATTACATGATACTTGAGGTTAATCTAAAGCCAACAATGTACTTACACTTATGTAATATAATATATTCCAGAAATGAAATCGCCTAGATCAAGATAAAAGTGAAGTACGTAGTACCGCTGAGTTCTAGTGACAGCAAACTCGCCGGGTTCTGCCTTGACCTCTTATGTTCAAGCACGGGGTTAGCTTAAAGTGAAGTTTCCAGGCCAGGCCAACGACTAAGAGATTAGATGAAAGAGCTTTACGTGGAAATTTCTGGATCTTTAATAACCATGTTAGTATATCCTCAAATGAAACTCAACCATCAATATGTATGTACTGACATAGCTACATTGGACATGTGGTATATACGTACGTAATTGCTTAAAAGTGCTCAAAAATATTTAGAGACCAAACATATGAATTCTTTTCTGAAAGCTAATTCCGAGCAGTGTAAAAACTGTATAGAATGGTCATTTAAAAGCGTAACGTTTATTTTCTTACAATAATTAGTGGGTAATTAGATAAAAATACCCATACATTTTGACTATTGCAATATAAATTCATGTAACTTGACATTTGCCCAAATTATAATGTAACTTTATATTGACGGAGTAAATAAACTAAACTAAACTAATAATCCCTACCTACAGATGAAACGAATTTAATTGAGTGGGTTTTTTTAACGGTTTTAAATTTCAGTTGGCTTTAACAAAATTAAAACACACGTGGCCGCTTACTATGGGCCTTATAAGAAAGCTCAAAGTCACGCAACGAGCTATGGAGAGGGCTATGCTTGGAGATTCCCTGCGTGATCGAATCAGAAATGAGGAGATCCGCAGACGAACGAAAGTAACCGACGTAGCCCAGCGGATTAGCAAGTTGAAGTGGCAGTGGGCAGGGCACATAGCACGCCTATTGCCGCGTATTGGCAAGCGCAGCGTAGGACGACAAGCCACAAGATGGTCCGATGACCTCATACAGGTGGTAGAAGGGCGCTGGTTGCATGCTGCTTCCAACCCGTCACTTTGGAAATCCACGGAGGAGGCCTATGTTCAACAGTGGACTTCTTGTGGCGGAGATGATGATGATGATCATGAAACACATTGAACTTGTAATACTTGGCAAAAAAGTTGATGTAAAGATGTTTATCTTATAGCTAAGGTATAAATGCGACTGGCTTTTTTTGCTGACTTTCCTGTTTGCATAAACAATGTTAAATTTCAATTCTAAGAATTTCCATTTAAAGCTAAACTTTATAGCTTTTTCAATCAAGTTTCAAATAAACTTGTAGGATCGTCTTCAAATAGGTAACAAAGTGCGAAGAATTTCATTACCTTACCTGTCTAGACTGCCCCTTTAGTTAATTCAGTCCATGAGTAGAGCCCTAGTCTGTGGCTCTGCGCGCATGTTTTTTAAATAAAATACAATACTTTTTATTGAATTCCGCATAGAAAACAGTTTAGTTTACGATAATTCCACTTAAAATTTTAGCTATTTAGGCCAAAATGGTTCAAATTTTTTGCCGCTAAAAATACTTTTTTGTTCCGTGATACTTTGAAATAGTTTGCCAAAAGTTAAGTAGCTAACGGGGCTGACATCGTCAGTGTATGACAAAAGCCCTTTGTAAAAAAAAAGATTATAATTAATTACTTAAATAGTTAATGAATTATGTCTAATTTTCTATTTAAATATTATAAAATTAATTACAAATCACTTAAAGCTCAGGTTATAACATAAAACTAGCTCTTGCGCGTACTTTTATTCGCGTTGCTTTTGGATTGTGGTCATTTTAATTCTAACTGCCTTTTAACGCTGTTAATCAAAACATTTCCAAAAGTCCAATCTTAGTCTGTTATACACCCACTAAGGAAAACATGGTCTAAATGTCATGTCTCTATCTTCAGCGGTTTAGACTGTGAATTGTCTGTTAGTCTGTTAGCCAGCAACGGTACTCTTTTATACGTAACTATAGGTGATAGCTCAAAATCAGAACAAAAGCTTTCCCTACACAAGTAAGAATAGAATAGAACAGAAGAATAGAATTATTTTTATTTTGATTCAAAATATGGTATACAATAAGATGACTTAATAACTAGAGTTCCACATATTATATCATCATCAAAAATTTAAGTTTATGACTTAAATGGCCTACAAATATACAAGAAAATGTCAATAACTAATTACTTAAAAGTATCTACGTAAGTAAAAATAAAAATTTAAAATGTTTGTAATGCCACAGTAGGGTGCATAAATCATAAAAATGACAATTTGAAAGGCATCTGTTAAACAATTTATGTAGTACATTCATAATAATTAAAATATTCATTTATCAACTATAAGTGCGCCTGTTACTACCTATAGATAAGGTAAGGCATCTTCCACATTTCCTTTACGACCCGCATTCTAGCGCCTAATGTTTCATATTCAAACAATACTCAGTGTTTACACGCTTAGCAGATTATGATAATTAGCAGCCAAGTCGGTATAGTAATTTAAATTAATCACGGGGAGGTGTTAGAGGCGTGAGGCGTTCCCGAGAAATGGGACAGAGAAGATCGACCGCAGTCTACGCGGGTTCCAGTAAACATTATTACAACAGTAGGTAATGCAAGAATACTTAAACATCTTGGCAAAAGGAGGCCAGAGACAAAGCGAAATGGAGAAACGGTATGGAGCTGGCCAAAACTCACAAAGGGTTATACCGTCGTAGAAAAAACAAGAAGGTGATGCAAGAACTTTTGTGACAGCCACAGCGAGTGAACTTTGTTAAGTCTCTTTTTATTGGATTCACTGCCACTATTGTTTCTGAACATTCGTCAGGTGCCGCAAAGGCTAACATGCGATTGAATGAAAAGTTGTAAAGGTATGATTAAACTAAATCTCACTGCAGGCAACGCGCTTGCGGTTCTCTTGATATTACAGGTGTCTATGGGCGGCGGTGATTGCTTACCATCACGTGACCCGTCTGCTCGTTTGAATCCTCTACTATATAAAAAAAGCTCGACTTGGCGGGGGCACTGCCATGCCCCCAGATATTATTAGTTGAGTTTCAGATGCACGGTACACTTTGTAACAATTTCGCATGCTGATATTTTACGTGTACTGTTGAGTTTTCCTAAAAATATAATCTGTTTACGTTTTGAAGAAATTGATTTAGTTTTTATCACCTGTTTTCTAGAACCCACAAACAAGCTTTGCTTAGTTTGAAAACAGGTGGTGTGAATCGTCACAAGATAATATTTTCCGACACGTTTATTTATTAAGATTAAGGCTTTCTTTTGTTTCGTGATTAATAATAAATATAAAATATAAAGATAAAATAATAGGTTATTAAAGAATCTAATACCCTTGCTTCACCTGCAGCACTGGCGCCTTTGGGATGCACATAGTCAATACCGATTAATACCACTTCAGCAATATTTCAGCGGCAGTTCGTGTTATGTGATAAACGTTCTGCGCAGCATTGAATCTGGCGAAAGCTCTGAAAATACAGTCATCTGAATGAGACGAGGCCAGTTGCCCGCGAGCCGCCGACGCACGCACTCGCGCACGCGAAATTCTTCGATCTCCCATTCAGCCGCGCGTGCTACGAACTTTACCATTCCAAAAGTGAACCTAAAGTGCCAGTGTCAAGTGTTTGTGTGGATTCGAAAATAGAATGAACGAACGTGTTTTTGAATTCTTAGTTCCGTTAAAAAAGGTTGCGTTCGAAAATTAAAATAAATTAAGTGCGAGTCGACGTTTGTACGGTGTTGATTTCAAAGCCGGTTGATTATTTTCAGGGGTGTTAATTAGGGACTGGACGCATCGAGGCGTGTTTTTATTTTCATAATTAATTTCAACAGCGTGAAGCGGATTTGAGATATACTAACAAGTGAGTTTTTATTATTTCCTTATCTCTTTCTTAAGTATGAGTCATTTATACACAGGAAAGTTTTGCTTGTATTTTAACTACTTGGGATAGGTATAACAGAATGAAGTGGAGTGACACAAATTAATTTAGTACTTATACCTACAAATGAATTATTTTCGTTGTCAACAGTTACTGTAACAGTAGTCTGTATATTTATAATTATATTATTTTTGTAGCCTTTGTTCTTAAGTTATAATAAAAAATAAAATTAAACTAAAAGTAACCAAAAATATAAATAGTGGGCACATTCAACAATAAACGATCAGTTTTTAAAGGGTCCTATAACAAGGAATACACTAGGTGTAGGTAGGTTTATAGAATATATTCTATAAATATTTACTCAGTATACCTATCAAAAGGATGGGTTTAATAGTTCTTCCTTTTTCCAACATTTTTCCTGTTTATTTTTGTTGCTTTGATCATTCCTGATCAATCTAATCATGTCATCTCCAAGCATTCTACGAAATTCAATCTCTTCTACCGCATCCGAAATCTTTATTAAATTATTATCCTTTATCATACCTAATACTTTCAAATATTTTCATTTCTAAATAATAGCTATTATTTTAATTCCACATTTTGATTGTGACTTCGTCCACCAAGAGTTTTAATTTAGTTATTTTTTTAAAAGAAATTTGTAGTTTCTTTATACGTAATTACATTGGTAGAGCAACACTGTAGCTAGGTGCTGGTTGACGTATGAATAGGCTGGTACTATCGGGATAGTACCACACTATCACATAATACCGGCGTGAATAGTAGCTGGCTACTGCGTTTCCTACGGCGAGTGAGAGACCTGGAGGTCCAGAGGGATGGGTAGACCTAAAAGGCGGCAAAGGGTCAGCAATTCTCTTGAGGTCGCCGGTTCCCATATGTGCGTTCCCATGGGGTTTTCATCAAGTAATCCGCATTCTCGCTTTCCTCTCTTTTCCATATAAGAATTATAAAAAAACATTTTGCACATTACGTTTGAGAACATAAAAATCTGCGTACCTTAAAAAGTACACATTTGTCAACCGATCTGATCACTTCATTCGTTTTGTCGTTATTGCTGATTTAGCAATTGAATGAATATATAGGAACGAATACGATTAAAAATATATTATTTTTTGTGTCCAGACCATACATAATACATACAAAAGAACTGAAGTTTAGCATCACGTTTAGTATTTGGTATAGTAAATGCGTATGGATAGTTGTTCATTCAATTAAAATGATGCATGATTAGGATTAACAATGCAGATTCTCATAACTGACTCACTAATCAAATTGAAGTTTTAGATTTTATTTAACAAGATGATGTTATTAGGAGTGGGATAAATTGGATTATATTTTTCAAAAGTAAATAAATGCAAAAAAACTCAGGTTAAACGGGTCTTAATCACACATTTTTTTATTTCATTTACCTTAATGTTATAAGCGTATAGTAACGGCCATGGGCACGAGTAGGCTGAAGTTAAGGGTATAAACGAACTACCCGCACTTAGTGTTATTTATTTACACTCAGCATATCACTAGACCGACACACAACTAACAATATTTGAAGATTTATCCGAAGAAATATCTCGACGCTTACATCCGTTGTTCACTGGATTCCATGAAGATGAAAGCTTATAACAATCTATGAATCCATTCACCAATCTTTAATTTCAACTGCTTCAAGTACCATTTAGAGCTCTACTCAGATATTCTGTGGAGAAGATTTCGGGGTTATGAAACTCGATCTAATGGTTGACTCCTGAATCAAACAAATACTCAGCAATAGCATTTTGACGTGAAGGTTTTTGACAGGTGCGATATATTTTTTGGCCCGTCAAGCAACAGTTAGCTTAGACTATCCACTATAATAGCTACCGCAACTATGATGTATCTTATAAACGCCTGGTGATTAAAAATGCAAAAAAAAACTACCGAAGGACGGATATAAGCTTTTATCATCTTGGAACCAATTAGCAGCAAATGAGAGCATCAAGGTATATCTTTGAGTAAATCTTCAGATGTATGTATTGTATGTATGTAAATTCTTTATTGTACAAAAAAACATAAATGACAAAAAGAGATAAAGTGATGTACAAAGGCGAACTTATCCCATTAAGGGATCTCTTCCAGATGTTGTTGTTGTCAGTACAATAAAAACAATGATTTTTTTTATACAACATAGGAAGGCAAACAAGCAAGTGGGTCACCTGATGGTAAGTGATCACCACCGCCTATAGACACCTGCAACAACAAAGAGAGTGCAGATGCGTTGCCAACCCAGAGGGCTAAGATGGAATACCTCTTGTGCTAGTGCCAACACTGATTATTATCAGGGTAAACGATATAGTGTGCAAATGTAATTTCAAAATTTTTGTTCTTTATGGTGGTTCAATGGGTGCATTGCCAGGTACAACTTATGAGTACATATCTATTCGAAATCGCGTAATTAGTTTAGAAGTGGAGTGCAAACCAGATGCTGTATCTCACTCACATGTAATGTCCGATGGGTAAGAGTGAGATAGAAATTTGGTGAATAGACGCCAGTGACCCTTACATGACCGATCAAGTTATGTTTATCTCATGTTATCTATTTATGTGCATCCTTTTCTTATGAAACAAGCTTGACAGAGACGCAGGGAGGGATAAATTAAACCTGGGCCGGTCATGTTAGGGCTACAGGACGGTAAACGTATAATTTACTTTTTCACGTGTTCCCATTTAACGGTATTCCAGCTACATCTGTATTGCACCGCCAAAGATAAAGCCATTAGGCAAAAGCCTTACACGTCTGTCAGCCTAAGCCGAACCTTTAAAAATAAAAATCACTGTTCCCTCGACGTTAATTCCTTCCCCCAGGAATAAAAGGAGGGACACGTTTTACGTAAAATTCCTTAAGAAATAAATGAAGGCAATTGAGGGCAGCCCGCATTTTATTTTATGCCGTAGTCGGTTTAATGTTACTATAAATGAGTTTTTACATCAAGAAGCCGGAATTAAACTTGGCATCCGACTTTGTTTTTATTTACTCTAGCCTGTGAGATAATGTGAGATTTGGAACACTTGATTTGTTGGCTACGAGAGAAGGAAAATATTTGTTAACAATGGACTTTTCCTCATTACTCTTTTATTGTTTCTTCGGAAACTTGAGTCCGTACAAATAGTTATCAAATTGGTATAATCCCGCTTCTGAACTATTTTTATTTTATATAAGGAAAAAGAATCATTTATTACTACCAATATGATTTAATTTGGACATTAAGTTTCGCATCTAAAGAAGAGTAATCTGTGTATTTTCGCACAATATTAATAAGTTCTATTCTAGAATGCACGAAATGTTTTACAAAAAACTAAAACATTCATAGGCGAAATTAAATTACGTATTCCTATTCCATTGATTGAACTTCCTATTGCATCGCATTTTTACAAGCTGTTATACACATACAATTTTCAAAAACACTTACCAATTGAGCTAAAAGTGACTCCGCTAGACACTGCAATTTTTTTAATGTGCTCCTTTTTATGGTCATTGTATTGTTAGTTAAGTTTACTATCCCAAGTGCTATCGATGAGAAACTATTTCAAGTTGACAAAGATTTTTCTTTGTTCATTTAATATTCCACTTTTTATTTAAAAATAAAAATCACTTATTTCAAGACCTCATATCAGTCCATAACTTGATCAGTAACATCGAGGTCCTTAGAGTATACGTAAGTGTATATTACTAAATATCAAAGTTGAACCCTGTAATTAAAACATAACCAATTCTTTTTATTATTACAAGCATTTTTTCATCGCGTAGGCTTTTTGTTTTGATACTTTAGTATTTTCATAGATTATTTTTGCAGAAATATTTTTAAATTCTTAACAAACATTGTATGCAAGCTGGTAAAACATTCAAAGCTCTGTTAAATTATGATGAAAGATCAACTCTACTATTTGTATCTACATTTAATAAATAAGTTGTTTTTACTCTATCTCTAGCAGGTGACTTTGAAAATGATAATATTTTTGTTTTAATTCATGCTCGTTTCACGTTTTAATTTAGAAACTCGTCGAAACTTTTAATTGAAGAAAATACTATTAAATAGTAAACTACACCACTATTGAATCGTGATTTAGTATTGCGTACGGTAAACATTAATTAGTTTCTCAAATTTAATTAGCAGACGTCCCTATAGGGTTTTCCTAAATTAGAGCAATTAGCTTGGAGCGCGATTATAAATCCTCCTAATTATTTTATTAATAAATAAATCATATTAATACAGAAGTAATAATGACAAAGAAAATGATGAGATCCCTTAAAGGGATAAGTTCGCCTTTGTACATCTGTTTTGTCCTGTTATCTGTTATTTTATGTGTTTAGTACAATAAAGAGTCATACATACATACATACATACAAAATGTAAACAACCCTTGCTTACTTGAAAGTTTTTTCACGGTTACTAATATTTAGTAAACTCCTTCTCTTTTATCTCTGAGCTACATTTATAGGTTAGAATAATATTAGTGATAATAAAATCGATTATTTTCACCACATAAACAATATTGGGTATGCTATATACCTGCCTACCTACCTACCTAGGGTATATACCTGAATCCTGTAACACAGTGAACCCCAGCTCAGGATCCAACGTGTTAGCTTTTAATTATGTTTTTACCTATGCAATAAACGTTTTCATTTTCCTTTTTTTTTACACTTAATGTTTCGAAACACTCTCTTACTCTTTAGATTGTGTTCGTGGGACTGACTTCTGAGCACTTAGTTAAGTTTTCTGTAACAAAAAAGTCTCAAACTCGTAAGTGTTTACTTCTAAATTACAGTAACAATTTGTACTCCCGAAGGTATAAAATGTCAAATTCGTATAGCTACTTTAGTCCTTTACAGCGTCTATTACAGAGAATTGCTTATAAAACGTGAGGTCTTCGGCCACTTACTTCTTCTAAACTGCGAAACGAATTTCGATGCGGCTTTCACTGTCATTTAGAAAACTTTTTACGAAAGGTTTTTATAATATTTAACGTCCCAATCGTACCCGTTCCCAGCCGGGGCGGGTCGCTAGTATATAATACATAAATTAAGGTATTTCTAATGAAAATATTTCAATTGTTCCAGTTACATCGCAACCCCGAAGAATATTTTGCTGTGCGGGCAACAACCATGCCAGCTAACGTTAAAACGTCGCTGAAAAAAGTTTGATTGCAATGCTTCGAGAGTGGTGCATCAGTGGACGATGACATACAGTATGAGTGTCAATAAAACATGTGTGAATTGAATGGACCGAACTACCTTCATATGTTCGTGGACGTGTGAAGCAGCGATGGCGCGGAAAACCGGCCTCCTCGCTATCCTGTGGATAGCAATTTTCCCATTGTACCGAGCGGATAATCTTGGTGAGTCTGTTCAAATTGAAACTGCAATATAATCATCGTATACGCGACTGTACCGTGTTGAATCAAGGCTCGGTTTAGCTTAATAACGCCCGCGAATGCGGTGAACGGATTAACGTTCAATCTATTTTCTCACTTAGGTTAAATAATTCGTGCGCGATCGTACGGAAAATGAGAAAGGGAGTATTTGTTTAGTTTGACACGTTTTAGTTCATTACGTTTGCTTTTTAGAACACTTGAAAACTCTTAAAGCCGTCCATAGTCGAAGCAAAGTATCTGGTAAAGTATATTTTTTTAAATTAGGAACGTATGCTTTTTAAAAGGAAGAAAATTACAACCTGGTTTCTAAGGGTATTACAGTAATCTAAAGGTTAGTCCTATACGGACGTTTTTGATTTCCAGTAGCCTTCCGTGGAGTCCCTAACCAGTATAATAACTGCGTCGAATGTAGGTGCAACAGCAAAAATACCTTAATTAACTTTGAAAATTGGCCAAACAATTTTTGACATTGTAAACTTTTGTCACATGACAAGTATTACGTACTCGCGTGTTTGTATTTTTGTACTACTAAAGTAGAAATAGGTATGCGGTTTGCCCGATGATAAGCAGTTACCGCTGCCTGGGCACTCCAGGGTATGTATGAAGTCGGTGGCAATAAAAAAAAAAACTTAATCTTCTCCAGTAAACGCGAATCCTTGACACGACGGTAGAGTCACAGCCTGTGCATTAGAATTTTAATTCTTATTGCAAAAGTAATTGCCAAAATTACATTTGCCGATTTTCTTGTAAATTGTCGGTGATAAAATACACTTAACGACGCGACCGTATACCGTGTTACGAAGTGGAAATTAAACGTGTCATTATATGAAAACGTGACGCGCATTGTCTGCGAGTTTGATGGATGTGTAACACGGTGAGCTGGTAAATTATTTCCTCAGTTCCAGTAAAGTGAAAAACTGGTCGCTGAAAATCCTTCAAAAATATTCCTATTATTAAAATCACAGATAGTTTTTCAGTGATTAAGTTTTGAAAAGTAAAAAAAAAATGAAATAGGAAGGCAAACAAGCAAGTGGGTCACCTGATGGTAAGTGATCACCACCGCCTATAGACACCCGCAACACAAAGAAGATTGCAGATGCGTTGCCAACCCAGAGGGCTAAGATGGAATACCTCTTGTGCCAGTAATTACACCGGCTGTCTTGCTCTCCACGCTGGAACACAACAGTGCAAGCACGGTTGCTTAGCGGCAGGATTAACAAGCAAGATGGTGGTAGCGATCCGGGCGGACCTTGCACAAGGTCCTACCACCCGCAAAGTTTTTCAATCAGTGAACATAGTTAAAAAACATGGAAGTAAAAACGAAACACAATTTTGACAACTAAGGTAAAAAACAATGGCCTACGCGTGTCAAGGACTGGGACGGTTGGTTACCTTAGGTACAGTCTACCATTTGATTCATACTCCACTGAAGAACCTTTTCACAATACACGTCATAATTACTTCCCAATAAATGTCATAACATCCCAGCGATGACACATTGCGACAACGTTCTACAGTGGCCTATGAATCAAATTGGTTGACTGTACGCAAAAGAATCAGAAATGTTGTAAATTGGGCTGACCACAATGTTTAAGTATCAAACACCACACTTTGATTTGGTACCAATTTAGGTTGCTAGAAATACTACTTTGTTTCTTAAGTGCGCTTCGTGAAACTATCTATGGTTCGACTATCGGCCATTATGTTATTTAGTCTGTAACCCAATACGTTGTATTTGGCCTTAATTAGTTATATAGAGATACAAAAGCAATAGTTAACATAAAGCAACGGCCAACTACAATCTGATGCCATATACTCGAAAGAGTCTCGTATACAAATGCAATCCTGTTGATCTGGGAAACATCACGATCCCCCCATATCTGCCTCGTTTATCTGCGTGCCTCCTTTGTTTGCTAATTTATCTTTCTCTTTCGATGCTAACAATACAATGGGCTTACAAATCAAAACAGCGTTCCAGCGCAACGGACACAGACAAGAAAAATATCCAACAAAGCCTACTTAAGGACGGAATACTTGTAACTGAGATCCTAGGACAGTAGCTTGTCACGAAAATAAAGCGGTTACGTTTTTCGAGTTTGTCCCTGTTGACAATATCTTAAAACATCTTAGACATACTAAGAGAGTGATTCTCTAAGCGCAATGGCGATGAACTCGACGCTGGGGCAGCGCCCTGTCTTGTTCTAGCGCTAGCTCGAGTGAGCGAGGCAGAGCGATAGTTCGACACCGAGCTCGACTCTAACGCGCTACTAAGAGAATAACAGGGCTGCATTGGGAAGGCTTTTATCTGTGTTTTTATCTATAAGTACTGCCTAACTTTTTCTCTATTCAGTTTTTTTACGCAAGCAGGTTTTTTTTTATTATTGGCTACTCGCCCGGTTTCGCACGGATACAATTAAGACGTAAATGCAAATGTACATAAAAAACTTCCGAAAAAATCATAGTAAACCGTATCAAATGTCGTTGACAAATTATGATGAAGGCAGACAGAACAACATTCTTGTCCAAGATATAGTCATTGATTTTATAATACGCCCGAGAAATTAATGTCTTCTTGACAATAGATTTAAATTTTGTATCATTTAGTTCAGTTATGACTTTGTATTATACCATGTAAAGATTTTTAGCTTTTCAGTTTGACAGCCAGCTCAGTGCATTGTTCGGACAGCGTTGTTACGTAACTGGTAGACAAACAGATTAGCCCCCAAATTATACTATAATCTTATTTATTACGTTTAAATCCTACTTCTTATGAATCGTTAATGAAATGAGATTAAACACTTCTGGGCTTAGATATTCGAAGCATTGGTAATTGTTTCAATTCCGTGGAACAATTTCCGAGGTGTCGGCATAACCTTAAATGAAGCTTTCGTCTCAATTTCACCATCAATCATTGAAATCAAATTAAGGCAGTTCAGAAACTTGTCTGTTTCTGAATTATAAAGATTCGAGAATCATTGAAAGCTCATTTTCCGGAATGAATAATGAAAAATGAAGGAGATAAAATGTTGTTTAGGGTCAAGACCTTTTTGCTGGCGAGTTATCATAAATATAAATAAAGCCATAGACGAATAAAACAAGTTGCGCATTCGTATGCGTAAGGCCTGCTGATTCCAGCTACGATTTTTATAAGAGAGATGTTAGTCTTTACAATATACCGTCTTCCACAAAGATAACAATATATTTCAAGGTAGATTATTAAAAAAACACAGAAGCTAGATATAGTAGAAAGGTCTAATTTAATGGTTATAAATAAAATAGTCAATTTCTATTACAGTTCCCGGCAAACATCTTGAGCACTGACTTTGACTGTGCAGTAGCCGTTTCTAGTACAAATGTGTATGCGTAAACATATCCCCTCCAATCGATTTATGCTCAAGTTCTTTTCCTGCAACTATACTAAAGCTCAATCAAATGTCACAGTTTTTGTGGAAACTATAAATATACCTACGTCTAGTTATCAGCATATAATATATGCCATATTGCCGAAGGGACCAAAAGATGTATAGTGTCACTGTATTGTGAAAAGAAAAACCGTTTGTATAGATCTTTTTAGACTCATCGACTGGAGTTACCTACTCTTTCATAATTATCTATCATTTCTTTCAAAAGATCAAGCAACCGAATGTCTATGAATTAATGAAAGTTTCATACATTTTTGGTGCTACTCGATATAATATAAATTGACCTACAGTAACTTAGTCGAGCACATATGGTATTTTTAAATTTGTGTCTGCGTCAATCATATTAGCTTTAGCGTAGCATGCAACCAATGATTTCCTTTGTGTTTCCAATAACCGCTAACAAACAATTCAGCAACATTTTTCTCATGTCATTTTATATGCAAACGAAAAAACCTTATTGCAATAGTTAAATAGTGTTACGCGTAAAACACTCACAGATAAACCAGTGCAAATGCATTGGGTACTACGAGATTTTTTGTAGATTAAACATAACGCGTTCAAAGTCCGATACAAGATGTTTTGAGCACCTAGAATGAACCTTTTGGACACGCTTCGTAACTGGATACGTAGCTCACTGAGTTATAGTTGCAGGCAAAAAGTTTAGCATAAATCGAGTGGAGGGGGTAAGTTTGCGCATACGCATTTGTACTAAAAACGGCTACTGCGCAGTCAAGGTCAATGCTCAAGTTGTTTGCCGGGAACTGTACGTAGCGCGATACGGCATGTCGAAAGGGTGCGTGCAAGACGCACCGCCAATCTCACAAGACTTCCTTTTCAATTAGTATAGTCGACCAATCCGACCCTTATCCCTTTGTAATACGGTCGAAAAGTGGTCAATCAATTTCTTAGTCGACTATACCTTTTCATGCAGTATTTAAAAGTCCTTAATAGATATAATTAAAAATGAAAGGATATTTAGGATATTAAGATACAGTATAGCAGTACAGTAGTAGTAATAGAACGAAAGGCATATATAATGTTTAAGTCAGAAATATGGTTGTGGAAACTATTTATTGAAATGTTTTACGGCCATTCTGAAAAAAAAGTAAAAAAATTACGCTGCTGTTTTATTACAACTTCCAAATATATTTACAACAACTTATACAAATCCGATGTGTTTGTTTTCTCTTTTTAACGACTGCCGTAATAGATTACATTCTTACACATAGGTACATATAATAACATGGCTATTTTTAAGATGTCTGCTAACATTTCATGTACCGAACAAATACAAGATCCGTCAAATATTCTAAACTCTACTTATATCCATACATCGATAGCTCATGGGCTATTTAATAGCCCATGAAATATACAGTGTGTATATTTCTGCCGGACTCCAGCCGGACCTCTAAGCGCTCTACACTGAGTACTTTGAATCTCGTACGTGACATGACCGGATAATCCTGACCTTTGGACAATACTAGATGTCACAGTTTTTTGGGAGTATAAGTTACTGGTAGAAATACTTTACGTTTTTTCTTTTTCTACAATCAAACGAGTATTTTTGTTGAATTAGATTGTAGTTACGCGCGGTCAAAGTCAAAGTCAAAGTCAAAATATTTTATTCAGATTAGGCTTACAGGTAGTACTTATGAATGTCAAAAAATTTACCACCGGTTCGGAAAAACCTCTGATGAGAAGATACCGGCAAGAAACTCAACGAGGTGTAATTTTTTAAATAAATCAAAATTACAATGTTATTTTACTACTCAAATATTCAAATTTTTTACAATTTAACAATTTAACACAGCAGGTGTACAATCTTTGGAGCCAGGGATCGCCAATACAGATCGGGATCATTTCCAAACATCCTTGTCCAAGATATAGTCATTGATTTTATAATACGCCCGAGAAATTAATGTGTTCTTGACAATAGATTTAAATTTTGTATCATTTAGTTCAGTTATGTTTTTTGGAATTTTGTTGTAAAATCTTACACAATTTCCCATGAACGACTTATTGGTTTTAGCCAGTCTGTAAGTTGGAACTTTAAGCTTTCCTGTATTTCTAGTAATAGCCTTTGGCTTATCGACGTTGGTAGGGAAATTGCATATATTTTTAAATAATACATGCTATTAATTTCATTATTTTGTCATCCACTACCTAAAAACTAACAATCCTCAATAATAAGACAATGAATGAATAGATAGCGCGTTTTAAATTTCAACAGCACCATTTTGCAAAATATCGTGAGCGCGTTTTATGTCTCAACTGCACTATTTACAGGGGAAGAGGATTTTTTGTATAGGCCGGTTCTCCTATTGGACGCTAGATGGTACGCTACATTAATAATTTATATAATACACAAGTGATTCCAATTGCCGATGAATGGTTTGGTGTACGCATATTTCAATAAGACTGAAACAGAAGTTGAAATTGTTTATTTACTGTAAAATTATTACAAAGTTTGAAATTATGCAGTAAATGCACAAAAGTGATTTTATTTGCCGCAGATGGCGTTACTGTTATCAACTCTGCGTGTTTGCGATTGAACTAAAAAATCAAGCAGCAAACTTGAGCTCACTAGTACATCCTCATGGACTACTGGTACATCCTCATACTCCGTGATTTCCAAGTTGGAAAATATTCTTTAAATAAAATTAAATAAAGTTGGATGCCACGAGTAGCCAGCCAGACTTGGTGCTATAAAAGATCTCAAAACTTTTTACGGTAAAATTGTTTCTAGACTTAGCATATGCTTCCATAGGTACATGTTGTAGAGGATAAACATATTCGGAGTTGATAGTTCAGTTTTTGTTATTTTTCTTATAAAAGTTACACTTATAGGTGTAATATAAATGTATGTTTAGGAATTGTACGCTAAGTTAATAAGTTTGTTTGGAACTTAAAAGTTTTTTATAGATACTAAAACATTTAACATGTAACCTTAAGCAACCTTGACCTTTTTGACATTTTTTTTTATAAAATAGTAGGGCAAACAAGCAAGTGGGTCACCTGGTATTAAGTGTTCATATTAATTCACCACCGTCCATCGATACCTGCAGCGCCAAGGAGTTTGCAGATGCGTTGCCAACCCAGAGGGCTAGGATGGTATACCTCTTCTGCCAGCAATTTCACCGGCTGTCTTGCTCCCTAGGCCGGAACACAAGATTGTAAGCCTAGCGGCTGGATTAGCAAGCAAGATGGTGTTAGCGATCTGGAACCACTCGCAAAAAATACTTGTCCTTATACTCGAATTCTCGAGTACGTAATACCAAGTATTCCATTACTATAGAGTTAATGGACATAATGTGTATGACCAGTCAACCCTGCGAATGGAGCACTCAGCGCAACGAAGCACCACGAACTAATCCGTAATTATAGAATGTGGGAACTGCTTTCGTAATTAACTAATAAATATTGTTCTAATACGTGATCCTAATAAGAAGAATTACCGCAAAAGTTTGAGGGTAATCATTTGCGAAAATGTTATTATGAGTTTGTGTGCGATAGGTGGAGTTAGAAATACGTGTAAATTGAATGGAGGAACAGGGAGTCTTAAGAGCATGAAATACGCTTTCCCGAAAAGTGTAGTTTCTCAGAAGTGTGTATATTTTGACAAAGTGAACATTTTAGAACAGTGTGTTTTGTGCTCTCGAGTCGAAGTGAATTATAGGTACATATAGGATGTATGAGGGACGATTTTATCTCGTGCGTCTTTGTTTTGTGTTATTCGTTACGAACGGAACACATGTTATCAATAATTTTAAAAATATACTCCTTATCAGCATTATTATACCTAAAATTCGTGTAGTTGTAAGCAAATACGTTTTAATATTCCATGAAGTTCTGCTTGGAAAATCCGTTAAAGTTACTCGCAGATTCTAAATTTAAATAAACAATTTCAGATAAAGTGGAAAAATAACGGTCTCTTCGTGTACGGTTTGCTCAGAGAACACAGAGTTTACCTTTGCATTAGCAGAAAGGTTCGCGCATTGAAGCACAGTAGACCATCTAAAGAGGCAGTACGAAAACTTTTTTTAACTAAATATTTTCAAATTGTGAAAGGCAAATTAAGGTCATTTGCTTACAACCAGATGATTTTTTACAATAATATTTCTTCAGTGTTTATTTTTTTTGTAATAGGTAACTTACTTTAAGTAACTAATACAAGCGAACATCTTATGACAATATTTACACCTTACGGGGACGATATGGCTACACGCTTTGTTATCACCCCAATTTAAAAATCTCCCTATTTAAGTGTTATATGCATCGCCCTTATATCACCTTTTGGGAAGTACTACCGAAATAAATCCACCGAAGAATCACTTTCAGTTTCTCTTCAAATATCATTATATTATACATGTCATCATTTCCTGGTAGGATCGTAGTAAATGGAAATCCGTGATTTCTGCCTACTCCTCCGGGAAACAGGCGTGATTTTATGTATGTAAGTATCTAATTTCATGGTTCCTTTTCTATACGACAGCGTTATTGTGTGTGCAAGAGGTTCTACCAAGCTACCACGGAAGGAGCATCATGCCATAACCTTCTCGGTATTGTCATAAGGTATCGCATACGATACCTTTCAGCGCAAGTATATAGCCGGCACTTTGACGAATGCAAGGACCTTTCAGATGACGTCATTCAAGGAGATATCGCGTTAGTACCAGTGTTTATTCTGTGGCATGATGGGAGAGGCCGCCGGTGCTCCTTTGGCACGATAGGCCGTGGTGATCCAATACTCGTCATTCCCGTGGTACATTGATTCTTGGCGTTTATGAGACACTTGTATAAGATTTCTGTATACTGTGAAGCAATAATAGTCTGGCGGTTGTAATAAATTTTATTCCGCGACTGTACGCAATTCACAGTTCGTTGGAAGCATGGTGGCTCCCACTGGATTTATGTCTATTGAGACATTTGCACCGGATAACTTATGTACCTAAATAGAAAAATAAGTAGAAATGTTGACTTCAAACACCCGCCTATTTATAAATCTGATGTCTGATAGTTATAATAAATTTTATAAGACCCAACTGAACTAGATCAAACTAAGCAACGCTTGAAATAGGTGTACTATACAATGGATATACATATCAAATTTGATGTTTTAGAACAAAAAATATGAACTTCGATCAATATAATCAAAAATGAAAATGAACATTTATTTTGCAAGTAGGCCATAATGGGCTCTTATACTGCCCCACTGTTCTGTCCCCGTGTGAAATTAGCATTGAAATATGAAATGAAATATATTTATTCAAAAGTAATACAAATACTCATGCTTTTGGGTCCTGAGCTAGGATTTCCTGTGTTACAGGACTCATTAGGTAAGTGGCTCCTCGGATCTCTCACTCGCCCTACCAACTATAGCAACAAGCTACTACTGCATGCCGGTATAGTATACCGGCGTGTACAACGGTGTGTCCCACTCGGGAGCGTGGTACTTCTCTGTTGAGTTAGCCTATTCGTACCCACAACTGGTTACAGTGTTGTTTATACCACTATCCTACTAATATTATAATACGATAGTAATGATGTTTCAATATTTATTTAATTTGGTAGACAGATAGACCATATCCTGGACTAAAGCATGGGATACTTTATATTGCGTAAAAATCCCGTAAAATTTTGTTAAATGCATAAATAATCACATGCGTTCGAAGCCGCGGATAAAAATTCTTTATAAATAATAGAGCATTGGTCTTATAAACTTACGAGTACATGCTACATAAAATGGGAAGGCGAAGCGTGAACAGGGCGTCGAGAGAAGGTGACACTCTGTTTTGTCCCGAACGGGAAGGCGAAGCGTGAACAGGGCATCTGGAGAAGGTGACACTCTGTTTTGTCCTGAACGGGAAGGCGAAGTGTGAACAGGGCATCTGGAGAAGGTGACGCTCTGTTTTGTCCCGAACGGGAAGGCGAAGCGTGAACAGGGCATCTGGAGAAGGTTACACTTTGCTTTGTCCCGAACGGAAAGGCGAAGCGTGAACAGGGCATCTGGAGAAGGTGACACTCTGTTTTGTCCTGAACGGGAAGGCGAAGCGTGAACAGGGCATCTGGAGAAGGTGACACTCTGCTTTGTCCCGAACGGGAAAGCGAAGCGTGAACAGGGCATCTGGAGAAGGTGACACTCTGTTTTGTCCCGAACGGGAAGGCGAAGCGTGAACAGGGCATCTGGAGAAGGTGACACTCTGCTTTGTCCCAAACGGGAAGGCGAAGCGTGAACAGGGCATCTGGAGAAGGCGACACTCTGTTTCGTCCGGAAACATAAAATTAAATTAAAACTATCTGATAACCAATACATCCTCAATCCCTGGATGATTAAGTGTACCAGTGCAGTGTTGCATGAATAATCATAATAGAGCATTTCAGATTCAATATTTTTCAAGCACATATTATTGTATCAGCACATATTTTATTCTTTCACATAAAAGAGTTTTGTTTTCCATTTGGAATTCGCTGAGAGACATTTTAAGCTGATTTGCCGCCCTGCCAATGCCCCTGTAATTCGTTTTCCCATGGGAACCTTTTCCTGGAGATAAAAGGCGCTTACCTATGAGATTCCATTTATCCATTATTATCTATTCCTTTACTGTCAGTGTGATGCTAATAATTCTGAGATAGGTACTTGTTATGATGCTGAAAACTAATAAACTACAATCATCCTGTACTTTTATCTATTCGTAAGTATAATAGTAAAATTTGAGTCTTTTTGTGTCTGTAAAATAACTGAAAAATAAGTTATAGAACGTAAATAAATAAAAAATGACATTTTTGTCTGTTTGTTTGTTCGTTTGTGCACATATCACGCAAAATGTCCTCACTGAATTCAAAATCCAATTACTGTAAAATATGATACGTTATTCTGAGTAACATTTTGTGCTTATTTCAATAACATCGACCCATAGAATGAAAAGATATTAAGTTTCTAAGTTTATGTAGAAACCTCATAGCATATTGAGCATTAGGATATCATAGATCTAAGTCCACGCGGACAAAGTCGCGGGCAAAAGCTAGTTTCAAAGTAAAAACTATTTTAATATAAAATACTAGCAAATCGCCCCGGCTTCACGTGGATGCAGTTTATTAATGCCAAAAATCAGTTTTGACGACTTCATTAAAACAACATTTTCTCTGTTGTACTAAAGCTTAATTAGAATGTTTTGTGCAAAAACACTATACATAGGAATCTCTACATAACAGTTAAATGAAAATCGTATCAAAGTCCGTTACGTGGTTTAGAAGGAGTATACGGCTAAAGATACGATGAGGACAGACAGACGCGAATAGCAACTTTGTTTTATACTATATATGAAAAGAATAGGTGCTTCAAATGTGTGCTAAATATGGAAAATTTTAAATGAGAAAAATGTCTAGATGTAACATTAAGCCATTAATAGATTCAGGCGTTACTTTGCGGAGGTCCATATCAACAAACTGGAACAAATTACCTTGCTACTCCGCGAAACCCTTTTTTTTTAGACGCGCGTTTCGCCTCTATACGAGGTATCATCAAGATCGAACAGTACGACCGTTCGCTTCGGTTTCGCGGAGTAGCAAGGTAATTTGTTCCAGTTTGTTAACATTAAGCCAGCTGAAAATTTCCATATTCCACAAATACATAACACATTAATTTGCACACATTAACTCCGACCGTGCCTAAATTAATTTGAGACCTATTTCAGATGTCAAATTTGTCAGATTTCACGTTAATAAGACAGATTTTAACTTATGCGCCGGATCTCCGATTTTAAATTCGTTTGATAAATGCTACTATCATTTAAAATCTTGCAACTCGAATGTTTTTTATTTTATGATAGGCTACACGACTTATTTAGCAACATACCTGTGGACGATGACCGAAGATCATTTAAACTGTAACTACTGAAAAGGATCTAAAGCCCAGTGTATAATACTTTTACATAGTAAACATATATAAGGCATTAAGTCCGCCTTTTGTACATTTTATTGTTAATTTTGTGCATTAAAGATTAAATAAATAAATTAATAAAATATATTATAGTGATACCTTTCGCTTTCTCTACTAGAAAAGGTAATGGAACGCAATCTAAACACCGAATTTTTTAGTGCTGAAAAACCGTTTGTCAAACAAGACAGTATTAGGGATGTGAAATAAAATCTATAGAAACGTCTAGATAGCAAATTTACTGTCATAATCCTGCCACAACTTTTGCGGGTGGTAGAACCTTGTGCAAGGTCAGCCCGGATCGCCATCACCATCTTGCTCACTGTTGTGTTCCGGCATGGAGAGCAAGACAGACGGTGTAATTACTGGCACAAGAGGTATTCCATCTTAGCCCTCTGGGTTGGCAACACATCTGCAAAATCCTTGGTGTTGCGGATGTCTATAGGCAGTGGTGATTACTTACCACCGTTGATCCACTTGCTTGTTTGTTCCTATTTCATAATAATATTAAAAAACAACTGTAACCCCAAAACCTGCATTTGGCTTGCTATCTTGCCGCTGTAAAATAGCCTAATAGCAACAAATCTCCCGTATTGCGGTAAACGCCAAATGCTATGCCGGCTGGCATCAAAAAACGGTGTTAAAAAAAAAGGATTCCGACCGGACTTTAAGCCGACTACAACTTCCGTCTTTGTTGGTTGAGGAGTACAGTTCCCAGCAAACTTCATGAGCACTGACGCTAATGTGCATACGCAAACATACGTGATTTATGCTCAAGATGTTTGCCTGCAACTACACACTTACACAGCTCTCCTTCATTACAGACCATCTCATTGCTCCATCGAGTGACCGAATCTGACTATTTGTGTCTTTACACTTTGGTGTGTAAATTACCGACACACACATATACACATTATTTCTTTCTTGGTATTTTATACCTAAATATTTTTTTTTTTATACAACGTAGGAAGGCAAACAAGCAAGTGGGTCACCTGATGGTAAGTGATCACCACCGCCTATAGACACCTGCAACAACAAAGAGAGTGCAGATGCGTTGCCAACCCAGAGGGCTAAGATGGAATACCTCTTATGCCAGTAATTACACCGGCTGTCTTGCTCTCCACGCCGGAACACAACAGTGCAAGCACTGCTGCTTAGCGGCAGGATTAGCGAGCAAGATGGTGGTAGCGATCCGGACGGACCTTGCACAAGGTCCTACCACCCGCAATATTCGCATATTCATTGCTCGAAACACTATACATGTATGTATACATGACGGTGTCCCAGAAACCGATGTTAAGAAGTTGAGGGCCCAAATACCTGCTTAATACCCCTTGAATCTATATTTGTTTTTACCTGACTGCCGGCCGAAAAGAGGGTTGAGTTTAAAGAGTGTATTTATGTATATCTCATTGTGTATATCGTTCATGGTTAAATTAACAACTTACTGTAGCGTTATATATACGTCATAAGAATATGGATTATATTCAATGTGTTCACTAGGAAACCGACCAATATAAATTAATACAAAGGAATTTGTTCGTAGAAACAAAGCCAAGCTTGAACTTCACACGTCTATTTATTTCAAATCTTGCAAGTACATTTTAACTCACTAATAGTAGTCAGGATAGCTACAACGACACACCTCGATACGCTTTGTCACTCAGTGCGTCTCTCTATAAAGTATAAAAAAAACTTTCTATTCGTTTTTAGGGTTCTGTACCTAAAAAGGATAAGGAACCAATTTAATACTCATGTTTTTTGACGTCTGATCCTATTTCCAGAAACATACCTCGTCTAAATAGACCTTTAGTTATACTCGTTGCAAATCGAGCGGTAAACGAGGAGACAAGTTCATGTTGCCGAGATTTGTCAACACACCGTTTCCAAGTCAGCTCGCCATAATGGCTTACTGCGGTCAAACGTTTAAACGACCAAACGCTACCCTCCCCATGTCGAAACAACTTACTAAACATGTAATAAATTATGCATCGTCACATTTATATTACAACTTAAGGGGTTTATTTCTTTTGTAATGCTTTGCTATGATTTATTATTACTGCACGGTCAGTAGGAAGTCCCTGATTGACCTGGCCGATTTTCCACACGCAACTAGTGACGTGCGATATTTTTGTGTTACAAAAATGTTAACAAGACTTTTCTGTGGATTATGTATCGGGAACAATGGTTGTTATTAAAGGTTTATGTGTTCTGTTAAATGATGAGATTCTTTGTTTATTTAAAAGAGAGCGTTTACAGTTGAGTAAATTGTTGTTTTATGACCATTTTATTATGTAGAAATCCATTAAACTGAACAGAAAATGTCACATTGAATACTATTTAACACTTTTTCATTTTTTTGAACGAATACTTCAAACGATCCCTCCATTTTGTAACTGCTACTAACTGCTAGATTGGAATAATAGTAACAAACGTGCCAGTTAGAGCTTCTGTCCGGACAAGACGTAAGACGTATGTACTTACATACATAAAACAAAAAGTCGGTTACTTAGAAAACAAACAAAAAGCATCATTAAACGGTTGACAGCGGCAAGACAAAATACTATTGTCAATTTTTCTTGCCCGAAACCCGTCTCATCCTGTCACTTGCACGGCGACCTTGCCTCGTTTTTCGCCAAATCTGTCAGATACAGTTTGTTTTAAGGATAGCCCCTTGTTTAACGCATTGTTATGGTTTAAATAATTTGCCCAACCCTAATAATTATAGTTAACGTTCAGTTAAAGCCATTTTCTAAATAAGGAGCTACGGAAATATGAATACTCTATATTTTAATGTGAAATAAAAATAATATCTTGAAATTGGGATCTAGAAACCAATTTAAGACAAGATGGAAAGAATGTTCAAGTATTTTTTTGTAATCGAGTTTCTTATGTATATTAGTTGGTCATTCATACTATTACTAGATTAATTAGTAGTCTGCTTAAAAAAAAAAATCACTTACAACAAGCTTACCGTGTGGATTTTACGTACCTACTTACTTTTGGGCATTTTTAATTAGTTTTATTCTGTAAAAATGTTTTTTTTTATTATATAGGTTTTTACAATAACTGTTTAAGAGAAAAAAAACTTAATAACCAAATCGCCAGCGATCGTGTTTTGTTACCAAACCGCTTCAACGTTAATTGCGACTGAAAACTATGTTAGATTTTAGCTTATTAAGTTCACGCAATGCCAATTACTTTTTCGTTTAATTGTTTGTTCGCAACGACAAGCACAATAAATAGAAAATGATTATTTTCCACAGTTTTCCAAAGCTCCTGTACCTCATTTTGTTGGTTTGTTTGAAGCACACTGTCGATAACATGTTCTATCAAGCGGTTTGGTATACTCATACGTAATTTATATAGCTCTTGGAGCAAGTCTTTGACGTAGTCATTACTTGTAAATAAAAAACAATTTTCTTGTCTGTGTTGATAAAGAAAAAAACTTAAACAAAATGTTTAAAGTAAAATGTGAATACCACTAAACGTAATCATATAATGACCTTATGTAAAAAAACTGTTTTAATTTAAAAAAAAACAATGAGAGAATTAAAAATTTGCATTTTTTTCTTACCCAATCTAAAGTCAACCATGAACATTAATCCGAGAATTTGATTTAAAAGTCGCGGTTAATCTATATTTTTGGCCTGAATTATAACCAAACGTTTTAAATTGATTTTATAGATAGGTATTTTAATATTAGTTTGCAAAATCTAGTTAAGCAAAATAAAACGACCGTGCTTCATAAAAATGTTAATTTGCCTTAGTTTTAAAGAAAATGGGAAAAGATAACAAAATACCCAATAATGAATAGGTACTGGAGCAAAAAGAAAATTGCTGAGGCTGTCTCAAATATTGAAGTTACACTGTTCTGTGAAACCGTGATTGATGGAAGCCTCGTGTAAAAGCCAATCTTAAAAGCAAGCATTGAAATAACCTCCAATACTTTCTCCATTAAAGCAGCAAGTCTGGTGTGTCAGTATGTGTTTGTATATAAAACGAAGTCGGATATGAAGTGATTCGCGGAATCGATGCTAGCGAAATTGAATTGACAGATCCAGAAATTTAGGGGTGGAGACATTTACGAAACTGTATATTTTATTAAGCCTCAAGAAAGTAAAAAAAAACCGGCCAAGTGCGAGTCCGACCGCGCAGTGGAGGGTTCCGTAGTTGCCTGAAATTTGTCACGTATTCAAAAATAACCATTTGGCTGGCACCAGGGGGAGACATTTGAGTCTAACAACATTTTTCACTTTAAAGCTCAATTTACACTAATATAATAAAGAGGTAAACTTTCTTTGTTTGTTAGTTTGTTTGTATGTATGGGGTAATCTTAATTAATAATTCACAATCGGATACCTGAATCAAAAAATTGTTTCACAAACCCGCTATATTTTCGAAATTGCTATCCAACGACACCACATACTATGGAATAGACGAGAAAAAAAATATATCCCCACTTCACGTGCAGGTTACCTAAAAAAAAAATATTTCCATAATTTTACTTCACCACTTTGTCGGCGAGATTAATATCCATGCTAAATTACAGCTTTCTAGTACTAAGAGTCCATGAGCTAGGCTGCGGACAGACGGACGGACATGGCGAAATTGTAAGGTTTCCTTTTATTTAAATGACTATTTTTAATTTATTCCATAGACAACAAGGAAACCTTGTACCAAGGAAATCATATACCTTTCTTTTCGCCAACTACCTAAAAGCCCATCATCCACCAAACAGCTAGTAAAACCGACTTCATTCAAATATTATATTTCATAAAGCTTTGAACAGGGTGTGATTGGGCCAAAGTTCTACACTAGCCCGGTCCCGTTTACAAACAATCCCCTGCCTTAGTTAGAAGGTTAGAACACACAGCTAAAGTCACGCTAACAAACTTTCCCGTGTTAACGTGCGGTATTTGAGTTGCTAAGGTGCCAATATTTTTGTGCGTGGGGCACTTAATGTTTAATGTTAGGATTAGTTGTTTCACGGTGGCAGTTCTCTTACTGTTTCGTATTCGGGTTTTGCTCTTCATCGCTCACGGCAAAAACGATATATGCATCATCTCTTTCAAATAGGCGAATATTAGGGAAACTGAATATGGTAACAATACTTCATGCGTTAGACATGTTATCTATTTTGTCGTGAATGTATTTGGATTTATACTGAAACAAATGTATTTATGTTTCATTTAAGCCCAGAGTTCTATAAAACCTGCGTCTATTAACATTAAACGTAGATTCAGGTTATTAACGTTTTTTCTGTCTATTTTCTTTATTAAATTAAATAGACGAGCATTGTTATGCTTTTAAATGGACCTTATTCTCGAGAAATTCGGTAAAATTTACTTTCTGTGTTTCTTTATTTAATTCAAGTGGTCTTTTAGATTACTCGTCTTTATTTGTAGAGAAATGTGCATTTAAAACGCGTTATCATTTAGGCGATCCAGTGTATGTATAATTATGTACTCGTACGTAGGTTTACATTAATTAATGCTCTTGTTCTGTTCTACGTCTCTTTTTCTAACGGTTGTCTGGAAGAGATCGCTTTTAGCGATAATACCCCCTATTGTGTGCTTTATGTTATCTCTCTGTATTGTACTTTTTTGTGTTTTGTCGTGATCAATAAAGAGTTATTGTATTGTATTGTAATTAGTTTAGTTTAGTTTAGTTTATTTATTCAGTCAATATAATTACATCATAAATTGCACAAAATGTCAAATTACACGTTTTTATATCGAGATCGTCAAATTTCATAAAAAGCTTTAATCAATAAAACTAAAACAAAATCATATTCGAATGTCAGCATAATTAAACAAATATTAAAACTATTAAATACTAAAACTAATCAAATTAATATTGGTATGTCAACATAATAAAAATAATAAGCATTATACACTAAAACTAACTAACTAAGTCAAAATTAAAATTAAAATTGGAATGTCAACATGAAAAATTCGTCTCTTATAGGGATCAAAAATAAATAAAAAAGAAAGAAAGAAATAAAATATGAAAATGTCAAATTACACTTATAAAAACTAAACAAAAATGTCCAAATACTCTTTCACTGAATACAATGGATGATCCAACAAAAGGTTCTTCAGTCGGCGACCAAATGCCTCGTCACAATTTAAGTTTCTTAATTCAGCGGGTAGATACTCGTAGTAGGTGGGACCAATGACGCGTGGGTTCTTTTCTGCAATTTCTTACATAAGCACATTCCGTGTAAACCACAGAATACACAGCAGTATTCCAACACAGATACACAATCTCATACAAAGAATCATCATCATCGTGTAACTCGGACTATTTCTCGTGGGACTTGCTATTCTAGTTCACTGATTGACCACTAGATGGCAGTACTAACAATGACATTTATAGTAAGTTCATTAAATAACGGGAATCCGTGTGAATACTGATTTTTGCATTTTTTATTTACTTTCCGCGAAACCAGTGCTGTACATGTGAAAAGAAGCTGCTTCATTGCGATATATATATACATATATAATTATTATTATTTTCATGTAAAAACCCACCCTCCCACGCTTCCACATGAAACAAACATCACACTTACTCATCTATAAATCACCACTATTATACACTTACCCCCTTATTCATAAAAAGTTAACAAACTTTTTAAGCTACAAATGTTTTGTCCCTTTCATTTGATGGCAAACGTCACAATAACACATAAAGAAATAAAACCTATTAACTAACAAACGTTTACGAAGCATTTATGAATAAGGGGGTTAAACTACACGATTCACACGCGTTTCGCCTCTAGTTTAGTTTAGTTTAGTTTATTTATTCAGTCAATATAATTACATCATAAATTGCACAAAATGTCAAATTACACGTTTTTATATCGAGATCGTCAAATTTCATAAAAAGCATTAATCAATAAAACGAAAACAAAATCATATTCGAATTTCAGCATAATTAAACAAATATTAAAACTATTAAATACTAAAACTAATCAAATTAATATTGGTATGTCAACATAATAAAAATAATAAACATTATACACTAAAACTAAGTCAAAATTAAAATTAAAATTGGAATGTCAACATGAAAAATTCGTCTCTAATAGGGATCAAAAATAAATAAAAAAGAAGAAAGAAAGAATTAAAATATGAAAATGTCAAATTACACTTATAAAAACTAAACAAAAATGTCCAAATACTCTTTCACTGAATACAATGGATGATCCAACAAAAGGTTCTTCAGTCGGCGACCACGAGGCATCGACGAGATCTTAAATAGTGCGACGGTTGTGTTGTTTTTACCCGACTACGGCAAAGCCAAAAGGAAGGGTTATGTTTTAATTATTTTATTCACTACCAACGGTATGTTTGCGCCTGCTATTACAAACACGTGGGCTTAGCTGACTAACAAGCGTGTGTGATTTGTATTCTGCTTGTGTCCGCTGGGCTTTAGTTGGGTGCTCACGTCTAGCAACCTTGGGAGCTTGAATGATTAATTATTATGTAGAGTAGTTGCACTTGACTAATAATTCCAATCAATGGACAAATTAGTGCTACAAAAAAAAAATTTCTAATGCGCACTTAATATTTTTTAGCTGAAATAGTATACAGTTTGGCAATGCGTGGATAACCCGAGGTAATAGGCGACACTTGGCCAGATCGAAAAAGGTAAAAATAAATTATGTAAAAGTGCCGCTGTTTTCCAGATATTAATCCTTTATTACTGTACTTTGTTTATTTAAACAATTTTTAAATTCAGTTGAAAACCTGTCTTAATTTTAGCCATAATATTTGGATGGCAAAATTTTACCGCGCAGATTCCTACTTTTAGGGGTAAGTGATATTTTCGGTTACACTCTATTTTGAGTTTTTTTTTCATAGTCTCTTTGGGTAATATTTTAGCTGCCGGAAAAATAAGTAAATAATTAAAAAGTATGTAAATACGTAAACAATTTTTGGTTTTTATTATAATTCACTTTTTTGTAATGGCTGCGGGCCCCTTTTAATTAAGCATGGTCCAAAATGCCCTTTCTGGTTTTTTTTTTATAATTTTTAAACTAATGCTTTTCTAGTTAATTTTATGTATAACTATAAGTAAGTATGAATTATTAGTTTAATAATATTAGTAAGGAGTATTATTTTACAATATTAACAGTTATCTCTTGAAAGTTCACAAACTAACTTAAAGTGGAGTGTTCGAGGTGTATACGTAACTCAGATCTCAACTAATTAAGTACCTACCTATGTAAGTAAAATCATGTCGAAAGTTAGAAACTGCTAAAGCTGTTATAGGCCCTTACTCTGCGGTTACCGCATCCATTTTGAGGTTACCAAAGGGTTTGCGGAGGGATGCGCTCGCTTTCACATATTTTTTAAATCCGAAAATATTTCTCGTAAAATTTTACTTTATAATTTTATAATATACTATTACGACTAACGATTGAAACGTTTAAAAGCGGTAGAATCTCATTGTAGCTGGTCGCTGGTTGCACTATAAGGCTTCGATCATAGTCATAGCGTAACCTGAATCAAGAATAGGAAAAAGTGCTAGGAGGGCGTCGATAAGGCTAGGATCAAAAGGTACCGTGAATCAAGAATAGGAAAAGAGTGCTAACAGGAAGGCAAACAAGCAAGTGGGTCACCTGATGGTAAGTGATCACCAAAGCCTATAGACACCCGCAACACCAAAGAGATTGCAGATGCGTTGCCAACCCAGAAGGCTAAGATGCTTGTGCTAGTAATTACACCGTCTGTCTTACTCTCCACGCCGGAACACAACAGTGCAAGCACTGCTGCTTAGCGGCAGGATTAGCGAGCAAGATGGTGGTAGCGATCCAGATGAACCTTGCACAAGGTCCTACCACCCGCAAAATCAAGAATAGGAAAGAAGTGCTAGGAGGATGACGATAAGGCTAGGATCAAAACGTATCGTGAATCAAGAATGGGAAAAAAGTGCTAGAGGGTGACGATAAGGCTTGGATCAAAACGTACCGTGAATCAAGAATAGGAAAAGGGTGCTAGAAGAGTGACGACAAGGCTAGGATCAAAACGTGCCGTGAATAAAGAATAGGAAAAAGTTCTAGGAGAGTGACGATAAGGCTAGGATCTAAATGTAACGTGAGTCGAGAATAGGAATAAAAGTGCTAGAGGGTGACGATAAGACTTGGATCACAGTCAAAGCGTACTCTTAACGCAAGAAGTGAGAAAAAGTTCTAATAAGGTGACGATAAGACTGAGATCATAGTCAAAGCGTACCCTAAACCAGGAATAGAGTAGAAGTAGTAAGGAGAATAACGATAGGACTAGAATCATAGTCAAAATGTACCGAAAGACAAGAAACGACACAAGCGCTAGAAGGATGATGATAATAAGGCTTGAATCGTAATCAAAGCGTACCCTGAATCAAGAAACGGGGATACGCGCTCGGAAACCAACGAAAAGACTTGGACTATGGTTAAGGTGTACCCTAAATCAAGAAACAGGAAAAAGAGCTGAAGGGGGACTATAAGTCTTGGATCATGGTCAAAGCGTACCCTGAGTCAAGAAACGGGGAAAAGCGCTAGGAGAATAATGATGCGGCTTGGTATTTTGACCACCTTGCAACGTTCTATTCCAGTTAACATTTCGACAGGTCGAACCAAATAGATCAAAATATTCAATTCCATGTTCTCTTCTGATACACTGCGTATCTAACATTTCATTAGTTAACTTGTTGTGAACGAAGTCAACTGGATTATAATGCTCATAATGCTGGACATCGGACGGCGGTATTAATTTCAAATTGAATGTAAAATGATTTCCGGTTAAATGTTGCATTGTTGATGCTAAACAATAGGCATTAATTTATGTTGATTTTCAGAGAATTATTAGTTTACTAACTCTTGATCCCTAGAATTGGCATTAATGTTAATATATACAGGCCTAATTTCAAAAACGCGACAGGCGATAGGTGACATTTGGCTTACATTGCTTGCCCACTATGATGTGAAGTCTGTAAGTCTGTAGCGTTAAGTGAAGTTAAGTGTAAAGTTAATTAATTACTATTCTCTTATAATTTTAATTCGGATAATAATATAGTATTAGTTCTCATGTACAGTCAAGGAACTTAATTCCCTACCCATTTCGTTGAAATGTCGTCTGACATTCGCAATGCATTAAGGTCGATATGTCAAACTATCGTCTTGCTCTATAGCTCTTATGGTGACAGTTTGCTATATGATATTGAACCCTAGGTGGGTCGGAAATTTAATTCCTTGACTGTACTTATAACTAACAATATTGGCATTGTCCGAATGAAACGATTTTTATTTTTATTTAATTAAAAATACACTCGTAACATGCCTAATTTTTTATTATTTGTCAAAATGTTCTGCTACGGTTGCACGAACAAAACAAATTGGAAATGTGATTGATATTTGTATTAAGGAAATATATGGGCAAATTTGGAATTCACATCTATTGATCTTGTCCTAAACTAAATAAACCTTGTATATAGAAAACGGATAAAGACAGACTTATATAGATTTATTTGCGTTACGTCTCTGTAGATAAACAGAGCGGTGGTCATAAACTAAATTAAATCAAAAACAGAAATCCAGTTATGGCTCAAAATTCAATACAAATGATTGTCACTAGGAGAGAAAAAATAAAAACACTGAAACAAAAGAGGACTTATTGAAAACACGCTTTACTCTTTAAGACAGCTGCTCAAAGATTTTCCTCGACGCCGTCAGCCATACAAATAGCAACGGAATATCCATCTTGATTAAAAATACGTCTTTTTTAAATTATGATTTCAGTTTCGATACAAGGCTTCTCGTAAACGGCACTTTGTATAAGTACTGACATCTAGTCAATATGTATATCAAATAAGACAACCTTATCTACCGAAGCGATTTAAAACTCACTTGCAAGCTTAATTAAATGTAGATAGATTTAACTGCTTAAAATCTGCTCATTAAAATCGTACAAAAATGATAAAGCTGAAGTGAGTGACTTAAATTTATGTTACTTCATAACGCTAAAACAGCTGGATGAATTTGCATGTAAATTGAAACAAAGATAGTTTCTACCCTACTTTTTATACCATTAAAATGAATAGTACCCGCGGGGTAGCGATAAACGAATTCTATGCCGATGAAGTTGCGGGCAACAGCTAGTAATTCATGTTTATTGGTTTTATAGCATAACTTGGTTCAAAAGAGGACTTTAATTACATAAAAAGTAAATGCATATAGAATCCAATATGAAAACAAAACTAATTTTTTTAAGTATCTGTGTACCTGTATTCTTAATTTGCATTGTTTTGTTAAGCACTTCAATTTAACAGTAGGTACATATCTTCATTCCAATATTCGCTGAAATCTGTTCTGTAGTTTCAATACCCAGTGAAAACAGAAAAATTAGGATTAGGATTATATTTTCATTTATCTAAGCAACTTCTATTACTTTAATTAAGAAGAATTCTATCTATTTTAATAGGGCGTTGTAGGTACTCTTAAGTTAATCAACTTTAAGTCCACCAATAATGTTCAAGATTGAACCTTTTTTAAAAACCTCATTATGTTTTTTATACTTTTTATGTTCTTTTTGTTTATTTCTGTTTTTAAAATTAGACTTCTGTCATTACATCTTATGAAAGCTAATGTGCTTTTTATTTCCTACTAAGGATTTAACAGTTATTTATTATAAATTAGCCAAGTGGCATTATATTATAATTATTATCGTTCATCTGGTCCTTCGAGTTATATGAATCAATCAAAATTTTAAATTATCGTTCAGTTAAATAGAGTTATAGGCAAACAAAATGGAGGAAAAATTATCAGAATTAAAAGTGAAAAGGGCGTCTGCTAAAGGTAGAATCACCCGCATAGCCAATTATATAACAGATTATGACAACCATACCAATATCGCCGAGGTGAAGGCACGCATGGAGAACCTAGACAAGGTATTCGAGCTATATGATATAATTCAAGGAGAGGTGGAGAGGCTCGACCCCACGTCCACATCTGCCCATGAAGCGGACAGGAAAGAGGTTGAAGACAAGTACTTCTTAACCAAATCCTTGGCCAATATTTTGTTGGAAGCGTCATCGCTTCACAGCGTCAAGCTCGAGGAGACGGCAATCCCAGCGCCAAGTGAGAAGCTACGATTGCCACGTTTAGATTTACCGAAGTTTAATGGCGAAATGCGTGATTGGCCGAATTTTAAGCAATTGTTCATGGCGGTGATCGACGGAAACGCGAGTCTCAGCGCGACAGAGAAGCTGTTTTACCTCAAGGGAGCCCTGAGAGGAGAGGCAGCTGGTCTTATTTCTGCATTGGCTGTTGGAGACGGAAGTTACGCAAAAGCGTGGAGTATTCTTCAGGATAAATACGAAAATAAAATGGTTGTAGTCAATTATTACCTTACGAATATTTTTAGTTTTCAGACGATTAACAGGTCTAACTTAAAACTGTTCTTAAATAGTTTGCAGCAATCTTTAGATAGTTTATCTGTATTAGATGTACCCGTAGAATACTGGGACTTAATGCTTATTTATCTCATTTGTCAAAGGTTAGACAATTCTTTGCGAGCTGCTTGGGAGTTTCATAGAGAGCATTACGAGTTGCCCACATTGAAAGATCTCATTGACTTTCTTAGTCACCGAGCTACGGCGTTCGAAATTATGAACGACAAACAGTCTCCTATTAAGCCTCAGCAGACTCAGCAAAGCACCCGCACTTCTTATGTAGCATCTGATGTAAGTTCTAACTGTTTATGTAATGCTTCACATGATTTGTTTAAATGCCCGGTTTTCCTAGAAATGCCTTCTATTAAGCGAAATGATTACGTCAAAGGGAAGCGTTTATGCTTCGGATGTCTTAAACCGTACAAATTTGGTCATAAATGTACTCAAACTTGCAGTATTTGTGGCAAAAGACACCACACTACCATCCATGTGGAGCAGCGAGGCGCGTCGTACTTGTCGACTGGTAGCGCGAACGGTGCAGCGGCCAGAGTGGCTGTTGAGGAGAGTAAGGTAGCCACGGTCTCGTCGGCGCTCGCGAGCGACGCCGCCGCAGTGCAGTCGCATGTACTGCTCTCTACTGCGCTAGTTAAGGTAAGGTCTGCTAGTGGTAGCTGGCTTACCGCCAGAGCTCTTCTTGACTCGGGTAGCGAGGTCAATATTATTACGAAGGAGTTAGCGGATAAGCTCGACTTATCTCGTGTTGAATCTAGGATGACTCTTAAAGGAATCGGCAACTTAACAAAGCAGACTAGTGATTGCGTACTCTTACATATTGCTTCGCGATTAAATGATTCGAACTTTGCTTTGAACTGCGTGGTATCGGACCATGTTACAGTACCTTTACCACACACTTACATTAATACGCATAATTGGAAGATACCTAAATCTTGCAACTTAGCGGATCCATTGTTTTACTTACCACAGACAATTGATTTACTTATCGGCGGTGAATTATTTTATGATTTGTTAACTAACAATGTTATTGCGATCGGTAACAAAATGCCTCGACTCATCGAGACTGTATTCGGCTGGGTTACGGCTGGCCCTTATGAGTGCGTCACTGCTCGCTCTGGAGCAGCGCAAGTATCGTTATGCTCAAATCTTACGCAGTGTCCGAATGACATTCTGACAAAGTTCTGGCAGATGGAGGAGCTGCCCTCCAGCCCCTTAAAGTCACCGGAAGACGAGTATTGTGAGAAACTTTATAGTGAAACTACCACGCGTGAGGCAGATGGTAGGTTTGTAGTCAATCTTCCTATCCCGAATGAAAAGCTGTCAACATTAGGTGACTCTTTTAAAAAGGCATACAGTTGTTTTATGTCGTTAGAATCGAAATTAGTCAGAGATACTGATTTATATCAACAGTACAGAGATTTTATACAGGAGTTTATTGACTTAGGGCACGCAGAGTACATTGATATATTTAAGGAGAACGATTCTACTGCTCCGACATTTTATCTGCCACATCGTGCAGTTATTTGATCATTATTTGAAAAATTGAATGAATATAAAAGCCCTAACATCCTACGTTCGAATATTTAAGTTAAGTTTTATTTCACGTGTCAATGATTTTAATATGAATACATTGAAGTCGCCAGCTAGTCACATGGGTGGTATTTACGAAGCTGGAATTAAATCAGCTAAAAATTTATTAAAGCGTCAATTAGTTAATGTTAAGTTACCATACGAGGAGCTTATGACGATTATCGTGCAAATAGAAGGCATTCTTAATTCTAGGCCTTTGTGTGCACTCTCAGACGTCCCTGATGACTTAACATGCTTAACACCGGCGCATTTCTTGATCGGTAGTTCTGTCTTAGACATTCCGGAGCCCAACTTTGAGGCCTGGAGGAGCAACCCCGTTACCGTGTGGAAAAAGTTGTCAATTATTAAACATACATTCTGGAAACAGTGGAAGCTACAATACCTCTCTGAACTCCAGCAAAGGCTAAAATGGGCTACAAGTAGACAAAATGTACAAGTTAATGACTTGGTGATTATAAAAGACGAGTTAACTCCTCCCGGTTCTTGGCCCTTGGCGCGAGTAGTAAGAGTCCACACAAACGCTAAGGACGGTTTAGTGCGCTCCGCCACCGTGCGCACCGGTAAAGGTGAATATGACAGACCTGTCAATAAATTGATTTTACTCTTGCCCAGTACTGATTAGTCCAGGCAAATCAGGCAAATTAGTTGTAAATATTGATATTCAGTCTTAGTGAAATAGTCCAGGACAATAAGTTTCTTAACTGTAAATAATAATTAATTAATTAAATGTAATTTTTATTTAAATGAATTGAAATGATTTTTTAGTTAATTATAAATGAAGTTTATTTCCTTTCGTGTCATTTATGTGACGTTTATAATATTAAATGTTAAAATTAAATTCTTACTATTATATGTGCTATGATTATTTGAAGTAATTTTATGTGGTTATGTGTTATTTTTTTGAGTTTATTTAGTTTAAATGTTTATTTGGTTAATCGGCGCGGGAGTATGTTCAAGATTGAACCTTTTTTAAAAACCTCATTATGTTTTTTATACTTTTTATGTTCTTTTTGTTTATTTCTGTTTTTAAAATTAGACTTCTGTCATTACATCTTATGAAAGCTAATGTGCTTTTTATTTCCTACTAAGGATTTAACAGTTATTTATTATAAATTAGCCAAGTGGCATTATATTATAATTATTATCGTTCAAATAACATTGCAGCCATTTTAACTGCATCCATCAGTGATACTGAACTGTCCTGCTACTAACTAACGTACCAGTGTTTGACATGTACAGGGCATTGTTTTTACCAGTAGTCGACATCATTGCTTCTTGTTCTTGCTCGTAAATTTCCATTTCTCTCGTAAATTTTTAGGTCACAGTTAATTATTGGGACCGTTTCCTTATTTACCTTTAAAACTTACACCAATAAAGCAACATCTAGCGGTTGCATTATGATAATGTCAAAATACTTATAAGAAGTCGATCAATCGATAGTTGGCCTTGAAATCACCTAGGATATCGTTGACAGGACTATCAAGAGTAAAGATACTCTCGGTTTACTATCCTCTAAATACTATCAAAATTTATTTTTACCTTCCTTGGACCAATTTCATAAACGCGGCATGCGACAGGTGACAGTGACAACGCCGTACATTACTGTGTCGACAAGTAACGCTACAGACTTAAAATCATAGTGGGCAAGTAATGTATACCGAATTGTCACTGTCATCTGTCGCCTGTCGCGTTTATGAAATTGGGCCCTGGTGTGCCTGAATGTAGCATTCAATAGGTTAAATATTACCCTAGTATTTAACCAACGCCCGTTACAGTACTTACAATTTACCTCTCTTTATAAAATGACAAATTTGTATGGAATAGCTGAATTGTGAGTCGTAGCTCGGCCGCTGTTAATATTTATCCAAACTCGGTCTCCGAAGATATAAATGGTGGTAAATTAATATTTCTGACGCGAGGGGGTGTATTCTATGAAAGGGATATTAAAATGGAATTTCATACGGCTGGTTGGGGTAACGTTAAGATGCGTTGATTGTCAATAGGTACAGTCAAGGAATTTAATTTCCAAACCGCCTAAGGTTCAATATCATATAGCAAACTGTCACCATAAGAGCTAACTAGAGCAAAACGTTAGTTTGACATATCGACCTTAATGCATTGCGAAAGTCTGACGAAATTTCAATGAAATGGGTAGGGAATTAAATTCTTTGACTGTACCAAACTCATACATTCTGACATTGTCACTTTGTCATGTGGTATTTTTTTTATTATCTTATTGCAGATTGAACCTAATTTTTAGTGTTTGGTATTTGATTTATAAGAACTTGCTGTTAATAATAATTGAAAGTTCATCTACGAATGTCACAAAACCTGTCGATGCTTTAACTCGCTACGTTGCTCAATGCGTCTTTCTCCTCCAAGGCCCGTTAGATCGAGACGCACTGAGTTACGTAGCGAGTTAACACGTGTCGAGAAGATTTGTCCTAGGTGCACAGGTCGTACTCACGTTGAGACGCTTGTTTGATTTAACTCAATGTTTCAGTTTCGGTTGTTTTACAAGGGCCGTGATCACGAGGAGACTCGTCGGCTAACACGTGCACGAGCTAACCAGGCCAGTACAGCCCAAATTTACACAACATTGAAGCAATCACAGGATAATTAGGAAAATATGAATTCTCTGCATTTCGTTTTACCAAAAACAGCGTAACGTTCTTTTGCATTGTTTTTTTTTATACTTTGTTTTCTTTAATTTACGGCCTAAGACATACTCTTTATAGCAACGTTTACGTACTAAAATAAGCTATTAATCGAAGATATGTCCACAGCTGTATCTTTTATGTTTTTCAACGGAACGGCAGTAAATCAGTCAGCCGGGGCCGTTCTCTAGTATTGACCATGTTAGACGTAAGGGAATTTGGTGGAACAAGGTATAAGAACCAGCGTTTAACTTACTGGATACTGGCTGACTTTGTGCACCTAGCACAAACCTCGACACGCGTTAACTCGCTACGTAACTCGTGCGTTTCAATTTAACTACCCCAGTAGGAGAGAGAAGGTCTCCGTTACGCAGCGAGTCAACACATGTCGAGAGGATTCGTGTTTGATGCTCTGGAAGCCTGGCTGGTTGCGACGGTACACCACGACTCGATTTGTAGCTCTGTGCGTTTCTTTTTACCTGGCCTTGTAGGATGAAACCACGGAGGATGTAGAGCACCTTCCGCGTATAGTTCGCGCGACCAAATATCGCTATCAGTGACAGCAGTACTATACAACGAAACAAGCATTTGCTTATATGCTTGTGTATTTAAATGTACTGAAAATGCTAAATTTCTAAAGGAATTTCGTTCGTAAAATCCAAAGTTAAGTTAAAATTAAAGAAGTGCTTTCCATTGTTGATGTCACCCCGCTGCCGCTTCTATCTTAATCCAAGTAATAATAAAAACGTTTTGACGGGACGTGTGGGCAATACATTCCACGGACATTAATGTCGAGCCATCCCTCGTGTCTCTGTCAGACTTTTTTTTCTTTGACGGCCGTAAAACGATCTCTTTGAGTGATTCCTCGGAATATAAATAATTTAGTTCACTGTGGTTCACTTCAAAAGGGCTTGTATTGTGCGTTTAGAAGAACATCGGGAGCTCTGATGGTTTATTCTTTGATGCCGGCAGTGTTTGGAAGTGATTTTGATTGTGTTTTTCAATTTAAATGATTTCTGGGTATACGATTCGAGTGTTTTGCTTAAAATAGAGTGAGCGCAATATTCTGAGTCGAAGAAACGATAACTAAATACTTTTTTCTTGTTATTATTTGGGTTTAGTCTGTAACCATTTGAGTTAGTATATTTGTCTTTAAACAAAGACTGATTACCAAGCTGATTAAGTTATCTGGAGGATTAAGGAAAGGAATGGGATCTTTAAAAACATGTAATGACATAAACATATCTGAAAAGGATCTAAGACATTACTTTATTAACAGACCTTATTATAGCGTCAATGAATTTATTGCTAGTGCCCTTGATTGAAAGGAAACATTGAATTAATTATCATTCGTTGGTTATTATTTTAATTTTATTTTCTTATTATTTTAATTTTATTTCTATTGTGTAATAATGTATTTGCATGCAAATAAATGACTGAACACTGAATACTGAATCTTTGGATGTGCTTCAGATGTGTTTAGCCATCTGACCACATCGGGCGGATTAGTCTTATATTATGTTGACTTGAGAAGTCTTGTATATAACAATTAAAATCGATATTGCGGTTCACTAGATTTCTCAAAAATCAATTACTTGTGTAGGCATTTGAATATCAAGAAAATGCGTTTGAAATGTAGGCGAATAATTCTCACGTCACTTTCATGGATGACAATTTATTTCAAAATCCTATTTTTAACTACTTTAGGAAAAATATGCACTATCTTAAGCTTCGGGTTAGCTTAGGATTAATGGTTAATAAGTCACCGAGCTTGAAACCCTTAAGATAAGGAACGAAAAATGTTAAATAAATTACATCTATGGAAGTGACACCCATAAAAGTTACATTAGAATTATCCAGATACCTACACATTCCAGAAATAATTTATCTTTTGCAAGGAAAAGTGAGAAAGAGTGATAGGGCCCTGATCACCTACCAGCTTTCTATCTGATTGCGGTTGAGGGTAAATAGAAAAACTTTTCGATGAAGTAGACGTAGAAACGTAGATTATCTAATCTGATCGAATATTCCCTACGTGAAGATGTGATTATGGGCACTCGCGTTATGATTTCTTTTGTATGGAATGTGGACCATTATTTATGTGCTTACTTTGAATTCAAGATTTGTAAAGGAAAAATAGACTAGAATTAACTAAGAAATCTGTTTTTAAGACATGTTGAATTGAATGTGTATTTATTGACAAATCTACTTAAAGGGTACCTTTTGAGTAGACAGATCTATACAAATCATTGCGGTTTAGCAGTTGGCGTATGTTTAATTCTTATAAATATTACACAAAACGCCCAAGATGGAATTGAAAATGCAGGATGTGGACGTCCCATGATACGTTTTTAAATCGCTGTATTGAATTCCCAAAAGACATAACATGCCTGCCACTTAAATCGATGCTGTTAACTCTACAAGATGCTCGATTTTCCTCGAGGACGGGCTTCCTACAAATATTGCCGTGGAGTAGGTATCTGTGCCCGTGACACTTCTGTAGTGACGTTGAAGTTAATAGCCTGTAAAATAAACCGATATTCTATCGCCTTTAGAAGCTACTCGATATTGCGTCGTAAACCTACCTTGAAAGAAACAAAAATGGAATGTAAAAAATTTATTGAAAGTCAGACAGAGAAAACATCCAAGGCATTGATTGGTAAACAACTCAGAAGTACTTAAACGGAGGTGTGCGGTATACTTGGCTAGAAACAATTGTTTAATCAATTAATAGATTCAGGCGTTACTTTGCGGAGGTCCATATCAACGAACTGGAACAAATTACCTTGCTACTCCGTGAAATCAAGGCCGGGCTCGTGCAAAATAGCTGCGTCTGTGCGATATATAGATGTTCATGTTAAAACCCACCCTCCTCCGCTTCCACACGAAACAACATATATCATACAGACTCAACTACACACCACCACCACTAAACACCAAAACTACACGATCGACGCGCGTTTCGCCTCTATACGAGGCATCATCAAGATCAAAGGAACGGTACGACCGTTCGCTACTTGAACGAATGGCGTACTGACAGACTAAAACATTTTTCCCGCCTACCGCCATTATTTTTGCACTTGCTATTTTGCACGAGCCCGGCACTGGTTTCACGGAGTAGCAAGGTAATTTGTTCTAGTTTGTTAATTGTTTAATCGTTTTGCGAGGCAAGTTGTAAGTGTGAGGCATGGGATCCTTACTCATAAACATTATACTATATCATTAGTACCTAAAATAGCATTCGTTATAACAAAGCGCCTCAAGATGAAGAAGTATGCTTATATGTGCGAAAATAACTATTTACGAGTATAGTTCCCGTTAATCGTATTATCCTCTGGAGTGGTCAACCACGGAAAAATATAGCAAGTCCAGGCCTGAGTAAGGACGTTGCCGTCTTTTTTTAATGCGATAGGCAAGTTTAGAGGATCTATGATGTTACAGCTATTTGTATGGAAAGCGGTTTTTGCGGTTTAGGATAAATTAATCCTTCAAAGTAGCTTTAGTAGCAGAAACATCTGTTCGACAAATTGTTTAAATGCGAGTGGTAGGACCTTGTGCAAGGTCCGTCCGGATCGCTACTACCATCTTGCTCGCTAATCCTGCCGCTAAGCAGCAGTGCTTGCACTGTTGTGTTTTGGCGTGGAGAGCAAGATAGCTGGTGTAATAACTAGCACTAGAGGTATTCCATCTTAGCCCTCTGGGTTGGCAACGCATCTGCAATCTCTTTGGTGTTGCGGGTGTCTATAGGTGGTGGTGATCACTTACCATCAGGTGACCCACTTGCTTGTTTGCCTTCCAATAATGATTACAAATCAACAGAAATCTTTTTTAAAGTATGTACAGTCAACCAATTTGATTCATAGGCCACTGTGAAATATTTTTACAATAAATGACATAATGACTTCTCAATAATATCCCTCTGATGACACATTACGATACCGTTCTACAGTGGCCTTAGAAATAAATTGGTTGACTGTACCTATAGAGCAATAGGCGCTAACACTTAGTAATATTTGATAGGTAATTAAGCTATGGCGATGATTTTCCGGTGCATATGACAAATGCAATTATCAAAGTACACAAAACTGGATTTAATATGCATGTATTGAGAGATCCAAATCCATTTGTTTCACAAATCTTAACTACATGGAACTCAAACTTGCCTCTGATGGAAGCATTGTCTTCAGATAGGTACATGTTGGAGAGCTGAACTTAGTTTATTAGCTGCCAGTTTCAGTTTCAATTATGATAATTTATAGCCGAAATTCGTGTACACCTAAAGGGAAGCCCAAGTAAATAGGACTTGAACGGAGCGGCGTTGAGAGTGCTGCTAAAGATAATGCAACGAGATTTAAGGTGCACAACTACGCAGTCCATACAAAACAATCCTTTTGAAAATCGAACAAAACTCTTATGTACCTATACACGTGATATGCTGCAGTGTGCGTGACCTTAACTCTGATGTTGCTCAGACAAAAAGCATATATCCCTTTCTAACCAGTTAGAATGTGCGAGAGAGAGATGTGTGTTTTTAGTCTGTGATAAAAAATTTACAGTAACTCAGTAATTCATGAGAAGATACGGAAATACACGAGAAAAACGAGAGACAATGATGTTAACTACTGGTAAAAATTGTCCTACGCGTGTCAAGCATTGAGATGATGACCTACTGATTACTTACGTAATGTCCATGATAATCATAGCTGATTGCAACATAAGGTTTATTAAGATACTTAAATATAAAATCAAACTTCTTTTTTGATTTATTTTAGTTATAATTTTAGTACTAAGGTTTAGTTTTTATGTAGTTTGTTTGTTTTATTATATCTATATTGTGGTTGTCAATAAATTGATTTTATCAATGATAAGTAATGTAAGACTTGACGCTGCCTTCAAGCTGCTTTATCATTAAAAAATGCCGCGTCAGAAGTCAAAGACCATTTAACACGTCAACTGTAGTGATTAGAAATCACTTGGTTTACAAAAATGGAGGACGATTCAGTTATAAAAATATCAGGTTGATCATTAATCTTTATCAGTCAATTGCGGAGCCCGTGTTCCTCACAGCTCCGTCATTAAAACAACTTTATCTGATGACATTATTACTGATACGTTGACTGTACCTTTATTCTTCATCAGCCACTTCCTAGTCACCAGACTTTGCCATCAACCTTTCCGTAGTTAACCGTTAAAGTGGTATTCAATCTAGTCTAGTTTACATTTACGCTAAAGATAGAGAATTGTGGCGGCGACGCCAAAAGGTTTACATCCAGCAGAATGGTCAATGGCTGGGAAAGCAAGATTAATAGGTATGCAATCACCGCCGCCTATGGAACACCTGTGGTCCCAACATAACCGATCTAGTTTACTTTATCTGAATTTATCTCTATGGACGTCCCTTTCTTATGACACTAGTTTGACAATGACGCAGAGAGTGAAAAATAAACCTGAGGTGCAATTTTTGAATCTCACCAGGTGACTATTGCTCACAAAAATGGCCGAATTTGGTGAGCTTTGGTCACCCGGTGAGATTCCAAAATTGCACTCCTGGGATCCTTGAATAGGGTTATGGGCATGTTTTTGAAGGTCCATAAGTCGTAAAAATTGAGGCTCAAAGTTATTTACGTACCGACGTACGCTTAAAACGCCCAATATATGTTGTGTAGTCAACCAACCATTAAGTTGGCTTTCAGTGAATGAATGATGAATTCCAGTAGCTTGAATCTTTTGTTTTGTATACAACTGTAGCAATAAAAACATATACATTGCAACTAAGTATTCTGTGACTAAGTGTAGGTTCGTGGGAATTCAAATTTATGCTTGCACCTGTATTAAGCACGCCAGTTGAACTTATCTGAACAGTGTTTGGTTTAAGTTAATAGCACGGAACGCCGGAAACTAAGTAGGAAGGAATGTAAATGTGAATATGAAAATTATGTAGAATTGCGATGCGTTTTACAAAACAGGTAAGTAAAATTCATTATTCATGCAGACTTTAAGCGAAGTTTTATGACTAGGGTTCGTATGAATAACTTGTTTTAATGTGAAAATTTGTTAAGTTAGGTACTGCATCGATGTATTCGTCTAGTAGCACTTAAGGTCTGAAAATAGTTTACACATTTGTCAGACTAAAATGCAAATGATAGCAAACAACATCTTAAAAAATATTGTAAACGGGTTTCCTCTCAATACGTTTACCAATCAATCCAATTTTTGGATGAAGTTTTTCCAAACCTCGACGAGTTATGGCAGTATAGTCCAAAATTAAATGTATACAACTTATTTTACTATTGAATCTCCTGTAAAATTTCCCATTGTACGGTTTTATATATTTTCATTACTTCTGTGAACTAATAAAGAGTATTTGTTGTAGTTATACTATTGTTCGTTTCTTTCATTTCAACAAATTCTACTATAGTAAGTTTAGGTTATTGGCAGTACTTGATTATTGTATTGCCAAAATTTACATACATATACTAAATTTGAACACCATCCGACCTCAGGAAGCGACTCATAATTGACCTTAAATTTTTTAAACGTACAACTTGCAAACCTTTGTAAGTTGTTTAACCGTTGTAAGTTTAATAAAAGATTGTAAAAACGAACGAATTTTTTTACACTCGATTATAAGCAGTACACAACCGCAACCAGAGTAAGGGAGAATAATTTTCTTATTCCAAGTAACATGCAAACATTTCCGATGAAAATTGCTATGCTTCAATACGTCTGCACAGTCGCAGGGAAAGTCAAACAATAAATTCATAATGTCACACAATGTACAGGGAACAATAGAACCCCATGACGGTTTTGCAGGAAATCTTTCGATTCTGTTCAATATGATTGATGTTGTAACTCGGTTATAACATAAAAATTTTAATCACATTGTTAATGTCATTAAGTTTGGTAAACCATTAAAATTTAATCATGTCACTGAACGGACTCACGCAACACGATAACAAATAAATTTTACAAACAGATATAATGTATATTTGTAAATTTATGCGTACTTATTTTCTGTATATGTATGTTTATGTGTGTTGTAATTCTTCCCTTTAAATTTAAACACACAGCCTGAAAACTTAGTTTAATGTGATATCGTTGTGTATCGCTGAAAGAGACTACTTTGTAGAGATAAGGTCGCCTATTTTATGCATGTACTTAAAATTAGGTTTATTTATATTCGTTTAGGTTATTGTTGATTCTAATCTCTAGAATAACAGAATCAACGCGGGAATGGTATCGATAATGACGCTTCATTACAGTACTACTATACTCCTATTATTTCTAATTGGCGATTTGTCGGTTCGGGCGCTACCGGATTGGCTCGGGTGTTTCCGTTTCAACTCATGCACATTAAATGATTTTACTCAGGGCTGAATGTGGTAAGCTACGAACCTATTACAATTAGAATGGTTTTGAATACTGTCGAATATGTGGAATTTATGATTTATCGATTATAGATATAATCAAATCATCTATAAACTGGCTATCCGTGTAATGAGGCCGCAATCCTCGTCACCAAGCTAGCTTTTTAATCGCTTTCTCTTTTACTAAAAAAATGTATAAAATAGTTCCAAATTCCAAATATAAATTTTTTTCTGGTTTTGAAATTACTTTTGATCCCTCTGTTTTATTCCCACTGCCGACGAAAGCAGACCCTGTCGAATCTCTCTTCCCAAATGACAATGATGGCACTTGCCATGCAAGTACAAACATAATTATCTTCAACTTAAGGCACAGTTTTGTATCTTTTATTTCAAATATACGTATATCTCCTCATCATCGACGTGGTCATCCCCTTCCGTATCTCAGGCGCTACATCAATAGAAACAAAGGCTACTGTTTGTTCAGCTGTAGTTTTGATATCTCTCATTTAGCTAATACCTCATCTGCGTAGTGACCATAATAATGGGTATAGTTTCGAAAACCTTTCTAGTGTATTCTATCGACGAAACATGTGTAGATATTATCATAAGCAATCAATAAATGCAAGAGAAATAAACTGAACGCAGGAACTGCAATCCTATGCAGCCAGCATAAGGGATCCTGCCACAGGGATCAGACCTGTGAGACCTAACATATTTAGTTTTAGTTTAAGTTATTTATTTCCATGTCTGTGTTGTATAATTTGTTATCTCTGCTATACTAGATTTTTAAAAGAAGTGATCCATATATATATACAGTAAAGTAAAATTGTCACAAAAATTCGTGAAAGGTATTTTCTGGTAATTTGGATGAAACATTTCACTTGTGAAAGTCAGTAGGATCTTAAAGACCAGAATATTTAATCATTCTTTTCTAAAACATTATGAAAACTTAAAGGAAACTCAAACAAAAGTTTCACTTTGGACACTTTTTGCGTGACCACCATAACAACAGCGCCGTAGTTTTTTATAATTACAACGCACCGAATTGACGTACATTGTATTTTTAATCGTGGCAATTTTTAATTCCGGTAAATGCGTGCAATAACTGTGAATAAAGAAATGAAAAATTAAATGAAAATATTTTCGGTCTACTTACACCAATTGATTTAGTATAGACCCAAATTAAACCACTAGAATGCTGCTGCTGAATTAGACTGCGAATAAACATATAAAACTTACATAGATAACTACATAATTAAATAAGTACATATACAAATAAGTAATAGTATTCATAAGTCAAGTACTTACACATTCGTCATCATACAGTTGCTTTTTAGGTATTTACATCAATTATAATTAATTCAAAGTATATAAATTATTGTACCGACCGATATCGAACATGAAAAATAGGTAATAAAAAAAAATACATTTAAAACAATTATCTTTAGATTGTTTTCGTATGTAGGTACGTCTGTAAGCGCATCATCATATACTACCATATACTACCGCATGCAGTTCAGACAGTTGTACCCGTATTGCTGGAAGTCCAACTTAAAATCTGGCGTATGATTCATCTTGATACGCCACTTAGAGTTTATATATCTATTTCCAATTTCCACGTGTGTAGTTGCTGGAATAAGCTAGTAGCATACATAAATCACATAAATGCCTTCCTCTGCCTATGAAGCGAGGTTCCATTTGCAACCCCTAGCCTCGCAGTTGCAAGATTACAAACCCTAACACTGTACAGCCGTCGTGTAAAGCTCGATTATTGTCAAAAACGGTGCACTTAGCACAAACCTCCTTGACACGCGTTAACTCACTACGTAACTCAGCGCGTCTCGTTCTAACTCGCCCAGTAGGAGAGAGACATACTGAGTTACGTAGCGAGTTACGCGTGTCGAGAAGGTTTATGCTAGATGCATAGGAGTAAGCAGCTACGAATTTACTTTTTGAAAGGCCTTGTTTGTGGAGCGTGTAACTTCGTAATTGCGTGCCATGTGCAATTAACTCTGCTGCTTGAGCTGGAAAGAAAAATAAACGAGATGAAAACAGAGTTATTCTTCTTCGTTTATTTCAACAAATTAGTTTCTTCTTTGCTAGGAATAAGATACACGTTTTCGCAATACCTAATCATTTTGTTTTTGTTGTTTTTTTTTGTCTGTATCATGTACAATTCTGGCTTTCCTGTAGATGACAGTAAGGGTATATATATATTTAGTTATTTACTATAGTCTTATATATTTTGGATTATAGTTTCATTTTAATTTCGATAATCTCAGAGGTTCCAGGCTCGAACCTATGACTCACTGTTTGAGTGGCAGTTTAAACTATTAGGTTATCATCTTTATTACGGCTTATAGTTGCTAGACTTATGAACCTAAAACTCTAAGACAACAACTAAAAGTTATAAAATAAATATATATAAGAACATACTTAAGACCTGTCTCGAACTTCACTTTTGTAAAATTTAGACTATTTTTTTTAATCACACATAAAAATGCTGGGTTTGGTGCTGTACTAGGTAAATTGGTGTTAATTTTCCCGAGATATTTTATTCATTTTTTAAACCTTGGAGGCCTCGCATCGTGTATTTACTAGTCAATTTTTTTCCGCATCTACTTTTTTATTTATTTAAAAAAGGGCAGGAAAATCGTGAAAAATACATGAACTAATTAAACGACCGCGACGCAAACACGTCCTGAACTTCTTGCCCCTGGGAAATCTGTATGATTCTGTCTTCAACATGGTATAAATATTAAACAGAAAACATCGCAAAAGTGAGATATGGTGCGACCTATTTTAGGTAAGTTAAGAGCATTTGCTCATGGCTCAATGATTTAATACTTCAATGTCGAATAATTAAAAGATTCAGGAGTTACTTTGCGGATGTCCATATGAACAAACTGGAACATACTAGCTATTCCGCGAAACCAACCACGTGGGTATCGCGGAGCAGCAAGGTAATTTAATTTTGTTCCAGTTTGTTACTTGAACTTACTACCTACTTCGTTATTGCGGGCCGCTACCAGGATCTTGCGCTAATCAAGCAGCAATGCTTGCACTGTTGTGTTCCGGCGGTGAAAATACTGCCATAAAAAGCATACCATCTTAACACATCTGCAATCTCCTTGGTGGGCTTGAGGCGGTGGTGATAATACCATCAAGTGACCCACTTGCTCGTTTCCTTTCCTATTATAAAAAAAAACCTATTCGAAAGCAGTTTTATTAGCATATATTTCAGCTTTAGGTTATATAACATTTTTTAAACCAGCATAACATCGTCAAAATATAAGCAAGGCGACTGTGGAACAGGAATCAAAATTTGGCCACTGAATAATGTATACTGTGTGCCAAACCTACTTACATATGGAATTTATGTCAATAAAGTGAAAAGCAAACAACGCAACGAGAACATTTTCAATTGCAATGGTGATTAATAAGGATTAAAAAACGAACATAATGTTCCGTAACTGATAACTACGGAACATCGCCATGTTGATATTGCTCTCTCGCTTACTCTTACTATAATTAATTGTACCTAGTGGGCTCCCGAAAGGTAACGTACATTCTATACAGAGGACCTTGTCTGGTGAAAACATAAATGTCGTTGATTACGCGCTAGAGGTTGCGGGTTCGATTGATGCAAGAGGCAAGATATTTTTTTATAGTTGAGTGGTATATGTTGTAAGCATTTAATAACCTAAGTAGGTATTGTATTAAGGTATTCGCGTTGTACGTGTACCCGTTGTCTTATTACTTATAGTCAGAGGTTTGGGACTAGGTCAATCGGTCAAAATTGTCTCAAGATTTTATTTATTTCAATAAAAAAATAACCATTTTGTTATGTTTAATAGCAATTATTTCTAATTCAATTAAGGTATCAATGTTTACAAAAGACTCCCGAGCAGATGAAATAATACCTCATTGTAGACATTATATCCAGAATGACGAGTGGGGTGGGATTTCCTAACGAGAGATCGTTGCGCTCAACGCTGCGCCGGTGCATTCTATCTCTACACGGATTCAGTCATATAGGTAACGCAACGAAAGTTGAACGATTACACACGAATACACAGCGCCATATAAAACAAAACAATAAATTGAAAATTCGAACGAAACTCTCCGGCACACACATGACATGAGCAGCCGCAGAGTGCGTGACCTCAGTTCTCGTTGCGTTACCTGTACATTAAAGAATCATACTACAGCACAAAAAGTGCCCTTGACCTTTACCGTTTCTCAGCCCGCAAAACGTTTCTAAGAAAAAATAAAACAAGCCCTCCTTTTTTGTTACAAAGGCACTGGAAATGAACTAACTGTACAAAAGTGTCATCCTATATTTATGTGACGGAGATTAATGGCGTGCTAACCGTGTCTTCATCAAGCTCACCTCTCATTATTGTGAGTTCTTCCCCTTAAGGGATGCATGTTAACCGCGAGACAGATGCTAACGGCTTTGGTACAAGGTTCGACGCGTTCGAAGTTTAAAAATATATTTTTCATTTCATTTACGGGTTGGGTCCATTTAAAACCTTATTTTTATTTCTAGCCAGTATAAATTTTGACGGACTTTATTCTAATATTTCTATGAATGTGTAAAATTATGGTTTAAACTTTCGTTGTTATTTAAAGTCTGTTTGATATTTCGAAAGCAGTAATTAATGATGTGTCTAAAAGTTATAGTAAAATTTAATTCTTTCTAGCTTCCAATTAGCGTCTGTACGATAGATTTATCCAAAAGTTTGCTTACTAAATAACAGCTTACAACGTAATCTGATAGATAAACATCAATATTTATTGTAGGTAATTTGTTTTTCTTTACCTACTTGTCTGTGTTTTCTTGTTGTTTAAATAAAATATTTGGTTACTTTGTCCTTTATGTGTTCCTAGTTATACCATTTCTTTAATTACAATGATTTTTTTCAATTGTTGAACACTTGTCCGCAAAATTTTTTGACAAAAAAAACGCTTCAAATAGTGCTTTTTTACAATATCGTCTAAAATCCTAAAAAGAAGTATTTTACAAAGAGCGCGGCAAGAGCAAAAACACCAAAAATGCGCAGACCTCGATATAAGTAAAAGTCAAGTGGTTTCTGTCGCTATCTCTATGTGCCCATCCACATTTTAGGGTAGGTACTTCAACTACCGATTTCAAAGCATTCGTATGGTTTAAAGGGGATGCGTCTACAACTTTCTTAAGGAATAGCAAAAGTATTCTTTGAGAAAGGTGATTATTTTTATTATTTTAACGATTGAGTAGAAATCATGAAAACAATTTTTTTTTAATTTTAAACACAGAAAAAGAAAATTTATCCATAATTATTAAAGTTTTAAAACTACGATATACCTAGTCGTTTTAAAACAGTTTTTAGAGATGAAATGTTCTCGATAAATAACGTTTTATCTTCTGATCTGTTATTCGGTCAGAAGTTAAAATATTATTTAAAAAAAACCAGCTTTTATTTTTAATACCACCACTTACTAAACATTTATTACACCACAACCTTTTCTAGGCCTTTAAATTTACATAGGCAAAATATATTATATTGTTCAGGGATATAATCAATAATGACTATAAATTAGTTAAACAAAACATGCCAGTTACGCTTGGATACTTCGGTAAATTGACCAATGGCTGCGTTGTAGACATAAAATTATTGCTGACATTTGCTGGTATGACTAGATACGGACATAAGTGCCAACACATATGTAAACTCAACCTTATTATCGGTGACAAAGCTGTGTATGCATATTTTTGAAAGGCAGTTTGAGACCAATTGAAATCTACTTTTATTTGTAAATTCAATGTAATTATTATATGGAAAGGTGGCATATAGTGGCAGTACAGAAAGTTATTGTTTATACGTGGTAATTAAATTCATTGCAAAGCTCCCATAAAAGTTAAAAACAAATTATAAAAGACGAAAAAAAAATTAAAGATATATTATGTGATTTAAATTGCATATTGTACGCCCGCAATAGTTAACTATGGAAACATAAAAATCAATATTTCTTTTCCACGCATTTACAATAAAAATATCCTTATTCTCATATCCGCTGCCGCTACCGCTTCCGCTCCCGCCTTCAACTTACACCACACACTTTAAACCATAGCCCGCACCACGTGCGCCCTATTACGCCTCTCGTCGGCTATGAAATACGAGCACATGCTATAAATAGATCACTTCCCCTTAATGACCCGTTGTTTGAGCGCCTCTTGTGTCCTGCTCTGAACAGTTGAGCTTGTAAATATTTTTATCTCGAGATAATCCTGCGGCGGTAGCTCTTGTTGGATCGTTAATAACTTAATCGCGTTTTGCTGCTAAAAAAAAGTTTTTTTAAGGGCAGCCACGAGGTCTATTTGCAAGTAGATCCTTAATTCAGTGGCCCTAGCATGACCGGCCAAGTTGAGTTTATACCAATTTCTGGTCTATGTAGTAAAAATTGTGGTCTACCTAATTAAGAATACTTCTGATTATGTTGAGTAGTTTTTTTTATAACTGACAGGATTGTCCTACAGTTTAGTTAAGCTTGAATCTTAGGACACGTCTATGTTTACATTCTGGCTGCTCATGAAAACTCAATTGGAATTGATTTATTCAAATCCTGCGTATAAAAAATATTATTACATAGTCATTTTCAGTCGTCATTCTTATAAAAAATGAACCTTGATAAAAGATTGTATTTGTCTGGCTTCTACGACATTGATGGCAAACGTAACAACAAAAAGTACTTTTTATTGCGGACCATACCATAAACAATACAGAAAAGATATGAAAACAGAAGACTTATAAGGCAAACAAAAGGCAGTCTTATTATTCCAGAGCAATATTTTCCAGACAACCTGCAGGCAGTAAAAACGATTCAAGCAGCATACCCGCAATGAAGAAAAAAAATATACCTAATTCTAAACAATATACAACTCGTATTTAGATTAATACAATGGAATCTTACAAATCTGTATGTGTGTTTACATATAAGAATGTTACAATACAGTCACAGATATTTACAACAAAGTTGCCAGCCAGAAAACAGGCAAGGGGCATTCTGTATGCGCATGCGAAAAGGATTTAGGTGTAGGTATGTTTTATGTAGTTGTAACATAGTCTTTATTAGTCACTAGCGGACGCCCGCGACTTCGTTCGCGTGGAATGAGTAGCCTATGTCCGTCAGGAATAGTGTAGCTTTCTATCTGTGAAAGAATTTTTGAAATCGGTTCAGTAGTTCCAGAGATTACCCCCTACATACAAACAAACTAACAAAAAAACAAACAAACAAAGTTTACCTCTTTATTATATTAGTGTAGATTTATTTTCTCAGACATAATGTCATTTTTTATCGCCTCTACTCAAATATATTGTTGGTATTATTTTTATATATTTACTAGCTGACCCGGCGAACTTCGTACCGCCTAATTATTGGAGGCATATATTATTTGCTCACCGTTTAGACCTACCCTGGACTACGACAAACATTATAAAACCAAAATCAGCTCAATCGGCCCAGCCGTTCTCGAGTTTTAATCAGACTAACGAACAACAATTCATTTTTATTTATATAGATTTTATAATTAAATCCGGGGTTATTATTGGTTGAAAATATTATTGTCCAGGAAAGAGAATATTAAAGTAGTGTATCGTATCGTAAGAGAGATGTTGGATATTGTTTCATTATAAGACTGTAGAATTTTCCGGGCAATGTCGTTAAAAAAACATAAGTTACAGCTTACAAACGAAAATAAGGCAGCAAAAAGACTAGTCCATTAAACCGACTTTGGATTTTATTTGTCATAATTAAATAAAGCTTTCAGAATATAATTCGTAGAGGTCTTTGGCATGATATATTTTGACACTGAACATTATTTCTATATTATTATTACATCCAGCGTGAAGCAATATTAATAAAGCTCTAAAATTTTATTATCACACACATGGAGCCCTGGATTAAAAGTGTTTGTAATAAACTGTGGGATACTGTAAACACAGGATTAATACCCTGTTGAACGCGGCTGTAAACAAGCGGTATAATAATAAACTATCTTAATCTTATAGTTTCGGTTAATACGTTAATCTTAAAAAGCCCTTAGAGAGGATATTTAAAAGTATATTAATTGAGCTATTAACTCTTTATCATTAATTCATCTATGTTCTAATGCTGACCAATGGCTTTTGTTTAATAAAGTTTAATAAAAATTATAGGTTCTGTGTATACTATGTTACACTAGGTGGAAACGTTTTCATACTAAAATCTCAAAATCAAAATGCAGGAATGCTGATTAAAATTTATTTTAAACGATAAATGATGGTACAATACAATACAATATGCTTTATTGAATACCACATTACAATTGATGATTATTTCGATTTTAGAATTTAAAACGTTTTGTCCTTTGTAGAATTTGTAATACATTCTAAAATCAAAATTGTTTATTTGTTTAACATCGGTCAAGGTACAACACCACATTATAAGGGTCTTAATACTAGGAATGTTTCACTATGTTACGCCGCAAGGCATACAAATTTGTAACGCAGTTCATCCAGTCAATGAGGTGTAGCAAGCATAATATGCATGCAGAATACAAATTAGATGCATTCAAACAAAAATTCGTTGATTGTGTAATAGAACTAATAGACTCTGCTTTGACACTGGTCTGCAAATTATGTCAGATAATATATGTTTGTGTCGTAGTACTTATAAATCTTATAATGTTAATACAAGACAGGCCAAATCTACTCTCATAGTAAAAGAAAGTACCTAGAAGCATAAATATGAGCAAAATTTAAAAACACCGCGGTAAATAAATTCTTATGATTAAGTTTTCAGTTGAAATCTATGCGTTGCTCTTAAAAACCTTAATTTTAATAAATCATTCTAACCTAGACATTGTTAATTTTTAATGGATAAGTTTCATTGAAACCTATTGTATTGCATTGTACATATTTTGAAATTCCTTCATTTGGATTTCTCATTCGATAAGTTAGACCGTTGTTTTTTAACCGCTAAATAATGATGTCTACACTACAATCAGCCATTTCGCTTTTGTTTTATTATCTTCTACCCAGTTTCACCCATATGCCACTAAGACGGAGCAACGTCACCACACTTACCAAAATTGGTCCCCACTTAAATCTTTGCGAGGGACCAAAGATCGAGACATACACTCATAAATACATAACATATTATATCTCATCGCAGACGTCGGGAAAAAATACTAATCGACTTGTATACCTCCTCAGTTTTTTCATCAGTTAGATAGAACTGTAGGTATGTCTCCACGCAAACGTTGCTTTGTAGCTGTTTATGGTAAATATTAAATAAATTCTACATAAATTACGAAATAAAATGTTGATGCTAGTTTGAGCTTGATTTGACGACCCCTTGCGAGAGAGGCGGTAGGTAAAACATTTATAGTTCACCTCGATATTTCGTTTGACTATCACTGCTTTATAGATCCCATTTCAATAAAGCCTTTAAAATGGAGAAACCATTTTATTTATGTTTCCGCTAAAACAGAAACCCACAAAGGGAAATTACGTCAACTACGTAAGTTATGAATGGCAATAAATTTTCTAAATACCCTCATGAAGTGTTTTCAGGCTTCAGGTGGTTTATGTACGAGCAACATATCGTTTAAAATGTATTCAACATACGATTGTGGTTTACAGTATTTGAAAACTATCTTCGTAAGGCCGAATATGCAATATGAAATGTAAACAATATGTTCAGTTGAGTAACAGCGGCTTAAAATGCCATTTTCCTTGTTCATAAATTTCATAATTGCCAAATTGAGTATTGAGCAAAATGTAATTTGGTTTATTAGATTTTAATTACGCTTACCGAATGCTCATTTACTTGTGTCGAATGTCCTACAAGACATTGAAGAAGTTATGAGAATATTCTGTATATTTATCTCAAAAATTTCACCACTAAGTAATTTGAAAGGCATTCCGAAAGTATCTTGTATTTTTTGTTGATTAAAAGAATTTACTCTGGGACCGTAGAAACTGTGATTGCTTTTGAGAATATTTTAGAGCAATTTTCTCATCAATAACCAAATTAGCTTGTTTCATACTCACATTGACTTTGAAATATTTATGTTGCTGATACCGACGTGTGCGTGAAAAGTGAAGTGAGTCGTGAAATTTTATTCCTTACCAATAAACAAAAGGGTTTTAGAAAAACAAAATATTCCTTAAACAGTACAACAAAAGGGCTGAACAGTAATGTGGTATTTTATGAACGAAATAGCATTATTGTAACTTATTTGTTTTTTTGTAAAGCAACTGCGTCTTGGAAGGGACTTAGGCAACTACGACCCTTTTAAGAAAGTTATGTTCGAATTTATCACTCGTTTTTTGGTAAAAGAAAACAACAGAGCGTAGTTTCTTAGTGAATTTATTTTTTGTCTAACGTTTTGCGGACCGTACCTTCCATAAAAGGAATGGAATTTGGATACGCAATGGAATTTCGTAAAAATAATCATTTGACTGTTGGGAATTTTGCACTCATGTGTACAACATGCCTGACGAGTCGTAAAAAAGTTCAAGGAAGGGAGAGATAATTAGTTTTTCTGCAAAGGCGTCATTTTAATAAGTTGTTGGTGTAGGAACTGGACTCTGTACCGTGTTTTTTAGATTGATACCATTTTATGTAAGTTTTGGTTCTTATGTACGTTGAACAACTTATACAACCAATCCCTACCTTATGGGCAAAATTAGAACACCCGTTTAACACTACTTCTCAGAATGCTATGACACAGTTGTTTTTTTTATTAGAGGTAAAAACGAATTAATTTTTTTTAACGAATCTATTTTGTGTAGTATTTATTTTTGTCCATAGGGTAGGGACACATTGTATAAGTTGTTCAACGTAGTAAAATATACGACGCCACTTTCTACAAACTGAAGATTACAGTTTCGTCTTTGAGTCTGATAATTTAGTGTGTCGTAATAACGCTCTCACAGCTTCCGAGAGATGTTTCTTTGTCAGTACAGAATGTCACCTTTTCCAGCGATATATATATAGTTGAATACAAATTTAGCTCTTACTTACAAGGCACAATTAACTTTACTTTCAACTAGTAGTGCCACCTTTAGCAGGATTTATTAGTTTATTCATTACTAGCGACCCGCCTCAGCTTTGCAAGTGTACAATTGTGATGTTAGGCACAAAAAAAATCCGTAAAAAAAACTCTGAATGACAGTAAAAACTACCTCAAAATCCGTTGCGAGGTTCAGGAGAAGAAGGCTGCGGAACAAATACTAAAAGGATTTAGGACAGACAGAAACGGATATCGACTTTACTTTATGTTATGTAAAAAAAGATAAAAAGAAGAATATTATTATTTAGTAGGAAATTACTTTTGTACGTTGCCAGTATCAAGGTTAACTCTTTAAACTTTCGTGATTTTTCCACTTATAACGTCAAACAGGACTTTAGCGTGATAAAAATAAAAATAAATTGACAATGATTTTATCACGTTTTAGTCCTGATTGACGGTAAAAATAAGCATCAAGGTTGATGCTACAAGTCATCAGGTATTAAAACACTGTCCAGATGACGGGTGACTGCAGTCAAGTGTCAACTAATCACAGTTTGTCCTAAAAAAACGCAAAGTAAAATACAAGACGGTTAAATAAAATGAGTAGTTGAGAGACAAGTACAAAAAGTAGATTTTTCGTCCTGTATGTCTGCTGTCAAATTTATTCGATGTCGTATGCGTTCAAATACTCTGAGTCAGTGGGCCGTTTATTTTCGATTTAAACAAGCGAAGATTACTTACTGACTTCTTACTCAGTACGAATCCAATGTGACTACTTACTTAGGTATATTTTACGAGACTTAACGTCTTAAATTAGGATACTTATGACTTTGGCTATCTACTTACATACAATTTTTCGAGTTCAATTACTTCCAACATTTTAAAAATTCGCCTGTTGTGGAATATAGTCCAAAATTTCAAATGTAAATGTAACCGTAAAATATGAGCTTTGCTTGCGCAGTAAAAAGGAAACTACACTGCGAGAGTCCGAATTGAACTTAGCCGGTTTTTAATTTAAAAAAATATATATTTAAATAATTCAATTACAGTAGCACACGCGTGCCATTTGATATGAAATATTTTCAATATGACCAATAAATTTGTTCAACAGGATTCTTAGAAGTTATCCTAAGGTATGGCGAAACATAAAGGAATATAATCATTGTTCTAAAAAATAAAAAAAATTGCAAACAATAAAATTGCCACTAACTTCTATTCTGTAATAGTGGCCTCACACTACACAGTACATACGTTCTTTATTGCTCAAAAAAACGGACCTGTCATCTGACTGTTTTTTTTTTAACAAAAGAATGATAATGTTTATACAAGACACGGCAAGTCAAGGCTCGCTAAATAAACACCTGGGTGTACCTTTTAAATTTTTTAAAAACAAATTGAAAACTTAATTCCTTGTCAAATTGTAATTAACAACAACATCATTTTGTTCCCAGAACTTCTCCTTGGCACGCTTCGCACTCATCAGAAAGCTGCCTGCGATGAAGAAATGGTTTCGCTCATATGTCCTCGTGGGACCACTATCAGCATCCAAGTGGCGCAGTACGGGGCTTCTGCTACCCAGGGTTCCTGTGCCTCTGAGCTGGCGGAGTACCAGCCTGTTGCTGTAGAGGTGGTTGGAGATACGAGCTGTACTTGGCCGAATGCGCTCCAGGTTGATATTTTAACTACTTATGTTGCAATGAAAATTACAAAACAAATCCCATTCCCCTATATCATTTGTGTTCGTAGAGCAAAAACCTAGAATAATCACAGTGGAGAAAAAAATCTATTATTATAGGCAGAATAAATCGATCTTTCTAAGAAACTTATTTTTTTTAAGAATTCAAGGTATTAATAAAATCTTTATTCAATTTTTTTTTTTTTACAATATAACATCTATAGTCTAAACATACAAAAAGGGAAGAAACACTTAAGCCTGAACTAGGATGTTCCTGTGTTTCAGGCGAAAAAGGACTTACATAACTATCATAAATTAAATTATCACTTGCAAAAAACAATCGATCTTAATTACTTAGCTTAATTACAAAACACTATAAATAAATAGAATTTATATAAGTAACAAAATATGCCTCTATAAAAACAATGTTCATTTTGAAATAGTCAATAGTTTCTCTGTATCTTCGTAGGATAGTTTTTGAAGTTCATCTTGGAGAATCATCTTAGTATTTTTATAAGGAAGAGGATAAATGCCCCACTTGGCGTTTAATCTATTGTAAAGAAATGGTCCTAAGAATACGTAAAATCTGGAAGAGAAGGCATGTTTTTTTCCCATATTTCGGGGGCAAACTATATCTTTCCGTCCGTATTGTAAATGACTAACTGAAATATATTATACTATGGTAAGTGCTTTGCACTTGGTCGGTTTTTAAAATTTGATTTTCCTATGTTTTTTAGCTACTTATACTTAGGTTACTTTTAATTTTGTCTTTGCTATAAATCAGTAAATTTATAGCAAAGACAAAATTAAAAAAAAAAGCAAGACAAGACATCACTAGAAGGGTGAATATTTGGAATGTATCTTGTTGTCTGATGCGTGTATTTTTTCATTTACATCTTAAGGTTCTTTAAGCACATTCCTTACTGAATTGAACAAAGATTTATCATGCCAGCATTTGGGAATTTTATTTTCCTCGTTTCTTGTTCATTACTTACATGTTATGTACATTGGTAACCATAAGCAATATTACAGATTTACTTTTACTTACACGTTTACAAATAGGTCTTAGACGTGAACAATGCATTTATACAGCGGTATTATTACCTGGTTTCAGTATGTAAGCCAGCCACATGTTTTAATGCACTTTTGATCAGTGGAACATCAGCATTGTGTAGTCGTGTCCAGTGATAGGTCAACTCGAGTTGCACTAAGCTCAAGATAACTCGATTAGAATTCTCTCTAACTTGAGTTATGCTATACCTACTTAGTTTAGATGATCTCCCCTGAAACTGCCGCCCGAGGCAGATGTCCTGCTTTGTAGCACCCGCCTAGCTTCAAATAATTTACTCATCGTCTTGCAATCTCGAATTCACGCACACAAGTCATATTTTTTTCCGAGTTGGCACATCTTTACTGGTAGATATCTGTTAAATAAGGGGCAGATTAGGACCAAAATTAGAATTAGGTACGCGAATGTCTTTCCTGTGGACGAAAGTTAAGAGTGTATAGTCTAGTTTTGATCGAGTATACATCTGCGTATACAATGCCGGGCTTAGTTTAGGCATATTCAAAGATACAATATATTGTATGTACCAAAACCGTTAACTTTTGACCACAGGAGAGACAACGTTTGTTTAGTGTGCTGTTTTTGACCCAGCTGAAGCAGTTCATTAGAATGTAAGGACGCATGATTAAAGAACAACATTATCTGTGGCCCTAAGAAGTTTATCCATCTATGTGTCTTTATGACGTTAGACTGAGTAGCAATAAACAGTTATTGTTGCAAAGAAATGGACAAATTGTACCGGATCCTAAATTGTTCTTTTTTTAATAGTATTTTTTTATTTGTTTATTTGTTTTTGATTTGTAAATTCTTTTGGATTTTAGATGGGAGACTTTATTTTTGAATTTAAATGGAGATTTTATTGAGAAGTTTGTATGGGGAGTTTGTTTGATTTAATCGCTTAAAACTAATACTAATTAATTCTGATTAAAGATTTATTGAAGATTGATGATTGAAGATTTGGCCAGTGATTCGTCTAGTAGTGATAACCCTTCGTTGTGATCCGTAAATAACCTCGGTCCTTTTAGTGCGTAAAAATGATACCTATTTAGCTATAGATGCATACCTTAAATCCTAGATTTAACCTATGTCCTACTTATATTTATATAATACCCAAATATTGCGAACGTGGAACGTGGAATAGATTCAAATAACACCAGTCGATTGGTACTTAGTTAGAAGTTGATTTATAAAGATTATGGAAATAGGCTGATTAGATGTTTGATATCATAATGATGAATTCTAGTGATTTTATTAGCAAATATGTTTTTGTGGTAAAGGAAGTGCCCACTCCCCGCACCTTCCAGTGAGACCGTCACATTACTTCGTCTCTCCTCCACTTTTATTATTATTTAAAGAGAGAGAGATATTTGGGTTCTGCCATATTTTATGAAACAGTTTTATAACCCAGTATTGATTAAAAATTTATAGAATAATATTATTTCATAGAAATGCATAAAGTAAAAGTATTTCTTGCAGATATTTTATTCATGATTATTTTAAATAGGACAAAGTAATTTAGCTTCTCTCTCTGTAGTTAGCAAACATTACCAGCACTTCATAAAGGGAGTCTATTGAGAAGAAATGCCGCAAGAAACTCAATAGATTTGACTTTATCAATCTAAAGCAAGTATAATAAGAATCTTTGTTCTTTTAGTGAATTTACATTATAATATCAAGTTCTTGGTTTATATTTACAAAACCGTGCTTCTAATGGAAAGTAAAAAGGTGGATTCTGTAGGTTATGTAATTCTATTCCAATTATTCGATTGCTAGATGCAGATTATAGCTAGAAGCATACATATTCATACAAAGGTAAGTATTTATGATGAGAGTAGTTTAATGACGAGCCTACGCCCTATGCCTACACTTAGAGAAGGTCCCTATTTCCCTAAATTAAGCTAAGGTGTTAACAAATCTAGAGGTCTGGCCTCATATTTACATTTAATATGTGTGTGTAATGTTGTTTATCCCCGGTGTAAGGAATAAACCCCTAACTCTAACCCATCCTCGGTGTAAAGAATGGATTACTAATCTGTTCTAAAACCCTATAAGATGCGAGGTTCGGGACTACCTCTATAGACCTATACCTAAATCCCGGTGTTACGTCTGGGTTGGGCCCCCACACAACCGAGAGGGTTGGGAGATAAGAAGGGCCCCCTGATTCCCCTACACAAACGAGTGAATATATACGTATATAGATCAGAACGGTCCACAGCAAGCTGGACCACATGAGAACCTCACTGTCTAGACATCCTCATGGTGGACCAACATTCCCGTGTGTGGCAAGCTCACACAGGAAATTAAACATGATAATCAATAAAGTTTATCATGAATGAAAACCCATGCCCAAAAGAGGCCACATTTTGGGGCATCCAACCGTTTGGATTCTAAATCCAGAGGACTTCGTTGTCACCATGTTAGGTATCCGTCCCAAGGATCGCTCCGGGTGAGCCGTGAAGTTACACCAAGGCAACAGCAAGATGCAAGTTTCATTTTGCTAAGACATTTACTTTAACATTAATTGAAGTTAAATTCAAACAAGTGAAATAAACTGCTGAAACAAACACAAAGCACATATATTTGAACAAATAATACAGTTAGGAAAGATCTCACCAATGCCGAAGCGCAGTTTCGTTCGATTCGAGTGTGAAAATAATAACGATACTTCAATATGGTAATAAAGAATAATTAATGCCAGCTGTACGTCTGCTCCGTATGAAACCAGAATAGTAACTCCTCCACGTCTACTCAGTACGAAATCAGAATAATCACTCTTCTCAATTCACGCTTCTGTGGTCTATTTATACCTTTTGCCTTTGCGCGTCCCAGAATGAGCGGTTCTCGGTCATCGCGGTCTTCAACGACAAACGCAGCGGTTCTCGGTCATCGCGGTCTTTAACGACAGGCGGTTCTCGGTCATCGCGGTCTTTAACGACAAACGCAGCGGTTCTCGGTCATCGCGGGCTTCAACGACAGGCGGTTCTCGGTCATCGCGGTCTTTAACGACAGGCGGTTCTCGGTCATCGCGGTCTTTAACGACAAACGCAGCGGTTCTCGGTCATCGCTTACTTTAACGACAGGCGGTTCTCGGTCATCGCGGTCTTCAACGACAGGCGGTTCTCGGTCATCGCGGTCTTTAACGACAGGCGGTTCTCGGTCATCGCGGTCTTCGCGGTCTTCAACGACAGGCGGTTCTCGGTCATTGCGGTCTTTAACGACACTGGCGCCAGCAAGTCTGACTCCTTATATGGTCATAGCTTTTGGTTTGTTTATCTCCTTAAATGGTCATATTTTCAGACATTGATTCATACTGAATTAAGCGCATTGGACTAATTACCCATTGCCTCGTTGATTGTCCCTTAAAAGACAAATCGTTATAGTAATAAATAATATTTATTATATATTATTGCAAAATATCTAAAGGTATTTTCCTATAGATAAGTATTTATTGTGCGAATAACTTTTATATTTATCATAGATATCCTTACAAGTATGACTCTAAGTAGAACTACGGGCGCATATATTGTGACGGGCCGTATCTTAAATGATAATTTCATTAATTGATAATTATTTCAGTATAAAATATATTTGTGAACGTGACGGGCTGCTGAACCCAAAGCCAGACCGTTACAGCCAACCCCCAAAATGTTACGCAGGTGCCCAGAATATTATTCAACCGGAGTGCATTTTAAAAATCTCAATGTTCACAAATATACATAAAGAAAACTTAGTTTTTTTTTTCTTTGCTTATGCATAACTTCAATTTATTGACATTTTACCACAAGATTTTTTATTATGTATTGTGTTTTATACCAAGTCCATAGTGATCATAAGACGAATTGCAATACCAAAATGTTTGATACATAAACCATGAATAACCATCAGTCTTCACAAGGCTATTCTAGCTTAAGCGTGGGACACTGGTTGTGAGGCAGCGCAACCCGAATGGTAAAGCATCAGTTAATCCAAACCGATCCTGCATTGCTTTTATGGATTGAAATTGGATTCCCCAATACATCCCTTTCTCAAACTAGCTTAACGTTACTAGCTCGAAAGATACCTATCCGTTAGCCATATATCTATTTGATATTGTTTTCCAAAATCATAACCACTACTTTCTTGGAGAATGTGCGCAAACAAAAATCCCTAAAGAAAAGAGCTGTTGCATTTGGTAAGATACAGAATTAATATCAAATCTAAAATGCGTCACACACCTCTATTGCTGAGTGTTCTGGTACCGTTCGAACAACTCCCTCTTATAGATTTATATTTACAGAGTATTTAGTTCTGTGTTTATTGTCATGTGGAGTAGGAATTCTCTGTGGGCAGCCTGGAACGCTGAAATGTCAAATTTGACCTAATCCTAACATCAATTCCCACAAAGAGTTCAGATGTGCGCCTCGCAGTTGAATGCCAACAAACCGTCTTCACTTCTTTCAGAGCTATAAAAAAGCGAGAGCCCTCGTAAAAATTATCTAATGCCATTCATTAATTACTTCACACACCCCCCTTTATTTCTATCTTAAGCAAGTATCACATAACCGCATTCAAATATCTTTCTTCACGCCACGCAAGCAAGTCAACAGCTCAACAGGAAATGAAAACTATTATTTTTCTAAAATAATTAACTATTATTAGGTAATTTTTAATGCCCTCCGGTCGAACAACTATCCTAACACACCAACAATTCAACTGAGAACAACTTAGACAACCAGTGCAGGAACCCGTCCACATTGACGCAACCCCCCTTTTATAAAACCCAATTACATTATAATTATGTACCGTCACACTATATCCTATCTCGCCCAAATACTGATTTAAAATATTTAATTTTATTTTCACATTTTGATTACACGATAAAGTTAAAAGAGAAACTCGCACAATGGAAGTTTTTAATTTTTTTTATTTTATTTTAATTTTATTTTACCCTTAATTTCGCATCTAAATGGTTATTATTTTATAGAGTCAATGTGTCGATACAATCCTTTAGTATGTTTTGTATAAAAATCACCAGTAACCATATTTAGGAGGACGATTAATCAATCGTACAGTTTAGCTAGTTCTAAACCTATCTTTCTCCGAAGGTTGTCTGGAAGAAAATGCCATCCAGAGACAAGACCACCTATTGATCACTTTGTAAACTCTTATACAAAAGCCTTCTGTCCCCATGTTCACAGTGTGAATCAACGAGAAGTACCTGTTGTTATTGTACCAGTTTCGTAAATTATGAACGAAATCATTACAGATTCACTCTGCTTCTTAAATTAATTATTTAATTATCCTAGACATTGTTTTCTCTTACGTTCCAGATCACATGTTTCGCACCTTTACATTTTTTTTCTTCCGTACTGTCGATTAATCAAAAGATTATGAATTATTATAACCAGCTTATGCCCTTATTGACCTTTGTAGTTAGATAGTAAGTACTCTTTCTCAGAGCAAAATAAATAAACTATAGGTACTGCTTCCGTTCCAGTACCGCAATTGTCTCTAACACCAACTTAATTACTTAAAATAAGTTTAATTATCTTAAAAGTTATAAGAGGTTTAGGTTCCGAAAGTAGTGTTATTGGAGTCGAACCAATACTTCATAACCTGGATAAACTGATAATTCAGTTTATGAAATAATACTTCATAAACTGAAACCTGGGTATAAACACACAAACACACAAAGTATCAACTAAATCTCTGATACCAAATACAAGTCATTCTCCATGAACTAAAATTGGAATTGAACCAATTCGCTATCACTGCATAATAACAACATGAGAATTAAACCCTGGGATCAAATCAATCAATAACACAACACGATTTATAGATTGGGTTCGAACCAATTCCTAAGTAGGTACTTATCACAAATAACACAACATGAATTATAAATTGGGTTCGAACCAATGCAAGGTAGGTGCTTATCACAAATACCACAACATGAATTATAAATTGGGTTCGAACCAATGCAAGGTAGGTGCTTATCACAAATAACACAACATGAATTATAAATTGGGTTCGAACTAATGCAAGGTAGGTGCTTATCACAAATAACACAACATGAATTATAAATTGGGTTCGAACCAATTCGTAAATACGTTACGAACGTTTCGTATATATTATCCTCTGTCTCTTACTCAAAGGTTAGCTAGAAGACATCCTTTTGAACTAATATGTTTGCCTCTCTAGCACTATTTCTGTTTGTCTAAGTATTTTTAATCGATTATGTAGCATAAAAAGTTTACATACAACATACATAACGCAGCAAGAATCTAAAATTGGGATCGAACTAATTTGCACAGTCCAGTTACTAAACTATGTAAAACTTAGCGCATTAAAACTTGAAAAGTCTAAGATCTATTAATACCTATGATAAAATTGGGATCGAACCAATTTGCACAGTTCAGTTGCCAAACTATGTAAAACTTAGCGCATTAATACTTAAAATAGGTACTAGAATCTATCTTTACTTACGACTATGAAAAATATCAATAAAAACTACTAATCCTTTTGTTATTGTCACAAGAGCGCCAACTTTCCCCTACTTTAGATCCAAAGTGACTTTGAACACAGTACAATGACTTTGATAGGTTAAGTACAACTCATAAAATGTAAAATCCAAATGCAAAACTCGGACCGCGTTCATCATTTTTTTTTCGTTGAAACACCTTAGTAGGGTACTGCCCTATAGTCGGCACTAGCGACAGAGGCGGCAATCCCTAAAAGCTCAAACCCCGATGCTACTTATTTTAACCTTAAACGCCAATAAAAGGTGCGTTTACCTTATTCTAATATCAATAGGCGACTTCTCCTCATTCATCATAACGTCCTCTGGCTCTAGCCTAGCATAGCATAGCATACGCGTTTTGTTCCTTTTCTATGCGTATTGTTTTTACTAAACAACCAAACATACTACCTACTTCCTTTTTTCCATCTAAAGCTTAATAGGTGCTCATAAAACATAACCCTACCCTATCTTGTACCGGCAGTCGGGCAAAATTTTATTTCGAAACGGTTCGAGACTTAGGTACCTACTAAAAATATTACTAGTAATACGATTTGATAGTTCTAGCATTTTCATTTATTTTTTATTACAAGCAATTGCGAGGTCAAGATAAAATTTACCTACTTATCAAAAGAGCTCAGTCCCGGAAGGAGACTTGGCTAAAATACCTAGTATCTAGGCTTAAAACTTAAAATAAGAATTTGAAAATTAAAATGAAATATCATAGCAAATGCGGCTGTATGGTAAAAAAATCCCTTTGCCTTTCTAGGAGAGCAAAAATCGAAAACCTATAATAAATTTGTCAAAATGACAAGCTGCTTCAACGCTTCGGTGATTTGATTTCTATACGGATTTCATTTGTTATTATTAGTTAACGCCATTTAAGAAGGTGAAGAAGTCATTAATTACTGTTACGATGTGCCGTAGCATAATTATGTTGTAATGCTAAATTTGTTTATCCGAATACCTACTTACAACCACACACTGAAGATGGACGCGCTATAACAAGCCGCTTATGCAGTTTAAGCATCATCAAACATGTACGGAATGGATACGTTATGTATAAAACCCCGTGAGAAAACCAAAGTATCCTTACAAATCTACCTTAATTTTTGTAAGTAATTTACCATTCACTTATTTCTTAAGTGTGCAATATCATTAGTGATTGTGACCCTTAACCTATACTCACTAAACTAATAAATCATATGCAATACACACTCTTCGATAATGTAGTTTACTTAAAACTAAGTTAATCATGCTCCTTACTTGTTTCAGGAGTTTGAAGATAATAGTCGATTATGCTACCTAATGACAAAGGAATGATTATGATCCCATTTCTACTACTACTGGAGGCACAAAAGCTTTGCAACATCTAAACCTGCTGCTAAAATGTGATGTCTATGAAATAAAATGGAACCTAATAATATTTCTGTGATTGCTACAAATGCTACCGAGATGTCCCTTTAGTACTACGGGAGAAGCTTGATGCTTTGTACTTGATGTGTTATATTACACTATGCACTAACCTAAAGTGATATGTCTAAAGTATAAGTGTGTTGCCTTTGGTTTTGTGGCTATGAATGTTACTAATTTGACATAGGTGCATAACTCATAATTATACTTGCTATCCTACTACTTGACGTGTGAAACTTGTTAACTAAAATTTAATAATATTTTGACTTTCATACCTACTACTTCTATCCTATATTGATTTGTGAAAACTATCACTGTACATGAGCTAATGTAAAACATTCTGCAATAAATTATAAAAGTATTTTTTCATACATGAGTGTATGAGGGAGTGCGCAGCCAAGTATTTTTAACTTGCTTGAGACCTGTATGTTCTTGCTTAACTTACTGATTTGGGAAGTTATGCAATACCTTTCCTTTCTTTTTGTTTAAACTGGTGAAAGTAGCTTGCTAAGGGTTACTTATACAATAAATGCTTTACCTTTTTATGTTTCCCTATTCATTCTAACTGAAACCTACAACATTGTATGTACATTGCTTATATATCTTATTATAATACTGACATGAAAGATACCAGGAACCACATTATGATAGTAAAACATTGTGAGGAAACCTTCAACACATAAGTAGAGTAAACTACAACTATGAGCAAAGTACCATTCCACTCAGAGACCTCACAGGACTCTTCCAAGTCAGGTTTTCTGTTCCTACTTGAACTACTTTTATATAAATAAAAGGTAAGTTATTTTTTCTCAACTATTTATGGTAAGAGGTTTATTAACCATGCTTATCTTGAAATGAACCACTGATCACAATAATATCTACCTACTTGCAATCCTAAAACCTCCCATGTGAGTAGTTGTTTACATCTCAAACCCCGCCTAATGACTTATGTTATAACATAGTTGCACATATTGTTAAGAATATGTTGGTAATCTTAGAATAGAACTTAAAGTATCTTAGTAGACATAATAGTAGCCACCTTAAAGTTATATAGGGATTCCCTGTAATTTTAAAATAACGTATTATTCTATAGTTAGTAGTTTGATGGACAGACAGAACCCGTAACCTTAGGTATTTTCATTTTAAGTAGAATTGCAACCCCCCTTTTCCTCAATTTTACTTATCCTAGTTTGATGAAATGAAGCTAACTTAGTCAACTTGCTTAATTAAATCTTGAAACTTTCTACCAAATTCACTAGGTGTTATATACCTATTCTGTGAATGTAATCTAATCTAGTTAATAGACTCCACATACAACATACTTTTCTTCTTTCACTACGACTACTCCTGTACCAGTAGGTTGGTATAATTCCGTTTTTTTTTGGTTTTGCTGACTTTTCACCAAGCATACTTAAATAAGATTTACCTAGCCTTTTTACTTTGTTGATTAAATACTTTCTGCTAATAACCGACTAAATAAAAGTTACCGAACGACCACAAATCATTGTCAGACTAGTTATGATATTGTCCCTGAGTCTTAGTTGTACCTATAGTAATTCTACTCTTAGGCAATCGATTGATAAACATAAATAACTATACTAAGTAGGTAAATGCAATCGCTGGATGCGAGCAGCATAAGCCCTATCGCTACAGCGATCCCTGGGGAAAGCTCATGACCAATAGCGGACGACGTCTCCTAACCGATATGATGATGATGATGATGATGAAGAAACACAATGAAGCATTTCCTAATCAATTACACCCCTAACATAATACAGACTACACTTTAATGCAATTAGTTAATTAGCAGCTGTGCTTTGGGACTGATATCTGTGCATGTAACTAAATTACAAAGCAACCCCCCGTTGATAAAACTTTATAACTGTAGCTTTGTCTAAGATTGCGCCCGTCTAAACAAAATCTATTTCATAAAAATTGGTAAACATATAACTGCCCTGTTCATTGACATGATAATAAACTCCAATGAGCTGAACCTGAGAACGATCGGTCTCTGTTGTTTAGTTCAGATTTATGCCACAAACAATACAATACGTACAACATACAAACATTACATTATTACTTTTCTACAACCATTTTACTCCTACCTACAACTAATTATGAATGAATAAAGGTACCTACATAAAGTAAAGGCTACCTCAGACGACCAGATATACCGAGAAACCAAACGTTGTTGATACGTTTTAGTCAAGTAAGACTTCAATCACACTTACGAATGTGATAAATGTTTTTGATAAATTCGTATGCCTACTTAATTAATAAAACTAGACCATTAGATACACAATTTGTTTGACAACCATGAATAAAACTAAACAACTGGTCGAGTCGAACAGGCAAGACCCGACTATCACGTCTGACCGTTTAGTCCAGTCGTTTAAACCGGCCTTAACCAATTGTAAAATATTATAATTTTTATACACGACACGAACTTCAATGAGTGCAATACTGGGTCGGCAAACATTGAAATACCTACATTGATTTTGGTTACTTTCATTTCAAGTATGGAATGAAGCGTCGTGTATACACGGCTGATTGAATGAATGCTTATTCGTTTACCCGCTATCTTATCTATGCCTTATTTGTATCTTGTTGATAGCCTACCTGCATTCAGTTTTTCTATGGAGAAAAATCTTATAGATGTAATTAATTTTACTGAAATTACTAGCAGAAGAAAATACAGTGCTTTTCTGAAGCAAGGCTAAGTGACCGGAAGAAACGTAGCTATAACATCATAACAAACGATGTTAATTTTGTAGAACAGAAGTTCTGCTGTACAAAATGCTTGCTTCAGATGACCCAAGGATGACCCACGGATGACCCACGGATGTCTCACGCCCCACGGAACATTACGCAAACAAGATGCCTGATAATTGTGATTGTAACGCAAAGATCTACGAGGAATCTCATTGAAAATTTAATTTGAAGTGTTGCGTTACCCAATACAATTTCATAAATACCTGTGACGTGTCTAAATTTATAACAAAAATTAATTTCTGTGAAACGTTTAAAAATTAGATTCCTACTTCGAATTTACTCATTTATCTCCCTAATATTCTACCTAGAAATACCATTTTCATGCACTCTCCATTTCACAAACAACAAATTGTGGTCGAATAAATCGACCACTAATAGATTAAATCAAACAAACGTAATAAAAGCTATCCTAAATTATAAACACTAAATATCCTGGTCACGGCACCAAATTGTACCGGATCCTAAATTGTTCTTTTTTTAATAGTATTTTTTTTATTTGTTTATTTGTTTTTGATTTGTAAATTCTTTTGGATTTTAGATGGGAGACTTTATTTTTGAATTTAAATGGAGATTTTATTGAGAAGTTTGTATGGGGAGTTTGTTTGATTTAATCGCTTAAAACTAATACTAATTAATTCTGATTAAAGATTTATTGAAGATTGATGATTGAAGATTTGGCCAGTGATTCGTCTAGTAGTGATAACCCTTCGTTGTGATCCGTAAATAACCTCGGTCCTTTTAGTGCGTAAAAATGATACCTATTTAGCTATAGATGCATACCTTAAATCCTAGATTTAACCTATGTCCTACTTATATTTATATAATACCCAAATATTGCGAACGTGGAACGTGGAATAGATTCAAATAACACCAGTCGATTGGTACTTAGTTAGAAGTTGATTTATAAAGATTATGGAAATAGGCTGATTAGATGTTTGATATCATAATGATGAATTCTAGTGATTTTATTAGCAAATATGTTTTTGTGGTAAAGGAAGTGCCCACTCCCCGCACCTTCCAGTGAGACCGTCACATTACTTCGTCTCTCCTCCACTTTTATTATTATTTAAAGAGAGAGAGATATTTGGGTTCTGCCATATTTTATGAAACAGTTTTATAACCCAGTATTGATTAAAAATTTATAGAATAATATTATTTCATAGAAATGCATAAAGTAAAAGTATTTCTTGCAGATATTTTATTCATGATTATTTTAAATAGGACAAAGTAATTTAGCTTCTCTCTCTGTAGTTAGCAAACATTACCAGCACTTCATAAAGGGAGTCTATTGAGAAGAAATGCCGCAAGAAACTCAATAGATTTGACTTTATCAATCTAAAGCAAGTATAATAAGAATCTTTGTTCTTTTAGTGAATTTACATTATAATATCAAGTTCTTGGTTTATATTTACAAAACCGTGCTTCTAATGGAAAGTAAAAAGGTGGATTCTGTAGGTTATGTAATTCTATTCCAATTATTCGATTGCTAGATGCAGATTATAGCTAGAAGCATACATATTCATACAAAGGTAAGTATTTATGATGAGAGTAGTTTAATGACGAGCCTACGCCCTATGCCTACACTTAGAGAAGGTCCCTATTTCCCTAAATTAAGCTAAGGTGTTAACAAATCTAGAGGTCTGGCCTCATATTTACATTTAATATGTGTGTGTAATGTTGTTTATCCCCGGTGTAAGGAATAAACCCCTAACTCTAACCCATCCTCGGTGTAAAGAATGGATTACTAATCTGTTCTAAAACCCTATAAGATGCGAGGTTCGGGACTACCTCTATAGACCTATACCTAAATCCCGGTGTTACGTCTGGGTTGGGCCCCCACACAACCGAGAGGGTTGGGAGATAAGAAGGGCCCCCTGATTCCCCTACACAAACGAGTGAATATATACGTATATAGATCAGAACGGTCCACAGCAAGCTGGACCACATGAGAACCTCACTGTCTAGACATCCTCATGGTGGACAAACATTCCCGTGTGTGGCAAGCTCACACAGGAAATTAAACATGATAATCAATAAAGTTTATCATGAATGAAAACCCATGCCCAAAAGAGGCCACATTTTGGGGCATCCAACCGTTTGGATTCTAAATCCAGAGGACTTCGTTGTCACCATGTTAGGTATCCGTCCCAAGGATCGCTCCGGGTGAGCCGTGAAGTTACACCAAGGCAACAGCAAGATGCAAGTTTCATTTTGCTAAGACATTTACTTTAACATTAATTGAAGTTAAATTCAAACAAGTGAAATAAACTGCTGAAACAAACACAAAGCACATATATTTGAACAAATAATACAGTTAGGAAAGATCTCACCAATGCCGAAGCGCAGTTTCGTTCGATTCGAGTGTGAAAATAATAACGATACTTCAATATGGTAATAAAGAATAATTAATGCCAGCTGTACGTCTGCTCCGTATGAAACCAGAATAGTAACTCCTCCACGTCTACTCAGTACGAAATCAGAATAATCACTCTTCTCAATTCACGCTTCTGTGGTCTATTTATACCTTTTGCCTTTGCGCGTCCCAGAATGAGCGGTTCTCGGTCATCGCGGTCTTCAACGACAAACGCAGCGGTTCTCGGTCATCGCGGTCTTTAACGACAGGCGGTTCTCGGTCATCGCGGTCTTTAACGACAAACGCAGCGGTTCTCGGTCATCGCGGGCTTCAACGACAGGCGGTTCTCGGTCATCGCGGTCTTTAACGACAGGCGGTTCTCGGTCATCGCGGTCTTTAACGACAAACGCAGCGGTTCTCGGTCATCGCTTACTTTAACGACAGGCGGTTCTCGGTCATCGCGGTCTTCAACGACAGGCGGTTCTCGGTCATCGCGGTCTTTAACGACAGGCGGTTCTCGGTCATCGCGGTCTTCGCGGTCTTCAACGACAGGCGGTTCTCGGTCATTGCGGTCTTTAACGACACTGGCGCCAGCAAGTCTGACTCCTTATATGGTCATAGCTTTTGGTTTGTTTATCTCCTTAAATGGTCATATTTTCAGACATTGATTCATACTGAATTAAGCGCATTGGACTAATTACCCATTGCCTCGTTGATTGTCCCTTAAAAGACAAATCGTTATAGTAATAAATAATATTTATTATATATTATTGCAAAATATCTAAAGGTATTTTCCTATAGATAAGTATTTATTGTGCGAATAACTTTTATATTTATCATAGATATCCTTACAAGTATGACTCTAAGTAGAACTACGGGCGCATATATTGTGACGGGCCGTATCTTAAATGATAATTTCATTAATTGATAATTATTTCAGTATAAAATATATTTGTGAACGTGACGGGCTGCTGAACCCAAAGCCAGACCGTTACAAAATGCCGATTTTGCAGTTCCGCATTTAAACTTCCTACTTCCAATATTTATAGGGAAGTTTGTAAGGAATTCCGAGGAAATAGTAGTTTCTTATTACATTTTAGCTTTGATTTAAAGCGAAACAGGAAATTTGCTAGAGAAACATGATGCATTTCCTACGAATATTCGATTTATTCTTTAACTATAAACTACTAAATCGATGGCGTGAAATAGCGTGGAAATGTAGAAGTAAGATCTTTGTTCGAATCCATTTGTTAGCGATTTGGACGAGACGTGAGTGTGTGTAGCGGGTAATAATGCTTTATTTTCCTTCAACAGTATTCTTTGATGAAAGGTTGAGCAGGAAATATTTAATAAAAATATTTTCCGAGAGGTATTCAGCGTAGAAAATGAGAAATGCAGCGTTAAATATTTCCATATAAGCATTCCTGATTGAAGCCACAAACATTTTTATTGTTGATTAGTTTTTTCACCAGAAGTTTCTTTTTATAAATATAGAGCCACGTTTCGTTCCTGTGGTGCTTTGCAACGGGTGGATGGGATGGGTTTTCTGTCATACACTGCTAACTGTTTGCCTTGCATTGGCGATCCCTGTCTCTAAATAGTGTAAAACTACGTGTTAAATACCTAACGTACGAACGTATTTTTTGGAATGAACCTCTTGACGTACCATTCTAGAGCAAAAAATACATTCTTTCGAGAAAAATGTAGGGTTTTGAAGCTCGAATGTTTGGTCGTGATAGCGCTTATTTTTATTTTTTAATGATTCCCAATATGTTTCTGTTTTCTCAATAATGATGCATTTCTTTCTACATAAAGCCTTTTATTAAAAAAATATCAAATAAACACACCATAAAAAAATGCAAGCTATTTATAGCCCTTCTGTAAAAACAATTTGATCGACATGCTAACCGAAGTGTTCAGTATTCATTGTTGCAGACAGTGGTGGAGGCGTGCCAGAAGAAGCGTCAGTGCAAGTTTCACACAAGCCCAAAAGCCTTTGGGGTAGACCCCTGCCCTGGGTCCAGGAGGTTCGTTGAAGTGGCATACAAGTGCCGTCCATGTGAGTACCACGCAAACTATACCTGTTTACGGAAACTCGACAAATTAATAAACATTGAATGATTAGAAAACTGCGATCAGTTTACCACATTCATTGTCAGCATTGTTTTTCGAACTTCAAATTTGCGTTTAAATTATGACATTGGCTGAAAGTACCGACAATATATGCGTCGCGGACAGCGAATGTGTTAAAACGCCATCAACGTCAGTTGGTGTGCCGCATGCGTTGCATGTTAAGCGCATAACGGTCACATCTTCCAAAAATTGACGGTACATTTTTACTATGTAGATTACGCCTCTGCTCTGAGATCTATTGTGGAGATGGGTTAAAGATTGCGATCTTTAACCCCTTTAATGAACATAGCATTGCGGCCTCGCCAGTAGTGGGTGGTGGCAGATCTTCCGTCGCAGGTGGCATGTGGTAAACACATGAAACAGGTCGCCTTAAGAAAAATAATTCTTATGGTAGCTGGCTCTCACGCCTTTCCGGGCCCAGATAGTATTAATATTATATCAAAGAGGGGTGCTAACCGCTATAAACATCCCTTTTACCTGAACTTACGCTAATAAATTAAATATTGATTCAAATCTAAACCGCCTTTCCTACGGACAGTTTAACAATAATAGAGGTAATAAGTAACAATAATGTATAGATTCTCATCATATTTAACTATCAAACTTTTAATGCTGAAAAGAAATATCGCAAGAAAATGCATTGTTGCTAATTTGAAGATGTATTAATATTAAAGTGAACAACATTTGGAAACACTTTTATTTATTTATTTTTAATAATAATTCGTAAATGAAAACGGAGCTAAGAATTTTTTTCGAATTTTCTGTTATTTCTTACATCGTTGTCTTCACAGATGTGTTATTATATTACGAAAGGTAATCATAACCGAAACAAAACAAACCAACTTAACGGTAGATCCTAGAGATTTTACCTCTTTAATAGATATGTATCGTTTGTCATGTAAAGTAATTAAGCTCCACCGACCCCGCTTTATAATTGGATAAAAACCAATCTAGCAGATAAATCCGTTTAATCTGGCTATTTATAAACATTTTCTTTCACAGATGAATTCCGGAGCAAAGTGGGTTGCGAGAACGATGTTTTGCATCTCAGCTGCAATCCTCACTCAAGAGTTGCAATATATTCCGCTCAGTACGGACGTACAGAGTATGATTCCATACAGTGCCCTCAACCAAGAGGAATGAAGGAGGAAAGTGAGTATAATCCACGTTCTGAACACGTTTCTAATGTAAATCGAGAAATAAAATGTGATATCATGGCGGGAACTTCATGTAGATAAGCAAAAATGAAAATTATATCAAAGTTTAGTAGGTAGTTGAGAGTGCTTAGTGAAGTATAAGAGATAACATTCACAACGAGACTGAGACGTTGAAGTTATAACTGAATTTATAGTGAACGAGAAATTTGGTAATACTATACCGCTGATATGTCTAAAGCTGTAAAGTTTTCATCATCTTTTATTACGCTAGCTTAATTTTCAGCGAAATAGGAATACCTTACTCCGTAAAATGGTGTACTTGCTAGCGAGATGGTAATAACATCGTTCAATGGGGATGTTTCAGAAATATCAATTTAATCATTATAATAAATGAAGTAATGTAGTGTAAACTCCAGAAATAAAGCATGATCATATAATTACGCACTTCCTGAAATTTTAAGGTATTTTAAACACAGTTCGGCACAGTTTACCATCGAAAAAGAAACGCTATTTAAAGGAAAAAAATCTTAAGGAGTTTCCATTTGCCATCGAATTCACTGACGACGTTATATTTAAAATACATAAGTGACTTCAGCAAACATAATAGATAAATGACAAAAAACCCAATTTTAAATTAGGTATTAAATTTATAATATGCTTTATTTTCAAAATAGCTTCTTTTCAAACACCACCTATCATACGAGTATATCACTGACTTTATTTCATCAGCGTTATCTGAATCCCTAATAACATTAGTCATAAAGTACTTCCGTTTGACTGAAAGGATTTTACGCGTAAACCTCAAACTTTTTAGGGATGTTATAACCTGTCCGGACCTAATGAGTTCTACAATGTGACGTTTTTTACTTTCCATAACTTTGGGTCTTAGTACATATAGGAATGAAAGGACACATTTAGAAATAGGGGTCTTCATGGTCTTAAACTTTCCGACTCAAATTAGAGTTCATTATTTTTACGTCACGATTATGATAAGCTATAGAATGTGATACGGCAACCAAGATTTGTAAAAACATGTGCTAGACGAATGGCAAAATTTTACGGCAGGATCACATCTCCAATATGTTCAAACTAATATACCTCCTTATCTAGGCGGGCAATATGTCAGCCAAGTTTAGTATTAGTTTTCTGCAACGCTGCAAGTCTTTACCAAGTTTTCTATTTTTTCCAAGTTTTCAACTTTTCTATTTTTTTGCTTTTGCGTTTCGTTTTTCATACTACTACAAGCAGCAGGCACACTATGAATGAGTTCGCATGCATCATGTAATAACAGATAGTTTATTTGATTATAATGTTTATATTAATATCAATGTTTAAGTGAAAGTATGTTTTTCTACGAGGTCAAAATGCCTTGTATTGATTGGTATTTGACAAAAAGGAAACAAGAATGGTGGAAATTTTCTGTGCCGTTTTTCCTTTTTTGCTGTTTCTTCACAATCACTTGACATATTTTTGCAAGCATTACAAAAAATGAGATGCTTAATTGAATTACAATATTCCAAAATTATCATCATCATCATCGTAATCATTTAAGATTTAAGATCTTGTCGGTGGAGTAACCGCCATTTCTCTTTTTCTCTTACCGAGGACCTGACTTTATGATACAACATGACGTTAACTGACTCCTTTACTTTAGCAAAGTAGGTGCGCCTAGATCTTCCTCTTCCTCCTAAAAAAAATATATAAAATAAAAAATATGTTAAGATATTTATTAAGTTATGCTACTGTTCTAACTCCCAAGACAATGGAGTACGGCGGTTTAGCATTAATCTCGTGCATGCTCTCTTCCACACACAAGAAAGGCATCATGGCTGCCATCAGGTAGTTTAAATTACATAGTCTTACACATTGTGGTTAATTTAAAAAACTCAAATGATGTCGCTACGATTTTGTCATTTTCCATTAAATATCTTATTGAGCTGTGGCTCTCACTTTTATTTAATATTTGACGCCAAACATTTGATTTTCGTTTTTTTTGTGGATCACTTTTAACAAAGCGCTTTGATCCATCAAAAGGAAAACGGAAACGAGACCTGGAACTTATTAAAGCAATTACTCTTGTACGAAATATTTCTGATTGCTAAGCAAGAAAACAATACAAGGAATTCTTAGAAATTATCGCAATGATTTTATTAGTAACATTACACGTAAATTCATGCTTTGATTGACGCTTACGCAATTTAGGTGAAATGTTGATACTTATGAAGAGTAAATAGCTATGTGTATTGTAAGTTTATATAATTAGCTTATTAAATTGCCTTAATGATGGATATAATAAAGCAAATTAACGCCTATTGAAATCGCGCACACTTCAATAAGTAAAGAATTTTCCGCTTTCTTGAGGTTATGCCATATGTCTGAAATATTTTTAGTACATTTAAAGATATCAAAAACATACTTAAATAATGGTTACGACCTTATTTCTAGGACCACATTTTTAATTATTGTATTAAAAATAAAAGATCTATACTACAAAATAAGCCATTCAACTTCTATGGAAAACATACGTTATATGGTTTTTCAAATATTTCTTGGATATGTATCGTATTTTCTGCAAACGTCGCTGTTACATTTGACTAAAAATAAACGTGTAAGATCACAGTTTGGTTTGTCACGTGAATACAATTGACGTCACGCTTTAGGGACGACAAGTGACAGGTAACCACGAAAGGAAATGTTTGTTTACCTTACTGGTAATATTTCTGGTAAATAGTACGACCGTTCGCTACTTGAACGAATGGCGAATCGCCATTGTAGCGAACGGTCGTACTGTTCGATCTTGATGATGCCTCGTATAGAGGCGAAACGCGCGTCGATCGTGTAGTTTTAGTGTTTAGTGGTGGTGGTGTGTAGTTGAGTCTGTGTGATATATGTTGTTTCATGTGGAAGCGGAGGAGGGTGGGTTTTTGCATGAACATATATGTGTCGCACAGACGCAGCTATTTTGCACGAGCCCGGCACTGGTTTCGCGGAGTAGCAAGGTAATTTGTTCCAGTTTGTTAACTAAAACAATAATTTTATTCTAGTCTAATCAGTTCCATAACTGAAGTTATTTTTGAGAGAACGCTTTTTTACGATCTAGTTTTAATGTATTATTAAAATGACAAAAAATTGTGTTAGAAATATATCACCAATGTGTCAAAAAGTTAACCGATAAACAACATAGCAACTTTCTAAAGGTATTTAGTAGCCATGGTCTGGAAATAAACAAGACAGTTAAACTGTAATCGCTATATTCATAGTCTATTTTGCTCTTTAACCTCGAACTTCCCAAACGTCTAAACTTGGAAAAGTATTTCTTGCATTTTGTTGCGTAAATACCAAGTGTAATTAAATTTAAAGACGACGATACCGTCTTCCTTGGGCCTATGGCCTTGGTAACCGGAGGTGGTTGTTAGTTGTTTGTTTTATTGATGGGTTTTATATTGATATTGTCTTATCATAACCAAGGGATTTAAGAAGGGTGCACTATGGCTGACGTTTTAAATTTAACAATTATTTTATAAATGGGGTATTACATTTTCTCTCTCCTATTACTTGCACTACTGAAGAGAAATCCACTGGCTCTATTTCGTGAGTGCGCACCACGCGAGTGCGATGCGAAATTACACTCATATATCCACGCGGTGTATAAAATTAAAAAGGCCACTTTTATTAAGGCGGATTCAAAGAGAGCTAATGTGGAACCGGTACCTAAAATAGAGTTATTATACCGGTAAATACCGGTACATGTCTTGATTTTGCTTGAGTACCGAAGGAGAAACGGAAACCAATTCCCATATTATCATAAACCAGAATACTAGCACGATCCACCGCGACTGGTTTTGTCGCTTAGTGCGTCTATTCCTGACTAGCTCAGTAGGAAGTAGACGCACTGAGTGACAAACGAGAAAATGATCACTCTAGCTAGCCGTTCATTACTTATACCCATTAATACTACCATCCAAGTTACGGTAAGTAAAGAAGTGTCAATTACTAGGTCTGCTTCACTGCGGTCTGGTTATATTTATTTACATTTATTAAATACAGCTCAAGTTCGCCGTAGCTTATTGGTTCGAGTTACGTAATAAATCCGTAACTATTTATTATTCTATTACTTTTACGTAGAAATCGATCGCCACAGGGCCATTTGAAATGTTTTCAATGAAAATTACAACTAACACGAACAATAAAAATAAAAAACCGGCCAGGTGCGAGTCGGATTAGTGCACTGAGGGCTCCGTACGTCCACACAATATAATTATTTCGGCTTTTGTACGTATAATTACGAAATGCCACAAAATAGATTTTTGTTATTTATTTCACCAAAATAATACGTGAAAGAACAAACTGCATAGGTAATAGTCATTTAAATACAATAACAAATACATAACTAGGTTATTTTGATGTGAGACCTTGTAACAAAAATAGTCTGCAACTAAAAACTCCGTCAGCCCCTTATTTTTGCATTTAAGGCGATAAAAAAACTTGTTTTTACTCCTTGCAATAAATGTTAAACAAATACGAATGATCAAAATAATATATAATTCCAAAAAAGTTCGGATTACAAAAAAGTCGTCTCTTTTAATAGTATGAGTATCCTCTCATAATTAATTGAATAGAATTTTCTATGAAATATTCGGTTTTTAATCGATATTCTATGCAAATAAAATATCCAAAGTCTGTAACTCATTCCATCTATTGGCTAGAGGCCCGTAACATACGTCATATGCCCGTCCGGACACATAGACAGACAGTCCGAGGGCAGAGTGATCTAGGATCCTGTTTTGTCCCTTTTTCACGGAACCCTAAAATCAATCAATGAGTTTCTGTTCGGACAGTGTGGCTATTACTTTTTTTACTGTTGGTATTACAATGAATTACAATAGTAGAAATGTTAATAAGGCACTCCAGTAAGTTTCTTGGAAAGAGTCAATTCTGTCAGACGTAGTAATCAATATTTATAGGTAATTTATAATTCTTTCTCATTTTCTTTTGATTCAATTCAAACAAGTTCCGTACTTTGTTATTCTTGAAGAATTTTCGAAGTTGGCGAGACCAATTGGCGAAGTTAGCAACAAATCAGATGCTTCAAACTCATTACATGCAAAATATATACAGAGCAAGGACGCCTCCGTGCTCCATGGATTTATAAATCGGCTTGTTAGCATAATGACGTTGTATGTACTCGTATAGGTATTTCTATAAAACAAAACTCCCCATATTGTCTTCAATCTATACTGACCGCCTGTTAAAAAGACGGTGCAATATTTTTTTTTCCAATTTATGATTGCAATAATTTATTATAAGTGGCAAGCAATCGTTTTTTTTTTTTAATATGTTAATAAAACTTCGCTATTTGAAGTGTGTCTTGTTTCTTTCCTACAGCATGTTTGGAGCCTTACGCAACAGAGACAGCGATGCGAGAATGCCACGGCAAGAGGAGATGCGTGCTGTCCGCAGACAGCAATATGTTCGGGAAGCCATGCAAACCTGGGAGCAGAACCTACCTTAAAGTAGTTTACACTTGTGGTAAGTTTTAAAGCATATTTCTCCTGATTACGAAGACTTTTTTAATAAACTAAGTAACACCCAAAACATTTGTCAATATTGATTAGGGGTCGATACCGAACTTCCCTATTTAACTTTACAAAAATTAAGGAAGAGTTGTGACGTTATTTCAGTTTCTAAATCTATTCTAGTGGAACTTAGTACAAAAATCCATATGTAAGTCCGTGTCAAATCGATAGTTGTAAACTAATTTATTACCCCACGGTGCAATTTTCCTTGTTTTCATTCCATTGAGAGTTTTGTCGTCAATCAGACAAAGGCGTCAGTCGTATTTTTTCCAGCTTTTATTATTTTGTTTTCTTCGGGTCGAGGTTTCTTCTTAAACATTATTGAAGGTCACTACGGGACACTATTATGTTGTGTATTTCGGAGAATGCTTTGGGTCCAACTCGATTAGTATCTTTGGATGCATAGCAGTGTTTTTCATCTATATCGAGACTTACGTAGTGCCTTTATAAAATAATACCAACCCTTACATTACACTTGTCAACTGTATCTGAGTCACGCAGCTGAGCTAATCTGCCAGTATTTACACGAGCAAAAAAATAAAAATAAAACTTTCTGCTTCTACTAAGATTTACTTAAGACATCTGTTTGCGCTTCCGCCTGTTTTATGTTGCTCATAAGAGCTGGCACGGATGTCTCTGAAATAAATGACAGTTGCATACATGTTCGGTGCCAGATCTTATGAATCGACCTATACCCGTATACTAGTTCCGTTGTATAATTGTTAGAATAAAGAATTACAGCAGCCGCTTTGTTTAATTCAACATTAAAATTCAAGTGTTTGGTGCTGAATCGTTAACTCGAGAAGAAGACACTGAATTGATTGAAAAGACAAGTAAAGTTACCCCCCCCCCCCCCTGTCTTGTATTTGCTCTCCATATTTGAATACATAGAGATTTCCTTTGTTTCAATATTTATTCTCTACGTCAAATCCTTGCTACTCAGAGTTAACAAGCTCATTTCCAATTCTGTCTCGACAAGGTAGATGAAACGCGTTGTAGATGTAAACAACCGAATATTGTTTTCAGATGTTACTTAGAATTTCAGGCAGTGTTTGTATTTCGAAGTTAAGGGGTAAAGGGATTCTGAATCTTGGATTTTTGGGAGAAGAGTATTCAATTTAATCCGAAAAAATCATAATATCAGTCGGTGCTTTCATTATTAAATGGCGTGGTATGTCTACCTATATCTTAACAAAAACCCAAAGTTTTGTGTAAGCCATAAACTTCTGCAAACAGCTCTCAGATCTTGGATTTATTGAACGGAAATATAACGGCCGTCCCTTTTGCCCTACTTGTTATTCTTCAAAATGCAAACTCATGTAATGATCTGCATAAATGGGAAGCAGCCTTCTATTGAAAACCTTTATAAGAAGTTTAACATAGTTAGGTTGGCACCCTTCATTTACGTCAGGGATCTATTTTGGTGGGGTGTGAAATTTTGGTAATTTTGTAAGATGCTGGGATTATCTCTTGTTTTTATCACACTTTTTTTTTGTGTTTTTTTTGTTTGTTTCCTCACACTAACAACAATAGTTTGAAAAGTAGCATACTTGTGAGAAAGCGTTCATGGAAATATCAATAGTTCTAATATTTCAAACGATAACGTAAACGTAACCGTATTTCGATGTTCACTGCTAGAAGTACCGAGTCTACCGCACCTAAAGTTGATATCAAATGAGTCCACTGTGCCACTTGAGAATTGTTCATTACCATCAAAATTAGATAAGTTGTTGAGCGCTTGCCAGCGTTTGTATTCGACACAAATGTATAACTTAGTTTGCTTTTCAAGTTGAGACTGAATAAACAGCTTTGAAGATATAGTATTTAACGTGACATTCTCTCCACCAGCTGAGATTAAATATGCTAAGGGTAATTAAGAATTAAAGTTACAATTTCATTTCATAGATTTGTTACTTAGAAATAGTAGGTATGCCCTAAAATATCTTGAAAATAAATAAATATCTTGGGACAGTTAACACGTGGTTAACACCAATTGACTTAGTCTCAAAGTAAGCAACTTAATCTGCTTGTGTTATGGGTACTAGACAACGGACATACATACTTATATAGATAAATATATACTTAAATACATATAACATCTACGACTCGGGCACAAACATTCGTATTCTTCATACAAACATTTGCCACTCCCGGGAGTCGAACCCGGCACCTCAAGCTTCGTAGTCAGGGTCACTAACCACTAGGCTCTCCGGCCGTCCGGAAAATAAAAATAAAATATATCAAAAAAAAAAACTGTTTATTAAATTAATGTGTACGTATGTATGATTATTTAATATTGCGTCTCACCCTCTTTACCTGTAGTTTAAATTTTAAAGTGCAAAAAACAAGCCACCTAAAGTAAATTCTTTAAATTGCTTGAAGCTTTTACTTCCAAATTGACAACTCACACCTAAAAAGTGTTACCTTTTGAAGATTTATCAAATCAAGCTCAAGGGTACTTCATGGCGATATTGAATAGTCAAAGTCACTCCCCGTTGCATTCGATCCTCTGAATTTTATCTTAGTACGAATGTGTGGAGTGCTTTCCAGTGTACATTGAAAAGCACCATCTGGTATTAAAGCTCCGAAATCCTTTGTCGGTTTGTAAAAGTTGGGAAGGGTCTTAGGGTATTTTATTGGAATAAAATGGTCTGCGATTTCTTTGGACACAGTTATTTGGCTTGATAAACAAATGTGGCTGTATGTAACATACACTATTGGTGCATGATTAATTGAAAATAAATTTATTTTTACCATTTTAAGCATCAATTTAAATAGCGTGACGGTCACCATCGCATTGCTAATAAAGCAATGCTGTTGTCATTTCAATAAAAACGATTAAAAACTTACGATATCTGATCTCAAAACTGTACCGAGGGACGGATTTTTGTTTTTCTAGTTAAACAACAAATTAGTATAACGAATAGTCTCAATCGGGAAGAACCTGAGATACTAAGCAAACTTAAGATGACTATTATTAAACTTAACCTATATCTATGATTTTTAAATATGCTATTGTTATGCCCCAGAAATCTGTTTGAAGGTTTTGAATTTTTTATATTCGTATTCTCCATAGATATTTGGTAAAATGTTACATTTTAGGAATTTCATACAAAAGAAAAAAACGTAATTTTTTTAAATCATATAGATCTTATGGCCGTTTGTATAGAGAGTGCTAGGTTGACAATCATTTGATCCAAAGAAACGTTGCATTCGAAAATTTTATCGTATGTTTTTGACATTTCTATTTCTGTATAATTTTGTAACTATTAACATTGTACATCCAAAAAGTTATGAGAAATACGTATTGCCTGTTATTTTTAAATTGGAAGCGGTTTGTATTTTCTATCTTTTTTGCTAAGTAAACAGTTCCGATTCGGAATAAATCCGAACTTTGTGTGTATAATATTAGCATGAAGCTTTTACAATCTAAACGAATCTTTTGTCTAACCATATGGAAAAATAACCTAAATGGACCCGATATATTATTATGATACAAAAAAAAGATTGTTTATTTTTGGAAGCAAGCTTGATAAGAAACTATGACGCCTTCCACGCATAAATTGAAGCTGGTTAACATACACGTATTATATCGAAACGAACTTTAAATTAAGAGTTACTTCCTCATGGATTCCATTATGATCTATGATCATTATGATCCGCTATTTCAGAGGCACTCATCACCCTTTATAAAATTGCTATGCCAAGATATTTGTATCCTAATTTCCTATGATTGATGAGTCAATGATTGATGACTCAATCAATAACACCATCATCAGTTCTCCATGCCCAAAACTTCGGTAACTAATAATTGCTCAGTAGCTTTCGAAAATAAATATGATTGCTGACGGTTATCTCTGTATCATCAAAATTAACCCACGATGGTGTAAAAAAAAGGCACAAACGTGAAGTTTGTATGAAGCATTACGTTGATATTTATAGTTAAAAACAAAAAAATAAGTTCTAAGGCTGATGATGATGATTTAAAACAAACACCAATTCCAGTCTGATAATCACCATTTAAAGGAAGAAAAACATAGATTCAAGTTTATCTATAGTTCGTTTTATACGTCCCTTAGTTCTAAAATTAGAAACGTTAGTATTAATTCTCATTACATAAACCTTCAAACTCATAGATCAGCAACGTATTAGAATTAAAGGTTTGTATGGACAATGGTCATTCCTGATTTTTGAGTATAGAAACATGAAAATTGGGAAATACTAGCCTAAAGTCTGTTTTGTAAAAAAACAAGAGTTTTTTTTACATTTCTTATAATACGTATTATTTAAGTCTAAAATAGTGTTTGTTTTATCTGTCTTACTTATTTATTTATTTATACATATATTTCAGACATTTGTTGGTCTAGCTTTGTTAGTAACAAAAATACAAGCACAAATAACAAATTACTATATTTTAAAACTATGTTAGCACTTAATCTAAGGTTAAAAGAGGCTATTGCTTTCAACCATACTTATAAGGCAAGCTAAAATGCCATATACTCTGAGCTCATATTTCTCATAACATAATACATTTTGCAATAACGTCTATTTAATAATAAGTTTTATGGTTGAGATAATTATAATAATTAAATAATATTAAATATCTTCGGACAGTTAACACCAATCGACCTAGTTCCAAAGTAAGTAGCTAAAGCTGCTGCTGTTATGGGTACTAGGCAACGGATATAAATACTTAAATAGAGATAAATAGATACTTAAATACATATAAAATCCACGATTCAGGTGCAAACATTCGTATTCATCATATAAACATTTGCCCCTCCCGGGAATCGAACCAGGAACCTCAAGCTTTGTAGTCAGAGCCACTAACCACTAGGCTATTCGGTCGTCAATTAAAAATGTATAAAGAATAATAAGATAAACACCAAGGCAATGTGAAGAAGATTTAGATAGGAACATTGGTATATCTTTACTAACACCTTATTTTAAGCTATTATAATTCAAGCAGAACTATTTAGTGAATAGGATTTACGTTACCCCCATTTCCAAAACGCGGTTAAAACGATTTGCATTATTGTCGGTAACGGCTTAGTTTGTTTTATTCAGTTTGATTTTCGAAGCGTACAATGCGGAATATCCTTGCAAACCCCTTGCCGGGCCTATTCTGGGAAAAGAATGATTCGAATCCAACCCTTTCGTTAGTTCTACCCAAGTTTGTTAACGAAATATTTTAGATAGCTTTTTCTCGATGCGTTAATACACAAAGGAAACTATTACTTTTCCGAAGGTTGGCAACCCGTCGACGACTCCACAGATATTACGGGTTTCCATCGGTAGCGGTGATTACTTACCATTATGTGGCCCGCTTACCCGTTTTCCCTTAGAATAGTAATTATTAAAAAATATACAAGAGTGCTTGGTATTTTGTATAGAATATTTTATTCGTTATGTATCTTAAACCTACACTCTGTTTTCGTCGAAAAATATGTTATCTCATTTCCATCCATCACAATTGTTTTCCGAACCAAAAGGATTTTTAGCATTACCGGACTGTACGGTTTAGTCACGTAATTATCGACATGAAGATGTATAGCTTTAATTTCCAACTTTTACATGTATGAAAATGTCAAAATGTCCATTTGATCTAAAGTTTTTTTTTTATCCGTAAACTTCCAACAGGACCAGTATCCAAACAGGATTTTTAAAACATCATTGTATAGAAGCAATTAGGTGAGATTGTGTTTGTTTTATAACAACCCTAAAAAGTGTATTGTTATAGAAATAAATGACTTGTGATGAAATGAACATTTGACATTTATTACGTTCGGCGTTCGGTATATTAACGAAGTCACCAGCAAAAGCTGGTAATTCGATAAAATAATAATAAGAAACTCAATACTCCATACCGTTGCTGCATTGACAGTTGTCGAATTTGAATAGGCCCGCGAATAATGGCAACTTGGAACTCTGACAGATCCTCACAATAGCTCTGATTGTAATAGAATTCAGTCTGCAAAGATGATCGACTCACAATAGACGCCTTAGATTTATTTCTTAACGTCATGTCTAGGCTTTCTGTGGCCTTGAACTAAGCCATTGATCACTACTTCAGTTGCAGACTCATCTTGCCTTACAGATTACAGGATAAACTCTGCAGCGTAATTGAATAGGTAACTCAGTTTTCTTGATTTTCTTGCAACTTGGAATAGCCACTCTACTATTAAAATTTTGTATAAATAAAAATACTTATCTTTGTACAGTCGTGTTATTCAATTAAGAGGAAATTAATTAAAATTATTTGTTGGCGAAACGCCGATACATAAATACGATATTAAATACACAAAGGTCTTCAATATCCATTACAAATTATCTGTGATCTGCCTTTCTGGCGTTTAAACATTATACTTAGATTTAAAATAATTTATTTATATAGTATTTTTAGGAGTATATATTATACTTACTGTGAAAAATTCTTCACGTTTCAAATCATCAATCGACTCTTTAATCTGGTTATAAAGTTCAGTGTCAAAACGGTAAAAAGGAACTCTTAGGGTGGCGTGCCTTCTTCTGTCTATACATATCTATATATCCCTAGTCTATCACATACATTTTAGCAAAATATTTACTCATCCCATGTAAAATTTCCCTGTGTGTGTTCTTTTATTTTGTTTACTTGTGTGAATCAATAAAGAGTATTTGTTGTTGTTGTTGTTGTTGTTGTAAAATCCTGTTGAATTTAAAGTTGAAGTTGTTTTAGGTATCGCTTACATGCCCTTATTGCGTAAGAAAAACTTAACAAACAAATCTTATTTTGAAGTTTAGTTATTTTCAGTCACGGGTTGTTTTGGTACCTCGCACTGTCCGACTCGCACTTGGCCGGTTTTTTTTCTAAGTAGAAATTACTTAACGAGACTCCTATAAGCAAATAAGGCGTTTTTTTCATGTTCTGATATTGATATCTATTTCAAGACTCCACAAAAAATTTAAACGGGAGGTACCCTAAAAATAATAAAACCAGTAGCGCATGACAGGTCACGTCTCTTCAAGATTGCTTCCATCTATTCCGTCTCCCCCATAAAACTTAGGCTCACTCTTAAAATACAAAAATAAGAACGATACTAACAAACCCTCCAATTCACCCTGAGTCTAAAATTAACGTTCCCTTTAAGTGTCAAGGAGTCCACTTGAAGTAAAATGCCGCAGCGTTTTTAACGTTACGTGTTCGGTGGTAAAAGTGAAGTTTGGTTGCAGTGCCGAGGACTGTGCTGAAGGAGCGATACGAGAGTGCCCCCGAGGAAGACGAGGTTGCTCACGACGTATCGGAGCTTGAACACGACGAAGTCGGTGAGTGCTCTTTTAATTATTTTTGATGGCCTGCGGCATTTTAGGGAGCCATCGAAAACCACGCGTAGACAAAATTACTAGACCGTGAGGGCTTAATTTGTAAATTAGCAGAGGGCCTCAGAATAGGATCTTATTTTCGTACTTGGGTTTGAATCCTTCCAATTCTAATTGAATTTGTGAAATATTACAGTACAGCGTAGTTGGTTTCTTTATTCATTGAGTTTAACAAATAAAAGTTTTGGATATTAATTTCAACTGTTTGTATACAATTATTGTTTAAGTTGCTGGGTTTACTTTTACAACAATACTTTGATTGGCTAACGTAAACAAACGAGCCTAAATAAGAATTCTCGGAAGCCAATTCCAGACTCCGTTACTTAGTTTCCGATTCGGGCCTTAAGAAATAACGAAGCTAGTATCCACAGTAGCCACTTCGAAGCGAAAACTATAAAGTCAATGATGTTCCGCAGACAGCAATCTCGTAAATCGCTTCAGGTCGAAGTGCGGAGTTTTATAGTGTGGCAATAAAGCCGTTCCACCTGCAATAAACTGTAAGGATGAAATTACACCGTCTTGTATTGTCTTCGCCGTGGCTAAGGCTTAGTTGTTTCAAAGTTTGTAATGCTACTTTTATGGTGGAGTAACATCTTGCTCCACCTCGACGTGCCACAATGTCGCGGACTACATTTTACTCTGGCATAAGATCCGCAGTCATGTCCAAGCTGCACTTAAAACCATTGTAGTTGGGCCATATATTATACCGAGTGCGCAGTTCTATATTCATGTAGGAATTATTGCAACACTGTGTACGAATCACTGATATAATCGAGCGGTTGGAATGACTGGAAGAAATTTCTGTGTGAATGGTTCTGAATCAGATACTGAGAGTTCAGTCCAATTCGTTATCTGGTGAAACAACAATTTCACAAAATATATTTATATATATTTTAATCTTTTTTAGTGCTTTGCATAATTTGGGACTAGGTCAATTGGTGCTAATTGCCCCAATATATTATTATTATTTTCTGTATCTTTACATAGTGTTAAACAAACTCGCTGTCCGTTCCCGTCTGTCCGCATATCTTCGGCAGCTTACTCCTTTTGAACATCATCATCATCATCATCAGCCTATATTCGTCCACTACTGGACATAGGCCTCTCCCATGGCACGCCACTGAGCACGATCCTCGGCCACTCTCATCCAGCTCTTGCCAGCCGCCTTGCGAAGATCATCGCTCCACCGAGTCTGAGGACGTCCCACGCTACGTTTGCCGATCCGTGGTCTCCACTCAAGAACTCGCCTACCCCAACGGTTATCGGTTCTTCGGGTTATATGGCCGGCACACTGCCACTTCAGCGTGCTAATGCGGTAGGCTATGTCGATAACTTTGGTTCTCTGTCGGATCACTTCGTTTCTAATTCGATCTTTTAGAGAAACTCCGAGCATAACCCTTTCCATAGCACGTTGAGCAACTTTAAATTTGTGGACCAGCCCTACAGTGAGTGTCCACGTTTCGGCACCGTATGTCCTTTTGAACCCCATAACGGATTTTGATGAGATTTTCACTGTCATTTAAGGAATTCTTTACAGAAGGTTTTAATGTATATTACATCCTCATTGTACCCATGCAAAGCCGCGGCAGGTCACTAGTTATTTTATAAATGGGCCTGTATGAGTAAGTCTGAATTATAAGACATAAGGAATTTTGTCCATAGAATTTTGTCGTTGATTTTAAAGTTTAGTAAAATTGCATTAAAAGTTTCAAAAAAATCATAAATGAAATACTCTGTCCGGCAGTCGGTTGCCAAGAAGGCGATGTTACGGCTCATTGTGTATGTAAAATCTACAATAAAATTGTGGTTTTATTACCGACATGGGGTTTCTTAGAGAGATTTATTCCTTACGTTCTACACTATCCATTCTACAGAGACTGTAATAAAACATCTACCTACTGATTCTTCTAAGCAAAATTACCGGATTCGACATCAGAGCAGTCATAACTTTTAAAAATCTTAATACAACGTCATAGTTGAGACCCCATTTCTTAATTTCGTATATCTTTGGATTTCCCCTTATTGACTCATTTAATTAAATTGCTCACCCTGTATTCAAAGGCATTTCTACCACTTGCTCTTTATGTCGACTAATAAATATAAATCTCTACGTGTGAGACATATACGAGCACTTGTTCGTATGTGTAGGTAAGGTGTCTTGCTACTTAGTAAGGGTCCGAACACACAAGCGCTATTAAAGCTGTATAAAAGTGATTGTCTCTATACAGCAACTATAAAGCGTATATAACGACTCGCATGCTACTTGGGATAGCAATGCGTAGAACAGTTACTAAATCATAATAATACATATAACCTTTGCTATGTCTAGTTGTTATATGTATAAGCCTTATGAAGCTAAAACTTCATGCATTTTTCCGCATGCATCGAAAATTTGCCAATAGCCTGGTAAAGTTAACAACTGTACTTGTACACAGACAAACTTAGATTGACGGGTTTTTTTCCTTTTTAGGTTGTTTTGGTAAATAAACAAATAGGTATTGTTATGTTACGGAATTCTCGGTGCGCGAGTCCGACTTGCACTTGACATGTTTTTCACTTAAATTAAAATATATATCGCAAAAGAACTGAAGGAAATTTTAAATGAGAATTGTTTATCTTAAAATAAAACTTTACATAATGAATAAATTACTATTAACCCGACAAGCGGATTGTTTGACCTAGTCCATTACGACTATAAGAGCCTTAAGTAGGTACGTATATTTGGACTGAAAACATGTTCTATTATAATATGCATTGAATTCAAAGAATACACACAATAAAGATAAGCAAATAGCCAGAAGCAACATGAGCCGAGAAATCTGTATAATTTATGCTCGAGCACCAAATAATTTTGCTGGCACCATGTCAGGTCCCTAATAATTATTTGCAATTGCTATCCCTATTTGTATAGTCGGTTTTTATTAAAAAAAAACTCTATTTCTGGGTAACCTAGTTTATTTTTAAGAGGGATATCTGTAAAATCTGGGCGACAACGCCGCAATTTTACGATGTTCTTGATTATTAGAGAAAAAATTAGGAGAAATAAAAAAAATGAAATAGAAATAGTGTTATAAGGGAAAAGTGTGGTTTGAAAGAAGATGTAGTGACTAGAATAGAGAAAGGAATGTTACGTTGGTTTGGGCATGTTGAACGAATGGATGAAAGGCGATTATGTAAGCAAATTTACAAAGGTGATGTAATGGGGCGAGTGAATCGAGGGCGGCCTCGGCGTACTTTTGTCGACCAAATTTGTGATGTCCTGAAGACTGGTCAAATCAGAAGTACCCGGAACCGCCGAGCATGTATGAAGAGAGGAATGTGTGTGGAGGAAGCGAGGAAAGTATGCCAGGACCGGGGCAAATGGCGTTCTGTGGTCTCTGCCTACCCCAAAGGGAAACAGGCGTGAGCTTATAATAATAATAATAATAATAATAATAAAAAAAATGCATTGAGAAGGGTTAATAATTGTGTATCGTAACGAAAATGCAAAAGGATTCTTTTTTACGCTTAGCATATGATTAGAACCAACCATCCAACCATCACACCAGGTGCATGGATTTTTTTAAATGCTTGCTCAGGATTCAAAGTTTTAGCTTTTGCTACTTACTGTAAAGGTTTCATATAGTAAACATTTTTTTTCTAAGTATCAATAGTAAATACTGACGCGATTCGTTTATATTCTGCTTAGACGTTTGGACTGTACTGAATCGGCCAACGGTATATAATTTAATATCTGTCTACTATTTTAATAAGTTAATATCATAAAAGCTTAAGACGACATTATTCATGACATTAACGGTTACTTGTTTAACCCCGTCCTTTGCTTTGTCAGTGCAAAAATGGATTAAATGATAAAAGGTTTTCGCGGGAAATCCGCGTGATGCCTCATAATCTTGCTCTATTAGGGCGCTAATCGCATAAACCGGGTTTGCTTTCTTTGCACATTGTTATTATTCATGGAACTCTGCTAGGAATACTTTTGAACCATATCTCTATGACTGATATTACAAGAAATATTCTGAGCGTAAGATTGATTCCTATTTCTTACCTCAGTAGTAAGATCGGTTTTATTTTTTAACAGTTACAAATCAACTAAGAATTATCGTATTTACTGTCTTTATAGGTACTTGAACAGTATTTTTGTTGGAATTTGTATCAGAAATAATTGTTTTTTTGTTATCAATGCCATTGCATTCCGATAACGATGACAACTCGGCCTATACGTTTTACATGGCAATTTTGCCCTTTTTGTCAAAAATACATTCATAATAAAATTATACAATTAAGGTACGATTCGAAACTAAAACATATTAATCTCATAAACTTAATTCACTTAATTCAAACAGTGATAACGAGAGATAAATATTCCATATATAATAATTAGGATGAAAAATCTTCTACGTATTTAACAAAAGCTACTTATAGACATTCACTTGTATTTATACAGGGTGTCCCACGGCTATGGAATACGGAGAAAAAGCACTTTAATTTTTAGATAGGATATTTTGCTTCATAGAGTAATTATTTAATAACAATATGTAATACTGCATTTAAAGATTTAAAAAAGTTATCTGTCTCATGTGCGACTCAAACGGACCAAATGTGACAAAACCTGTATTTTTAAAAGGTCACCATGGAGAAGAAGTGCCTTGTAGCTTACTACTCACCCTCATCAGTAGTGCCAAAAAGTACCAACTTGCCCCAACTCCCCCCTGGCAGGCAGCTGGCAATGTCATTGTATGTCAGCTTATTTTGTTATTAACCAACTTGTTTTATGGCAGATGAATCAAACGACCGTTGGTGGGGGGAATCGGCAGTACCACCTGCGCCTGCCGTGGCGGCAGTACCCCCTCAAAGACCATCCGCTGCAACAACTGTCAATGCTACTGGTATCATGAAGAGTGAACCCGCTTCATCACCACGACCACATTTGACTGATAATGGTACGCATTTTAGAATTTAAAGAAGTTGCTTTTTTATTAGTGGTTAGTAAAAAACCGGAACAAATTACCTTGCTACTTCGCGAAACCAGTGCCGGGCTCGTGTCAAATAGCTGCGTCTGTGCGATACAAATATGCTCATGCAAAAACCCACCCTCCTCCGCTTTCACACGAAACAACATATATCACACAGACTCAACTACACACCACCACCACTAAGCACTAAAACTACACGATCGACGCGCGTTTCGCCTCTATACGAGGCATCATCAAGATCGAACAGTACGACCGTTCGCTACTTGAACGAATGGCGTACAACCAAACACCACCACCATTCTACGCCTTTTTACGCATTTTGCACGCTAGTATATGCCTGAATCTATTAATTATTTAGTGGTTAGTGATGATGATTATAAAGAATATAATATAATTTTCAATCTTTACGACAAGAAATATGAGGATTGATTGATTTGTTTTCATTTATATTCAGTTTATGGAAATCAATCGAGGTCTCTCCGATTTCAAATCTAGAAATGATAAGTAATAATTTACATTTTAGAGAGAGTTTATTTAGGCCAAAACACTAATTGACTTGAAAGGCGGGCTTTAATAGAAGGTCGGAAATCAAACAAGGATACTAGTCCATTTCAATTATTTTAAAGAGGTTTCGATGGAGTCAAATTGTATTAGCACTTCAAACATTTTACTTTGATAGCTCCGATGACAACGATGAAAATTAATTGTTTTTCTTGCTACAATTACAAATCTTGTAATTCTTGTATATCTCTGTTTTGGCAGGGAAAATAGGGATTTTAACTAACAATGTCTCGTTTGGAAGAGTCGATTGTAATAATGCGAAAGGAATTTATTTTCCTAACAGCTCTATGGGAAAAGCAAACTTATCTTGAGATTTTAATCTGGACATGTTCGGAAAATATTTCGCTACTAGTTACATAGTTGGCATTGATTATTCTGCAATTACTCTTTTCATTGCTCTGAGTGTTTCACATTATATTGAATATTAACGGGTTCGTAATTTTTTATTCGCGAGTTACCTTTTTCCTTGTTAAGTCTACAAGAAAGATCATACAGGATAAAGCCTAAATAAAATGTCTAAATAAACTTTAATGCCTGTCACAAATTCACAATAATGGGTCCACAGGTTTTGAGAACCTGGTTTATTTTGATGCTTATATGGAAAAAGATTTCAAAAGTATTTCTCTTACAGATTTCTTCGACACAATGTACGCGTACATCATCGCGGCGGTAGTAGTGGCCTTACTATTCTGCATAATCGCCGCTGTTGCGCGCTGCGTCATGCGCAAGCAGTCCCGAGAACACCCGAAGGGTCCCGATGTCTCCGCCAGCACAGAAATCCCCAACGGCTTCAACGACAGTATATCGGAAGTGGACAATGACATCAATATCACCAGCTTGTCCGGCCCCGTCGACACTGTCGACTCTAGCTTGAAGCCAGAAATGCAATTCACAGACGTCGCCCTTAGTCCGAAAATCAATCGGTACGTCGGCCGACCCGTTCCTAATACCTACCCCCACGTCAGCAGTAACATGTATGGACAGGTGGCCGAATTCCCTATAGAAATGCCGCTCCGAACTATGCCGCACGGCACATTAGGTCGCGGTGTAGCGGTCAAAACACTGCCCCGAGTACAAGTGCAAAACGAAACGGACCCTAACACGAGGAGTTTATATCGATATTCCAATGCCCAGTACTATTTCGGGTGACAACAAGATAATCAGGGTGCGGACGTAACTCGGACTTATTGTTTCTAGTGCAGTGTAGTGAAGTGTACATAGGAGTAGTCGAAGTTTGAACAATGTCCTACTTTTAAATACTGTGATACTGTGATATTAATTGAAGATCCTTCGTATTGTACCGCGGACGAGGGCAGGGCTCTGAGCGCGCTGTCTTCGACTGTGGGAATATGAGACTGCGTTAAAATGTGTCGCACAGAGTTGTGTTGAACTCGAATAAAAATAACCTATGGAAAGTTGACTTGTTGTGAAATTATTATAATTAGTTGGGAATTGCAGTTGTAGTTTTTTAATTGAGTTTATTAATAAATACGGTACTGATCGATCACATTAATTATGCGTCACTCGTCTACGTTTTCAATTTGCGATGCGAAAGAACTTTGCAATTTTTCAATTAAAACTTTTGAGTGCCTATTTAAATATTGTTCTTTCATGAGGCGAAATTCTTTGTAAACCAAGGTAAACATCGGAATCTTGAGTCTGCGAAAAGGCCTGCATAAAAAGTGTTTTGATAAAATTAAAAATGGATCCATCTTTCTTCCTTTCCTGCGACTTCCGTCTTTACTAACTAAATTTTAAGATAAAACGATATTAATGGATTTTATAACGGTAATCCTAATATTATTTCTCAGTGCGTCCAAACTGCTTTCATAAAAAATACTGTCAAAAAGTACAAATAATTTTGTTTGCCGAAACAGAATATTAAAACTTTTATTTATTTGCCAATCAACAGTATATTTTCATAATCTCCTCTGTATGCAAAATTCGTTTATTTTCTATAGACTTGGTGCTCAAAATTATTACCTACTTGAAGTTTGATCATACGTGTTACATAGAAGGCTCTCCCACGTAATTTTTACATTTCGGACTTTTCGGCCTTAGAAATCTAACCAAGCTAAACTTAAATCTTGTTGCTAGACAATGTCATTAGACATTAATCTTCCATTTTAACAGCAACTAAACGCACAATATTGAACTTCTACAGACAATATGCCCGCCTCCTACAATGCGATCTTTCTTGGCTTAGTATTGCACTGCTTCTGTATATATCACTTACTATGAGAATTAAAAATCACAAGACATCATTTACACATGCATTTTTGATTTAAGCAAATGTACCTACTGCTGACTAGAATATACAAAAATGACTGTGTCCGATCATTTCTCAATGCCGGACACAAGTCATGTTTGCATGAAACGACAGTTACAACAGGCAACTAATACATAGTCTAATAATTTTGTATTGTTTGAATCGATAAAACAAATCAGATCTACACATTTAGCCGCATCCAGCGTACAATTCAACATCATACAATGAATTAAAATAACAATATGTCAGTTGGATTCACAGTTATAAAATTAGTACATAAATAATCCAACGTACATACATTTTTTAAAGCGTGATTGTGAGAGTGTAGACATCGAATATAGGATTGGCCATTGCAACAGAACACAGGCTGTAACAGAACGCGACGCGCTCCGCCGCCAATAACTCAACCCAACGCAATGAGCGTCACAAACACTCGTACACGGTACAAGTTAATACCATTTTTATTTTGCAGTATTTCGCTTGCTAGTCTGTACAATTTAATTGTGTCAGTTTGTTGCCATAGTCTACGTCTGTGGTTAGATTCTAAAGGGGCGGACATACCAAATAACGACAGTTAAATCGACTTTTAGATAGGGATGTTAATCGACATCGTCAAATTATTTAAGTGGATTTGGTAACGCTGGTTGACATCCTGCGTACATATAGCTTTTATATGTCAAAATATGTCCTTATATATACCGTTGATTTTCGTCAACTTTACCCAAGGCCAAAAGGCAGGGTTATCTTTTTTTTTGATTTACACAAATTATTTGCACTTTATTGCCGATAAAAATACACGTTTATTTATTTAATCGATCATTTTCTATCAAATTCACCATACCTGTGAGAAATACCACCGCCATTTTTATTGAATACGAGTAGGTATTTATAGTGAGCGGTGCGTCCCATTGCTTAAAATAACTCAAGTGACCTCCTAAGTTTTCCTCAGGGTGGGGGAGTGGGTAGGTATTCCAGTAAGGCCGATATAGGCAATTGGCCACATATAAAATATATTTATTTAGTAATGAAGGCTATCGAACTTTGACTGAGAATAAACTTCAACCTTTGCCCTTCAGGTAAGCCAGCGTAAATATAATTATTGACAACAATACGGTACAGGTCACCTCTCGAAAATTTTCTTCTCGACGGGACCTTATCCCTACCCATTCGAGCCCAAGATTGTCAATTTGCATGGAAATGTACTCAACCGGTTAAGAAGGAGGCTCAACCGAGGCAAAGCAGTTTACCTATAATAATGTATCTATCTCAACTTATATCTAACGAATACAATAGAAAATTGGGAATTGGGCACGGAGTAAGTCGAGAGTTAGCAATTGGATTTAACCGTGTTGCTCTTATCAATTTTTTGTCGGAAATCTAATATGTATTTACATTTCTAGGAAACTTAGTACTGACTACATAAAAAAATGTTTTCCTATCGGATATTTTCCCTTGCGATTCCATTGAGGTGTAGTATGTTTGTGCCAATTAGTTTCCTCAGGGTAATGGCAATTAGATTTGGACGTTTAACGCAAGTAGAGCGAGAAATTAGAGATTAAACTAAAAACGACGATGAAATCGCATCGCAAAAAGTGGGAGCTCGTTCGGTGGAACGCAAAACTCACGGTTTAATTCGCATCGCAAGTTTTTACGAATTTATTCGTAACTCGTTAAGTACCCCGCATTGTGTCTCAATACGTTATGAAACCGTATCCACTCGCGTCGTAGCTTTGAGTTTCGCCTCTAATGCAACCCTTGAAATGGCGAACTATGTAAAGTTAAAACTTTGAATCTACCATAAACATATTTGTAACTTTTAATATCGCTAAAACCGCCGACCAGTTTGCCCTCAAACATCATATAAAGATCATTATAAACACTCTACGTAGGTTTAATTGAGTTACAGACTGTCATATTCATATGTAAACAAACTACTGTTTGAATTTTGTTCATACTTAAGTTTGTAATTTGTAACTACGCGTTTTCAAATAATATAAAATCATTTATGCCTTGGAACAACCTCGTTTAATTCAGCTACTACATGATTGTGCAAGAAGCAACCTCGAAATCAGTTTTTCAATGCGTCTAGCACGAATCTTCTCGACACACATAACTCGCTGCGGAACTTAATGCGTCTCTCTCCGCTATGTTAGTTTGAACGAGACGCACTGAGTTTAGTGCGAGTTAAAGTGTGCCGAAAATGTTCGTGCTAGGTGCACAAATCTAGAGTTGTAGAACCACAGACAGACAGAGACTTGAAACTTGTAACACCTCTCTTTCCATTGCGTCGAGTTAAAAGAAGACTGGTAAGAGGGCTGAAGCTTTACCCAGCAATGAAAAGTTCAATATGACATATTGTCGCTTAATTAATGTGATCGAGACAGATTAATACTTTCAAAATGACTGATAATTACTACTATTAGAACACATTATTTGATATTTTTAATTGTAAAATAAATAAGGTCTGTGTACAGATAACTTTTTATGTGCTACATCGATTAAACATTAAAATAAATACACATGATTTATTTTTGCCTTTTTCCTACTCATAGGGGCGTAAAATTTGAGTGATTCAATTCTCGATGGATCGACAGAGGGAAAAAGGGGCTTTAGGAGAGTAATTAGATTGCTTTAAGAAGTTAATGGCTCGTACAGGATGGCTGCAGCAACAGACCCCATTGGACTCGATAAGGAAACTAGAAACTATAAGACAAAGCCTACCTATTACAGTGTATAGAGTCACCCCTTAGGGTGACTTATAGTACTACTACTACTTATAGTAGAGTCACACTGTAGCACATATACCTAATTTAAGAAGTTTCTCTTCGAACAAAAACGATGTTTAAATATAAGAAGCGTCGTAGTTTACCTCTCTGCTTACCGTATAACTTGTATTCATTCTCACGCACGGCAACTCAATTGCAGCGGACCAGAGGCCGCAGTGAAGAGGTGCCTCGAATTGTAGCTTTGAGAACTGCCGCGCTTGACTGTAACCAGTTGCTGGTTGCATTGCAAATGGGTCAGCTTGACCAGGATAGTGATTTTATCTCGCATCAGCGACTAGCTTGACGCTGGAGAACCGCCCTGACTCTAGCGCGCTAGCTGCAGTGTGCGAGACAGAGCGATGCCTTGACGGCAAGTCCGAAGCTGATGTCACCTGATGTGCTTAGAGAATAACAGTGTAGGGTACAACTAAGCTCTCACTGAAAGCCGAGTGCTGGCGTAATTCTTGCCAGTGCGACGCAGCGGCGCCGATTTCATTCCAGCCTTCAACGGGTAACCTTTTATGGCTGGAAGGAAATCTGCGCCGCCCCAAGGGTTATTGCTGGTTTCCATAGCCAGCTGGTATCATTTCTTATCAATTGACCTTTAATTTTTATAGAGTAAGGAGGAAAACGAGAAAGTTGGTCACCGGTTCCGGCCTTTAGGTAAGTGGGCCTCTGGATCTCTCGCTCACCATACGAAACGAAGCAACCCAGAAAGTTAGTACCTCACCTAGTCTGCTTGCTAGTTTGCTTTTCTTCTTTAAAGCGTAATTTAGTTTCAAATTAATTTGTCCCATGGTACAGCTTTTATATCAACCTTCCAAAAATATCTATAAAGTCTTTTTGCCTCTGACAATAAGGTTGGGTTACATGTTATTGAAAGATGCGCTGCGAAATCTTGGTGATACACATGTTAGTGCTCGTAACTAACTATACAAAGGTTGTATAAAGTGGACAGACAGAAGTAGATATAATTATATACACGGGCAAAAAGCTCATAACTCGGATGTTGTCTGGCTCTAGTTATAAAAACTGGAAAGTATCACAGATTTAGGTCGCCAGTTTCTGCGACGCATGCCTACGAGTCTACGATGCCGTCGCTGAAGTGGGTACTTATATAACGGAGTCGGGAGAAAAGAAATAGTTCTTCATTGGCTACTATTTCATAGTTTTAATTTAAACCAAATTATCCATTATTAAATTAAAACACGCATGCACACATTTAAATTAACTACTAAAGCTCAGCTTTCAGGCTTTGTCTATAGGTTTCCACATAACAATTGGGATCTACAATCAGTTTTGTCTAAAATTACCTAACTAACTTATCCTAATAAAAATCCCCCCTCCCCTGTGTCGTACCTGATTCAAAAGTTCTCATTATACTGGCAGCATGTATTGGAAACGTATTGAACCAGCGGCGACCCAGAGCGGAGATCGCAGCCCCTATTTCTGAACCGGCGACCAAGCTCTTTAAAGAGGTCCTGAGCCTCAGTACCCCAAGGTCCTGCCATCTCGATCGGTCGATTTAAATTATCCACGTAGTTCACAATATTAGGCGGCATGTGTCGCCAAGCGCGTTCAAAGTCAATCTACGGAGCTGAGACCCTGCCGCAAGGAATCCACTCTTTTAGAATGAAATAAAAGTCTCGCAGTGGATCTTATATGGGCGCATGAATTTATTTAAACTCAACGTGCGTCCTTTTCTTTAAAGCTTTAGTTGGACAAATCCACAGGAAGGGATAAGTTAAAATTCAGCAGCCTAGCTAGCTGCTACAGTTACAGCTATTAGACGACCGGGTCAATTCCCGGGAATGGAAATGTTTGTATGATAAATATAAAGTTTGTACCCGCGTCTTGTATTTTAGTTTTCCAGTATACATATATTTATCTATATAATTATGTATCTGTTATCTAGTACCCGTAGGACAAGCTTTGTTTAGTTTGGGACTGGGATTTATTGAAAGTACTTTGTTAAGCTAAAATGAGTCTTTTGTAGACAATAATTATGTGTTCTAACACTGAAAGTATTCAGTATAAAAAAATGGTTAAAAATATAGCTCTCGACCGGCGTTCATAAATCAAGGAACAAATCGCTATCTTGATTTATTATTGCAGTTACAAAAGTGAGTGTAAAAGGTATTTTTGCATAATTATAACCTCCGGTGGTAAACCCACAGATAATGGTCTAAATTTGGTTAACTAATGCTTTACCGGCCAATTTACCGGGGAACGTTTTCTTTGTGGTGACACGTTCATTAATGCCGAACTACACTATGCAAGTATTTAACATAAAATTGTAAAGCTTTTCACACAAAATCATGACAAATTGCAGTTGTAGGTTTTGAGGTGTAGGCCCCAAACGACGTGTGATACCTTTTACGATAGAAAACGTTTCTGCTCGTGAAACAAAAATATCGTCACTTGGATGGTAAAACTACTGAAGCGACACTAGACTCACGTGTCGCTTTAGTAGTTTTACCATCCAAGTGACGATATAACAGAAAATAAAGACACATTATTAGGTGTATTACAAAAATACAATTTCCTCGTAGTTTTTACTCAACTCAACAATTGAACATGAAAAAATGTGAAAACTAAAAGAATGAAAAGGCTGCAATCCAAGCGAAAGATGGAATTTTTATTCACGGTTAAAATGTGAAAAAATACAAAGTTCACGTGTGGCTCGTGCTCAAAAAGTTTTCAATAGGTTTAACTCGTAGTGTTTAAAACATTTGTAGAATTAAAAAGTTTTTTATAGTGAGGTAAAACTTGGTATTTTCCATTAAACATTATTGACCAATACTTTTAAATGTTAAAGGTATACTGCGTGTTGCGTGGTATGTATAGTAAGTTGGTATGCAGCTTCTGGTGAGCGATAGTAATGTAAGTGCAGTGTATGGTAATAGAACCATTTACTTCAGGCTACATAGGTCCATAGAAATAATACCTTAAATACTTACATGCATATTTATAAAACACAACATTAAAATTAGCACGTTACTTCGGCGACGCGTGATCTAGTTTCGGGGTGTCCAGCAACGAAAACGACGGATAGCGACTCCCTTCGGCCAGAATTCCTGGTGAAATAAATTCCAGTTATAAAAAATCTAATTGTATTCGCACGAAGCCGGAGCGAAAAACAAACAATTATTTACTTTCGTGTTAAGCTGTCACAAGTGTGTGACGTCAACTGCGGTTTCGTGAACATTCAAACTACATTTTAAGTCAACTTTAACAGCGTTTCACAGGTTGCTACGGGGATACAATTAAGAAGCAGTATAAAATAAGTTTCCTATAACTTCAACAGCCTATAATAACATAGGTAGTCATATTTATAAATAAGCAATCAACTAAATATATCGAGAGCGACTTATCTGCGATTAATTACTGATTTGGACTTAGCCTATTTTAAACGACGTTTAGTCATACGCGATTTAGGAACACTGCGTATTAGGCCGTAACATTAAATTGTACCATAAATTCAACCTTGATTCTTGTTCAAATGTAGAAAATAATACTCAGCGTAAACCTTTCTCGAAGATAAGAAATTGTTAAACGAAAACCTCGTAATGTAACCGGGAAAGAGCTCTTTGACGTTATTATGACAAACGATTTTTACTTAAGCCATTTTTTTTGTTTAGGTTTCATTAAGTCCAACCCGCGCCACATTGTTTTGAATAAAACGACGACAGGGTGTTTTAATTTAAATATGTAGATGTAGGAAGTGAGCGTAATGAAGTGGGAAAATTCATGTTTTTTTTTGCGGCGCTTCACGTAATGCGTGAGGTTTTCGTACCTAATTTTGTGGTAACGGGTTTGGTGAGGGGCGAATTAGTATTCTCTTTTTAAATAAGCTTGTGAAATGATTTTTATGCAAACTTTTACGTTCATTTATTTAGATGAAATTCAAGTTAATAAAATAAAACGAATTGACTACTTTTTATTTATAGTTAAATAACTTGCTGAGTTGATTAGACACTGAACCGGTATTAAAAAACCGTTATTAAAATTAAATCAAACACAAAAGAACAGATGCAATCTGAATCTACCAAAAATAAATTATAAGCCGATCCCGTCTGAAAATATAATTCTATATCAACACGAAAAATTAAAATTTACGCACCCAAGCGTCGTAACTTTTAATGTGTTACCCAATAAACGTTCAATAACGTGATTCTACGTGACCGGGATTTCCATGGGCAGGTAAATTTTCCCGGTCCTTTCTTACAGGAAGGGAATAGTAATAAAAATCATTAAATGGAGGGACGCGCTTGACCGCCCCGGGTGGGTCACCCTTCGTACCGCAATATGGCCCAGACCTGAAACTAATAATGTCCATACTTGAAAATGTTGCGTAAGAGATGGTAAGAGGTAACCTTGCTTATCAAAATTTTTATTCAACCTGTACTCATTATTTTTATTATGATAAGTACCTATGCATACAAATTTACCCTAGAATTAGAGCAATTTAATTCGAATATGAAATATTTATATGATCATGATGTTTATGATAAATAAACTGTAGGTAATTTGAGTAATACGTTTTTGTAACTTTTTTTTTTAATTTTCGATTTTCTTTTGGCGGTTATGTGGTGAAATTGGCAAACGCAAGGCACGGAATGCTGATGTTGCAGGTTCGAGTCCTGCCATTACCCTAATTTTTCTTTGGGTTGTCATTCATTATATAGCATTTTAAATTTAATTTAAGTAATACGTATTAAGGAGTTATACAAGATGATGTCTGACTGTCTGGTGCTGACTGTATCGCTTTGAAACGAATCCGCAACGCTCACGTAATGTAATTTCAGCAGACCGACGCATGAATTTCTACCCTAACCAGCTGAACTTGCTTATAATAAGGCTGCAATGTTCCACGTTTTCAAGGTTCCATAGGGTTCCTTAGTTCAAGGTAAGCATTAAACCTTTATAGTTTCACCATGTCCGTACGTCCACCCATCTGTCCGTACGTCACAGGCATATTACTCGCAAAAAAAATTATTTGGAAAGCTAAAATTTTGCTCAATGATACATGCATAGATCACTACAGTCGACGATTACTTTTCGATTATGAAGTTACGAAATAAATTTTGTAATCGAAATTTTTCGATTTTTACTTTTTAATTTAAAACATTCACATTCACAGGTGTATGTAAAATCTAATAACATGTGGCGCCAGCAATTTCTTCGTCACTGCAAAGCAACAGTGGCCTCTGTAGCTCAATTAGCGCGTGGCAAAGAATACCGAGGTCACAGATTCAAGTCCTGCCGAACACTCATAATTTTTATCCGTGTTGTCATTACATAATATTATTTGAATTACTCAATAGAATTTTATAAAAAAAACTAAAATTTTAAGTTCCTCTTCTATGTAAAGTAAGGGTGATATTTTTTATTCACGTGTGAAGTATCAATTAATAGGTCTAACTGAATTATCGAAGTTGTACAAAATATCTTTTCAGTATTAAGAACCGTTTATGGAATATTAAGGTTAAAAGGAAAGATATAAGATTAAGAAGGAAGAAGAAGGCTAACTACTTTGGAGGTAATATGGGATATTTTCGATTAGGCAATTTAATGTCTACCGGGCTCAGAAATAACTTTGTATTCCATAGTTTCTTGTGAAATACAAACTTATTTTTGCAGCCTGTAGAAAAAACATAATTACTTATTTTTTCTAATTATACGTTTTTTCTTCTCACCTCAGAAATGTAAAAATTGAGAATGCTTTATGTTAATACATATTTAAATATTAATAGTAAAATCAAAACATATACTTAGTGAAATCAAACATTTTTATAACAAAACGTAATTTTACAGCTCAAAAATCCAAGGAAGAAATAGGGGGAAAAAATTACGAAAATTTAATCGTGAATATAATACACACGAAAAGACAACCCGCATTTTCTCCTAAAGAACTGACCATTTTATTTCGAAAATAAGACAAAAACCATCTAAGCGAAACCACAGACAAACGATAAAGATACTCTGAATCTGTGTCAAAAATCCACACATCAAGTGTACGTCACATTCTCAATGGAAAACGTCACAGGCTTACATACACTTCTTTTTTAAATTCTTGGCAAACCATTCATGAAGGTACGTGCGTTGTGAGCCAATAGAGAAAATATTCATGAAAGGCATAATTCCGGGCGACCTTTGAGGCAAGATTTGGCAATAAACGCCGGGACCGAAACATAATTTGAATGTTTACTACACCATCCTTAATAATGTTTATAATTTCTGCGTACGCTTTATATCTTTTTGGGGCTTTGTTTTAAACAATCCACCCTTTCCCTTTAAACATCTGTTCATTTGTTCAGTTTCGTGGGAATTTGGTAACACGTTTCAATGATTCTAATTATCCCATCTTCTTTATTACTTCGATGTCTTTTTGCACCTTACATTACCTCTATGCATATCAAAGTTATAAAAGGTAAATAGAAATGTATGAAACAATAAAATAATTATTACATTCATTAACATTAATCTCCGGTGCGAATATTGAGCGTTGTAACCGCTTTTTGAACCCTACAAAACCAGTTTTTTTTCGTTGTTATACCCTAAAAAACCAATAATGTAATGACCGTAAAACTAAACACATTGAAAAATTTGCAGTATGGTAGTTGGGAATGCGGCGAAACTGGCAAACGCAAGGCATAGAATACTGATGTTGTAGATTCGAGTCCTGTCATTACCCTAATTTCTATTTGTGTTGTCACTATCATTTAAATATCGTTGTAAACGCTGTTATTGTCAGCAACAACTTGTTGACAGAATTTTGAAAGGGTGGTAAGTGTTGAATCAATCGTTGTAGCCAAACCAGGTATTTCTCCCGACAATGCTTCGGCGTATGTCAAACGTGGATGCTAATTGCCAGTCCTTTCTTCGAAATTCTGGTGACAATTCACTGTGTTTGATAGCACTCAAAAAATTTCCCTATGCTGTTTATCGCATAAATCGATCAAGAAATGCATTTTGAATGCAAGACTAGAACACCCACGTGTCTATTTCAAATACTTTTTTTTATAAAAAATAATTTATATTTCGTGACCTTGACGTAGAAAAATGACTAAATCAATTCTGTAAGCGTATCAGATCAAGATATATTATTTTGATTAATTTAGTTTGATAAAGTACCTCTAGGCGCATATTTTCCAGTTTCTATTCTCGGAGAATCACCTCTGGTTACCGAGTTATTTACTTTTATTACGATTTTGGTTTTTTTTTTTTTCTCCAAAAAAACTCAAAAGTGCGACTTGTGACCGGCACTGAAAGATTGCTCTTAATTAGGTCTATCATTGGTAAAAAAATCACGTTCCACTATCGCGGCGTTTACGAGTAATCAAACTTCAAAGTATAGTGTTAGGGTCGTCACTCAATTTGACCTTTCATTTTAGTAAGAATTAATCTAAATTTTTCTCTTAATTACAAAACTGCATTATTAATAAATAAAATATATCTTGTACATAGATTCTTTTTCACATAATATACCTCTAGGTACCTACATATAAAAAAAATAGGCATTTTCATTGAGATCTGAATCTGAAGTCTATTGGTTTTTTTCAAATCGTTTATTAGTTTTTTTTTATCAAAGTTCACACGTAGAGTGCGAAGGGGTCCATCCTCGTCAGGCTTATGCTGAAAGCCCATGCTCATACATGTGAGCTAGAGACACGGAGGCGAGGGACCATGGAGCCGTTACAGACCCTTGGTGCGACTTTGCCTCAGCAGGGGCTTACCCAACCTAAAAAGGGATTCAAATAAATTTAAAATACTATATAATGACAACGCAAAGAAAAATTAGGATAATAGCGGGACTTGAACCTGGATCTTCATTTCGTGCCTTGCGTTTACCAGTTTCGCCACATTCCCTCTAATAGTGCCATTACCCTCATTTTTCTTTGTGTTGTCATTATATTGCATTTTAAATTTATAAAAAAATTTTGGTTACAAAAACTGATGAGGGATGTCCATACGGGCAGGCGGGTTCCATTCCGCAGTGTAGGTACGCTCAGCCGCCTTGCCTATGGCGTAGGTTGAATCGCGCAATAATTATTGGCGCTCAGATAGGGAACACCATTGCGCAAAATTAACAGGAGAAACTATAATGGACCTCTTTCATCGTGCACCAGAATCATCAGATCTGTTTATGTCTATGGCACACAACAGACAACGCCAAAGATCGTCCAATAGGTTTGTCTGCCAGAAGCTGTTCGTGAACTTTTGAAACCGATTCATGAGAAAACTTACAGTTAGTAGAGATGGATGACGAAGATCCATCATTAGATGAATGTTCACCATTAGACGATGATGAAATTCTATCCAAAGTTGACGACTGCACGTCGATACTCAAAAATGAATATATTTGTGTGAGTCTTAAATTCCATAAAGTCTGCAACCAACTTGCGAAAAAACACTATGGCTTAAAGTGACATCTCGTAAGTTGGGTCCCAATTTTCTGAATTAATAACTTATAAAGTATCCTACATACATACATACGCTTGAAACATAACCAAAAATTTGTTTTTTCCAAACATTATTGTTCTTTATTGATCGCATGATTATATTTGGTTGACCTTTAGTGACAACCTTAAAATGTATCATTTGACCTTTATACGTAACTCCTAAACGCCGCGATAGTGGAACGTGATTTTTTTACCAATGATAGACCTAATTAAGAGCAATCTTTCAGTGCCGGTCACAAGTCGCACTTTTGAGTTTTTTTGGAGAAAAAAAATAAAAACCAAAATCGTAATAAAAGTAAATAACTCGGTAACCAGAGGTGATTCTCCGAGAATAGAAACTGGAAAATATGCGCCTAGAGGTACTTTATCAAACTATATTCATCAAAATAATATATCTTGATCTGATACGCTTACAGAATTGATTTACTCATTTTTCTACGTCAAGTTCACGAAATATAAATTATTTTTTATAAAAAAAAGTATTTGAAATAGACACGTGGGTGTTCTAGTCTTGCATTCAAAATGCATTTCTTGATCTATTTATGCGATAAACAGCATAGGGAAATTTTTTGAGTGCTATCAAACACAGTGCAATTGTGAGCGACAACGACGACGGTTAAAGCGTCTGAACATTCAGCCTGCGTCACTTAAAGTATTAACTGTCACCTATACAGAAAACGGGCGCTATTGGCAACACTGCATGTTCGTGTCAAAGGCTAGTCATACATGTTGTCTATTCTAATTAAGGTGGATCGTTTCGTATGTGGCGGGAATTTCAACATTTTCTCAGTTTTTAATTTATTGTAGCCAATTGGTGTGATTTTTTATCAATTCAAGTAGTTTCCCGGTAGTAAAACACTGTTTTTTATGCAATTGTGATATCATTATTCAAATTCAAGTTACTAATTTTAAATAATTGTGCTCTTTATGCATCAACGGACTTTTAGGCATTGAATGCACAATTATTAAAAATCAGCAGCTTAAACTTTTAAAAACGAAACACAGCGCCTTAATGAACAGTATTATACTTACGGAAAACCACTTGAATTGATAAAAAGTCACACCATTTAGCCACAATAAATTAAAAACTGTGATAATTTCAAAATTCCCGCCTCATACGAAGCGATCCCCGTTAAACTTACAAGTAGCACTCATGAAAACTGTGAATCTCAGAAAATTGCTACTACTAATTGCTATAGTTCGAAAAACCCTCATTGATTTTTTTTAAACCAACTCCTCTGTTGTTTACATTTCAAGTATGTATTTATTTAACACTGTAGGTATACACTATTTAGAGTCAGTGAGTAATTATGCGCCACTTTAGAAGTCAATGAAAAAAATCTACTAGTATTAGAAAACAATTTCAAAGTTAGAACGGTTTTGACACATTCATTTTATTTGGGCAGTGTGCTTGCTCCGGTCAAGCGAAAGGTCATGAATTCAAATCAAATTGTTTTATTCGGTACGGTCGTAGTTCTCCATAATAACATAGTGTAGAATACTTTGCAAGCAAGGGACTTTCCTATAAACCCAACTCAATCGTTAACTAAAAGTTAGTGTAGTCAATTTTCAAAATATGGTTCTGAATGTGTTCGTGTTAAAATTCCTAGGTGAAATTAGCTAATAAATATGGAAGAGCATTGTTCATGTATTATTTATTTTGGAAATCATTATATTATGCATGTTTCTTACTACCGACCTACCGCAGTCTTCAGAAACTTCTCTTTTACGACCCCGATTAAACGATTTCTAACATTTATTAACAGGTTCAAAAAGTTCGTATTACTTCATACACCATGCGCCAGCGAACGCCGCCAGGCAAGGCGGTCGAGCGTACCTACAGCGCGGAGTGGAACCCTCAGCAGTATACTCAGCAGGTAATGTACTTAAAAACCTACCATAAAAATTGTCTTAATAACAGTGAAACTGTATCAAAATCCGTTGCTTTTTTCAGAAGGACTCGAAGATATCAGGACAGACGAGAACGGATATCGACTTTGTTTTATGCTACGTAAAGAAGAAGATGAAGCTTTAAAAATAGCTGTCGATGACCTCAAAATAGAAGTACAGAAGTAAAGGCATTTTAATATAGTAGGTAATCCGGGTATGGGTCCAGATCTACTTCTTACTTGGTCACTGGTTTGAAGAGCAAAGCTGCGTTTTGCTGTAACATAATCGACGAAAGTATTTTAAATTTTATTAATAGTTATCATGGTTTTAAAAGACAGATTCAAATTGTAACCACCTTATAAAGTTTACTAATGCCTTTAACTATAATATATTTTGTCCCTATCATTCTAAGGCACACTTCATACAATGACAGATAAAGATGAAAGGGATGATGGATGGTCCATTAGTCACGTGATGTTTTAGTCAATTTTAACCCTTCCTCCCCCTTGGTGATACGTGGTGAAGTTTTAAACTATCCTCCCTACCCCCTAAACCTCCCTATACAAAATCACATGTATTTGATGGTACATTTTCAAAATAATTATCTTTAAATATCTATTTTATTCTGGAAATTTATCAGAGTTAGACACGTGTTAAAAAAGTCCAGACAGACAGAAAGGTTGCGTTCACCGAAAAAATAAATGCATTTGATATACTCCCTTCCCTTGCTGTGATATTTCGTGACTATACCGAACCCCATCCCGCCAACGATCTTAAACATGTGTGTTAACCATCAAGATCTACTGAATAAGTATAGGTGTGATTTTAAATTACCAAATTTTCTTGCAGTCTCCCATGCACCTGAATAAAAAGAATTCGTTCTGTCGCATAGTAGAATGACCCAGTATTTTAATCTTGCTTTGCCGGTATCATTGTTTTTTTTCAAATTTAGAACTCTTTTCCGTTGCGCTCATCCGTCGAGTGGGAACCATTAAGGGGAGCGTCCATTATAACAAGACACCTGCGCTTTGGGAGCATTTGGCTTCGTGCCTAGCCTGCCAAGCACAATACCATGTTTTTTTGTACACCATCAAACTAGTGAGTGCTATTTGAGAATTGTGGCTGAGCCACCGTAAGTTTTGGCGTGTTTTAGACAGGTACGGCTAGGCGCTCAAAACCAAAGGACACGTGTCACAATGACAGCCGATATTAAGTTGCTATTTTTTGCCGATATTACGGTTGTTATTCAGTGTAACACTTTCCTACTACACTGTGTTAAAAAAATAATAGGATACCGATATAGCGACTCACAGCCTGTCGTGCTAACCGTTTGGGGTCTGATTCTTTAACGCAACATTAGGTATATGGGCATCAGAGTTGAAGTCACGCACACAGCGGTATGTCGTGTATGTACCGGAGAATTACGTTCGAATTTCAAAAGTATTACTGGAGAGTTGTTTGTATTCATCTCCTTTGTGTGTGTAATTATATCCAACTGTTGCCTTTGCCTACCCTTGTATGTAGTAGTGCTCAACGCTACGGCAGTGCCCTGTCTTGCACGTCCGCGCTTAAATCTTTGTCACACGGATATATTCTTCATTGCTGGGACATCATTGAGCACAACGATGTTACGTTAGAGAATCACACTATGTTCATTATACCTGGTGATTTAATGCTTGTATAGTATTTACTGATGTAGGGTGATGTAGGGTCTTTAAAACTTCAAAATAAAACTATGACGTATTTATATGTAACTGAACTTATATTCCGACATTTCACTGATGATGCTGAATATATAGCTTTATAAACATAATATATTTACATGGAAAAATATTTTATTATAGCGTAAGATTTAGTGTATAGCATATTTAAATTAACCAACCTAGTGACCATAAAAACGGAGCACACTGAAAGATTTGCAGCGTCCGGCAGGACCATCTTTAGGGCAACTGGTAAGGCAAGGAAGATGACTAAAACGTTTCTTTGTTTCGTCATTGTATTATCATTCCGGAGTTCTTACCTTAATACATAAAAAAATAAATAGTAATTTAACCAAACCACTCTTAAAGACTGCATATAATATTAAAAATAAAATATTAACACTTTTTTTGCGCAGGATGTTATTTCATTTAATACCTTTCTATTGATTTTGCTCCAAATAACTTAATAACCCATAAGTAGATACGAGTATAATGTAACACGTCACATTTTTGTTGGCTCCAGAATTAGATCGCACAAACGAGATCTTGGATTTCTTCCGTAACGCAACACCGACGCACAATTTATTAGAAACCGGGTAAACATTTTATCCTAACATCAATTCTAATTTAGTGTTGTGTTCTCATTGAAATTTACCGAGTCCTGTTTCGGGTTTGGGCTACAACAGCCGAAGGTGCAGGGGAACTAGTGCCGAACGGGGGTGACAAAGTAATTTATACACCATTAGTTTAAGCGAAAACAGAGAATCTTGGCACAGTTCCCGTAAATGATAGAAAATCAGATGCTAAGAAAAATAGGCTCGGATTCACGACAAGGGTTCCTTGGCGATAATATAACGAAATGACAAGGCAAATTTACTTATAGACGTTCGCTAAGCGAAAATGGAGGCATCCTAATTGGATATCCAAATGCGGTATTCATTTGTTGAAACCTGAGTTCGGATTCGTTGCGGGATAGCTATAGGTTTGAATTTGGAACGATATTTTCTGAATTACCACTTAAGTAGTCGCTAATGGGTCTAAGCGATCCAGTTTTTGGTATTCCTCAATAACTAATGAAATTTTAAATTGGCAAAGTTTACATGTAAGTAACCTAAGCTCTAACGATACTTAACTACCTAAGAAAAAAAAAGACTATCTTAAGATGAACGGGTAATTAATAGTCGCCGAGTTTGTAACCCTTAAGATTGGAAAAGAAATAAATTAAAAAATAAGAGATCCATGGAAGTGACATGAGAATTACCCTACGGCGAATAATCTCATATTCACGGGCAGACTGACAAAAATAGTAAAAAATATAATAATATCTAAGTAATTAATACTTTAATTATTTTATTTGAATGTCTAAAAGTCGCCAAAACAAAAGAAATTAGAATCAAAAATTATTCGCTATGTTCCCAAAATAGTCCATTTTATTTCGTTGTGCTTTAGATCATTGATTTTTTCCTAATATTGATTGAGCTTTTTTCATGTTCTTTTAAGATACCTATTCTATTTACCAATTTCTTGTTTCTATTCGCCCCTCAGCCTTATCAAGTTAGCCCATTGTTTTACTCTTTTTGAACGAGACCTTTGCATTGAAACAATGAAATAGGCCTTAAAGTGCATTTTAAAACCAATGCAATTTAAAAATACAGTCTGAACTGCAATAAATGGAATTTATTTGTTGGCCCGAGGCCCGAGCACGTCCGATATTTCTGGATTAAATAATGAAAGCACGAGTATACCATAAATACATTAAATTAAACAGCTGCCACTTTGTTTAATAATGCTTGGTTTTTTAAAAACTAGGCTCAAAAAAGTTAGCGCTTTCCTGTCCGAAACGAACATGAGACACTTATAGAAAGCCATTAGTTTTTAAGACTGCCTTATGACTGTATAGTAAGTATGAAATTAATTTATAAGTAAATAAAAAAATTATAAGTAATGATAAGGTAGTTATAAACATGCGTTGAATTTATAATGAGAAATAAATTAAACAGAAAACGAATACCCATCATCTAACCAAAATATTGCATGCCTAGTGTAGATAGAACATATCGCACGCTTAGTATTAAAGTGACCCATTTCTGAATAATACACGTCCCAAAATATCACCTTAATTAAAAGACATAGGGTTTAATTTTGGGAAATATCAAATTCAGAATTGAGTCACTTTAATACTAAGCGTGCGATATTAGTAAGCACATCCTGTTCCAATAAGATCTGTATTGATTACTTTGTTCTGGCAATAAATTACTTTGTTTTGTCTTTTTATCATCTATATAAACTGAAATCAAATGTTAGGTTAGATTTACCGGATTACGCTAGCACATTTAGCGCTAGCACTTAGCGCTATACGAGCTGTATATATCTAGCTGTATAAACGTTATCGCCTCCTTCTCCGTTTTTGAATCTACTTAAAAATATAAAAATAAATAGCAGGTACTTTGCTCCAATATTTTTTGAAACATCAACACTAGTTATCGTACCTTGGTCTGACTAAAAAAGGACGAACAAAGTAAGAAATCAAGAATGGAAGCATGGAGGTACAGTCATCCGCAGAACTAGTTAAACACTTAAGAACCTTGTCCTAGTCGTAGTTTTAAACCGAACTCAAGTTCCACTTCCATACTATATTAGTATGAAACCCGAACTTGAGGTATGAAATGAGACTTGCTGGAATTTGTCGGGTATATTTTCAAACTCAGACCTTTGATGTAATTTGTATGGCACTCTTTTGGTAATAAAAAAAAACATGGAAACGGTGATAATTTAAGAGTGTTCCTGCCAGTGCACGCTTAAAGAACACACATTTTTGCAGATGCGCTTAACCCTCTATCATCGCTACCAACATTTAGTAAACAAAAGATGCGCCATACAAATTACATCAATGTTAACGAAATGTCTACATTTTGAAAATATACCCTATCACATCACTGGCAGCAACAAGGTACTAAAATCTTAAGCTGCCTCTGAGGCTGACTGTACTACCCTAAATAGACCGTTGAACGAAAGTAAGGACCAACAAGAAGCCAAATTAATTTGAATCAAAAGCAATTTGTAATATTTTTATAAAATCCGTCGAGTTAAATTTTACTTCACGCACTGCAAAGATTCAATTACGCCTGCTTGTCGAGTTGATGTTAAAAGAATAATAATTAACTAGGTAGGTACGTTTTGCTTTAGGTTTTTAAACGCAAGCAAGGATTTTGAATAATAAATTAAAAAACTACGTGCTTAATTAACAATATTTGTATTTAGCAACAGCCATAATTTATTGGTTTCAATATATGTAATTATTTATAATATGCTCTTTTACTTCATGGATATTATCTTATATGTAGGTAGGTACCTACCTACATTTACTTACATCAAATTATCCCTTAGCTACTACTAGGTATAGTTTTTAAGGTTGCGTCCATGTTTGCTTAAGGCTTAGGCAAATGATGATGTTTGAACACTTCTTGCAATTTTGTACGCTTTGGGTTTGACTGAAGTGTTGCAATTTGGTCCCAATTGGTTCCAAATTGCAGTGTTGTCAATTCGAAAACAGTGTCGTGCTCCGTAAAGCAATTTAACATTCAGAAAATAATTGAAAATAACCAATGGGTATAAAATTGCAAACTGTGCTTTTTAAATCAAGTACATGTTATAAAACCTATCGGCAGCAAAAAGTCCTTTATAAAATTACTTAAAGCCTATAAAATTACAAGAGAAGTTGTTGGAACAAACTTTTCCACCTCAGAATTTATCTGTGACATTTAATTGAGTGATGCTGGCCTAGTACCTAGGTGGGTGGACTAATGCTCGCAAGATACCAACTTCGATCCCGGTAGTTTCCATAGAACAATTTTATAAAAAAAGTGAGGTAAACGCGTTTTTGAATCACCTAATGGGAAGTTGTCGCCCCCGTCCATGGAAATCAGCGACAACGCCAACATACATTAAGGAGTGAAGATTGCCATTCCCAGATATTGTGAGCAGGACAATTCTGGAAATCTTTAAAATAAATGACAGTTTGTGGTTCACAGAACTATGCCAGAGTCTATGGTAAGTTTAGTTTTAATTTCTGGATGCTTGCAAATATTGTGCCTGGAATTAGTACAAAGATATGACTACAAATAGTGTTCTTATATACCATTGAGGACTAAATACGAAAAATAATAACGGACTACAAAGATTCAAGGTGCAAATAATTGTTGTAAAAAGATTATTTTTCGCGATCCACTTTGACTTGACTAAAGCTTAACTTTTGGCCTGACATCGGTCGAAACAAGAAAAGATTTCATTGTTCCATTGTTTTGAAGTTTTTGCTTCCCACTTCCCTAACAATTAAAAGAATTACTTAAAAATGGCTCTGAATAACTCCATCAGACAGCCATTTTACTAATTACAAACAAAACCATAAAAACGGACAAAGTAAACCAGACCGCCATTTTGTGTTTTTATTCCCAAAATTAAGGTTGTATTGTAATCGAAAGAGAATAAAAACCCGCGTAAAACATTGTCAAAGTAGGCAGTTGTTTGTTTAAATTACATATAATTTTTACGTTTCATATGTTGAGCTTTCAGTAGCCGTTTATGAAACGTTTGCGACTTGTTTTGAGTTCCACGCTACAAAACTAATTAATTATGACGTGTTAGCGATTTTCAAATACTTGAGTCGTATCCAAGCCGAACAACCAATAAAAAAAAAGGTTTCTTTTAAATCTGATTAAAATTTGATAAGTAACAGATTTCGGTATTAATGTCTATAATTACAACAACCGAAGCTTCTCACTTTACAAGTTGACCCTTAAGCGAAGATCCCCCTGCTTTTCCTATGATAATAATAAAAATAAAACGAGGAAAGTAGGGAGATAACGCAGAATATCTAAATAATGAACAGGTCATACAAGACTTTCCTTCAGCCACGTAATAACAAAAAGTTTATGAGGCGTGAACCATTGACGAGGAATGAGCGAGATACATCGTCCCTGGCTCACCGCCAAATTTAAATGATAACTCAAAAGGAAACACTGGAAATTATTTGTAAATATACCGTCCTTGACTTTTTGCCTATTATGCCAAAACAGAGGTCGAGGCTTGACTCGTGAATCTTCGCTTACATAAGATTATGGTATAATTAAGGTATAAAGAAGGTGTTGAAATTATCGTGTCGGCGCTTACTCAGGTTTTCAGGTAAGGATGTACGTTTTGTGTTTTGATAAATACCGATATTCACGTAAATAAACATAGACTGATTTGAACTCTTATTTTGTTTAGGGTAATCTTACACGTGTTATTTATAATTATCATCGACCTGCAAGAATTTTTGACCGGATTTTTCCTAGTAACAGCAAATGTTTGAAACGATTATGGAAGTGTTGTTGTTTTTAGAATAGTATTTCGTAACGAGAATAGAATTAGACTATTTGTTATTTAAACAAAGAAGCTATTTACAACGTGAGCCGAAAGCGAAAGTAGAACGATTCATTTGATCGTAAGAACAGCGCCAATGGACGTGAGATTAAGGCTCTATTTTTCCTAGTTAATTGATTTTAGTTGATAAACAAATCCACTGTGTGCTGAATCTTCCTCCTCTCCTAATCCCGTTTTTCGGGGTCGGGTCTCCTCACTTTTCTGCGCCAAGTCAATCTGAGTTGTCGGTTCAGGCAACTGGGCTTACCTGAGGTCTCTTTGTACCTTCTTCCATCAGATCGATGGCGGGCGGCATCTACCTTTCTTCCGTTCTGGTAAGTTTATGACATGGCCACTGTGACCTGAATGATCCATATGAAAGAAACAGTCTATTTTAATTACCTGGACGATCCTGCTGAATATGTATATCCAGTAGAATCACTTGAGGTATCGTGTTATTTTCTGGGGTATTCCACAGGACATCAGCCCCGCAATTAGGATTTTTCAAACCCGGCCAGAAACTAAATAGTTCACCCCACCACCTTTGAGAAAAATTGTAATTTCAGGCTATCAAAACGACTTGACGGATTTGGATGAAATTTGTGATGGAGATAGCTTCTACCCTGGATTAATACATAAGCTATTTCATATTAAAATCAAAATCACGCACGTGAAGCCACGGACAAAAGTTTATGTTTTAATATATTCACTCGCAACTTTCTTTGTTTGCTTTCAACTAGGCTTACTGAGACGGCGAGGTTAATAAGCAATGTTTTATCATTTCGAGTTATGGATATGGCGTTACCTTATTTAGGCTTTTCTACATAACGGCGCATGTAGCTTCGAACGTGACTCGATTGGGTAAAAACGCATCAGTTCTGATACCTCGGATTTAGCATTAGTTTTGTTGTTCGAACGAGCTGACGAGGATCTTAGTTCAGACTAATACGGTTGCTGACAGGCAGATAAATTTGACTTAGCGTTGGAACTATTTGGTACCGTCTGGGTATTTGTTTGGGAGACATTTCCAAGTAGATAATCAGTAACTGAGTACAGATCTAAGAAGGTTTCTGGACTGAACTTTATTAATAGCACCACACCGATAAGACCACATCTAGCCCGCATTAAGACTTAAAATGGAGTTTATGCAGAATGAACCTTCGTAAAGGTACATTTATAAGATTTGATTTAAAACCACACAAAAATAGTTTACTAAACCAAAATACAACGCTTGACTGCCCTTTCACCCTTTTTTTATTAATGCCAGTTCTTTTTTTTAATTTCAAATTAAATGTGGACGAACGATTTCTTTGTAATCAATATTTTTTTGTAGTGGTGGAACAGTAAGACAAATTGACGACGGTAGACTTATGTTTGGATCTCTTTGCAACTATTTTAGGCGATCGCCCTTTTACAGCTACTATACAACTTTGATTAAGCATATGGGCTACTTAGGTATTGTTGATATTTTAAGCAAAATGTTTAGCTACTTCTACTTTACTGTAACAGTTGCTGGTTTGAAATCCGAATGGAATGACTCATCTGGGGTTACTTACCCCAGCTATGTGGTACTCCACAGTTTCACAAAATACCGGCGTCAAGTAGTAACTTGCCACGTTTCATACGGTGAGTGAGAGAACCGGAAGTCCACGTGGACGAAAGACAGCAACGGATCGATTCTCTTATGATCGCTTATTCCCACAAGCGGTGGTAACCGCTTCCCACCAGGTGACCGGCTTGCTCGTTCGCCTTTAATAAAGAAAAAAAACGCTAAAACAGCCTAAAAACTGCCTACGCTGAAGAAGCTACGCTAACCTCTACTACTATAACCTATTACCGAAACTACTCGAGTTCTCCCGAAGAAAAAATTCGGATCTGGGTCGCTTATTTAATTTACGCTCTCGGAATGGTGATAGCGTTTATCCACTCGAGACTTGTCTATATTGGATCAGTGTTAAGTGTATTTATATTTATTTGTGTATATTTTCGATGTATTTTGACCCTGAATATTTTTTTGTATGATTTGGATTGATAACATTTATAAGTAATTGTAACTCTTACTCTAATTTTGTACCTACATACAAATAAAAACCTAGCAAGAATATGTAGAGTTAAGCTTATTATAGGCTTCCAAAGACATTATAAAAACCAATTTTTTTTAATGTCTCTCAAGCATATTTATTATTTAACTACCGGCGAAAACGACCGGACTATAGTTCTCGTAGTTTTCTAATCAACACTATTATAATAAAGAGATGCACTTGTTTGTTTTTTATTTGTATTTAGGAAGTAATCTCGGAAACTACTGAACCGATTCCAAAAATTCTTTCACTAATTGAAACCTACACGTTCCACCCAAACGAAGCCGCAGGCGTTCGCTTGTGACCAGTAATCAAACCTCTCATGTATTCTTTGTTTAACTTTATTTGCAACAACCAAAAAATTGGTGCAAAAAATCATCCACGTAAATAGATTTAGAAACGAAGACATGCATATAAATAGCACTTTATGTATGAGCCCAAAAAACAAAAGAAACAAACAAGAGCTTGTAAAAACGCAGTATTCATGATGCTGTGAACCAGTACAACGATTGGGATGGGCAGTGCCAATACATTGATGGGCTATGGACGCCTTTTCGGTGCTCGCTTAAAATTAACTGTCGAACATATTCGTATAGAGTTTCTTTATTTGGAAATAGAGTAAGTTATAACAATCGATTTCGTAAATATACAGAATAGAAGATAGCACTCCTTGTTTTGGAACTAAATGTTGCTTTAAAGATTTTAATGCTTTTAAAACAAGTGCGGTCTGCCCAGTAATGGAATAATAGCAGAATAAATTATTTAAGAATGTAGGTAATAAAAATATCCTGATGAATCGAGAACCTCTTTCGTTTTTGAAGTCGGGATTAAAGACATAACTACTAATACTACTATTAGATAGATGTATTACTGGCACAAGAGGTATTCCATCTTAGCCCTCTGGGCTGGCAACGCATCTGCAATCTCTTTGGTGTTGCGGAAGTCTATAGGCGGTGGTGATCACTTACCATCAGGTGACCCACTCGCTTGTTTGCCTTCCTATTTTATAAAAAGAATTAATTTCTTATTTCGGACTGTTTTTATTGTTTTAGTAGGTAGGTAAATATCTAAAACCTTACGAGGACCTACGCAGGTTTTGACAATATGTCTATTGATAACATATATTAAATACCTACTTAACATAACTAGACGTTTTTAAACCCCTTGTAAAACCGTTTTACTATTAACGTTATCATAATGTATTTGTCAGTTTGGCATGATATGATAGAAATTACGTATGAAAATATCCACAAAGGGTTTTAAAATCTCCTGTCAAGCAAATAAAGATTGTAATCGTTTACTTTACATCAGCAGTTTACCGAAAATCGAATGCCTAAATACAATGTTACGATATTTGCAACGAGTGTTTGGAGCAAAATATTGTTACCTAGCAGTTTGCAATAAAAAGTGATAAAATACAACGTTGCACTACGGTGTTTATCCAAACGGACGTCCGCTATTTTCAATCCAGTTGAAATACACTTTATTTTTCGTAAAGGTTTCAATGTTTCTTTAATTATTTTTAAAGGGATTATCTACGATTTTTTTTAACCCTTTTAGAAGGCCTCTTTTGGCCTCACATACTTTTGCTGTTAACCAGGTTTAAACTGACTTTCAATACAAGTATTTCAAGATATAATCTAACTAGCTGTTCCCGCGACTTCGTCCGCGTGGAATAGTGTCTTTGGGTAGCATTTTTAATTATTTAGGATAATTAATAATTTTACAAATAAGTCGTATACATTATTTAAGCATAAAATAATATGACTTTATTTTAGTACATTTTTATAAACTACGTTTTTTTTCCCCATATTCACCCCCCCCCCCCCCTCTTGCGCGGCTGCACATTGCTCATTCTTACTCGCGTTTTCTTCAGTTTCACATTTTGTATGACTCTGTAAATGTTACATCAGAATAGCTCTAATATTTTGCCTCTTGTCGCAAACTTATAAAACATTCACATAAACTTTACATATTTCCATACAAACTTTCATGCCCTATTCCCTATTGTTATTTTACACCCTTGAGTTTTACAAAAACCAAAACTTTTACAAACTTTGAATGTTATATTTATTTATATTGAATCAACAGCGCTGTAGCTCCTTCTAGCGTTCCTAGCTCTGAAAATGACGATACTTCCATACAATTTTTCATCCATATAAATAAAAACGGAACACTCACGTTTTTTTAAGTCGATAATTGCCCGACATGTTTCGGACCAGCCCGTCGTCATTAATCATTAGCCCCCGCGGCGGTGGCGCGACGACGACCGAGTACCGAAGCCCTGACAGTTCGGCTGCTCGGTGCAGGAGGCGCGGGCGGCGGCGGCGAACAACTACCCTCGTTTGCTTCATTATTTTTAATGTCAAATAATGTGTCCGAGTCTCAAGATACTTTTATATTGAAACTTTTCATCCCCCCCTTTCAACCCCTTACAACCCTTTTTTCGCATTAAAATGAAGCCCGTCCTTTCTCAGGCTCTAGACTATCTGTGTACCAAATTTCATTTAAATTGTTTCAGTAGTTTTGGCGTGAAAGCGCGACAGACAGACAGACAGAGTTACTTTCGCATTTATAATATTAGTTAGGATTCTAAATCCTTCATAGCGCTCCTTATCTCCGCTCCCTTATTTAGCCACCATAAAACAAAGGAAGGAGCTTACTGAACCATAGAACATTACTACAGTTCGTGTTGTAAATTACTAGATAGCCGTGAACCCCGTAAATCAGACTTGAGAGCGATCATCAGAGTGAGAGCCCTGGTCTTGGCCGCAGTCCAAAAGATCAGAGATAACTTTTACAGGTGTATTTCGACGTGCCTTGTAGTCAAGTTCTTAACACTTCCTTTTATTTCTCTGATTTTCTTGGCTTTATTTTTAGATGGAAAAAGTGCGCCGTAAGGTTCAAATTTATGAATACTCATACATTTCTATCAGTACTCAGTTGTTTATTACTTTAAATGATAATGTATACACATACAACAATACAGTCTAAATTAATACAAAGAATTAGAACACATTCAACGTTACGAATACAATTCTTTAGTTATTAGAGCATTATTCATATATTATTTTTTTATAGTGTTTGTAATCGCGTTCTCGAAAATAACTATGATTTCGATGAAATTTACGATATGAGTATACGGAGGCGTTAAAGCGATTTACCTAGGTATGATTTCTATGAAAATTCGTTTTCTCTGCGGTTTGTACAATTGTCCTCGGGCTTGTACCACAAAACTTATAAGCTTATTTTACTTATATTTTGTCACATTTTTGTACAGAATTCTTAACAATTATTTCAAACTAGAGGACGCGCGCGACTTCGTTCGCGTGAATTAGTAGCCTATGTCCGTCAGGGATAGTGTAGCTTTCTATCTGTGAAAGAATTTTTGTAATCGGTTCAGTAGTTCCAGAGATTACCCCCTACATACAAACAAACAAACAAAGTTTACCTCTTTATTATATTAATTAATAATTAATGTAGATAATGTAGATTGTATGTTCGTTTTGTGGTACAGGGGGCAGAGCAGAGCTAAGTCGCTCAGGTGCTTAAATCAAAAATCGTAACCTTCCCTTCTGGCGGCAGTCGGGTAAAAAATAGCACAGATAACTGTTCTTCAGTTGTTTTTGTTGTTGTTCCGTGTTATGTTGTTTGTTCTGTTCTTTATTACTTTTAGATATAAATAAAAATTAATAAAAAAGTTCAATATAAAAGTATAATAATTATACTTAAAACAAAAACCGACTACAGATCAAATTTCCTAATACGATTAACCGATACGTGACAATTTATTGGGATTAATTAAGAAAAATATCGCTTTTATTCTGATGTTTCGGTTTTGTAATTCTCAAATTGTAAAAACGTATTTTTAAAGGAATGCAAAATTTTTTAACGGCCAAATGAAAGCTGAATTTAAGACGGCAATCAAAATTTCTGTTTTATACCACGTTTGAGGCCACACAAACTCATTTTACTGCCTTAAACATCGACAGCTATTCCCCCTTAAATAGAACTGGCGTGACCCATAAACTGGAAACCCTTAACGTGAAGCATTACGAGTCAAAATCCAACAAAAAATTTGATAAAGGCAGATTCTACGTGAATCTTCTTGTGAAAATGTTTCCTTTAATTTTAGTGTTATTTTACGATGCGTCGTTCGTCTTTGGAAAGTAGTAAAACATAAAGAATGGACGTTTCTAATTATGAAAATAAACAGACAAATTTATCTGAGGGCTACAAATCTTTGTGTCTATAATCGGTAAAATACCTCGAAACAATTAAGCATTGCTTAGGCACTTGATAGACCAGCGATCTGTATGGGATGACAGCTGTTTAAACTTTGTCTAAAGCCTCAACAAGCCTTTGAGGTAAGACTGTTTTTTCACTGAATTAAGTCTATCCGTTTTATTGTTCCTTAGACTGACATGTACCCTTTTAAGCCTCAAGTAGAAATTAATAATTATGAAAAGTAATTTTCATCACTATTCCTTCAGTAATTCTTCTCAATAGTTTTCACCTTTGAGATACAGGCTAAGCCTGTGGTGTAAATGTATTTTAAATATGTACATGACAGCCAAATTTAGTTTATCTGAGTGTATCACTATGTCCGTCTCTTTTTTATGACACTAGTTGAACAGAGACGCAGGGAGGATAAGCAAAACCTGAGCAGGGCATGTTAGGGCCACTGTTCTTAAAATGATAGAAAATATAATTTACTTTACATTTCTGGTCTCCTTGTAGCAAAATATTTTTTCATTTATTTCATTTTATGTCATGAGACCTAACATCCCTTTAAACGTAGAGAGTAACAGCGTCAAAAGATTTCTTAAAATACCTTGGACTTAAAACATTCAGACACCCCTTGTATAAACCTCAGAATAAATGATAGTACAAGTACGTACCTACAGAAGTTATAGTTCAAACAAAAACGGCGCTTAGGTATATGAAACATCCAACTGTGTGCCTCTCTCTATGTCTATTGTATAGCTGTGTATATTCGCACGCGTGGCATTTCAATTGCAAATTTGCCAAAAAAAGTGCAATTGCGATGGCCCCAGTGTAGTGGTGCGCTGATGTTTTAGTAGCGTCGCGAAGTAAGCCAGTTGGCTTCCAGGAAAGCTGCTCCTGGGGCTCCGTCTTTGTCCTTCACAGGCGATTATAGCTGGCTTTATTGGTGACGGTGTTACACTGGTTTTGTGTAGTATAATGCAGATTTTGAGTTTTTTAATTTGGTTTAGGCAGAGCCGTTACGAGCGCGCACGTAGTTGGTAGAAAGGTTATGTCTTCTTGATGTTGGCAGCACCGTCGCAAGTACTGCCTTTTGTTCTCCCATTTTAGAAAGCGTTTAGTTCGTATCTACAATAATTCTGACATCGTTTTGTATCGACCAGGTACTATATTATAATTAATTGGAAAAGGAAAGTAGATACTATCTTGCGCCAGTTTGATGAATATATGAAAAATACGCTATAACAAAGGCTTTCGTATTTTGAAACGTGCCGTAATAGCTTGGAATGAGATTCAACATCATAAGCAGTACGGGCGCTAGCATAATTGCTCCAATTCGCGGTGTTTAAACGCGCCAAATCAAGCCGGATCGATTAGCAATGAATTACTTCCATACCATTGTTTAACTCGGCTCTCCGCGGTGTTTCACTAATCAACAGTTTCATAATGTGCAATACACTCACAAGTGAAATCCGAGATCAAAAGTTGGGATTCTCCCAATTAAGTACGAATTATATTGCAACCTTAAATTGAATATTATTTTGAGTAGTCCGTACATGATTTTAATGTGTTTTTTAAATGTTGTCATTTTAATTTTTATTATATTTAAAGAAAAATTGTTTATCATATGGGTGCGTATTCGTTTTTGATGATGTCAACACTAGAAAGAGATGTCTCTAGGATAATTTATGCCTTTCGCCTTGACAGTTTATGATGTTAACAGCGCGCCATCCCTTTGGGTAGGTTCATGACTTAAATATACCAGTAGCTACACGTACTTTTTTTTTTTCAAAGCCCTCAGCAACTTTGTCAGCACTACTCCAAAACGTGCCACAACTACGCCGCATTGTTTATTCAAAATCGAGATGGATCCGGTGTCAGCAACGACGTCGGAAGTAATTAAAGACCGACTCCCAAAAAGAACAAAAAAATATAACAGCTGGCAAACGAATGACCTAAGATAATTTGAGACTGGTTTTTCTCAATTAAACAATTGTGTTCGGGCGTTTTGCTCCAGTTAAATAAAAGAAGGGAGGCTACAATGGGCTTTTTATAAATGAAAATGCAAAAGACTTACTGGAATAAAGACGCTTCGGTTTGATATAACCAATTTTGGGCAGTTAGTCCGTTTTGTTTTTGTGACTTTGAGTCACTTTTGTTCTATTGATAACAATAATAATTATGACGCATGTTGTGCACAATAAAGAATGCCTATCGTTTATTGGTGTTAAATATTGATGCAGGTGTCTTATTAAATAAATACACGTAACTACTTTTCATAATATAAAACTGACAGTCCCATTCACTTAGGCGTCATTAAACACTGTGTGAAAATCAATGAAGACTGGGCAATTAACGGGTTTTCTTGTGTATACTTGCACTACAAAAATTACAAGTGCTACAATTTGAAATAATTGTAAAGTTTTTCATACAAAAATATGACAAATATGTTAAATGTAGCACTCAAAAGTGCTATAAAGTGAATAAAGCTCTCAAAATGGCCGTTTTTCATAGAGATTCGGCCATTTTGATGAGCTTTAGTTACCTGGTGAGATTCAAAAATTGCACCTCAGGTAATAATTATCTATCCTGACTACGAATCTAGAGGTTAGAGAACTTTTTTCGGAAGATTTCTATGTAAGTACATTCTAATTGTTTTCGCCAGTATTAAAAATATTGGTTTATTTCTTACTTTCTTACCGACCACAAAAATCTAATGGCGATAGAAAACTAAACAATAAACATAATATATATAAGGAAACGCGGTGCGGGGATTGATATAAATGACAACCTTTTCCTTCAAATGCTGTTCGTTAACGTGATACGTCTTTGCGTTGTATATAAATACAATTTACTTTATTATTATGTTGCTATTTTTATAACTTCATTTATACGTCAAATCAATTTACTAAACGTAGCGAATAAACCGTATTTCGCCTTGCTTGTCGTAAGAAATAAAAAATATTCTAACCTGAGATTACAGTGTTTGCCATCAATATGTATATTGTTTAATAATCAAATGAAACATTCTAAAGCAAGGAGTTACAAATCAATTCTTCTATTTACATCCTCGATTTGTTTTATTTAGGCAATAAACGATTTTTAGGTGACAAAAATGAAATTTTAGGTTCGAATTTCTTTTACATTTAACATACCTATGTTACCATGTAAACAAAATGACCTATGTATGAACGGAGTTTACATCCAACACAAAATTTTCATGACGTTTTTCTCCTCCCTCGCCTCCTACATATTTCCTGTTAATAAATATTAAATCATTATAAACGTTGGGAATCCCTCTTATTATCTAAATTAACACAAGCCTCGTTATAAATCAAAAGAGCCGATACAAGCCCGATAGGATGAAAATATCATTTCAGAACATCAAAAGCGTTTACGGAATGGGAGATTAGTTAGGACTGAACGATCGGCTACTTGTCATTGATTATTCGATGAAGGGAATTTTTTCATGATACACAGGTATTGCTCAAATGCTCAGCTCCATCAGGTGAAATGGACTGCCTTTGATCGTTTGATTATCCGACGTTCCAATTTTAGTCGAGTGTTCTTATACAGTTTTTTGATGATATCATCTACGTATACAGATTGGAAATGTTTATTCGTAATGTATTACTGATTCAATTAGTTGGTCGGTGATCTTTCAACAAAACATTAAACTAGAGATACGTGGCATAAGGTAATCGTTCTAGTGCTTGGCACGCGTCGAATATTGTTTCTACCAGTAGTTGACTTCATTGCCTCTCGCTTTAATTCATGTTTCCGTATCTTCTCGTCAATTATTGGGTCATTGTCAAAGACTGGTACCTTTACGTTACCTACTTAATCGATAGTAACTCTGTTGATTCGCTTAGCAAATAATTCGATTCACTTGACTTCAATTGAAATCATTCGATCGTCATCGTCACCCATCGATGCTTATGCAACCGCTATACCAAAGAATCGAAAAGGAAACTCCTGAGTTGATACTATTAAGTGACAAGTGGGAGGTGACATTTAATTTAACTAGTGTTTGTGGTATTTGATTTTTACTAAAAGTAATTCTAATAACGCATATACGTACTATGGATGAACCTCCGTGTATTCGTGGTCAGACCACTTTGGTAGATCAGTCTACTAACCCTTTAGGCGAGTTACGTCATTTTCTACTTCCGTCGTATTCTCAGTAACTCATGATAGGTAGCAAGTCAAGTTCTTGATAGGTCATGTTCTGTTTTTGTGGGATTCTCAGCAAGTCATGATTGGAAGCAGGTCAAGCTCTTGGAATACTTAGGATATCCTAGGTATTCCATATTTTTTATTCCCATATGGAACTACTTGGATATTCATTGTTCCTCCAATTTACTCTCACAATCGTTATTCTGCGATTTCCAAAAATCGTTATTGCATCAATTTCACAGCGTTACGCCTACTTCGACTATATTCCCCAGATCCAATAAATACACCAACGCTTAAACTTTAATCTCCGGCCGAAACCTTCAAAAGCCAAGTAATCCTTACCAATATCGCATTAATTTCTTCAGCTTGATTTGTTGTTTGGTTTGCTTCAATTTAAAGTCTTTACTGTTAGAAAACGTTTTAGTGCTCCAATTTCCGTTATGTTTGCTCAAATTCAAATCGAAGGTAGGTTATTGTTTCCCAAATAGCAAGTGCTAAATCAAAGGTGTATAGTAACTGTTGAAATACGATCACCTCTATGTTTAGAGTGCTACTTGGATTCTCGTATGTCATGCGATCATTTCTTATGTTAGATTATATTTTTTAAAGCGGCTAAGTACTAGTAACTAACATACGAATATCCGTATAACATACAGATATATTAACTAGTACTTAGTAAGTAGATTATCTTATTTTATAAGCTATCCCTACCTATACAGTTGTTAATATTTAGAAAAGGTTTCAATAATCAATAACTTGAGAACAGTTTTTTTTAATAACAGCGTAACAGAGAAATTTAAAGAAAATAATCTTCGATTATTGTCGTATTTATTACTCAAATATTTTGAACACCTTTTAATTTACCCAGTTTACTTAAAAATAGATTGTTGTGCATTAGATGAATAAGAGTGTAAAATTGACATTATTCCATGTCACCTGTCAGCTTGGTGAAATAGGAACCTGAGTTACTTTAGAAACTCGTCGCAATGAGAAATCTCTGTAATGATTACATAGTATAAAAAAACTTAACAAATTCTCTATCTGTTTCATCACCTTCAAACCACATAACGAATAATGATACGGTTTTTCCTGTCACTTAGAGATTTTTTCAGGTTTTTATGTATAATCGACCAAGTAATTGCTTGACCACTTTTGAACCTTATCCCTTTGTAATACGGTCGAAAAGTGTTCAAGCAATTTTTTGGTCGATTATACAATACATTACAATTAAATTTCGTAAGTAAATTACACCTGTTCCAGGCCGCTAGTTTACTGTAATAAACCATTATGACGTTTACTGTGAAAAGGTTCTACAGTGACTTAGAATTCTCTTTAGTTGGCTGTACATGTTTTAGTGCGATTAAAGTTGTTGCCAACTGGTACTGGTAGCTAATTTGATTACGGAATTCAAATTGCAACATAGCTAACCAGCGCTAGCTTAGTTCAGAGCATTCCCACGTGTTGGCAGCTGGGACTCCGCTAAAATTAACCCTACGGTTAAATCTGGGAGTTAGGTATTAAGCTTGGTGCAGACTACGGACTAATTAAATCTTAGGGGGATATTTTTTTATCGGATATCCGCTCGTCTGTCTAAATACTTTTACCAGTTTATTTTCTGTTTGCATTCCGGATTGCAGTGAGATATTATTTATTACAGACTGGATAAGGAAAATTGATGTACGGAAATTCTAATATCAAAAACCTTATTATAGTTCGAAACTCAGAGTGTGCCAACGAGACCCTCTTATTTAACTACAAATTTTCAGAGAGTGTGTTTTACTTTGGCCGTAAAAAATAAGTACCTATAGAAAAAAGTTGCGAATAACAGGGGGTCACCCCTAACAATCGTGTTTTTGGTATTTTTTGTACATTACCGACTTGCAGTTGGCCGATTTTACGTTCATTGAGTACTTAATTATCAATTTTAAGCTCAATCATCTTGGGACTTTTTGAGAGCGTTTTGGAATCATGACGAAGTGAAATTATTGCTTATGACTGTTTTGGATCACATTCATCGCTTATTTCAGTTATAATATTATTATTCTATAGTTTTTTTTTATGAAATAGGATGGCAAACAAGCAAGTGGGTCACCTGATGGTAAGTGTACACCACCGCCTATAGACACCCGCAACATCAAATAGATTGCAGATGCATTGCCAACCCTGAGGTCTAAGATGTCTTATTGCACAAATTACTGTCAACACGTACAGTGCAAGTGGCCAGAATTTGACCGAAAATTTCGTCCTTGATTGCGTAACTTAATTATTTGATACTGGCCAGTTATGTCGAGCTCACATGAGCACCCGAGCTAATGGCGAAATGCTTTGTGAGCAGCAGCTGTGGCCTGGCCGGAAATAGACAGGGCACTTTGACGTCTTTTTGCTGCGACGCAGGACGTTACGTTCTTATTATGGTCCGTGCTTGCAAAATGTACTAGACGACACTTATTACATAACCAGTAGCACAGAATATATCTACGCTAATATAATAAAAAGATTTTTTTTATGAAATAGGAAGACAAACAAGCAAATGGGTCACCTGATGGTAAGTGATCACCACCGCCTGTAGACACCCGCAACACCAAGAAGACTGCAGATGAGTTGCCAACCCAGAGGGCTAAGATGGAATACCTCTTGTGCCAGTAATTACACCGGCTGTCTTGTTCTCCACGCCGGAACACAACAGTGCAAGCACTGCTGCTTAGCGAGAGGTTTAGCGAGCAAGATGGTGGTGGCGAGCCGGACGGACCTTGCACAAGGTCCTACCATCTGCAACTAAACTTTGTTTGTTTGTAGAGGATAATCTCTGACACTACTGTACCGATTCCAAAAGTTCTTTTACTAATAAAAAGCAACACTATCACTGACGGACATACGCTACTACTTCCACGCGACCGACTCGCGAGTAATAGTATAAGAAATAATTTCGATTATAATAATTTAACAACAAATGGCGTCATCTCTCGTCAGCTAACGGGCATTCATAAATGACTAAGTTGAATGAGATAACTTGATTAAGTTTCTCATAGATGATACCGAGGGTAGGTTTCCCAAAGAAAAAATATCAATAATGTAATGACCGTAAAGACGAAACACATTGAAAAATTCGCAGGGTATGGCAGCGGTAATGTGGCGGAAACTGGAATACGCAAGGCACGAATTGCTGATGTTGAAGGTTCGAATCCTGCCATTACCCTAATTTTTCTTTGTGTTGTCATTCATTATATAGCATTTTAAATTAAATAGTATAAGTACAGAAGTTTTACTTTAAAAAAATGTCTATTCGCACGCTCGGCAATTCAATTGTGTCGGCTCCAGTGCAGTGGTGCGCGCGTGTTCTCGTAGCTTTGCGAAGAAAACAGTGGCTAAAAAAAGTTTTTTTTAATGAAGTTTTCCTTTCAATCATTTTTGTTGACAATACTTTATCATACATTTTACATTATCATCCTGTAGTATACAAACATACCAAAATTCAAGCCAATGCGACGACGAATTCAGCTTGCAAGATTTGACCTAAATATACAAAATGTGAAGTTAATAAATAAAAGCTTTTAATAAATGGTTTGATTAAAAAAAATGTCATCAACAATAAATGCCTTTTTTTTAAACCAAATCTCTGACTCAAAATTATTCTGTACAAAAAAACATGTAAGTAAAAAAAAATGCCTCTTTTCTGAGTGCATCAGAACTAAGTACGAGTAAATACTAACATGTAGAAAGTAATTTAACAAAATTAAATTTTTTTTTGCCAGCATTGTCAAATTTTTAACATCATAATAAATATACATATATAGAGAAGAGTTTAAGACAATTACGTAGTTTCTATTCAAAGTATCTACATCATTTTTTAAAACGTTGCATTTATTTGTCGTCTTTTTATCCAACATGACCAAATAACCGAAACATTTTTCGTCAAACCACAAAAAAGTAAACTGTTCGTCCTTCGTCCTTACTAAATTCACAATCTCATGGCCCTTATGTTTATTTGTGTTGAACTGAAGAACCCTTTTCACGTATGCGGTCATATAATCATATTTTACTATTATCTGTATTAAACTATCCATTTTACTGAGTGGTTGGTAAAGGTTGTTTGTTTGTTGGAGGTCTGAATTGTAAACATTTCATTGAGCCAAAAATAGACACGTATTGAGTTGCAGTGTTAAATAAAACAAAGAAATTCGTGGGAAATTGTGAAAGGTTTTACATGCCCGATCAAGTAGCTGGTAGGTTTTAAGCAACTTTATGATAAAATTATCTATAGAAAGAAAGAAAGAAAGAAAGAAGAAAGAAAATGTTTAATTCAGCAAATAATAAGAAACAGAAAGAATACAGATGCAAAATAATACGGTTGATGCTGAAAAGCACCCAACTCAGCATATGCTGCTGCAGAAGCGCTGATTTTCAGTGGGGCCCTGAACTTAAAAACAAAAAATTAACCTTAAACCTAAACCTGATCCTAACGGGTGACGCCACGCTCACCATGACCGTATGGTCCTGAATTGTTTCGCCTTTCTGACGGAACAATTTAAAAAAAGGCTAATGTCCCACAAACTAAACCTAACGTTACACGCTTACACGTTACATAGTCTATTCATAAAACTACAGTTTTTTCCATCAAAATAGTGTTTATCTACACACATATCATAAAGGCTAAATAACGCGTTCAAAAACCCTAGGAAATGACCAGCATTATTACAACCAATGTTATTATAAGAATTTTCTTGTCTGTGGTAGTAGGTAAATCTGTTCTTTATTGGTCATCACATTACCGATATCTCGTGACTGCTCGTGACGTTATGAATTTAAATTTGGAACAGCTGTCAAAATTGAAGTTGGTCTCTATTCTAGTATCCACAGATATTAAAACAGTTATCGATACGAAACGTCAACTCAGTATGATTTTTTAATTTAAACGCACGACATTTGATCTCGAGTGACATGAAAATAGCAACTTCATTCGTTCGTCTATGGTTTAAAAAAAATGTTCGTCCTGACGGATAGATCGAATCACAGAGTACTTTTTTAATATACATGGCCGCCATTAGTTGTCATTCTTTTTAGGTTTTTTGCTGTTACGATTTTTTGCAGTTATGATATGTGTGTAGATAAAGTAATGTATGCAACTGTATATAATTAAGCCTTAAAACACGAGTGTGATCCTATTATGAAACTCGCTGACGCTCGTTTCATAAAACCACACTCGTGTTTTAAGGCCTCTCATTATATAGCAGTTGCATAAAATACTATTATTATTTGAATAAAACAATACAAAGCAACAGATTATACATCATCTGTTCTATTCAAAGCTTGGATTTGCTTTATTAAGGCGATAAACGACGTTTAGGTGACAAAAAGTGACAGTTTAGTTTAGAATGTTGTTTACTACTAAGTGAGGATGCGTAGACTATATCTAATTTATTAATGAATTCAGGCGTTACCTTGTGGAGTTCCATATTAACAAACTGAAACAACTTACCTTGCGAGCAGCAAAGCATTATTTACCTAGCTTCAAACTTGCTATTGTTAAATTTGTGAAAGTATATCTTTGATTGAGTTTAATGTACTTAGTTTTAAATTAAATATCTAATTGATTTACTGTACTTAGCAACACGAATATGAAAAAATCAAAAACATTATTTTATTAATATATTATGCTTTGCCATAGCTAGACAGAAAGCGAAGAAGTAAGTTTTTTGTTAAAACATTTCCTTCTCACCTCGTTGAATTCCTTGCCGGTGTCTTCTTATTCGAGGTGTTCACTGACGCCGCGTTCAAAATAATGGATAGTTTTTCCTACCACTAGCGGTTAAATTTTGATAGATGTCTCCTATAATATGTATTAAAACCGCTAGTAAGTATTATCAAACCGTGATTAGAATGCAATTGGACCAACGTCAGGACACTATCATTTCATAGACTTGTGTCAAGCTTCAATTCCTATATCTATGAAATGACATTGTGCTGACGTTACCCTCCAATTTTATTCTAATCACGGTTTGATAATATAGGGATTCGTTGTGTGAATAGAAACGCGGCATGAGAAGGTAAAATTTCATAAACATTTGACCAACCCGTTTGAGAAATGTACATGTAAGCAGATATACATATATTTATCGTATCGTGTTCTTTTCGTAGACTTACACGAGTTCCACATAGGCCCATTACATTCCTTCGTAGGACATTTCGAAACGTTCCAGTAAGGAAAACACATCCCATCTGCAGATCTTGGCGAAAACTTTAATCAGATGCGTGTGAAAAATGGGCACGATTTGTAAACGTCGCCTCGCCGTGCGTGCTCGCCGCGGAAGTTTTTACTTTTTTATTGAAAATACAGCCAATATGTTCAGCGAACACGTAACGTATATAATGTGTCCGTCTAAACATAATACTGTGCACTCTTGTGTGTGTACGAGTACGTACACTACTATCACTTAGTCATTAAGTGCACTTGTCACAGTGACAAGTTTCCAATGCTTTTACTACTCCAATTTAATTATTCCTTAATTTTATCTCTTGGACTTCACATTTTGTTGTAGTTACAATTAAAAGATATCGTTTGTTGCCACAAAAAAAACGCTTTAATCACGGCTTCTTTTGGTATTATTTTTTTTGCTACTAAACGCTGAACTGTCGATAGAGGTATAAAATGTGCAATGAACATTATCAATTTTGTAATTAACGTTATCTTGTAATGTTAATATTGATACAATACACGTAGTAAGTGAGAAGAATTTTCATGTCGCGAAGTATTTTTAAATATGATTATCCACTTACCTCTAGTCTAGCCGCATGCGTTAAAGTTATTCGAGGTGCACAATTGTATGTATATCTATACAATATGTATATTCTATATAATATGTATATTATACATGCCTGTTTAGCAGTGGCGAATTTCCCATAGAAGCCGATTCCTCGTAGCCTCCCTAAGCCCAGAACGGTCATTAGAACCCAAAACCAAACGCAACTCTAAGTTAGCCGTTGTACTATAGCTTCACTCGCCTATAACAAAAATCTACTTTTTTTCTTAACACCAATGCATAATCGAAACGCAATCGATTCACTAATTTATTTCATTGTATTTCTCCGGTAATGCGCTCGAAAATTTGGGAGTTGAGGCACGCACACAAGCGCATATTCATTCACCAAATGACGCACACTTTCAACGCGCTTCCAAGAAATTATGGTCTTCGGTACGGCCACGATGCAGCGGGTTATTACGTTTGAAATCAGACTTTATGTGCTAAGCGTAAGGTTTACTTCTTTTTGAAGCCCTTAATGTCCTAGCGTGATGCCGGGTCGAAACTAGTGTCGTAGTAAAGTAAATCTTATCATTAACAGAATAAGTCTGCAGTTTCATTTTAAGTTATCGTAATTCTTGTCATAGTAAATGATGAAAAGTGAAATTTTTATTTTATAAATATCGAAATCAAAAATAAGGTGGTCGTATTTACTTTATCTAAATGTTATTAAGGTATATTTAATATCATCAATCAAAGAAGTAAACATTTCCTTGCAAATTCAGTATAAATAACCCATGTTAACTCTAGACTAATATTAACGCACATGATTAGAATGGCAACACTACTATTTAGAAATTGGAAGTTTGAAATTCGTGGAAATTCGTTGTTTTCCCACATAAACAGACGCGCTGCGTTCGCATTACGAACGAAAGTACTGACTTTCTGAATCAATTTTGTTTTTTTGGAATTATTGAATAATTTCGCGATTTTTAAGGAAAACCAGTGAAAGTTAATCTTATTATAGTTTTGTGCAACCGTGATTTTGTGTGGCTGATCTATTTTCAGGTTTGTTTAGTTCATATTTTCGTTTTAAAAACTCATTCATAATAGGTAGTCTGATTTCATTGGGCACAACAAATTAAGTAGGTATAAATGGCTGCTTTAGTGCAAATTGATTGTTGTCTTACTGACTACTTGCTCAATAAAGCAAGTCAATTTTCAAAGTTGTCCTTTAAAAATAAGAAACATGTTATAGGTTTGGGTCGCGCTCGTCCGGTCTTAAAAATTAATTTTAAACGAAGGGACGGGTTTTTCAAACATTTTCGCAGCTCATTATACGAAAAGTATAATTGGCTAACCGAGAGCTGCAAGCTGATCAAATTATTTTGTTTTCCATGTCTGTTGTTTTCTGATTAGAGTAGTGTGTAGAATCAAAACTGCTAATTAGATATTAATAATCTGACTAATTCAGCTCGGAAAGACGTTCAAAGTTAGAAACACATACGCAGTTGTATATTATTACATGAATTTGGCAATACTAGAATTGAGACTTTTTGTGGCAATAACTTTAATGCTCATAATAGGAAAGTAGAGCGTAATCGAAATTTAATGAAACGTTTGATTAACGCGGTCGATCTTTTAAGCAAGCAGTAGTTGGCCTTTCGCGGTCATGATGATACTCACAATTCAGATAATCGCGGTAATTACGTTGTTAACACTAACTGTGAGGATTTGGGCTTACCATAGACATAGACACAAGCACGCTTTGCTTCCCCAACTGCACCGGTTTTCAAAGAACAGAAGCTACGAGGTAAAACTTACTTTTTTTGGCTAGGAGTTGAGTAACTCATATTTCTAACCCACGTTTTTTTGCTCCGGGTTTACTACCCTACATTCCGACCCCACGCTACTGCTGTTTAGTGAATTAAGTACCTCGTCATCATCATTACCTTGCAACTGGAATAACAAGGTTATATTTAGGGTTAAGTAATTAACAAGAGTTACTTATGACTAAATTATAACATGAATCTACATTTCCACTAATCTACACTTATACATATAATAAAGAGGTAAACTTTGTTTGTTTGTATGTAGGGGATAATCTCTGGAATTACTGAATCGATTCCAAAAATTCTTTCATTAATAGGACGCTACGCTATCCCTGTCGGACAAAGGCTACTAATTTAACGAAGTCGCGCGCGTTTGCTAGCACATTATAATATTAAAAAATATATAGAGCCCTAAATAATAAATTAAAGTTAAATTTTATATTTTCGAGCGTTTCGAAATTAGCTTAACAATAGTAGTAGTAGTTATGCAAGATTGTTAAAGTGCGCTAACCTATGCTTCTGTGTGTCACAAGCGCGGTTAGCGAGATTGAGGCGCACTATACAGATATCCGAAGATTTATTGTCATTTTTTGCCTGTTACAATAAACATTGTATCATTCTCATGGCTTTGAATGGATTCCTGTGATAATATAGATTTATTACAGTATACAATGAATAAAATAGTTTTGACAGTCAAAAATAAGTTTGCATGAAAGTTCCTGGCTTTCCACTGAGGCCATTCTGTATCTCCGCTGTTCCCAAGTAATTTAATTAAGAAAAATCAAGCTAACTTTACTAAACTACAATAACAGACTTTTTCTGCTTGTCTTTAAAAGTCGCGTAACAAAGAAAATAACAACGCCGTTTACTTTGTAAAATGTACAAAAAGTGTACTGAAGACAATTACTGAAAGCAACTTCAAAGTAAACTTTAAAAACTATCGACAACATCAGTTAACAACCCTATTATTGTTCCACAACGAGCCAAACAAAAGTTAACCAGGGTGATCACAACTGATGCTCACGTAATATGAAATCTCCTTGCTAAGGCGAGTATCCATCAGAGCTATTCGAGATAGCGGAGCGAAGCTGTGAATGGATGTAAGCTCTTACACCAAAGATTTGTGAGATTGTGTAGCGAAGCTGTGATACTGGGTGCAAATGAGCGGTATTTACATGACTGTGTTGCGGACTTTTTTCAGATACTCTCCGTACACATTCCTCGCTCGCATCCCTCACACACATTCTTTACACACATTTCTCGCACATATCGCTCGCACGCGTGTCTCGCTTGTTTTGTATTTAAAAACCTCGCTCTGTCCTTTTCCATCAGAGCTTTCGAGTGAGGATAGGAAAGTGAAGTAATCTATTGGTGGATTTTTTCCTTCCGCGTCGCTTAGCTACTTCGCACAGTTTTGGTGGATGCGCAGCCTTACGTCTGTGTTAATTATAAACTTATAATACACAAGACATCTTGCGAGAAAGCGAGAAAGTAATGTATTATGCCAGCTGTACAAGTATGAAGGAGCAGCAATCACAATAACAATTTAACCTATTTTGAACGAAAGGTTAACCAAGTAAGGCAATTATATGAACTTTCGCATTACTTAAAATGTTGCACACACTCAAAGATATAGTGACCATTAAAGACAGAACTGACAGACAGTGTCATTTTGCATCCATAGTTATGCACTATGAAGTTGATATATCTATCGTTTTCGAGCACAGACAATTTTTTTCGGTTCTCATTTTAATAATCAGTTAAGTTTGTTGCTGTCTGTACCATACTTTGAGTAAAGAAAAACGATTACACCTCAATGGATCTTTGTATAGTCGACCAAGTAATTGTTTGACCACTTTTGAACCTTATGTCTTTGTAATACGGTCGAAAAGTGGTCAAGGAATTTATTTGTCGACTCTACATCTATGCGCTAGTTTATACTTACCAAGTTTATGGTCTTAACTTTTACTCGCCTTGGCAAGCTCGCAATTCACCTGCACCCTTTATTCCACGGAGCTATGTTAGATGAAACTTCTTGACCTCAAGTTTTGCGGTAAAAAATGAATTCCTTTGAAAAACTACGGAGGTGGTCGGGTGCGGCAAGTTTTGAGAATGAATGGCGGTGTCAAAACTCGTTGTTTGAATGCATTTATGCAATGTTTTTTGTAAATTAAATCAACCTCTAAGCATTTTTCCATTTCTTCCATTGTAGTACGCCTCTATTCCTGTGCTGTTATAAATGCAAGCTATGTTTGTTTATTTGTTTGTAAACGCTCACAAAAACGGGCTATCCGTCTTGATTTTTACAAAAAAGTCGTTTATAGGGGCGGTAAATCGATCTGGCTAGGTCTCATTTCTGATAAAACTCATTTTTATCGCGCCTTTTACTCCTTTACTGCACAGAGATTGAATGAACTAAATTAAAAAGTTTGCGTACTCAGGTACTTACTTAGCTTTTTAACCAACGAAAAAAACGAAGGAGATTATCAAGTCGACCCATAGATTATAGTTTTTTTGGAGTAAAAATCATTGCTAGATTTGTACAAGCGGCCATTTCTGAATTTTATGTGAAAACCAGTAACGAAACAAAGTCCAAACCAAATCTGCACCTCAATTAGAAACTTTATGATTTTATTATGATATTACAACGTATGACGACACTACAATTTTCTAACTATTGCTATTGTAATATTTTTAATGATTTTAAAATTTTTGTCAAAACTAAGGGAAACAATTTCTTTGCTAATCCGCGAACCCAGTGTCAGCAATCGACAAAAAGACAACGCCTGTGCTGAATACCTTATAAAATAAATAAAACAAACAACACAAAACGCGCCCACAACCCAACCACCAACACCAAAAATACCACTCGACAAATGTTTCACCTCTCCACAAGGCATCATCAGGAGCTATTGACCTCTCGACTGTCAGTTGACGAAAACTAGTCAAAACTAGTAATTTAAAAGGTCGACTGCATTTCGGTAAAGATGTGGTAACACCAGTAAAATTTAATATCGTATTTCACTGTAATAAAGTAACGAAGCAGTATAAAATGAGTTACTAAAGCTTACAACGTCGTTTGAATTTCGACCTTTTGAAGCACAGTGCACATATTATATTATCATACTATTTATGTAAACGCGACATACTTTATTTTATGTATTAAATTAAAAACTCCGTTATATCAACTATAGCAACCGTATGAAATAAAACGAATAATATTCTCACATCCAATATGTAGCATAATAATGATTTATTATGACATTTCTAGACTAATTTCTAGATATTATTATTTTTTTATTATTTTGTTTACCTTTTTGACGATCGTATTGTGAATTTGTTAAGTTTGACACTCTAAATTTAATGTCATTTTCAATAAGAAATAAAAGAATCTATCTATTAAAACTGAGCAACTAAATAGTAGAGTATGCCATTCGTTCAAGTGGCAAACGGTCGTACTATTTGATCCGGATGATGTCTCGTATAGAGGCGAAATGCGCGTAGACCATGTTGTTTTAGTGTTTAGTGATGGTTGTGTACAGTTGAGTCTGTGTGAAATATGTTTTTTCGAGTCAAATCGGAGAAAGGTGAGTTTTTGCAAAAAAAAAGCACAGACGCAGCTATCTTGCACATGCACGGTACTGGTTTCGCGGAGTAGCAAAGTAATTTGTTCCAGTTTGTTTACATAAATAAAAAGAGAATAAGAATATCCATTTTATAATGTTTATTATTTATTTATTTATTATATGTAGGAGAACCAACAGCATTAAAACAAAAAAGGTAAATTAAGCAATCACAGAGTGCCCATTACAGGATCTCGCAGATTAAAACTCTTATAAGATAGAATCGTCTTTTATGAATATTTCTACTGTTTTTTATCTGTTCACTGTATCAAAGGTAAACTTTTGAATTTGCTATCGTAAAAGTAACTTGCGAGTTGAAAGGTTGTGTTACTTTTACCTTTGTTTTTCTTTATTACAACTCAGCACAATAACTGTTTACGAAGGGTTTAGAAACTTTAAAACAACAGTTACTACATGTGGTTGGGCTTTTCTCAAAACATTTAAATGTTCAGCTACTGCTGCAAAAATACAACGAATCATAAATTATAACAAGACATCAAAAATAGGAACTTTTTTCTATGGATTTATTTATAAATGTTTTTTTATACAGCATAGAAGGCAAACGAGCAAAGTGGGTCACGCCCATAAACACCAGCAACACCAAGGAGATTGAAGATGCGTTGCCAACTCAGAGGGCTAAAATGAAATACCTCTTGTTACAGTAATTTTTAGGTCGTAGGACCTTGTGCAAGGTCCGTCCAGATCGCTACCTCCATCTTGCACGTTAATCCTGCCGCTAAGCAGCATACCATACTTAATTAATACCCCAATAAACTTCAATGTACATAAAACTGACTCTTGAGCTTTAACAAATTATTTGACTAGTTTTTCGAAAATCGGATGTCAATATGACACACGGTTTGAATAATTTGGAAAATTACTGTTCTAAGATTTTTAGCTACACAAGAAGTATAAGATTTATTTTAGCTCTAATATTTATTTGTATTTTGAAATACACAGCTATAAAAAATGTGCATTACGTTTGCACATATATTTAAATAATGAAAATCTATATTTGCTATTGATCCAAAAGTATCAATCGACATTGTTAGTATTACTGAAACTAAAAACAGTAATCATCCACGAATTTCTCCCGCAACTGGTTGAAACAAAATGACATTTCAAATAATTACTGAATGCACAGTAGGGTTCGGAAACAACTGTCGTATTCTTCGACTCCCCAGCTTCCTTAACGCTCTTATCCGACTGCGTCATGCAAAAGAAGCATTGTTTACTGTGAACAAAGCAACTTGATCGAACTCAATCTCCGTTCATTTACCCGCCTCGGGAATAGCAATAGTGATTTAAGTTTCTTATTCTGTCTTTAAGTGAAAAAGACTCTCGTACAAGTTCCGTGGATTTTAAACGTAAGTTAGTTTAAAGTTGGATTCTATACGTCCGTAGTCTTAAGAGTCATGGATTTTTAAAAAGACGCCGCCTTGTTTTGTTGTAGTGTGTAGATACGTAGCATTTCTTAGCAACTATAAATTATATACGTTATAGAGTCTACAACACATACTTACTCGTAGATGTATTTTTTCATTTGTAGATGTTACTTGGGCACTCTATGAAATAATTCAGGTTCAAAAATTGATATTTCTTTATAGTGCAGTGTACAGTACCATAACTCACATTTACCATAATTTACATTAGTTGAGAGAGATCATTATTGATTTAAATAGATTTTTTGACCATTGCGTAATACTTGAAATGCTCTCTGATGGCAGTCATTTACTTTGCTTTATTCTATAACAGCCCATGTTCTAAGTGGTAGTGAACTTTTGATCGCATTTCTACATGTCAGTTAATGGTTATGTTAATTTGGTACTAACATTACTAACATATCTGTTTAAAAAAAAGATCTTTTTTAAAGAATTTTTCATATCTACCTTTTTGATCAAAGAAATTCGCTTTCACAAAAAATGTGTAAGTACTCCAACAAAAATTTAATTTAAGAGCATAAAGTCATAAATATTACGAGCGCTGAAATAAAAAGCATGTCGGCCAAATTACTTCGCAGATACTTAACAAGCATTTTTATATTAATAAAAAATGTGTACAGAGCTAATGAAAAAAGGTTAGTAGGTACATCTCATGAAGCGTTTAAGTAAATAGTGAGTATAAAATTTGTTTCATTTGATACACTGTTTGTTAAAAACCTTCGTTTAAAAAGAGGTCATATAAAATTGTTACAAAGCCGATTTAAAAGCACATTACCATTAAATTAGGTTTTATAACCCTGTCGGTAAAATAAAAATTGGTGTTAACGCTTTATTTTCAATTAAATTACTCTTTTTTGTTTATTCAGCGTTCTCGCCAACTTATATCAATTTGAGTTTTAACCGCTGTTCATTTTTAATTAATTTTCAACATTATTTGTAGCAAACAGTGTAGATAAAACTTGATCAAAATACAGGCTTAACACCGTTTTCATAATGCTATTAAAATGACAATTACTTCATTCCTTGTCTTCAAAGACTATAACTACTAAATATGGATACAGTACGACGGCAAGAATAATAATGACGCATAGATAGAGAACTGATTGATTATAATAAGAACAGATAGTATCATACTTATATATGTATAAATTGAAATGCTAATTGCATTATAATGTTGCTGCATCATCATCATCTAAAATTGACGCACAAAATATCTTTCCTTGTATTTGTTGCAAATTTCCTACATATTGTAATGTCATTCAATAAACAAACTGATTCCGTTATCCAATGGTCGAAAAGGGAAATTCTGTATTTAGTCTTCTTTAGATTTAGCAGTGCGTTTGATGACACTCACTTGAAGCAACAGAAAACTAAACCTAACAATTGAGTAACATTTTTAGTTTTAGTTCTTAGCAAAGTTCCATCTAATTAAAATTCGCAAAAGAGTAATAGGGGTGGCATATTTCGCAACACCTACGATTCCATTCTAAGCCGCGGCGCAACATTAATTCAAAACGTGTCAGATTGTTGGCCGTGAGAACTAAGCAGGCCAGTTAGTGGCTACACGCCAACCCTTCTCTTAACACTGGTAGACCGGCATCTTCTTGGAGCCTGACTGTTTGTCGACGGATCAAGAGCCCGGTCTGCGTTTGGCACGCGCACTCCTGCGGCACTGATGTCGACCGACTATCGTGCCGAATACCTCGGACGATTGTGCCAAAGAAGCGCAGGCCGCTTCTCACGAGCACCCATCAATGGGCTGGCTCTACTGAAGGCAGCTGCCATTGCCAGAGACGATAGGGACCAGATGACTTTGGTTCTGTGGCCCTAAAATGACCCAGTTCTGGTTTATCCCACTGCGTCTCAGTCAAACTAGTGTCATAAAAAGAGACGCATGTAGAGATAAACACAGATAAACTAAACTTAGCCAGTCATGTTAGTGCCGCCTGCGGAGATTGGGTCGAGATTTAGTGTTGAATGCAACTTCTGAAGAAAGATGGCTTCATCTCATATTCGTGAACACTTGAATAAAGCAGACGCAGCATTTGAGTGGCCAAAAAGTTAATTAAAAGTGGTCTTGGCTCCGGGTCTAACTCTGTCTCATTCGAAGCCCCTACCCATTAGAACCTTTGGTCGTGGGGGTATACTATATCTCTTCAATAAAATGTCGGAGAGGCTGGTCGAAAACACTAGTGACCGAAGAGCTCGCACAGCTGGTAAACTTAGCTACGAGTATACAGAGAGATGTGGCCAGCATCTTAAGGCACGGGAGCCTTACTTTTTTGATAAGTTTCAGAAATAATTACAGTCACAATAACACAACACAGCATAACAACAATATACAGTTTATATTAAATTTTAATTTAGGGTAGTTATATATTATAGTTCATTGTAATTTATTACTTAATAAAGGAATATTGTTAAACAGTGTTTATATCCTGTCAAATGAAATTTTTAAATTTCTCTATTTTTAATTTAATTCATTCAATTAGTTATGCTGTTTAATTTAAAAAACAAATGTTTAATGAGAGCTTAAGATAACTAAAAGTCCTAGTTTTAGCAGTGTTTAAACGTAAAAAATATTAAGTAGGTATACTTGTAGAAGTTGAAATAGGTAGTTTAATACAACATGGTAGTTATTTTTCTGTAACTAGATAAATAGAAAGATTTTAGGAACCTACTTTGTTTTATTTACTAAATAAATAAGCATCGTTGACCTTTAGACTGCGATAGATTTTCGTACAAGAAGATTTTCGTTGAAGAAGAACCCCTAAGGTAATCACGTAATGTTGGTATAGGTAATATTTGATGTATGTACGGCAATGAACAATGTCTATAGCAAACATTTTCTGGATACACATTTACACAGATTCTATGATTTAAAGACTGATCTCAAATTGGTTTACTATAGGTATTAGTATAACTGTGTAAATGTGTATCCAGAAAATGTTTAACTGTGAGTACATCACATAAAATAATAATATACCATTTCCATTCATAATTTATATCTCATTTTATTTTAGTCTTACCCTGATAAGGAATTTAAAATGTAAAGTGTAATACAAACGGATCACTCTCGTATTTTAAAGTCGAAAATTGCCCGACATGTTTAGCTAATTGTTTTTATGTTTTCGTGTTAAGAAAATCGTTATTCATTTATTGATTACACATAACAAGAAAAAAAACGGTAAAAACCAATTTGTTAATCGTTTGATTGATTGATTTGTTTATTGCTAAAAGTAATGCCATTTGCATGTCAAAATTGATACTGATCCCACGCTTGTACATAGTTGTTATGTGGTATGCAATCCGTTAATTTTATGCACACATTTATATGCATCGTATTTTAAATACAAACCAGGTCAATGTCGTATGTTGATACATTTAGATATTTTATGATGATCAAACATTGTTATCACTGTACAATTGAAGACACATATAAGGCACCATTAAAGACGGAACTGCGAGAAAGTGTCATTTTCCCAAAGTGAGGCATATAGTATGTACTAGAGATGGGCCGAGTACTCGGTTGATACTCGGTACTCGGCGTACTCGGCGGGTTTTTTGATACTCTTACTCGGCCGAATAACTCGGTTAGAATGCCGAGTATACTCGGTTTAAGAAAAGCAATATATTTAGGTAGATAAAATTAAAACAACAGTGTTAATCAAAGTCAGGTCATCACTGATCAGGTACTACACACAGTCAATCGTTAATTAACAAACTTTTTCAATTATTTATCTACAATGACGCGTAACGTGAACAAATACTTGTTTGCAAACTATCAAGTGACTGGACTGGTAGTTGAAAGGCGCGGGCGGGGTGAGGGGTGTGTCAACGCGAGCCGACTGCTTGACCGGCGCGAACCTGTTTTTACTTGTTTATGCACGCGAAATAGGAATTTGACTGAACCGAGTTACTCGGCCGAGTACTCGGTTGAAAAAAAATTGAACCGAGTAAAACACGGTACTCGTTACTCGGCAAAAGTGTTACTCGGCGCATCTCTAGTATGTACTATGAAGTTGACATATCTACCCCTTTCGAGCATAGACAATTTCCCTCAGTTCCCTCTTTAATGGTCGGCTAAGTTTGTTGATGTTTGTACATAGCTCTAGAACCTACCTATTAATTGTTATTATAATAATAAAATTAACTAAGCATTAATTATGAGATTTGTAAGTCCATAGCCTAGGAAGTACTATGGCACCTTATTCAAGTATTATTTAATTATTAAGTACTAGCGACCCACTTTAGCTTTGCTTAGAGACTATACATCTCTAAGTTATTTAGACTAAGTATGTATTTGATTATTATTATTATTTCAGGGACCATATACATCCCTATCTAATTTCTTTGATCTGGGGACCCTATACATCTGTTCATTCTTAACTAGTGCCAGTTCGTTCGATATGCTTAAAGGTTGCTGTGTTATTTATTGTTTTTTTTTTGTGGTCCTATGTGTGTATGTCATGTACTATTGTGATAATTATGTATATTGCACTGTAATCTGTTTTGAAAAGAGAAAAAAAAAATAACTGCTGAGTTTCTTGCGGCGTTTCTTCTCAGTAGTATCTTCCATTTTCCGAAGCGCTAGTAGATTCAGACATGTAAAATAGCCTATATGGCCTACTTGCAAAATAATTTTTTTATATCAGTGCAGCTAGCACGAATCTTCTCGACACGCGTTTACTCGCTACGTTTTTTTTTTTTTTTTTTATGAAACAGGGAGGCAAACAAGCAAGTGGGGCACCTGATGGTAAGTAATCACCACCGCCTATAGACACCCGCAACACCAGAGATTGCCGATGCGTTGCCAACCCAGAGGGCTAAGATAGAATACCTCTTGTGCCAGTAATTACACCGGCTGTCTTGCTCTCCATGCCGGAACACAACAGTGCAAGCACTGCTGCTTAGCGGCAAGATGGTGGTAGCGATCCGGACGGACCTTTCACAAGGTCCTACCACCCGCAAATGCTCAGCGCTTCTTTTTAAAACTAGCCCGGTACTGAGGGAGACGCACTGTGTTATGTGGCGAGTTAACGCGTATCAAGAAGATTCCTGCTAGGTGCACAGGTAACCCAAATGGTCGCTTACCTCCCTTAGGTATTTATAAAAAAAGGGAAAACTTGTAGGTTTTTTTTAACATCGTTCACGTTAACTGATGTTTCCACTGTCGGTCTCAGTTTAACTTTAACTAGTAGCCCGCCCCGGCTTCGCGTGGGTTCAAATGGGATTTTTAGCATAAAACTACCGTGAGACTCGGACACAATAGCAAAAGGAGCACCAGTTCTTTACCAAACTTGAAAAAGGGTTTTTATGGAACTTTGGAGTTATTCTTTGAATAAAAAAAAACAAATGGTAGAAAGTTGACGCTGAACTTGTTGTATGTACTTGTACACACCGACCAGAGTTTATAAACCCCTCTGCGCAACCTTTTCACAGTATCCGACACAATAACTTGCCAATGTCTAACAAAGAAACCATTGTGACCATTAATACAAAAAGGTTGCATAAAGGGTTTTAAGATCTCTAAGTGAGACATACACGCCAGCTAAAAAAAAAATTAAAGAGGTAATAGAGAGCTAACCTGCTTGGAACTTAATTGAAGGTCATTCAACTTCATTCTTGCAACCTTAAAGTTTGTGTTTAACTTGATGTGGACCAAGGTTTTTCGCATACTAACATGATATGCATTCAACATCTATTTATCAACTCAGTCGATTGAGTGTCTTCAGTGCAGACTCCACCAAACAGAGTCTCGTATTTTTTAAATAAGTTTGTTTAGTACGTTGTGTCATTGTACTTTTAATTTTAGTTAATTCAGAGTTTTTGAAATATTGGCGGTAAGCAGATTTTAATTTGTTGATGGTATCCATATATCTCGTGACTTTTCTTTATTTTCTGACTGGTGAAACTTAGAGATCCGAGAGAGAGACGGACAGAGAGACAGACGGAATGACAACAAAGTGATCCTATAAGGGTTCCGTTTTTGCTTTTGAGGTACGGAACCCTAAAAAGTAATTAGAATACCGTTTTTTTGTTTTATCTACACATATATCATAAATGCTCTATAATGCGTTCAGAAACCGTAGGCAATGACCAGCATTATGACGACCAATATTATTATGAGAATTTTTCTAATTTGTTTCTATATTTGTTCAAATTCATTTGATTACATTATGTTAATGTGTACAGTCTATAGATATTTAATAGGTACCTTAGCACTAGTAGCTAGTAGCAATGCAAGTCATTGCCCTATGGCTTCTGAACCCATCATAGAGTACTTATGATATGTGTGTAGATAAAGTAATGTATGCAACTGTACATAATTAGGTCTTAAAACACTCGTGTGATCCTATTGTGAAACTCGCTGACGCTCGTTTCATAAAACCACACTCGTGTTTTAAGACCCCTCATTATGCAACAGTTGCATAAAATACTATTTAATATACCAACTCGTTTCCTCTTTTTTCAGTTATTAAAAATGCAGTTCAAGTACTCTGAAACAAGTGTTGTTTTACGGATATTTACTACTCTATTGCTAGTAACCACAGTTCGGAGTATAATCACTGAAGACTGGCCACAGGAAGCTGACGTACAAGGTAGTGGAGATAATTATTGTAATACAGTCAGCTGCATAGAAAAGTAACATCCATTTTATGTTTACGTTATTAATTGTGTCACTAGCATGTACTCGTAGACGTATAAAATCACATTCATTTATTATTGGACGTGTTACCTTTTTTTACAGTACACTCGGTGTCAAAAAAACATAAATTTGGGATCGAACTTGTCGAATGTGGAGACAGATACTTAATGTTCGTGATACCTATTACCTATGTAGGATGAACTTTTTTAGCTTAAATCTATGTATAACTGGTACAACCCTGGTGTCAGATTCGTTTATTTTGACTGTTACACGAACAAGCAATAAAGGAACTCTAACTTTATTTCTGTGCATTAAATTCTCAAATGAAGAGGTTGTTACTTTTAAGTTAGGGGGGAGCGTTAAACGACTTTTATCTTAATGGGTTAGGTAATCAAATTGGATATTTTTCCAGATTCCGAGCAATTTGACTTCATCATAATAGGCGCGGGGTCAGCCGGGTGCGTGGTCGCCAATCGACTTAGCGAAGTCAAGGAATGGAAAATATTGCTCGTCGAGGCAGGGGGCGATCCCCCGGTTGAAAGCATCGTAAGTGAATGCAAATTGACACTGAACATTGCGTTACTGGAATGCATGTAACAAAATGGCAACGTTTATTTCCTGAAGCGTGATGGGACACCAGTGACGGTTATTGCCTTTCCCGTTCCATTGTGATTGATTTATGAATCGATGGAAAAAATAGTATGATAGTAAAAAAATTGCATGGACTTGCCTAATAGTGTTGTGATAGTGATGAGGATTAATGTGCACCTAACACGAATCTCCTCGATACATGGTAACTCGTTAGGTAACTCCCTTCTGAGTAAGTTATAACGAGACGCACTGAGTTACGTAGCGAGTTACTGTATGTCGAGGAGGTTCGTGCCAAGTGCACTGGTGCCCGTGCGGGTGACGCAGGAGTTTATCATGCTATGACCGTAACATGACTAGCCAAGTTTATTTTATATCTACCTGCGTCCCTTTATCATGGGACTAGTTAGACAGACACAAGAAGGGATAAACTTTGGGCCGTCATGTCAGGGCTGCTGGCTAAACTAGAAATTTGAGGATAGGTGTGCCATTCAGTGCACTTGTAAATGATTAAAATCATAAATATAATGACCAAAATTCTGTTCAACGTAATGTTTTGTTCATGGGCGTACCCAAGGGGGGGGGGGGGGGGCAGGGGCGGCAGCTGCCCCCCCTGGAAATCTCGCAGAACATGTATGAACTCGCCTAATTACTAATCAAAGAGTAAACAGAGCCTTATGCTCTAACTTTTAAATAAACCGCGCAGTAGACACTGGCAAAATGCATGGTGCAATTGCCAAAAACCGTGCGCGATGATGGCGGACGAAGATTACCGAATCTAGCATCTGACTTGCCCTCCCCCCCTCCCCCCACAGGTCAGAAGCTGGGTACGCCCATGGTTTTGTTTTTGTACTCTGTCCGTGTTGTGTATATTTGTATGTTTTATGTTGAATAGTTTTGAATAAATGTTTTTTCTTTCTTCAAAATAAAGAGATTTCCGTATAAACAAATTTTCAATTCACTAAGACTAATAATAAACTGACGCTAATATTCAAAAATTTTGTAGCGAATTTCTCGCTAAATACTTGAAATAATAAAGAATATAATACATTAAGGTGTCCATCTAAGGAACTTGCAAACTGTGTAAACAAAGGACGTAACTTTGTTTTGTCACTGTTTCTCCTTGAATTTTCACACCACCTCATCAAACACCACTGAAACCATACACTGTTGAAACGGTTGTTACCGTAAATTACAAAAGCATAATAGTATTTTATGCAACTGCTATATAATGAGAGGCCTTAAAACAAGAGTGTGGTTTTATGAAACGAGCGTCAGCGAGTTTCATAATAGGATCACACGAGTGTTTTAAGGCCTAATTATATACAGTTGCATACATTACTTTATCTACACACATATCATAACTGCAAAAAACCGTAACACCAAAAACCAACAAACAAGTATGGCGGCAATTCGATCTATCCGTCAAGACGAACGTTTTTTTTAAATCATAGACAAAAGAATGAAGTCCCTATTGTTATGTCACTCGAGATCAAATGTCGTGCGTTTAAATTAAAAAATCATACTAATTGACGTTTCGTATCGATAACTGTTTTAATATCTGTGGATACTAGAATAGAGACCAACTTGAATTTTGACAGCTGTTCCAAATTTAAATTCATAACGTCACGAGATATCGGTAATGTAATCACCAATAAACACGGACTACTAAGAGATACTACCCAATAAAGAACAGATTTACCTACTACCACAGACAAGAAAATTGTTATAATAACATTGGTTGTAATAATGCTGGTCATTTTCTATGGTTTTTGAACGCGTTATTGAGAAATTATGATATGTGTGTAGATAAAATATATAACTGTATCTTAAATATTTCATTAAAAGTTTAAAATCGTTCTTCAGTTAGGTTTTTAAGACCAAATGGAATGACGTTTTTGTTTCTTTTAAATTCTACAATTGCCTGTGATAGGCAGTGTTGCGACGAGGTTGCGACTAAAGTTGGTGATATATTAAAGCAGCTACACACTACCCAACTCACGCTCTGTACATGCCGACGCGGTTGTATGTACTACGCGGTAGTTTGACAATTTTATATTTCAATAAATACCTGCACTCAGATTAATAGATTTGCGTCTTCCTTCCTACCATTACGAGTTAAACCCAATTGAACTGATATGGGCACAGGTAAAAGGTTACGTTGGGCGGAGAAATATAACCTTCAAGATGAAGGAATTAAAGGTTTTGTTGGCAGCAAGCTTGTCGCGCATCAGAGCAGTGGAAGAAATGCGTGGGTCACTAAAATGAAAAATTTTGACGGCATGATATAACGGCATCTTTTATCATAAATATTGGTGACACATCATCATCAAGTACCGATTTTTCTTCTGATCGTGATAAAACAAATTAAAAATAACTACCTACTTGTTTCTTACTTTCGGAATTTTATTATTCGATATATTTTGATATAAGTAAGGGAATAAGTAAGAGTCTTGCCCATCACTAGTAAATTCATCATTCAGAGACAATTTCAATATGGCGCTTTGTTTACATGGATAGCAAGTTCCATAGATGGATTCTTTAAGAATGTATAAAATATTAAGTCTGGGCTGACCACGTCTGCCGCATGCATCCAAATAGATGGGCATCGATTGCCACCCAATGGATGCCGCAAGATGGTAGTCGGCGACGGGGCAGGCCGAGACGCAGATGGCAGGATGATCTGGACGCATTCTCAATTGACTGGCCAGAGATTGCTAAAGATAGAGGGAACTGGAAATCCGAGGGAGAGGCCTTTGCTCAGCAGTGGGACACAATTGCAGGCTAGCAAAAAAAAAATTAAGTCCTTAATTAATTAATACTCGTATTTTAATTTTATTTCAGATACCCGCATTTTACGCAAAGTTATATGGGTCCGAACATGACTGGAACTACTCTACAGCAAGAAATGGGAGGACTAATCAAGCAAACCTGCACGAATCAGTTGATTGGCCGCGAGGAAAAATGCTTGGTGGAAGCAGCAGCATGAACGCTATGATTTACGTAAAGGGTAATGACGCTGATTTCCAAAGATGGTATGATGAAGGAAACAAGGACTGGCACCCAAAAATCGTGCGCCAATATTATCAAAAAGCTGAAAGTTTTCAAAATGTGAAAGGATTGAGAAATCTCGCCGTTAGCAATACTTATGGCAAAGATGGACCTTTAGCTTTAAACTACTTTAATGATACAACCGAAGCTTTTGCTGATGCTTTACTTGGTGCATGGGAAGAAACAGGCTTTAAAAAAGTAGACGACATTAACGAACGCAATGTATTAGGCGCTGGTCTCTACGCAGCAACAGCTACTAATGGCCGAAGGTATAGTACAGCTAAAGCATACCTTAACCCAGTAAAGAATAGACTAAATTTAAAAATTATAAAGCACTCATTGGTTACCAAATTAATAATAAATAAAGATACATTAGACGCCTACGGTGTCAAAGTAAAGCGAAACGGAACACTGATGACTTTTTACGCAACTCGAGAAATAATACTTAGTGCTGGAGCAATCAATAGTCCCCAATTGCTCATGTTATCTGGAATAGGTCCAAAAGAGCACCTAGAATCTAAGTGTATTCCGTGTTTAGTTAATTCACAAACTGTAGGGCAAAATCTTCAAGACCACATTTATTTGCCAGTCACAATCTATGGCAAACAACCAGGAGAACTAGATCCTGATGAATATACTCGACAGTATTCAATTTACCTTCACAATAGTACCGGATTCTTTGCCTCTAACACATTAACAAACATCCTTTCCTTATATGGTGATAAAAATGCAACTTATCCGCAATTTCAAAACCTTCTAGTAGTGTTTCCCAAAAACTCTACCAAAGTTGAACCAGCCTTCAGAAATATTTACAAGCCCTCTGTTGTAAAGTCAATGGTAGAACAGACTGCCAATAACGCACTTTATCTGTACTTATTTCATGTTTTGCACCCATATTCAAGGGGCAATATTTCTTTAAACACAAACGATCCTCAAGACGCCCCTCTTATATATGCCAACTACTTTGACGATTCGAGAGATTTACAAGCAGCCGCAGATGGAATAAGAATGCTTACCAAAATAGTCAACACTTCATTCTTCAAATCAATAGAAGGATATTTAGGTCGTATTAAATGGCCTGCTTGTGATAGGTACAAACTTGATAGTGAGGACTATTGGAAGTGCATAGGTCTTAACATGGTATTGACAATTTATCATCCAGTAGGTACCGCCAAAATGGGTACTGATCCAAACACCTCAGTAGTTAATAGTCATTTAAAGGTCCATGGTGTGGGTAAGTTAAGGGTAATAGATGCGAGTATTATGCCCTCGCTTACTAGTGGAAATACTAACGGACCAACTATAATGATAGCTGAAAGAGCTAGCGATCTTATTAAAGAAAAACATTGTAATTTCAATTAAGAATATTCGAAAAGTTCTCGTGAAGGTTCATTTGTTGTAATTACAACAGTTACATTTAAGTGCAATATTTAATAGGATATAAGATGCCGAAATAGTAAGTTCACGACAGTGGAAAATATTTAGTGTAATTTATTGTTATAATGCTTGGAATCAAAGAAATCAATCAGATCAAAGTTTTTTGTGTATGTATTAAAATTTGTTGATTGTTGACACGACAGATAAGCAGTTTATAGTAAGACCTATAAAAGTAGCTTCAAAGTATAACAGTAACATGAAAAATAATTATAAAAAATGTATTTACGAATCCATGCTAAGATGACCGTATTATTGGACAAGAATTCAAGCCATATTATATTTATTACAGGATTCTTAAAATTGTGGCCAGAGCATACTATGAAATGTCGGGATTTAAATGTTTTTTATATACAAATGTAAACGTAAAACTAGCGTTTATTATTTTCTAATATTTAACTGAAAAATATGAAATAAATCAATTTTATGACATTATTATGATTTAAGTAACAAAACTATAGTGTGCTAAATAGAAACATATCACTATTACAATTTCAATCGGAATCTTTTTGTCAAACTTCGTTTCTTCACAAACGATTAAGTCTGTTGAATAAGAATAAAAACACAAGGTAGCATACAAGAGTAACACATCTGTTTAATTCAGTTCACTTGCCACGATCAAATTGTAAATGCGATTGGTATAAAAAATATCGGAATCCAATACGGGGTCCTATGTTCATAACCGTTTTCAGAGCCACACGTCAACGCCTAGGAGGCAAACACAGGAAATACGCCGTCAGCGTCGCCATCTATATTCATGAGTTCCTTTAACTGGGTTCCCTGTACATGAGTAAATATCTCACAGACATAAAGCATCATACAACCGTGTACAGTCGACCTACGAAAATGTTAAGCATAAGTACAGGTCCTTTCAGAAGAGCTGCTACAGAATTTATATGAAACTATTGTGGCAGCTCTTTTGAAACGAGCTATACATTGTTATTGTAAACGTCAATGACTGAAAGCCTGTCAGTCCATAGGATCTTTACATGGTATAAAAAAGTTGCTATATCTGTCCTCCTTTCTGTCGCCGGTTAATCCTTCTAAACCACGAAACGGAGTTTGGTACGGTTTTAACTGAGATTAAGAGATTTTTGCGGAAGGTTTTTATGTACAGTAGGGGAATTATATTCACGTACCACCTTAGAACCCTATCGCAATGACGCGACGCGTTAAACGTCAGGCTATGTCATACAAATGTCATGCGTATGTCTTTCCGACTAGGTTCTACGGTGGTACATGTTTCAATTTCCTTGACTGTACACTACATCCTTATAATACTTGTGCGAAACTAGGGCGGGTGGCTAGTATCATATAATTATAGTCAGTTATAACTGAATTACTATCATAGTTTCTTAGTAATAATTGCTTAATGACTGAGTGTCTGTACCACAGAACATATCGTTCCTCTCCCCACTAACTATCTTAACTGAAATGTAAGAGGGACGCATAAAAAAAACGATTGACCAAAACTGCCAAAAAACACTTAGTGCGAATAATTTCTGATGTTTTCGCGATTTGTAGGAATTGAAATAAAAAAATAAACGGTTTATATCGGAAAATGTCGGGAATTTGATACGTTACAATACACGCGATATTAACCGTTTAAATTGTTTTACTTCAATGTGCGTGTTTGCTTGAGATTATTAGTTGCGGAGCCGGCGCAAACTGGTTATGTCTAAGGCGGCGTATACATGAACTCGTTGGTGAGAGGTCACGCAAACAACGTCGCGCGCGTCTTACGGTAGCGTTCATATCGCTTCGTGTTTGTAAGGAGTTATGCCTCTATGGGGTATTAACTCGTGTGTTGTCACCGGAAGCGTGGTCCGAGGAACTGCAGGCGATCAATTATCCTCGTTTATGCTTTGCTATCAGTTGCTACATTTTAGTAGGAGCCCTTAGGACAGCCATGCAGAGTATTTGCAGCCCCCGTGGCGACGCAAAGATAGGTGTTCTATGTTTGAAGCTTCTATTCTGTCTGTACATCCGGGTATTATGGTCTATTTGGCACGTATCCGATTTCAACCCGGGTTGTTTAAATTGGTAGCTGACTTAAGCGATGTGGTTCTTATAATTATAAGTTCTTATACGCATGGCTTTATTAAAAAACTGTTAAGAAAAAGAAAACGTTCCAAACAGAGAATGTTCAATACTTTGGTCGGACTATAATTTGAAACTCTACTTCCGCCATCCTTGAACTGAATTATTCATACATAATATTATTATATTGGTAATTCCACAAGATTCGAGTATAATGAGGCTATTCAATTACTTTATGTCATGTTACAATATGTTACAATAAAGCTAATAAAATAATAACGCAAGTTTGATTATGATTACCCATCCTTTGGTACAATTCACCTGCTAACCTTATTCTCCATCAAAACAAAATAAGTGGAAGATGACTGTAACCATGGTGTCACCCAATTTTAGATAGGAAATAACCTCCTTTTGCTGCTTTCCTATATTTAAGCAACGGTTATCAAAAAACATACATACATTTAATTTTTTACTGAGTCAGTATTTTTTGGTTTTTCATACTCGAAATGATTAAAATGACCGGTATGAATAAAAAAATATATGGTCTCATTTTTTACCGCTACAACTAACTATGCGAATGGTGTCCAAATGTACGCAACATTAAAAAATTTAGCGGCAGGTATATGTATTTTCTGAAATATTTAGGTCGAATCAATGCAAACGGGTTCATATCCCCAGCATTCTGTTGCACTAAATGATTTAAACCATTGAGTACATACCCAATAGGAGGAACTACCACTTATTTTGCTTGATACTATTTTCGGAAAATTATGCGGCTTTCCAGCCACCTGACCTCAAACTGCTGATTGCATGCCGCTTCCAACCGGTCACTTTGGAAATCTATGGAGGAGGCCTATGTTCAAAAGTGGACTTCTTGTGGCTGAGATGGTGATATTGATAATGATGACGTCAAACAGGACACTAAGGCTAATAGTAACAAATCATTCTCTAGTACGACCGCGTTCTTAAGAACTATAAAAACGAACTGTTTAATGTGATTTTCAGTACGCTGCTTTTCTTGAGAACGATTTATACATAATATTTATAACCACCACCCTTAGAGTTAGGCAAGCTACTATTCAATACTTACTGTTACTTATGGAATGTGATTCCATTTGTTTTATAGATCGGCTTTTTGCTGTTTTTTTACACCAACTATTAAAACAGTCTAATAGGCTTAGTCTAGTTTTTTACCCGACTACGGTAAAGCCAAAAGGAAGGAATATGTTTTTCATAAGAATATTGAATCTTTTTTCGGATCTTACGGAGATTAACACAGGTCAGTGGTTGGCACTGTACTATTTCAGTGCAAGTGACGCTTGACGCTCATTAGTGACAAAACACAAATTCTGTCTAATGTCCAGTTATTACCGCTCTATTTGGTATTGTGCTCTATGGTTCAAACCAGCGATATTTCGGCTACAACTCACCGCTTACTCGATCGATTGTGATAAATATGCATGAGTCCTTGCCAAATTTCTGTTCCACACTTCTCACAACTCTTGCGAACAGTAACTTTAATGCTAAATACTTAAATACGAATCCGCGTACCAATTAAACGAGTTTATATTTTCAGCGTTCGTGCGAGTTTAGGCATGCTTTAAATATTAAATGACTTAAATTAAAAAAAATATCTGCTCAATGCGAATCGCTTCGAGGGCTCCGGACCAACATACAATGATAGGTATATGTTTAAGTTTCGTGTTATATATTTACTGTTTATTTTCTCATTTTCATGTACCATGAGATTTTCCTTTTTACCAAATTTCATAAATCAACCAATCAATCAATCAGCTTGTTTTTTACAACTTTAGGGAACTATGCATTATATCATATCACCCAAGTATTTGATATTAATTTCAACTTGATACCTCAACCCAGTCGTCAAATTAATGTAGGCGACCATGCTCATAGTAGGCCAAATGAAACAGAAAAAATAGGTACCTAACATTGGGAAGTATGCATTTAATAATACACTAGTATTTTATGCAACTGTTGCATAATGAGGGGTCTTAAAATACGAGTGTGGTTTTATGAAACGAGCGTCAGCGAGTTTCATAATAGGATCACACGAGTGTTTTAAGACCTAATTATGTACAGTTGCATACATTACTTTATCTACACACATATCATAAGTACTGTATGATGGGTTCAGAAGCCATAGGGCAATGACCTGCATTGCTACTAGCTACTAGTGCTAGGTACCTATTAAATATCTATAGATAATACACATTAAAATAATGTAATAAAAAATGAATTTGCACAAATATAGAATTGTTTCTATATGTTTTATTTAGACAAATTCTCATAATAATAGTGGTTGTTATAATGTTGGTCATTGCCTACGGTTTCTGAACGCATTATAGAGCATTTATGATATATGTGTAGATAAAGTAATGTATGCAACTGTGCATAATGAGGTCTTAAAACACTCGTGTGATCCTATTATGAAACTCGCTGACGCTCGTTTTTAAGACCCCTCATTATGCAACAGTTGCATAAAATACTATTACGGGAAGTGAACATTGTATGGGAAGCTAATGTACTTAATATCCAATTAGGTATAAAGCTACTTACGTGCGTTTTGACACGTTTTACGCGTGTTGTAATGGAAACAAATGATGAAAGAATCTATTTTTAAACCAAAATCCTAATCAATGAGTAACTAGCTGAACAAAGCGGTTAATATCATTTCGTTAAAACCAAGTTTCTATGGTTAAGGATAAATTACGTCAGATAAATCTCATTTCGGCTGACTATAAGGATCGATAAGGATTAGACCCTAATTAGCGAGACAAGATGGGATGAATCACGAAGCTGTAATGAACTTACATTTAATGTCAGATATCCTTTAACGGGTCACGTAAATTACTGCAGATTACATCGAGACTAATTAGGGTAGTATTATATTAAAGTACGCCACAGGACAATATGATAATATAATATAGTATAATACATAAAGTAATATATGATATCATTGTTAGGATAAGTAATATAGAGTTAATTAATGTGAAGGTGTAGGCTACCCTTGCAGCGTCTAGTCTGGGGAACCTTAACAAACTTAGTCTATTAGTGGAATATTATAATTACTGCGAAATCCTTTTGAAATTGATCACCGCTGTCTTATAATTTAGAGTTATAGCTGTGATTCAAATAATCATGTTTCTAACTTTAAAGAACAAAGAGTTTCATACATAGTTAGATGAATTTCACCTCCTTTAAATTGAAATTTCTTAAAATCCTTTCTTATCGGGTGTCTACGTCATAAAACTAACCTATGTACCAAATTTCAGCTTTCTAGCTTCAGTAGTTTCGGCTGGGCGTTGATCGCCAATCAGTCAGTACAAGTCTTTTTATGTACCTACTTAGATTGTGTTCCTCAGAAATACGATAGTTTTTTTTAATGCATCTTCATCATCTTATCAACTAAAAGACGTACTGCTGGACATAAGTGACCCCTGGAAATCGTCACGACAATCGGGTCCCGCAACCGTCACTATAAGATAACTAGCTAAAAACACTGCGACTTGATTTGTCGCTCAGTGTGTCTCATTCTAATTACCCGAGTAGGAGAGAGATGCACTGAGGAACAAGCGAGAAACTGAGCATACTAGCCGTACTAATCAGCGGTCTACATTACGGCGAGTCTGCCCACGTTGTGCCTTCTGGTATGCAGTCGCCACTCGAGAACTCTTTGGCTCCATCGGCCATTCGTTTTGCGAGCAATGTGTGTCCAAACTGCTTGGATTATAAGATTATAAGAACCTGCATTATTGACAACTTTATGCTGATTTTCACACGGAGGCAGATTAGTGAAGCAGTAAAGAGGATCGACAGCGTACTGGGATGTCTCTACTGCCTAGTGAGCCAGAATATCGAAAATTCTCGGTTTATGCGAGATTCATCTCGCACGAAAACAACTGTCAAATACCTCAGAAATCTGTCATATTTTGATGTACCTCGCACGTGAGATGCATCTCGCATGAACAGAGAATTGGGGTCCAGTGGTTCTCCCCCGCATGAGATCAGCATTAGGGTTTATACTTAAGGCGCTTTTTGCAGCGATGTAAACGCAAAGACGGCAGGATTGAGCCTACGATGCAGTGACAAACATCACCAAGAAACTTTGCTCTTGTTGAGCTGACTCTGCCATCTAAGTTTGTTTAACAGACTGTGTTTCTAAGGAACTCTCAACAAACAGCAACAAACTTAAATGACCATTAAAAAAGGAACTTAAAGAAATTGTATCTGTTCGAAAGGGATAGACAGGTTAACTTCATAGTGCATATTGTATGCCTCCCTTTCGCAAAGTCATACTTTGTTTCAGTTCTATCTTAAATTGGCACTTATGTGTGTCCTTGACTTTCTTTCTCATACTTAGTCAAAAAGTGTATCGCAATTTTAAAAGAAAGAAAATGGTATCTTTAGAAAGTTGACTACTACTTCAATATTAAGCACCTTATTAGTCTTGTTCAACTCTCAGCTTTTAAATTTTACGAAATGCTCAAACTAGTCTCATTTGAAAATCTGGTGCATTTTAGATGTAACCAGCCACAGATAACCCGTCGGGAAATTTCACTTTATTATTACGAGACGTAATTATTAAACCGTGGTATTTGGTAATACAATTCTACTCTTGCAATACAACTTGTTTTACTAGTTCTATCTGCTAAGGTTAATTAATACTAAATTCACTTTATTAATCAACGTGCCCTAAGACAGGACGAGAGGGCTGAGGACTGTGTCCCACCTAAGGGTCACAGGACATTAGTCAAGTTATCAGATCAGCATGCAGAAAACAATTGTCAAAATAAAATTTAAAAATGTACTATAGAAACAAAAGGTGAATAAGGCAAATACTCCAATTGGTGTCACCTCTCTAATTATGGGCACGTTCAGTCTTATTCCGAGACAATAGCAGTGACAATTCTACAAAAACTAGGTGTCAATGATTTGTACTTTGGGTGCCAATAGTAGGGGTGTTTACCTTGTTATGTCCTTGACTTCTGTAGACGGAAAGTTGATCCACGTGAGTATTAAAAATAAATATACTGATTGAATCTACGAACGCTTCACGATAGTTTTTTTTTATAAATAATCTTGTAAAATATACTTTGAATAGCTTTCACGCAGCCATCCTTACCTACAACACTTAAATAAACAAATAGCTTTTAGCTGTGACTTAGTAGTACTTTACCTACTACTAACTTCCAGTCTCATTTAAACCCCTCCCTTCATGGTGGAGCTTACAAAAATCCTTTCTTAATACGCCTTCTACACTCTAAAAAAACACAGATTTACAATTTCATGTTTCTTTCTTTAGCATTTTAGTTTGTTTATTGTCTGTCAGTGAGTCAGTCACAGGACTATTTTATACTAGCCACCCGCCATGGCTTTGCACAAGTACAATTAGGATATATGTAATACACAATACAATATGCTTTATTGAAGACCACATTACAATTTGACAGAATTACAGATAAATCCTAAAATATGGGTATCCAAAAGGCGGTCTTATCGCTTGAGCACACAACCTTTGGATAGAGATAGAAATTAAAACTAAGATGACAAGATGGTAGGTGGAATGTATAGTCGACCAAGTAATTGCTTGACCACTTTTCGACCTTATCCCTTTGTAATAAGGTCGAAAAGTGGTCAAGCAATTTCTTGGTCGACTATACATAAGAGCCTTTCGTAAAAATCTCTAAACGGCAATGAAAACCGTATCAAAATCAGTTGCGTGGTTTATAAATAGTAAAGCCGAAGTTGTGATGGCAGACAGAGCTGGATAGCGACTTTTTTATACTATGTAACGATGAAGGAAGAGGAAAATGTAGACGCACTTTTTTTATGAAATAGAAAGGAAAACAAGCAAGTGGGTCACCTGATGGTAAGTGATCACTACCGCCTATAGACACCCGCAACTCTAAAAAGATTGCAGATGCGTTGCCAACCCAGAGGGCTAAGATAGAATACCTCTTGTGCCAGTAATTACACCGGCTGTCTTGGTCTCCACGCCATAACACAACAGTGCAAGCACTGGCTGCTTAGCGGCAGGATTAGCAAGCAAGGCGGTGGTAGCGATTCGGACGGACCTTGCACAAGGTCCTACCACCCACACTTACTTTGCTTAAGTAAAGGAGAAAGTTAATGTCATGTAGTATTATGAAGTCAGGTCCTTGGCAAGGGAAAGAGAGAAATGGCGGCTACTCCACCGACAAGATATTTTGCGGGTTGTGGTGGACCTTGTGCAAGGTCCGCCCGGATCGCTACCATCATCTTGCTCGCTAATCCTGCTGATAAGCAGCGGTGCAATTACTGGCACAAGAAGTATTCCATTTTAGCCCTCTGGGTTGGCAACGCATCTGCAATCTCTTTGGTTTTGCGGGTGTCTATAAGCGGTGGTAATAGCTTACCATCAGATGACTTGTGCTTGTTTGCCTTCCTATTTCATGAAAAAAAAGAGCATAACTTTTTATATCATGATGGTGAAAGATGGAGTACACTTCTGACATAGACTGCATTATCTAAACAATGCACTATTCTTTCCCCAAGAGGGTCCGGAACTCGTAAGATTTCATTCCCGTGTCACTGAGAATACGAATTAGTTCATTTAGATCAGTCCTCTATATAGGTCACTGGGAAAAAATAAAGTTACGTCGCTCTCAAGTCACGATCCGCTGGGAACTGCTCTAAGTTCCGTTACAAGAAGTCACATGTTGGAAGCGAACTAAAGTTAAAAACCGTTAGTTAGTGGGCACCTGCAGTACCTGGTCGACCAATTTAATTTTATATTAGTGTTAATTTATAACTAGAGTTAGCAAAGTAAGATCAAGAACGTATTGTTAAGTTTGGTAACTTAGTGTGAACTTTAAGAATTTACTTAACTTTCTACACGATGTAAAGATCATTTTGAAAAATTACGAGCGCTTGTTAATTATATTAGTATCAGGCAGGAAATGCGCTTTTTTTTATCGTCACACCTTTATTTTCTATACAAAGTGTCTTTTTTGAAATCCCACAACTCTACAACTTTGTTCTTTATAATGATAGAAAACACTTGGTCTAAGAAACATATATAGTGTGTCCAGACAAACATGGTTTTGATGAAAATTAATTAATTTGATACTACTCTGTAAAACGTCATCTCTCTAAGGACTTTAACTGAACGAATGACATAAATACTCAAGTATTGAATCGGTCCTGATAATGCCTACTATAGAGGCGAAACACGCGTCCATCGTATAGATCGGATGTTAATGGTGGTTAATATGTGACTATGTGCGTTGTATGTTGTTTTTACTGAATGTGTATGGATGAAGTCCAACAACGTGCTTGGATATCTTTTCATTACAAAGTAATTAGCTTCCTAAATAACCCCAAATAATATCAGTTATTTTGGATACCTCATTTAATTATAAAAAATAAAAACATTTTACGACAGCTGGGATGGTGTAAATAATGACTACCCTTAGTCCAACACATATTTAAAAAAAAAATGAAAAATGTGCCTAAGAAGTTTATAATATCCAGATATTATTTAAACTTCTTGGGCATATTTTTCATTTTTTTTTAATCTCCAGAGATTGCACGCTGAACTTGTATTGAAGACGAGTTTATTATATACTATATTTAAAGTTCTGTTTGTCTGTCTGTATGAATATTTGTACGCGCATCACGCAAAATCTACTCCAAATTGGATACAATTTTTCCGTAGGTCTAACTTCAAATCTGGTGCCTGTTTAATCTTGAGACGCCGCCGCCAAGAAACCAAGTTATTAACAAGATATAAAAGAAATCCAATTTCCAGGTGTACAAACTCGCGGGCAAAAGCTAGCGATACTAACTGTACCTACATTATCATGTTCCTTATAATTAATTCCTTTTGTAATGAAAATATTATTAAGAGAGTTTCTCGAAAAGGTGCTCAGAATAAATTAGGGGAAGGTCGGACCGTTGCCCTTTCAGTAAGAGGATGTAACATGGGGATATTTAAATCTGGGCCAGAACTACGAGTACCTTTGATGTAGAACTGGGAATCTAGTTTTGCCGGTTCTAGGTGAAAATTTTGTGAATCGTAATGAATGATGCGGCAAAACCGTACGTGGGTTGAAACTCGGGGAACAAAATTATTTTAACTCTTACCTCTGACGGGCGTGGCTAACGTCAGAGCTTCAAGAGTATTGGCGCACCACTGCTCTGAGGCCGGCGTTTTGACGCTTGTGCTAATGAATACGAGTTATACAATAGACAAAGAAGCATACAGTACGACGCTTGATTTTTTTTTATGAAATAGGAAGGCAAACAAGCAAGTGGGTCGAACAAACAAAGACTGCAACTGCAACTGCTGTATTATTGTTGCAGGTTCGAACCCTGCCATTACCCTAATTTTTCTTTGTGTTTTCATTCATTAAATAGCATTTTAAATTTAATTTCAATGTAAAATAAAACAAATAGAAAAATCGAAAAAAATTAAAAATTAGTAATTTCGATTACAATAATTTAACAACAAATGGCGTCATCTCTCGTCAGCTAACGGGCATTCATAAATGACCAAGTTGATTGAGATAACTTGATTAAGTTTCTCATAGATGACACCGAGGGTAGTTTACCCAAAGAAAAAATATCAAAAATGTAATTAATGACCGTAAAGACGAAACACATTGAAAAATTCGCAGGGTATGGCAGCGGTAATGTGGCGGAAACTGGAATACGCAAGGCACGGAATGCTGATGTTGCAGGTTCGAACCCTGCCATTACCCTAATTTTTCTTAGTGTTGTCATTCATTATATAGCATTTTAAATACAACTGGTAGCACTAAAGTAAACCCTTACCCTTTCCTTCGTATTTCTCTACTAAATGTAATTAGAAAGGGATTAAATTATACTAATGTTAACTTAACAGTTACAGCTGTTAATCGTGGTTCTGTAACAATACAACAAAATTCAAAAAACCAGGTTAGGTGCGAATTGGACTCGCACATCTATGGTATCCGTATCGATACGTAATAAATTTGTGTAATGTTTTTAAAGAATAACCCATGAGCAAAAACAATCAAATGTCAAAACAAAGTTTGTCCGTGAAGGGTTTTTGATGATTTTGAAAAGATAAATAGGTATATAAACTGTAATGATTTCAGATTTTTGGCTATACAAACTTTATACCCCGGGGCGGGGAGAAGGGGGTACAATTTTTTGTACTTTTTATTATTATACAAAATGCACCTTTTAAAATTAGATGATGTCCTAAGCTATTTCAGGTCTGAGTCAGCATTAAGACCAATTTTATGTCCCGGCTTTTTATATTTTTGATCTCTATATGACACTAAAATAACGTATTATTTAGGTAGGTTGTATCTATCCTCATGCCCTAAAGTATAACTTTAACTTGTGTTACTCATGTAAAGGCTTGTAGGGATAATTTTAATTTTCTCTGAACTCCAACGTGATGTTTCCGATCAGTTAAAATCACACTAAACCTCAAATTTACCTAATGCTGGTCAATAAACCGCTTCGCCACTAACGTGAGCTAATCAGGAATATTTATCAAACTAAATAGCTTTGACTATGTTTCCACTCGTATACCATGAATTCAGCTCAGATTAGCAATTTTAGGAATATGCAGTCATAGTTTGATATTGCATTTGTAAATTAATCGATAAACTTCTTACTAAGTAATTTCCTTATTCCGTAATAACCTGAATAACAGAATCCCTGTAAATCCTGTTTCAGATTCTTATAAGATTTATTTTAGACAGTATGCCATCGAGCTGCTTGATTAAAATGTGTTTTAAAATCGCTTAAGGTATGAAGGAGAAATGAAAAGGTAATTAAAAGCCAATCCAGACTCCAACGACCTTCTAAACTATGGACTATGCACGTTATACAATATCAAAACTCAAACATGGCACACGCCATTTAATGTCACAAAGTCCGCCATGGTTACGTTTTGGCAGAGTTTTAGTTGTGCCACGAATTTCATGTTTATTACACTGGTGTAGTTGACCAAAGCCAGAACATTACATACACATTAACGAAAGTCCCAATTTGTCAAATTTGAATAGAATAATCTAGAACCTTCATCAGCAGACAGAAACTCAATAGTTCATTGTAGCCTCAAGTTCACGCAAGAGACAATAATACCTACGGACTTAGAGACACTTCGACGAGACTGTACTTAGTCCTTTCTTTCGGGAACAATCTCGAAGTTTCGAAAAGCACTGTGGATTTCGTGTCGTTATTATTTAACACAATGGGACTCGCTTTCGACGACACCGACGTCCTGATGTAATAAATTAAAGGTCTAATCCCACGTTTGCCGCGGCGGCACAGTGCACTGATGGAAAGCAGTTCGAAGATAACGAGTGTTCTTTAATTTAATTCTCTAGCTTTCGAAACACGTAGCTAGCGTACATAATTCGTGTGATATTTCATTCTCCTCTATTATTTTACGACTTCCATTTTCCTGACTGGATTTAAACTTTGCTAGATAATTTTAAATCAAAATAAGATATTTTGTGGTAAGTTTTCAAAGTTATTGTTAAATATCAGTTTTATTGGAAAGATGGCAGATTAAATCTATTACAAATTGCAAAAATATGATATCGATGACGATATTTCTTGTACCCTATTATGGTCCTAACATAATGACTGACAAAGTTTAATTTGTCCCTTATTGATTTATTGCAAAAATTAGACAGTAGTTAGTGTTCTATCTTTTTAATCAGAAAAAACTTTAATTCAAATTACACAAAACTGTATTAGTAAATATTTTAACTATTTAGATGGAGTTAATAGATTCGGCGCAATCTTATAGGATCATTTAACCATTGGGAATCAACTTCTATACCTTTCCCATACGTATGTATGTCAATATTAAAGAATGAAAAGCGTTTCTTTTTATTTCCCTATAAATATTAGTATTGTACTGTGTATAATCTATACACAATGATGGCGGGTTCCACTCAATGAGTTAGTCTTCAGGCTCTTCGTTAACATAGAGATGGTGTTTGCCTACCTGAAAACGCTATTGGAAATGTCAATTCGGTTTTGTAATTGGAATGGCTACCTACACTGAGAAAATAAATGTATAGCTTAAGAAAGTTCTTGAGTCCATATGTGTCTATAAGATTATGTCTTAGTTATGATCTTTAGTTACTGTAGTAGTTACGATCTTCTTCACTAATTTAGGTATGAAGATATTTGGCGTTTATCCTCTTAATTCTATTACTGACAGATCCAGCGATAAAAATAAAGACGTTGAAACTTAGTACTGCTACATTGTACCAGGGATTAAAATAGTTGGGTGGCTTTTCAAAAGGACTTTAGACATCTAAACTAAATTGAAACTATTCACTCTATTCGGTTGAAAATATATAAAAAAAAATGTGTTATGCAAGTAAACCATACAGGGTCTCTTACAAGTCAGTAAATAATACTGAGAAGTGTCGTAAAAAACTCAGCAGCTTATTCTTCTGCAGTAAGTACAGAAAAATAGATCACAATAAAAAGCATAGGCAACTAAATCTTAGTGAACAAACTAGCACTAGTTAAGTAATAAACAAAAAGAAATAAGTAATTAATAAACATTTTAATGTACATAAAAACGCAAGTATAAAATAAAATATAAAAGCGAACGAATCTCTTAGATGCATGGGAAGGCCAAAAGAATTAAACGGGCATGTTACTATGGATTATTATCATCCCCTATTGAGCCGCTGCACACGGCCCAGAGCGTCTATGACCGCCGCCGCGCGCGCATACTATCTTTACTTTCTGTTCACCACCGTGCTTTGGTGTGGACCTATGCTTACTTTGTGAGCTGTGTGTGACTCTTGAAGACCTAAACAACGCTGCGTCGTAGGAGCTGGTCTCGATCTGAGGAAAAACCAGACCATCGGATTTCATCAGATGAGCGAGCTGTCCAGTCTCTTGATTCAACAATCATCCCATAATTAAAAAGGTAACTCATGGGGGTCTTTTTCTTGGTTTACTCTCTCTCCATTTCCCCACTCTCCACTGAGCTATCGCCACCCTTTTCTATACACTCACGCTATAACCAAAACCTAACTTCATAATTGACTTGTTGTATAAAATCACTCGCAAGCGTACCCCATTGGTTGCCCAGCATTGTTTGACGTCCGGGTATGATTAATATCTCGCACTAAACAGATGAAGGCCTAACTTGGAGTCGTATAATTCCAGAGTTTGTACCCAGTTGTCCCCAGTTGTATTGTCGGGTGAGTCGGGACAATCGCGCGTGATAAGGCCAGAGTAATATATTGACTCAGACTTACACCGCTATTGTCCCTTTTAAGTTTGTCACGGCGTAATTAACTTTTGTTTATGGATGTTTTACTTTGTCGGCGTTGTTTGAAATTGAAATCGTATGAGAATTTTGATGATCTAACTTTTAAGAGACCCGCTCGTGAACTTGCTGGTGACTTAAAATTTTATTGTAAAGTGAAAAAAAAACAAATAAATACTCCTTCAACTCGTAGAAAATTTAATTTGTACTAGGTACCTAGCTGTCATAGATTGCATCATGGAAAAAAAAGATATACAAAAAAGACTGCAAAAAATCAGTTTTTACACGATCACATCCCGTCATTCCATTAGAGTATCTTAATCAAAAGCATAAATGACTATTAAACATGGTGTCCTCAGAGTGTATATTGCACACATTACAACAAAAGGACATAAGAATACTTCCATCTCTTAAACTTCTTTAAGCGCTCGAATAATGTAAGACCCTCTGAGTGCAAATGTGTCTTCCGAAACATTTGCATTTTATATTCTTAAAATACTTGAAATTGCTAACAAAAGCTGTCTCCAATTCGAGTGTAGCAAGGCGACGACACGGCGGTGTCTGCAAGCATTTGAATTGAAAATGCCACATTACGTGCCCTATATCGCGTCTTTTGTGAATAGACCAATTGGAATGGTACTCCGATTTACTTGCGACCATTTATTCTTACCTAAAGTGTAAAGGAAACTTTACAACGAGTATCTTATTTAAAACGCGAAAGAGATGCATTTGTCTTTTTGAAAGTTTCAGTTGGCAAAACTACCGAAGAGAATTTGATTTCATTTGGTATACGAATATCGTATAACTTTGGTCTGGAAGACAAAAGTACATATTACATATCCACAAAAGCAGAGATATGAACGAAAACTTACTTTAAGATTCATACATACAACTATTTCAGCATTGCTTAAAGGTTGAGGGGTAGAGAATGCTTTAAGGCAATAAGTCCAATGTTTGTACATTTTATAGTTAAGTTTGTACAATAAAGATTAAATAATTAAATAAATATAGTCACGCGTGTCTCCCGGAGGGTATACAGGCAGAGACTGCAGATTTCCACTTGCTTACTCTTATATTTTTAATTTTGGATATTTTTGCTTCTAATTAAGTTTATTACAAATTCATTATTTTTTGACTTGCCAGTTCAAAATACCACACTGTCAACCCGTTCAGTAACTTTGTTAAACAACTCCATATCCCTGTAATTTCGTGACCCTCAGCTCTAGATTGACGATTACCCTAATGGTCTTTGACCTATCTGCCATCATTATCCCCGTCCTTCCTTTCTGGAGGTCAAGCTGTAATCAGACAGAGGCTGAAATATCACCGAAATTTGATATGCATATTAATTTAGGAACAGCATCAGCAAAACCCAACTTTGCTTGCCGTTTTCTTTCCAACTGAACGCGTTTGTAACAAAAAGGAAACGGCTGAATAGACGAAATGCCAAACCCTTTATTTGTCATCGAAGGAGACGACACTTTGGAACTTGGCCTAATAAATTTGACCTGAAACTGCGTAGATAATGTAATTTTGCTCAAAGCTGGATGATGTGGAATTGTAAAGAGCGCGTAAAACACGTATGTATCTATTTAAATCTTCATTGTACAAAAAGCAGCAAGAACTAAAAACATACAGTGATGTACAAAGGCGAACCTATCCCTTCAAAGGATGTATTCCAGTATAGTAGTTGTGGTATTAATGTTCTTAATTCAAAAGACATATGAAAAGCATTTTAACACCACAAATTCTAAATTATCGCATGCTTAAACCAGTTTTATTTCAAAAAGTAATAATTGAGAAATTATTGGTACAACTATTTATATTTTATGTTCTTATGGATGTAAAGGTCATTGGTACAAACAGCTACAAACTCAGCCGACCATTAAAGAGGGAACTGAAATTGGCAATGCTCGAAAGAGATAGATAATCGAATCCATAGCACAGTATAGATATAACCAGTAAGGAATCTACGTACAAACGCTCGGAACCGACGCACGCACACAGACGCACGCTCAACACGACCGCTAAGGCTGCTAAGGCGGCCGTCAGTCGCTTTAGCAGCCTTAGCGGCTGTGTTGAGCGTGCGTCTGTGTGCGTGCGTCGGTTCCGAGCGTTTGTACGTAGATTCCTTACTGATTATATCTATACTGTGTCCATAGTGCATATTATGAATCTCTTTCGAAAACTGACACTTTCTTGCAGTTCCGTCTTTAATGGTGACTTATATGTCTCTTCGACTGTGCAATGTACATTCTTAATTGCGGAAATTCGTGTTTCTGATTAACGTAGCAAGCAGGGTTCATTAAAAAGTTGGTTTCACCTCACTCACTGTTAACCCACAACCCGGATATAAAAGGTTAGAGCTAATTCTCATAATTTTGAAACGATTCAGATAAAAGTGGTATGAGGACAACACTTATTTTGTGAGACGAGAATAACTCACTTTTCCATTAATTTGTCATGTTTAAAGCCGAACAAGACTTCAAGTCTTAGTAGGTAGGTACTTAAAGTGTTTTATGTAGGTACTTATGTAGGTATATCAATTAAAATTTTAAGCCAGACATTTTCTTTTTTAACGAATTTCTTACATTTTTACAACATGAAATGTAGATATTGAAATAAAATTTCATTGTTTTTTTTATTTTTATTTTTATTAGTTAGGTTGCATTGTTAAACTTAATATTTTGTCAGTCTGCTCGTGAACATAAGTTCTGAAAATAACTCATAACATGAATTAAATTCGTTACATTACACTCGATATAAACCCTTTAAATGGTTTTATTTAAATGTCAATCTCTTTGTTGTTTCTACTTTTCATTGTTCTTATCTTTACCATTAGTATCTCACGAAAACGCCTCAAACAATTGAAATCTAGAGGATTTATTTGCAACTTTTCCAGGAAAGTCTCAATACCGAATAATTTGTACTTTTTCTGCCGTCCATGGCTCAACCAAATGAATCCGCCCAAAAAGTACTAAGGGGCAAACCCATTCATTTTCCCTATAAAAGTAATAAAGCCTTTGCAAGTTGCCGATACGTAAATAAAACCTATAGACCATTCCCTCCTCAACAACTTCCTTGGCACTCCAACAGTTTCAATGGATCCACATTCGAATAAAAATAGTACGAAAGTTTAACCCCTAGTAGTGTTAAAATGTTATTGGCGTTAAATACAATAAAAATTCGATAGTGTTTGCACTGACAAATACGTACAATACAATGCAAGACAAATACCAAATACCTTTTATTAAGGACCACACGGGAAAATGTGTGTGTACATATACTTAAAGATACAGTTACCATTCACAGAAGACTGTCATACAAAAATCTTAACTTTACTACAATCCAAGGCATCATCAAAACAGGGTAAAAATCTACATGATTCTAGAGTACTTCACGACCTCTTAATGCGAACAAATCAGTTTTGGTTTAGCTCAGCGGGAGGATTCTGTCTCACCAACGTCCCTGTTAAAGGCCGGGCCACACAGGATGCGTATGCAGCTCGGCTTCAGCTCGCTTCGTAGAGCTGCGTTACGTGCACGCAACGCAAGCACGTAACATATAATTCTATACATTACTACCAGCGTGTGCACGCGCGTGTCTCCGGAGCCGTGCTGTACGCGCAACCGGTGTGGTCTGACCTTAAAATTATCCCTTTCGCTTAAGAACCATAGTAATGCCTTGCAGCTGTGCATTTTTTAGGAGACTTCACGAGTTTATTTCGTGATTGTACTCTTTCACACCGCCTGTTGAATCCCATGTCAAACCCTGTATGTGTGTGTTCCTTTATTTTTGTTTACTTGTGCGAATCAATACAGAGTATTTGTTGTTGTTGTTGATTTATACGCCTGTCAGTTCAATACTGTTTTAAAGCGACTGTGGCGAATTCAAGTTTTGCGGGCAGAAGATGGGAAGCGTAAATTATGCCATTACGCGCTTCACTGATAAGCGTTGGCTTACGCAAGCCGCGGATTTGCAACCACATGTACAGCCATGCGTGCGACAAATGTATTTGTAGTTTACAGTTCCCACAGACCTAAATATTACGCAATAGGTTTACACATACATAGATAGATAGATGTTTATTTCTTATTGGAAAGGTGAATGGGCATTTTTGTATGGGCGCTGTCCCAACCCTTGTATACAATAGTGAGTAGTATGGACGTGTAGTACTCGGTGTAAGGATCATCATAGGCTATGTTTCGAAGACCAGGTGTCTGCAGCATTAATAATTTTTTTGTATGAAAAAAAAAACAGCTAATTAGACCTATGTTCCCATTACGTTTTTTACTTCTAGTGGCCTCAGTAATGCGTGGTTAAAATCTTTCGGCTATATCTCGAACATGATTTTACAGATACTTTTCATATAACTGCTAGTACAAAGTGAGGTATAAAATGGGCTGTAGCTTTTTCCCTGCAAACATCTCGGTTTTGCTGTCATATAAAAAAATTAAGCTCTTATTGAGAGCTTTCAAATAAGATATAGCACAACTGTATACAGCACTTGGGACAATTTGCCCATTCTCCTTTCAATACATTTTTCAAGTCACTTCTTACAAGTTGATTTTTAACGTCACTTTGACACAGTTCCATGGTGGTGACCGCTGAGAATCAACTTCGGTACCTTATGATCTGAGTCCAACCCCTAGCCCAGGCCACCGATCTCTGAACTCGAGATGACTGCGCTCTATATTAGTTTGAATAATGACTAACAATCAAACCTTTACTCGACACAGATGTTTTAATGGATTATATTTGTACAACTTAAATTACAACTACAGCAAAAAACATTTTTATAACGCTATACAGTTCGCTGTTACTACCCCGTACCTTAATGGCGTTCATTTAGATGTTTGAGAAAATGCAACACAAAGTAACGGGACTCGAGAGACAAACGACTAGCGAATAACATAATCTAGACATAAAACTAGAACTAGAACAAAATTCCTTGCTGCTCCGCAAAATAAGCAAGTAGTAACAGTTTCGCGGAGTAGCAAGGTGATATGTTCCAATCTGTTGATATTGACCTCCGCAAAGTAACTCCAGAATCAAATTATAATCTATAGCGACCCGCTCCAGCTTCGCATGGGTTTAATTCACAACGAAAACTTAATCAAAATGTATTGTACATTGAAACCTTCTGTAAAAAATCTAAATGACAATGAAAAATGTTTCAAACTCCGTTGCGTAGTTCATAAGGAGTGAGTGGCCGAAGCTATGAGGACGGGAAGAAATGAATAGCGACTTTACAAACTTTAAATGTCATATTTATTTATATCGAATCAACAGCCTAAAAAATAAGTTTCAAGCTTCTAGCTCTAAAACTGGCGATACTTCCATACAACTTCTCATCCCCCTTTCAACCTCTTACAACCCTTTTTTCGCATTAAAAAGTAGCCTATGTCCTTTCTCAGGCTCTAGACTATCTGTGTACCAAATTTCATTTAAATCGGTTCAGTAGTTTTGGCGTGAAAGCGCGACAGACAGACAGACAGACAGAGTTACTTTCGCATTTATAATATTAGTTAGGATTAGGATTTGTAAAGAAGATGCATATAAAAGAGTTCAGTTACTGGCTGAATAACTCACTGTTAACGCACAGCAAATACCATTGAAGATTATAAGGTTAAAAGGAGGATGGAAGTAAGCATGTATTCTTAAAGCAACGCAGACGAAGTCACAGACAAAAATAGGCTTTACTATTTAGGCATAAAATGTTACCCTAAAGACTATAAATCCCTCAGTTATTTAGGCTTAAGTATTAATTCAGGCACACCTTACGTAGGTATATCCTTGGGTTTAAAGTTGTTTATTTGAATTCGTGATCCAACATCTTTTGGTTAAAGAGTTAGTTGGAGATGATTAAATTTATTTGTGTGTGCGTTTCCAGAGCACTAATAGACCCATACATGTAAAAGAGTTCATGTGGACTGTTTTAAAAATAATTTATTAAACTTTCATTAAATTTATAGAGATTTAAATTCTTTTGGCTTGAGCTGTAGTCGGCTTACACTCGAGCAAAACGCAGCAACATAGCAGCTTTTAACTCATTACCATTCCTCACTCGGGATCTGTTGCAGATATTCGCGACTACTCATTTCCTTGAAGCACTGCTGAAACCAGGTTAGAGAATTTGCATTTCATTTGATAAAAAGTGAAAAATTCATATTACTTTCTGCGCCTTGACAGAGAAGGCTTGAGTTTTTCCGCACACATACATATATTATAATATTTCTATCAAAGTCAAAGTCAAAGTCAAAGTCAAATTATTTTATTTAGATAAGGCTTACATGTAGCACTTATGAATGTCAAAAAATTTACCACCTGTTCGGAAAAACCTTTGATGAGAAGATACCGGCAGGAAACTCAACGAGGTGTAATTTTTTAAATAAATCAAAATTACAATCTTATTTTACATCTCAATTATTTAAAAATTTACAATTTAACATAGAAATAAATATTATAGTCAATTTTGTTTTCTAAATCATCTGATTGTCAGGAAGAAAATACTATGTTAGTATGAAACTGGAACTTGAGCTCGATTTATAACTACCCTTAACCCTTTGAACGCCAAGAACGCATACAATTGTTGTCACCCACACGCCAAGTCGCCATACATAATGTCAAACACGAATTTGAAGTTTAAACATAAAATATATGCACGTAGGTTGCTGTTGCACTATGTCATAAATGAACTATGTGTCGGTGGGTGATGGGCACGAGAGCTCACGACATCTTTAGGCGTTCTTAACGTTCAAAGGGTTGAAGTAACAAGATTGCATCATGCTTTACCTTAAAAATGTGAAAATCGGTTTCATTATTCCTGTATGATTTTTCTGTGATTATTTGTATTTTTTTTCATGAAATAGGAAGCCAAACAAGCAAGTGGGTCACCTGATGGTAAGTGATCACCACCGCCTATGGACATCTGCAACACCAAAGAGATTGCAGATGCGTTGCTAACCCAGAGGGCTAAGATGGCATACCTCTTGTGCCAGTAATTACACCGGCTGTCTTGCTCTCCACGCCGGAACACAACAGTGCAACCCGCATTGTATTGTATACTCAAACAATAAAAATTCTAACAATATAACTAAGAAAGTATGACCCAATTACAATAATTAAGTGACAGTATAATTTGCAGGCTACAGAACAAATAGCGTTTTTATAAGTTATTCCGTCTTAGTACGTGTCTGTAATATCGGAGGCACCTGGCGCCTCCTTTAGACGCTAGCTGAGCTCCTTGAAGAATCCGTGAGCACCACTTCCCCAAGGATCAAGTGTCTTGACGCCAAAGACCACAAAGTCATATTGGGTCCAGATACACCTGTAATTTAAATTTTATAATATTTAAATGCTCTACATTCATTTACTCCGTATATTTGAAATAGTGCAGTACTTCGTAACGTCGGAGAAAACTAAAGCCGATGCATTTTACATTATAAACTTTATTAAAATTTTAATGTTATGCAACTTACTGAGATTATACGTTTAATAGTAGTTTTATAATATATTTCGAGCAGTGTACTTGTCTACTTAGAATTCAAAACAGAACTCTCTATATTACCTACTCAGTGAACTGTGTCCAATGCATTTTATGTAGTTACACGCTTTATAACCCTTATCATATTTTATTTCCTTTTCAGAACTACTACATAGTACTTTAAAACGTCGCAAGTTTTCAAGTAGAATATAAACTTGAACAGCAACAAAAACTAACGTTGAAAATGCATTCAAATAAATGAAATCAAGTAGCAATGAAACCATAAAAGTTGACGTCGGAGAAGACAAATGACGTGGCAACCATCAGCTTTCAGAGCCAATATTTTCTTGCTGCTATTAACGGTATGTTTCACTAATAAATCAAATCAATATTATCAGTATTAATAATTAATCATTCATTTAAATAAATGCAGTTTAGAAATTTAAGTATCTACATTATTTATACTTATATTATTTGACAGAATTGTAAAAAGTATACAACGCGAGCCTTGTGTGATTTTGTATCTTAAAAATGATTCAACAAAACAAAAAAATAATAAAAAAGTAACCATGACATATTCTAAAATAAAATATTAATTTGAAAAAAAAAATTGATCGAAATAATTGGCAATTTTGAACTCGATTTTCAATTTCGTTCGTTTCGTTGTTTGTGATACCTATAATAAGATCAGCCAGTCACATTATAACATCACAAATTATTATTTGTGATGTTATAATCTGATCTTATTATAGTATGGCTTGCAATTAGTTTTAATTGGTACTGTGTGTGTAGGTAGTAGTAGGCATACGAGTATACTAACAAACCAAATTAAGATATAATATGTGTACAATATTTCAAAGGAAAACAGGGCACACGGTTCACTTGTTAGGAAGTGAGCACCGCTACCCATGGGAAACAGCCACAAATTGCAGATCTGTTGCCAGTCTTTAGGTCCCCTTCCCGTGAGCTTCGAAATATCTGACTCAATGTACACAACACGCAATCAATATTAAACTTGATAATGTTTTATTTACATTACAGTTAGAATTCCAAATGTCAGTAACTCAGAACGGAAACAACCCTAGGTTCTTAAAGCACATGGAAATAGTTTATATCAGGTTGGTATTTTATATTTGCAAATACATGTATGATGTAAAAAATACATGTAAAATGTGTATTATAAAAAAAAAAATTTAAACCTTTTTTATCGAAGTATCTTTCATTCTAAGAAGTAATTTAGATAATAATTTTGCTTTAAAATCATCTTCATTATCATATCAGCCAAATTAAACTAAACTAAACTAAGAAGCCCACTGCTGGGCATGAGCCTTCCACCAAATTGTCGGTCCAACTTGTGGTAGGCCCACCAACACGAAATTCAATTGTTTCAAAATTATTCAGTTTAATCTTTTAACCTATAATTATTATAAAAACGTGCCTTCATTATTTTTCAGTCCCATCACAATTCAACTTATTGAAAAATTGTCAATACATGTGAGAGAGAAAAAAATAGGAGACCGCCCAGTGAAGAGATATTTTGAGAGTTACGACACTTCTTTTTCTATTACTGTAAAAAATAGGAGACAATTATTTTAAATTATGACGTGGTTTGACTATACTAAAGTTAGTATAAAAAAGCTCCGAGGCGAAAACGTTCTACTGAATTGTATATAATATAAATAATTCTAGGTACCGGACTGTACCGGCGAATAAATAACTGAAAACTAACCTTTTGTCTCAACATTCACCTAAAAATCCTTGTAAATATAACTTAAATGACAAGGAATTACTAATACATACTTGCCTTGAAATACCTTCTAAATAATAAACTGCTTTTAGTCTTCAGCGAGCTAGCTCGGGGCGTGACAGAGCAATGCTTCGACGTGGAGTCCGGCGATGTTGCGTTTAAAGAATAATAATACTGCTGCGCCGACACACGTACAACGTATAGGTCAATTCATTTGAGCTAGCACCGAATGCCTATGAAATTAATGACAGTTTCACACATTATCGGCGTCAGCTCTCGATCATACGACATCGAATGCAACAGTCATATAGAGATTTTTTTTAAAGAAAGGTTTTGAGTTCTGTTGTAAATGACATTCTAATTGAAATTTAGTTAATAAAATACACCCGAGCGAACCCGAGGTGGGTCGCTAATCAAACAATGCAATTTATAACGTAGTTTGGTATTGCACTAATAAATGAATGTAATTTGAAATCATAAAATAAATCTTAGGTGAAACGACAATTACTTAGTAACTTTTAAATCTTATTCAACTGAGTTTTACGATGCCGAATGCAATTCAAGGAAAGTTTAAATGGCCCTTTCGAAGACGAAGTACGTTGAACTTTTGACCAGAGTATTTTCCGAGGCGCGGTCACGACCGTATTCCGAAGTCTACATTTGCATTAGGGCTATTTACTTGGAGTGAGATCTCGCATGCGAGTTGCATTACATTGCGGGCTACCGAGGTATGATGTCATCGATCGGTCAATCAACTCCGCAATGTAATGCAACTCGCAAACGAGAACTCGCTTCTTGGCTAAATGCAAGTAAAAGAACCTAGAGAATAAAGAAAAAAGAAAGTTCTTTGGGGAGATCCTAAAGCCCAGCAACTGACCAGTTATTATCTAGGGCAGCTTGCTAGCTAATTAAAACAAATCTTACAATAGCCAAAGTATATGATAAAAAAACAGTCAATTTACATAAACCATTTTACCTAGTTTCAAACTGAGCAAAGTTTGTGCTATGGGTACTAGACAACGAATATACACAATTGTAAATAAATACTTATATAAAAATAAACATTGGACCAGGTACAAACATTAATATTCATCATGCTAATATTCATAAAAATAAAATAGCCACACACCCTACTCCTTGGAGGGGGTAATCACGATCTGCTAAATCCACAGAATTTCTGTAGACAAATCAATTTTGCTGCCACGAGGATCTGTTATAACAAGATGGTCTAATATTCCAATCATTATAAATTTAAAGAACGAAAGAAAGAACATATTTATACCTACAGCTAACACAAAATTTCCACTATTGACCCTGAAAGGGGTCCCTCAGCATAATATGGTGCTGCAAGTAGCAGCGCTTATTTTCATTGGGGCCCTGAACTTAAAACTAAATACCTTAAACCTAAAACCAAAACCTATCGGGTGACGCCACGCTCACTATGATTTTGATTATCTACATCTATATACACTAATAATATAATATAGTCTACAATAATCTACATCTACACTAATATAATAAAGAAGAAAACTTTGTTTGTATGTAGGGGGTAATCTCTGGAACTACTGCACCGATTTCAAAAATTCTTTTATAGATAAAAAGCTACACTATCCCTGACGGATATAGGCTACTAATTTCACGCGAAAGAAGTCGCGCGCGACCGCTAGTAACGTAATAAAGAGGTAAACATTGTTTGTTTGTTTGTATATAGGGTATAATCTCTGGAACTACTGAACCGATTTCTAAAATCTATCACAGATAGAAAGCTACACTATTCCTGACGGATATAGGCTACTTATACCACGTGAATGAAGTCGCGGGCGTCCGCTAGTATAGTGTAATAGCGAATTATTTTAGATTTAAAACCGTCACTTTGGTTTTAAAAAATCTCACATGAATTTGAGTAATGTCTCCTGTTCTAAAACTTGCAGAGATGCATGTATCACTTCTTCTCAGCCGCGAATGAAAATACACAGGTGAATTTCATCTCTGTGCTGATAAAAATAGAATTGAAGATCAAAGCAGCAAGGTCTAAACCTGAAACTTGGTGGTTTAAACGTACTCCTAGAGAATATACAACCAATTTAAACTCTTATCTACTAAATTTTAAGAATGATATTTCAGGATGAATTTATCTTGGTGTTTTAGTAAGAAAGCGTACCATTATAAATCAAGTACCGTCAACGTTGGAAATGCAGAGACTTGGCGATAAATACAAATTATCGTCAGGTCTAATTTCGTAACTGTAAAAGGCACCGTAGCGTAGGCAGCTTAGACGAACTAATTTAAAAATATTAGGATTTGCAATTAGAATTCGAATTAGAGTTTTGTAGTTTGTTTGGTCAATTGAGTCCGAGCACACGTGTATTAATTACCATTTAAAATATACGATCTCCGTAATCCAATCCAATCTGCTATCTTTTCTTGAGTCCCACCCTCCTCTATATTTTGGTGGAAAATTAGCAAATTTAAATATAGTACTTAATAGTAGTAATGCACAATTACTAAAATTAAGGCACAGAATGCAGCGGCTGTAACATGACAGCCCAGGTTTAGTTTAAGCCCTCCCTGCGCCTCTGTTTAACTAGTGTCATAAGAAAGGGACGCAGATAGAGATAAACTAAACTTGGCCAGTCATGTTAGGGCCACTGAGGTTGTAACGTTTGCGTGTTCTGCCAGACGACCAAGATTTTCTCTCATGGGTTTCAACGTATTGAACCTACAACCCACTTCTATTGACGTCCATGATCACGCACGATCAAACACTTCTATGTTACACTAGACTAGCTGTACGGAATAGAAACAATGTCAAACTGAGTTACGGTACATGGCCGCAACTCAGGTGCACAAGCGTAAGAAGCAAACGCTTTTATATATCACACTTAACCAAATGTGTAAAATTCTTCAACAACTTCGCATTTCAAGGTTCAAAAGACACTCGCCGTCCTTTTGACCCGCAAATGCCATGTTGCGATGCGGTCATGTACAGTATCTCAGTGTGGCAATGTTTTTATTCCGTACAACGCGTCTAGTGTTACAAAAAAGTCTCTGCGCACGATATGGAAAGCTCAGTCAGGGCTTTGCTATTAAAATCATAATCATATCAAATTCCTTGTTAATGCTATACGAGTAAGTTATAAGCTAATTAAAATGTAATATCATTCGCTATCAAAACAAAACATTCAACGAAATGGAAGATACCATTAACTTCCCGGCCTATTGTTCTAAAAAGTTGACCCCACTCGTCGGTGGGCTATCCTAAGCCGCGCTATTAAGATAACAGAGGTCTATCCTTAAAAGCGATACGCGTAATAATGTGGGCGAAAGTGATTGTAGATGGGTGTGCGTGAAACCAACGGGTTCTTGCGGCGAGGGACGCTCTGAGAGCCTCCGGGGCTAACCATATCTATTTATTTAATATGTATATAAAATAGGCGCGCAAACGAGCGAGTCGGTTACCTGATGGTAAGTGATCACCACCGTTCATAAACACTCGCAACCCCAAGGAGATCGCTGATGCGTTGCCAACCTTGAGGGCAAAGATGGAATACATCTTGTGTTTTCCCGGCTGTTTCGCTTACCACGCCGGAACACTACAGACCAAGCTCTGCCGCTTAGCGATATCTGTTTATGTATTCCTAGCGGACGCCCGCAACTTCGTTCCCTTAGAATTAGTGCCTATGTCCGGCAGGGATAGTGTAGCTTTCTATTAGTGAAACAATTTTTGGAATCGGTTCAGTACTTCCAGAGTTACCCCCTACATACAAACAAACAAACAAAGTTTACCTAGTGTACATGTAGATTATGTGTTTATATTTACAAAAAAAACGTTGATGGCTTAGTGGCTAAACGCTCTTACGAAAATATCGTGAGGAAACCTGCACACAGACGTAAGTTAATGTGTAACCATCATTCTGTCGGTTAGTTTCCCTGTAACGAAGGATTCTGGAGGTCAATTGGCAGTGGCTCTAATGTAATAACCTGACCTGCCAAAGCGGTCAAAGCGTACCCCGAATTAAGAAATGGGAAAAAGCGCTATGAGGGTGATATAAGACTTCTATGATTGACTAACAGACAACACATTGCCTAAACTTCACTACCTAGAGACTTAAGGAACATAATATGTTCCATAGCTAGGGTAGAGGGTGAGATGGAGAGGGTTCTCAATAAATGATTTATTTTGCATTTCAAACGGCTAGTATAACAAAGCAGTAATTTGCACCATCGGTGTTGAAATTAATAAATTTTGTGGTACAATTATTGAACGTAGCTTAAATTGGATGTGAATTAATTTATATGATATGTTTAGTGGGCTCATTAGTGATGAAATTCGACTCAATATAGTGGTTAACCACCCTATGAAGCTAGAGTATCTGAATTTGATTCCCGTGAAGAACAAATGTATGATGAATATGAACGTTAGTACCTGCGTCTTGAATGTTACATGTATTTAAGTACGTATTAATATTAGCTATATTAGTATTTTTATCCCTCGTTTAGTATCTATAATTCCAGCTTTACTTCCTTTGGAACTAAATCAATCGGCGTAAATTTTCTTAATATTATTTTTTATTATTTAACACATTTTATCAAAAAGTCAAATTCAAAGTACAGTTATTTAGATTAACCTGCCAGAAACCACTTAGAAAGTTTACTATCCGAATTAGTAAAACCTCTGATGAGAAGATAATAATATCGGCTAAGAAATTAAACGAGATGTTTTTTTTTAATAAATCAAAATGACAATGTTATTCTTACATCTTAAGAAAAGTATGATTTCAGCAAAATTCCATTTTTTTCGTGTTTGTTCGTTTTAAAACGTTTTAAGTACATTCATTTTAAAGGCAAGCACTTTTAATTCCACATTTAAAATAGCCATAAAATTAAAGTCTATTATTGAATCCAATCCGTATACAAGGATCACATAATGCGGTCGTTATCTCAGCGGAGTCGGGGGTTCGGAAGCGATCTAAGCGCACTACAGGGACTGATGCCGATTGTACCGCTTAATGGAGTAAGGATATGGTTGTGGCTGTGGTTGTGTGTACCTAACTATGGCCGTTCTTATTTAGCTAGGTAGCTAAACGGGCTATTGAAAGGTAAGTGGCTTAGAGGTATGGAAGATGACATTCTGTGGGTCACTACTCGAATTTTGATGATCAAATCACTACCTTCTGTGATACCTAAGTTAAATCGCCTAAGAAATAAAATACGGAATAACCCCCTTATTCATAAACGCTTCGTAAACGTTTGTTAGTTAACATGTTTTATGTCTTTATCTGTCATTGTGACGTTTGCCCTCAAATGAAAGGGACAAAACATTTGTTAGCTTAAAAATATTGTTAACTTTTTATGAATAAGAGGGTTAGAATTTAAAGTTACTGAGAGATATATTTTTTTATCTTCTTTTTCTTTCTTTGTCCTCTTAGGCCGCTTACTAATTCTAAATCCCGCAACGTATTTGCATACGGTTTTTACTGGTATTTAGAATTATTTTACGTAAGTTTTTGTACATTACATTGTAATTAGACCCGTGCAAAACCGGGTTGGTTGCTAGTATAAAATAAATCATTAATTATTGTGGTACTGACAAGTCTAACCAATGGGAATGACCACAAAGTAACAAACCATTTGTACTTATATTACCATGGGGACCTACCCAAATATCGTTCTTCATTATGATTTGTAATATATTAATGAGCCAAGTTCAATATCAGTATTAAGCCGTTAAAGTAAATCTTGATTCTTGATTGCAGACGAAATTATTTATGTAGTTTAGTTCGATAATTTATAAGCAATCAATTAATAATTAAAGCACTGATATGCAAGAAGCCCATCAAATGGCTTGGAAAACTTGTTATCGGTCTATAACTACATGCAAATACGATTATATTGGCATCGAGATACTAAAATGTAAATTGCTTCTCAGTAATGATGCTCTTTCAAATTTTTTGGAGTCCACAGATAACGTTTAAAAGTTAAAATGCTATATAATGAATGACAACACAAAGAAAAATTAATTTGAATGTAAAAAAAATACAAAAAGAAAAATCTAAAAAATTTAAAAATAAATAATTTCGATTACAATCGTTTAAAAGTTTAAAATGAGCCCCAGAATCAGAAAAGTTTACATCTGGGGGCACGGCAGTGCCCCCGCCAAGTCGAGCAAAAAAAAGCGGCACGGCCGTACCATCCTTTTCTCGAAGCAGTTTAGGTCATTTTCGACCCCCCATAACTTCATTGTGGATTAAACTAGAGTGTGAATATAACAAAAGCAATCTAAACAATCTTATTTACTATGATATGTATTGCTTGTGAGTTACATTGTGTTTTCATGCGATGGCCAAGTCAATCTATTATATTTAAACATTTTTATATTAATGTGGTCACTACAAGATGTAGTTAGATTAGCTAATTACGTAATAACTTAACACAGAAGGTCCCTTAAGTAGGGACTGAATAAGCCAACCGACTTGGTATTACATGGATCTCACAACTTTTTACGGTAGAAGAATTGAGTTGCGAGACTTGGTTTTTTTACAAGTTTTGTTTTTGATGGCTTTATTTGACTAAAATATATTTTGTTCCTTTCATTCCAAATCAAACGTCACACACAATGGCATACAAACGATACAGTGTTTTAGTAATTTCGGTTTACTGAGCGTTTATCAATACGAGAGGTTAGTAGCCATAATAATATATAAACTTTGTTTTGTTGAAAGCAATTTTATTGTTTAAATATAATTTAAAAAACAGCGTTCTTGTTTATTTTGCGTTATGAACTATGAAATGGATAGAAAGTCTAACAAAACTAAATCGCAAATCCTATTTTGTTGTTCCATCAAACAGTACTCAACGTTGTTATTGTAAAGTAAATAAATCAATTTGAAAGTCTGTTATCAGGGTTAGTGCAGTTATATTTGACTTGCCTGCCATAATCCGTTGTTATTTCCATAACAGTAATAAATAGTTATCGGCATTTCTGCCAATGTCTTTAGGTATCGATTTGCGAAAGTTTGGACGATAATGGCTCCCAAACTTTTGCATGATCGAGGGATAAACAAACACAAACAAATCAAATGCGAACCTACTCCCAACACGATAACGTAGGCTCCAGTAAATTAAAGCTTTATGTAATAATTTTCGACTGCGACATTATAACTTCCAGTTCGCAATGGACCTGCTTCGAGGGCAATTAATATTATTATAATGAAAACTATAATAACATTCCAGTCCTTATGTAAATAACAATCTACATTTAAAGGCAACATTATATATTTTGAGCAACCCTACTTAATAGCCCTGCTAGCAAGATATACCTAATTTTAGCATCCCAAAGGTAGCATCAGTATTAGGTAGAAAAATCAAGCAGTTTTTACTACTAGACCTGTGAATATTTAATACATTCAGGCGTTACTTTGCGGAGGTCAATTTCAACAAACTGGAACTAATTTCCTTGCTACTCCGCGAAACCATTACCGTGCTCGTGCAAGTTACCTGCGTCTGTGTGTTCATGCAAAAACCCACCCTCCGCCGCTTCCACACGAAACAACTAATATCACACAAACTCAACTACACACCACCACCACTAAACACTAAACAACAAGATCGACGCGCGTTTCGCCTCTGTACGAGGCATCATCGGGATCTAATAGTACAGCCGTTCGCTACTTGAACGAATGGCACTGGTTCCGTGGAGTAGCAAGGAAATTTGTTCCAGTGTGTACTAGACCTGTGGTTGGAGAAATGGACGATACTTCATCGCACAAAAAAAAACATTTTTTATATTGGATGCATGACGTGTACCCGAGTGCTCAAAGTTTCTCTCATTCACTGTACAGTCAGCAACGAAGGTCCGTAAACATTATTGGCTACAATACATTTTGTATAAAATTATAGACAATATTCTTCATGGAATTTCGTTGCTGACTCTACATGTGAAAATATATAAAATCCTGTAAGAAATGACTATGCAAATATAAGATGTACGTTTGTATGTAATTCTGAGGTCAGAAGTCTGCCGACTTGACGTTTCCAAGATCCTAGACGAAAACACTACATAACCTGAGAGACCTAGTATTTTATTAACAAGAATAAGCTCTCAGAAAACAAGGTCAAGGGAACAAGATTACCAGATGTTGTTGATGAATGGCCTAATCTACTTTATTATTTAGTTAGGAAGGTTCAAATAATACTACTCGTATTCGGACAAAAGGTTAATTCAAACCTATTAAGTTAATAAACAATGAAAGTAGAGAAGAAATCGTATTACTTAGTAATAATATTCTTGAAGAGGGTTAAGCTGAAATTATTTGTAGTTGAATAATGGTTCTTTATTGTTATAGATAAAATACATAATTATAATGGGACTTTATTTGCCCTAACGTTTCGTTCGTATCGCAACGCTCGTGGTCACGAGTAGACTGAAGGATGATTGCTTAGTCGCGTGAGTTTAATGTCAGTTTTTCGTAAGCCAATTTTATGTATAAAATTCATAAGAAATTAACAATCTTTTTAAGATAACAAATCTTTTGTCCTTTTCATTTGAGGGTAGACGTCACAATGACAGATAAAGACATAAAACATGTTAACTACCAAACGTTTACGAAGCGGTTATGAATAAGGGGGTAAAACAATTGAGCGGTACGAATATTATCCTTCGCCGAAAGCAAGGAACAAACACTTGCGAAGCAATTAAATGGTGTATGTGAATTTCCAATCTGCATCACGCCCGTGTGGAACTAAAACGCCTCCTCATTGTGAGTAAAGGCCCGTGACCATGCAGCAGTAGTAAGTACATAAGCTGGAGATGATTATAGGTACGAATAGTTCGATACCTAGAAATAGGCATAGGTATCTTTTTGTTCAATAGTCAGAAAACGCTGGGCCTCGTATATACTTTTTTTAGGGTTCCGTACTCAAATGGTAAAACGGGACCCTATTACTAAGACTCCGCAGTCCGTCCGTCCGTCCGTCTGTCACCAGGCTGTATCTCATAAACCGTGATAGATAGACAGTTGAAATTTTCACAGATGATGTATTTCTGTTGCCGCTATAACAACAAATACTAAAAAATAGAATATAATAAATATTTAAGGGAGCTCCCATACAACAGACATGATTTTTTGCCGTTTTTAAAGATAATGGTACGAAACCCTTCGTGCGCAAGTCCGACTCACACTTGGCCGGTTTGTATTTTAATGGTAAAAACAATAAATAAATACAGCTAACGACTTTGTTTAATATTGTTTAGGTACAAAGATTAGAGAAGATGAGAATGATATAAGGGAGATGACAATAAGACAATTCGGTTGAGTTGTTTTATGAGGAGCGTTCATAAATGCTAATGATGATCTAAGACTATTAAGCTGCTTGCTCCGATATGGAAGGGATAAACTCGAGTTCAAGTAGACTAGTTTATACATTTAGTCCATTTATTTATCTTGGAGATTAGTTAATCTAAACAGCGAAGCGTCTCCCATACAAGTAGATTGGTGAACTGGTATTGTTTTTCGATCATTACATGACGTTAGTAAGTAATTAGCTTTTCCAAATTATGCACTCGTGGTGCATGAATATTTCAAGCCAGCATTCAAGCAAGTAAGGAAGCATGTAACCAAGTGGGCGAGCGTGCAAGCAAGCAGGCAAGAAACTTACGATCTATGTTTGATTCCTTAAGGAGTTGATATTTCGTTGTACACTTCTTAAGAAACCTGTAGGTATTCCAAATTTTAAGTAAGTCTAGAAACTTGAAATCTGGAATACAGGTTCTGTAAAAAGGTATTTGGGCTATGCTTCCATCTATGAGTAAGTCAATCAGTCAATCAGTTTCTCATTCGATTTGGCATCATTGTAATTGTAACCTTGTATAATGCTACATTTTAAATTGTGTGATTTGCTTTTAAAACAGTAATTTTACATAGTTTCTAAAACAGGAAACTTTTGAGTTGGGATAGTCAAGTGGCCTTTCGGGTAGTCTACGCGAAGTATAAATAGTGAATCTTACGATCATAAGAAGTGAGAATGCATTTAAATCAGTGCACAGTGCTTATACCCTATAATACTACACTTGCCAAGCCTACACGAAGTTAAAAATAGCTTTATTACACACGGATAAGGTAAAGCGCAAACATACGCATTATCCTCTTGAAACAATACATTTCAATACGATCACTAAGTAAACAAGAGCCATAGCGCGCTCCCCGAGGCACCGTTACCCCGGACTGTAATCACGTCGGCCCTCGTAAAACGTTTTACTGTACCACAAACAAATTAACCGTTTTTACTGCTAATAAATGGACACAATAAACATTATATCTGTGGATTTATTTTTTGTTTGCGTCTTGGGTGTCGTAAGATTGTATGGGGATGTTCGTTTTGCAGTAACGCTCGAGGGAACTTTGGATAGCAACAGAACAATACAAATAATCCTCACTGCTGTGCCTGCGAGTCCGTCTGCGTGGAAATCATTATCGCTTTTTGTGGGAAGCACGCAGTTTCCCGTGATACAAAGGTGCCTTAGGTCTAAATCGGACGGGAAGGAAAATATGGGATACAACCGAGCTTGAGCCAAGTTGAGAGTTAGCTGTTCATTGCACAGTCATAAAAAACAATAACAATTAGCGATCCATATAATATAATAAAATATACATAATTTATAAGATTAGTAATTAATAACCAGCACGTCACTTCGACGACGTGTGACCCAGTTTCGCTGTCCCAAATCCGTCCCTGAAAACGTCGGAAAACATCTACTCTTTGCCAGGATTCCTGCTTTGTGAACGCCGACAGATGGTCGGTCGGTACCGGCACCACAAAAAACGCCATAATACCATGACGGTCATATAGCATTCTTCTCTGCAACTGTAGGGGGTTCCCTAGCCAACAATCGCCCCAGTTGGTCCGCTAACCGGATTCGTTGGGCGCTGTGCGAGCCCTTCAGCAAGATCGCTTAGTCCCAATATTATTATGGTGCTGTGGGCGGTGATCACAACTTAACAGCAGGCGAACCTCTTGCCGATATTTTGTGTAACCAGAAATTGTTGAGGCTATGGATTCAAGTCTGGCTAGCATCTCAGAGATTGTAAGTGAAAAATGTCGTAAGGGTATCAAACATATACAAAGTAAACAATGGTTTAAAAATAAGAATTTGATTGAGACGGCTGACGGATGGACCAATGAATAAAGGTAACTTGAGCAGGTCTTACGAAGTGGTATTGTATACATTGCACGTTACTCGTATTTTTCCTTGAATAGCGGCCATTGCTGGCTGTCAACGTATGCCATTACTGAAGCGTTTATAAAAAAAAAACATAACCAATATTTTATAAATAGTTATAAATAATGCAGTATACTGGAGTACTTACCGGTAAAAATTAGACACGTAGTAAGTACCCCTTGAAACTTAGCTTCTTATTTTACAACATAACATCGTGAAACACTGCATATTTATATTTTTTCACCGATCGTCATGACAAACTGGACTACTTCAGGCCTGTATGCAAAGTATCTGCTCATAATAAGATCAGTACGGCATGACCAGCTAACCACCATGTCTTGTCTATGTATAATCTGGGTAAAAGTCATTAACCGACAAAAAAACGGAGGAGGTTCTCAATTCGATCCGTATATTTGTTTTTTCTGGTCCGTAGTTAAAGTTAAGTCAAGCATGCAGTCAAAAAATAAAAGCTAACTGAAAATTAGAACACCTGCAACTGTAAATAGATAAAGTGGATATATGGGAATAAAATCCCTAAAACTAGCTAAGGTAATGGACATTAAGATAACATAGCATCCGAAGTAAGATTTTCTAGCAGTAAAATTCGAATGGACTTTATAGCGACCATGTGTTGGTTTTGGTATAAAAAGTCCTTAATCACTCTTAACTAAGCGTACTGCTTTACTTCTTTAAGAGCTGTTTTAACGTTTATAAAGCAGTGGACTTTTGTTAATCTATACATATACTTTAATATTTGTCTGTTTTAATTTTAGAAAACTTGTTACCCAATATAAGGATGACAATACAAATGATCGATACATAATTTTGGAATCGATGTAATGTAGAATATTGAGTTGTACTTAATTCGGAAAAAAAATCGTAGTCCAATGAATCAATAAAAATAGGTTTTTACATTCCATCAACAACTGTTTCGCTGAATATTAACTAATATTGGGTTCTTGCAATTAGGGGCCAACAGATTTTCAGAGATGGCGCTGAATCACGAATGATGGATTTGAATACTTATCTATTGTTATAGACAAGTACACAAACACAACACACAGATAGCTGTGTGTTGTTGTGTACTTAGAGCTTTAAACTAAGAGATTTAAAAATAAAACTCCACCCAAAATGGGAGGGTGGTGTGCGTTCGTGTGTGTGTGTGTGAAAAGCCTAGTCGAGTTACTACTCTATATATTGTCTGCGGTAATAGTGAGTAACTTGCATAGACTGTAGGCAACATGTGAGAGGGAGAGATTATTTGATTACGCACGCATGTCCTACAATGTGCCACTCGAAGTCGGCCAAGGGAGTTTTTTTTCGTAAAACTGTTAATCGTTACACAAAAGCGTAACGTACTTCAGTTGAACCGTTGAGAAAAATCTGTGCTACAAATGTCATATTTTTTCAACTTGAGTAAAAAACAAAAAAATGCTCTACTATTTTTAAATGTCTAAATACAGTTAAACAGAGGGGGGGATAATAGGCGAGCAACGGATAAGAGATTTTTGTGAGGTTGCTGGCTTCCATGGTCGGCTGTCTCTGTTTTTTTTTCGTCTTCGACCTGTATTTTTATTTGAAGTAATTTATTATGTATAACTATGTAACCTACAACTTACATGTGTGGCTTGTATGTATAGTCGACCAAGTAATTGCTTGACCACTTTTGAACCTTATCCCTTTGTAATACGGTCGAAAAGTGGTCAAGCAATTTCTTGGTCGACTATACATGTAAGTTGATTCAAAAATAAATAAAATAAAATAAAAATATATCTTTTATTTATGTATAATATGAACATGTTAAGTGAAATAACACCTCATAGAAAAAATAAAGGTCGTAAGATAACTTTTTTCATTTAAGTCGGTTATGAAAAGGCATCGGTCTGACGGGCGCCCAACAATCACCAGCGACGCGCCCCCTCACGTTCACAGGAAAAAACAGAGTAAGTAAATTTTCACAAATTCAGCTAAGTCAATATTATGCAAACCGACCGAAAAGTTACATACGGAGATAAACTGTGACAATCATTTCCGGGGACCGGGTTGTTTTTTAGGCAAAATGGTAAACTTTTTTATTAAACTCAGAGGGAATTTATTTTTTGGAATTTTAACCGGTTCCCGCCTGTCATGGCGTAAGGGTATTTTATTTCACGGGACCTAATCCTTCTATATAAATATAACCAAAATATATAAGGTATTGTAGGTATCGGCAAGTTCACAAAATAAAAATTAATTGGCATTTTATCATGAATTATAGGTATATCAACTAACAATTTAGCTATAAATTTCTATTCTCATAAGTAACATATGGCATAAATGCCATAATCAATAGGGGGTAAAACAAGCAAACGCTCGGCTCGCAAGATTGATCACAGTGATTAGATTTTGATAAAACTACTCCGTTTTTTTTGTACAAAAATACGTTTCAAAGGAAGCTTATTCGTTGATGATACTGACTACATTACCATTAGAATTACATACACATACCAAAGAACAGTCCGGCTACATAAAAAAGGCAATGTCTGCCAATTTTGTACTTTATTTTTTTGTATTGTGAAATAAAGCTTAAAATAATCAGTACATAGTACAAAATAAAGCTGTTTCTATCTGTTTTCAAATCTTCGGTCGCTTACTCTTTTTAAACTACAGCGCAGGCGAGGACTTCAAAAAACTACCCCAGTACCCTTACCATGCGTACAGGGCATCTAACCGTAACCGTACTCGCTAGCGACGGCGTAAACGATTTGTATGGGGAAATGTACAGCGCCTCTAGCGCTCACTTGAACAACTAAAAATCGCCAGTATGAGTCCAACGGTAAATTACCTATCGAAATCTCAACGTCAGTGGCTAACGTTTTGTAGCTGTTGCCGTAGAATATTAGTACCATGAGTCACAAATTTGACACATGTCATCGAAAAATACCGTATCGACTATGGTTAACTCTTTCACTGACAAATGAGAGCGTATTTAACCGCTATCGACTGTAGTAACGTAATACGAATTTTCGATAGAAACTCATGGTAATGGTACAGGGCATCTAGCCGTAACCTTGCTCGCTAGCGACGGCGTAAATGATTTTTATGGGGAATTGTACAGCGCCTCTAGCGCTCACTTGAACAACTAAAAATCGCTAGTATGAGTCCAACGGTAAATTACCTATCGAAATCTAAGCGCTAGTAACTAAAGTTCTGTAGCTGTTGGTACTATGAGTCACAAATTTGACATATATCATCGAAAAATACCGTATCGAATATGGTTAACTCTCTCACTGACAATTGAGAGCGTATTAAACCGCTGTCGACTATAGTAACGTAATATGAATTTTCGATAGAAACTCATGGTAATGATACAGCTTTCTTCATTATCATTATTGGTAAAAATAGGATTGCACTTAACCTAAACAAATTCCAAGAAGCTCACGCAAAACATTTTACTGAATATTTTCTATTCCGGTTGAAAAAAAATACAACAGTCTCTGATTCGACACAACATTCTATATTAGAACAAACAATGTTATGCGAGGCGAAGGACTCCGATCTAAAGATTATATTTACTTACCAGTTATCGTACACGAAATACAATGTTTCCTATACAATAGGAAATAAATGTATTTATTCTGAACAAAAAGTTTTTTTATAAGATTTGAAGCGAAAGCCTCCGAGCGTCGTAGAACGAGGTACAAACAACCTATTAGCAAGAAAAAATACAACTTTCCTAAGAAAAGCTGGAGTTTCGTAAAAATAACATAATGAGGCAAATGGAGATTAGAGTATCATACGAGGGTACCGTATCGAGATATTCGTAACACTTCCATGATTTTTTTTTTGAGAAAATATTTTATGTACCTATGTATAATGTTCAGTTAAGTTATTGTACTTTACATAATCAATAGTGTAGGATTATACATTATTTATTTGATGTTTATTTTTTATGAAAAATAAATCAAACGAGCAGGCAGCTCAAAGTCAAAGTCAAAGTCTATTGCAAGAAAGTGAGTACAGAAGATCTTAAAGCTAATCAGATTATTGTGCTCACATGATGGGAAGTAATCACGGCCGCCCATTAAAACCAGCGACCACAAGAGAATCACTGATCCGTTGCCTTAGGTACCACTACTCCGTGGGGCCCCGGATCTCTCACTCACCTTACGAAACACACAAGCTACTACTTCTCGCCGGTATTTTATGAGAGTATGGTATTACATCGGTCGAGCCGGCTCAATCATACTGCAACAAGTAATCGGCTACAGTGTGGCTCTACCACGATAAAATATTATGTAACATTATAATTATAAATTATTATCAGTTTTTTTTCATTTTGATCACTTTTCTTCAGTGCCTCTAATATGACTGACCCAGGTTTCAAAGTTAAAGTCAAGTCAAAATGTCTTTATTCAGATTAACCTTACAGGAAGCACTTATGAATGTCGTCAAAATTTACCACCTGTTCGGAAAACCTTTTTTTTTAAATAAATCAAAATTACAATGTTATTTTTACATCTTAAATATTTGAATTTTTAACAATTTCACATAGTAGGTGTACACTATTGGGAGCCAGAGATCGCCAATGCAAGTCAGGATTATTTCCAAACATCCCTGTTTAACATATCCCTTCCTGCGTCTCTGTCCAACTAGTACCATAAGAAAGGGACGCGCATAGAAATTAACTCAGAAAAACTTAACTTGGCCGGTCGTATGAAATCCACAGGATGTATTATAATTCTAAGACAGTTTCTTTTTTAATTTCATACAACAGGACCCGTAATTTTATATATTACGTACGTTGCTTATGTCATTCGCAACAATATCGCGAAAAACCGAAATTATTAAAATGTTCTAGACCATTCCATACAGCGTGTAATTAAGTATGCACGTCATTAAAGAGATTATTTTGCTCGCTTATTCGTGCTCATTTGGTGCGCTGTTTCGCTTCCTACTTTTAACGACTCTGTCGCGGCTTTAATTTGTTTATCTAACTTTCAGACTTTAGACAGAATAAGTTTGAATTTAATCAATACAATACCGTTTATTCAAATGCGTTAAAGATGTAGGGGAACGTGATTTTAGCGTTTTAGGCACATTCTATATTATTTCAAGGCAATAGTGATCACAATACTCACAATCCTGCAAAAACTAAATGCCAAAACCTGGTACTTCGGTTTCCAAATTGCCAATGTCAGGTGTTTACCCTACAGGATATTTAGTGTTCATAATTATTAAAAGCCCACCAGTTAACTACACTTACGTAAAATAGTAGCCAAGTACGATCTTGGCATTTGATGCCAAGTCGAGTAGCACGATAAGAAAATAACAGGGTGCTTGCCATGCTAATGGTATTGAAGTTAATTTAGATGGTGTTGTTAAGCAGTGTTCCAATTATTAGTTTAAGTATCGTTACGATCAGAATTAAATATTATCCAACCAAGCAGTCTGTCTGAGTATCAATTTTCTGGTTTTATATGACGATGTTGAAAAATTAAAATGTATAAAATAAAAATCATTTAATATTTTCTATCAATTCAATTTTTTTTAATTTTAATTTTATTCATACTTGATTTTGTTTCGAAGTTATATTGTATTTTTTTTAGTATTTAACAATGTTTTAGATATAACGGCAACTGGCAAGACAGCCGGTGTTATTACTGGCACAAGAGGTATTGCATCTTAGCCCTCTGGGTTGGCAACGCATGTGCAATCTCTTTTGGTGTTGCGGGTGTCTATAGGCGGTGGTGATCACTTATCATCAGGTGACCCACTTGCTTGTGTGCCTTCCTATTTAATAATTTTAAAAAATACACTCGTGGACTGATATGTCACTTCAAATAAATACCTTACACCCTTTCCTTCTGTTACATTATTTATGGTTTTCGATAAAGAGTATAAATTTATGTCCTGTCTTGTTTTACACAGTATACCTACTTAGTCATTGATTCGTAAACGTTCAATCAATGAACCTCCTATTATTTTGTAAGCACCATCCGTATAATTTTACTATTGTTTTAACTTTCGAAATCCTCATTTTTGCTTACACATTCAATCAATTCGTGCCACTTTTAAAACAATTTCACCCAATCAAATATCTACCTAAAATTTACTTTAGGGGCGAAACAAAATGACACACCTATAAAGACAAATTTTGCATGCATTTAAAGCCAAAATTACTATTGCATCGTAAGGGAACTTCCCGCAAATGCTTGGAAAACACATTTAATATTTAAGGCAGCGCAACAAAACCGTTGCGTTTGGACTGCTATAAAGGAGCAATATAAGCCGTCTTTTGTCCCGCTCTGTCGCCACCCGGTAAGCTGCTTATGTTGCAAGACAGTAAGCTAGAAATCTCTAGCTTATTTTTCCTAACCTAGGGAAGAAACTAGTCGATCGAAACACACACATAACAGTTTTTATTTTATGTAATTTATAGAATGTACTATCTTGGTCTTTACATAGTATAAAGTCACAATTTTTTCCTATCTGTCCGAAATTCTTATAGTATATATTTGGCCACCATCTTCTTCTAAACCACGCAACGGATTTTGATACAGTTTTCACTGTCGTTTAGAGTTTTTTTATAGGTTTAAGGTTCACATTTCTCCTGATTGTACCCGCGATTATTTTTAACACGTCTTTTTAAAGTTAAAAACATAAAAAATTGTTTTACTGACATAAAATTAACAAATAGAGAGACGATATGTGAGTAACAAAATTGTCCCGCAATGGGGTAAAATAGGAGGTGAAAGTTTATACGAGGTCGTCAATTGTCTTTGAAGTGAGAAACGTCAAAATTAGTATTTCAGCTTAAAATCAAAAACAAGTAAACAAGTTTCAGCATTTTAATAATACCAGCTCCAAAGCCGCACAGTTGGCAAAGGCTTCACATAAACAACACCCCTTGTCTGCTGGGGTCTAAAATAGCATTACCTAGGCGACGACGCGTCCCAATTCAATATTCCAATCAATACAGCACGAACTAATCTATTGAGTCGTTAAACCTAGTTTCCACTGGAGCCCTCATTTCGCAGTCAGTCGTTAACGTTAGCTCGTGTCGTTAATTGATCTCCTGAACCGTCGCCACGAGATATCGTTAAATTAATCGGCGACCATTTACAATTGAGAAACGGCTGTTTGGGTTTAAAAGTGATTGCTATTACGGAAGCATTCTTGAGGTTTGAGGGCAATGGACAATTTTCTGCGGATCTTAAGAGTCACAAGCGACACAGCGGAGAAGAGAAACTATGCTAAGAAGAAAGTGATGGATGGAATGTTTATTTAATTTTGCAGTTAAATATGATTACATAACAGGTCTCAAACATTAATGTAAGTTTCAGATAATTATTTAACCAATAATGGCATGCAAACAGTTTATTATCATTAACTATTAATAAGAATATTAATTGTAATAGGTGATTAGTTAATTTTGAGTGTCTGGCCTAATTTCTCTAAGTAACTAAATGCGATTTACAGCGATGCCTGTCCTACAAGCCTATTGTAATACCGCTGTCGTGAGGTCTCAATGACGAACGGAGTTTGGTGTGAGCTAACATCACTAGTGCTAGCTGAGCTAATAGAGCCTATCGTCAATAAACAATGGGAAGCAATAAAGGACAATGCTGCTGTGTTGCCATATCCTAATTAAAGTGCAAACACAGAATACCAGTAGGGCACTGAAACTTTGCCTGTAAGCACGAAGTGTCTTTAAAAAAAGAACAGTCAATGATATGGAAGGATTGTACAATGTTCGTGTCGAAGCACTTGTGGTTGAACATCATTATAATCACTTCATACTAAATATTTGTGGAGACCATAAGGAACTCTTAAGATAGACTTTATTAGTAATATTTTTTTATTTATTTATTCAAGAAAAGACTGAAAAATGGTACACATTAGCAAGTAAAAAAATGATCTTCATGCTCTTTTAGTATTAAGTATTTTTAAATTTTGAATAAATATCATAACTTGACTATCACTTCTATATTAATTCGAATTATATATATATATATATATATATATATATATATATATATATCTGATTGTGTCAGCTATCTCATACGAATTGGTCGTTTGACGTTAAAGAAGAATTAAACACGAAATAAAAAAAAGTAGATCGCATTGCCTGACTATTTTCAATAGCTATCTGACTTAGCTTTTGATTATACTTTCTGATATATGAGAATACTTGTAATTATTATATCTATCAAGGCTTTTATGATGAACTCTACTCAGTTTCTAAGAAGTAGCTATATCATAAATCCTATTCAGTTCACTGAACCGATAGCCTCAGTAATCAGCGTCCTGAACAAGATGCCCCCAGTCGAATCTTGACAAAATTTCCTATATATACTTGTTATCTTGTACACTGATGGGCGTGAGTATGAACATTAAAGAAATAATCAACAAGAAGCGTATTTTTGAAATTCCACCTCTAAACACGTTTACTGCTACGTAGTGCTACGTGCTACACTCGTAGCTCGTAGCAGCGAATTTCCAGTTTCATAGTGAAAATCTTCTATGAACAGAGAAACTGACTAGCGGGCTTAGGAACCGAATCCTAACGGACGGGTGACGGGGGAGAAGGCGTTTACTGAATGTGTAAAGGTATGAAAAGGGGTGGTATTTGTATTAAGTTTTTTTTAAGTTACGGTCTCTGAACGATGTCTTCTTAAACAAAAAAAAACCAGATTTCATTTTGTCTTTTCAAATTGTTCCTGATTAAGGGAAAATTGGTATCAAAATTAAAACGGATAATAGTTTTAAAACGCTTCTTCATTTCATGATAAAAAAGCATACTTTCAAATGTTTTTTTTTAATTCGTCCCTAAGAAGGTAAAAGAACGTGGAAAGTCTGTATAGAGAAAAAAAAAAATCACATAATCGCGGGGCATATTCTAAGCCTATTGTTACAGATCGTTCTCAACTACAGTTGCATGGTCAAGATCGCATTTGGCATTTCGTTTCTGTAGGAATTAAATGTCAACTGCGATCTTAAGAACGGTGTACTTGAGAACGAAAAGGCCCTATTAATTATATATTGTTTTAAACTTTCACGATTTTCACACATACTTATTACGTTTACTTAACGCTATAATAAATATACTGTTTAATTACGGGCGTGGTTACAGCGTGGTCCAAACATCCAATAAAAAAATTGAATAGTATATGATCACGTTAAAGTCCCGGTTAACGTAATGAATAAGCATAGGCCCTATTATAGTTATTTATAAATTGGCTGTTTGTAGGTCAGCGTCTTAATTACTCAGAATACAAAGAAGCTCAGATGAGCGTTACACTTATTGACATATAAAAGGTTGCATTAGAAGCTTCCAAGATTTACTACTTCTGTTAGCGCAGTGTTAGTCTTCTGGTTCAGTGAACCGATAATCTGAAGAGGGAAAACCGGTAACCTAAATACGATAGGTTCGTACATTTATCTTATAGTAGCACTATAGTAGTCTGCCTGCCCGTCTTAAATGCCAAAAACAAAATTAGTAACTAGCTGCAGTCATATGTTTCAAATCCATAATTACAGTTGATAGTGATTCTAGAAGCAATGATGACCAAGAATATTTCTTTGTACCTTTTATTTTGGTTGGCTCTAAATAACTAAGACATTCCAAATACAGTCCCAGGACGAGTTCTAAATTTCCAGCCACTAGAAGAAAATTGCGACTTTCAAATTGAAACGACTTGTGACGTTATTGCATTTTGTTAACAAATTGCAGGTTATTCGGTGTGGCAGGAATTTGTTTTACGACCCTCACCGTGCGGGCCTGTTGAGCTCACATCCGGCTTGCATAAATAATAAGGAGGCATTTGTCAAATATAATAATGCTGATGTTATATAACAGAAAATGTATACCTGTGTATTTATTATTCAAGGAAAACAAAAGAAGCTGGTGCCGTTATAAATTCAAAAGCAGAAACTGTTAACCATAAAGCAAGGTCTGGTCCTGGATAGTTAACAAACAGTTTACAATTAAGTAGGAATTAAAAGCGCTGCTCGAGGTTTTCAGAATTTCGGAAAATAAAAAGGAAATGTTATTAAACAGAGCAGACAAAGTTGTAAATGCTCACTCAGCTAGCATCTAGTTGCCGGCAGCGATTTTAGTTACACAACGCCTAGTTTTTCAGTTTGTAAAATCTACCTCATCGTACTTCAACTAGTATTGTAATCCACGTTAGTTGTGCACAAGTTACAGCTCGGGTTGTCACCCACTTCGACATAACTTTGTCAGAACTTCGACAAACACAAATTTTTACGCATAATCAATATTTGATTTGGTATAATTATATTTCACAATAATTTTCTATTGTCATAACTATTTTTTGGCATTATAGCGCACAAACATTTTCGGCATAATTATTAGGCGCGTATTATTTTATCTCATTTTCTCGGAAACGCAAAATATTATTTGTTCATTCGTATCAAGTATTTTTCAGAATCTACGTAATTGCTTTAAGTATGAATACCCTTGAAAACGTCTTTTTATTTAATTAAATTGTGCTACATTATTTTAGTACATTTACAAATGGCGGACAGTTCCAACAAACAAATTGAAAATTTTAATTGGTGAACTTATATTGATTTCTCTTTTTAAAGTCAACTAAAGAAACATAATACCTTCTCAAACGCTTGTAATTCGGTTACTAAATTCACATTAAAATGATTAAGACAGCCATTATGTAAAATTATAATTGTAACGCAGCACTGTGGTATCGTATAACACCTCTAAATAATTTGTTGCCAAGACTAGTCACAAAGTATTTATGACTGCAAGCTTGAAAATCAGAAGCACTTAGCCGGCGGCCCAAGACTGCTCATGTTTAATTTATTTCACAGTGCGGCTCTATCTAACTAGTGTGATTCATTCACTGCGGGATAGCTTAAGCTTATAAGGTCACGATAGGAGCACTGTCTTAATGTGTTTTGCGGGCTACCACCATCTTGCTCACTAATCCTGCCGCTAAGCAGCAGTGCTTGCACTGTTGGGTTTTGGCGTGGAGAGCAAGATAACCGGTGCTATTGTTGGCACAAGAGTATTCCATCTTAGCCCTCTAAGCATCTGCAATCTTTTTGGTGTCGCGGGTGTCTATGGGCGGCGGTGATGGACCATCAGGTGACCCACTTGCTCGTTTTTCCTTCCTTTGCTGTAGGAAAAAAAAATGTCATTTGCTGGCCTGAAGTAGACATAGACATAGGTTTTCAAGTGCCTCGCGAATGTATGAAACATGCGACATAAACGGCCGTGTCTTTTGATTGCGTTGACTTAAAAGTTTGATTTTTACCACGGCTCCAAGGGACTGAAGATTTGAGTATTTTGTATTAATTTCAACTCGATACCTCCAAGCGTTACTGAGAAAAAGGGTCATGACAGACAGACACATAGAAGGACTGACAGACGGACAACGAAGTGATCCTATAAGGGTTCCGTTTTTCCTTTTGAGGTACGGAACCCTAAAAACACACTGTTGTGTGTACCTATGAATCATTTTCGCCGAATCGTTAAACGAATACATTATCTCCATGAAAAAGCAACAAAACAGCATTGAAATGAATGAAAAAAAAACACCAGCGGATAGTTAGTAGACCAATGGAAATGTTTTGTAATACCGTTTTTTCTTCAAACAGATTTCATTGTCCGCGGTGAATATCAAAGATCCAATATCTTTCAACACCTTTTCGATTAACATCAGCCGGATATTACCGCGGAGTTTGAATAAGAAATTTTGGGTTCCGTATCTCCTTTTACACCCTTGGGATACCGTTCTAAATAGTAATATGTTATTTAAATCAAAGTCATCCCTTACGACGCCCTTCAAAGTTATATTACTTAGACATACTACCACGTAGTACGTACATTAGTAGTATGCATGTTGCTCAAATACAATTGCAACTGATTAAAAATAATCCATACTATATTTAACATTTACTAGTCAAAAAATTGCTAACACCAGGAAACTATATGATTTTCTACAATAAAATATCGAAAAAGAATGTTATCAGTGTAAATGAAGCAAAAGTTGTATATCAGGATCGTAGCAACTGGAAATCTGTGGTCTCTGCCTACCCTTCCGGGAAACAGGCGTGATTTTATGTGTGTATGTATGTAATAATGAACACATCAAAGTTTAGAAATAAATCATTTTGAAGTAAGAAACACAATATCTTTTTAATTACAATTATTATCATTCTCTACATTTTATGTTTAATTTATACTAAGTCATTAACTGGACGGCTGAATTGAGACATCCTTAGTAGGTAGTCCCAGTGCTTGACACTTCACATCATTGTCTCTACTTTTTACTCGTATGTCAACTATTGGATCACTGTCAAAGACTGGGTCCTTGCCCAGTTACCTTATAATCCGAGACGGTAAGCCTTGCAATGCTAATGACCAAACAAAACGTCAGCTTCGAGTGTTGAAACCTATATCGAAAAAAAATCCTATCATTTTATATTATTGTAATTCAAATAATAAAATAAATAAAGTCTAATTTATTATGTACAGAACCTAGTCTGTCAAGTCGTTTATATTACCTAGCCTATTTTCTTTCAGGTGCCACTGCTTTCTTTCAAAGTAACGACACAGAAATGTCATATTTTTCTTTATTAAAAAAAAATGCTTGCAATATTACTCGACAGATAAAGATCAGATATCCTCCCACGACAACATACCAAGATGCGACCAAAGGCGCGTCAAAGATTATTTTCTTTACATTTCGAAACCAGTGCATCTAGCACGAACCTTTTCGATAGGCTTTAACTCACTACGTAACTTAGTGCGTCTCATTCTATTTGGACCAGTAGGAAAGAGACGCACTGAGTTACGTAGCGATTTAACGCGTGTCGAGGTTTGTGCTGGGTGTTATGAGAAACATATGATCGGCTCTTTTTCTTGGCTTCAATAGTTAGAGGAAAAAAATAAAACCGTTGCAAATTCAGTTTGCAGCACTCATTGTAACATGTTCGGAAGTCATAATAAGAAATATATAACTCGTTTTTTGGCAAATACATAACACAAACATGTCATGAAGCCCACAGCTCGCGAGTTAGATTCAGATTCGCACTTGACTAGTTTTTTCGTCCTACCGGCTGAAAAATATTTTAACATATCGACAGTGGAAATCTCAAATGTCGTAAAGGACATTAAGGGACATTTCCCTTACGACATTTCAGATTTCTAGTATCGATATCTAGCCAGAAATTATAACAGTTGAATTACCTAAATATCACTATTCCAATTTAAATATTTACATCCATAACAGCAATAAACAACAACAGTTAATTCAAACAAAGGAATAATGTAACGCAATATGCACAAATTAACTTGTAATGTAAAATAAGTAGCGTGGTTATAATAATTTTCGATTTTAGTCACAAAATGTCCAAAACTCGTTACTTACCGCAATCGATTGAATCGCTTAAATTGGCATATAGTTCTGGCCTAACTAATCCAAATGATAATTTTAGGGTTCCGTACCGCAAAAGGAAAAACGGAGCCCTTATAGGATCACTCCGTCCGTCTGTCTGTCTCTCTGTCTGTCCGTCTGTTCGTCCATCTGTCTGTCAATTCATTCGTTGGAAAGGGAATCAAAAACCTATACAGTACTTCCCGTTGACCTAGAACTATGAAATTTGACAAGAAGCTGAGTGTTACACCGCTAATACAGAAAAAAATCCGAAAACCGTAAACTTGTAGTTACATCACAGAAATATTTCTCTATTGTAACGTAGATGACATTCGCGCCTTCGCGTTTAAAATTTCGCATGCCACGACCAGATCTAACTTTGCTTAGTGGCTTGATCACCGGTCAATACCTATAGCCGAACGACCGGGGTTCGAATCCCACACCGGTCATAATGTAAAAACGCTTCAAGTTTGTTTTTGAGAGTTTTTCCGGATTTATCCCGTCTGTTCTGTTAGTATGTGCGGAACCCTCGGTGTGCGAGTCCGTATCGCACTTGACCAATTTGTTATATTTTTGTGACTTGTAGACAACAAAATAAAACAATTTAAATGACAATTCACATAGAGCTAAAGTGACCGTACCAGTCGACACGCTTAGGGCATTGTTTTACCAGTAGTTGACGTCGTATCTCTTATTTTACCGTGGGTGTCCGTATCGTCTCGTCAATTATTAGGTCACAGTCAATGACTGGGACCGTTACCTTAAATATATATCTGTCTTGTCCGGAGGTACTCGTAGTCGGAATTAGCTACGCATGTGATTTATGGAGTAATTTTTAGACATTCGCGATCTGACTTTAGGTTTCTTTTTTTCCTCGTATAATAAATACATTTTAGTCTTTTTTGTTTTGCTAAAATCTAAACTGAAAAATAACTGTATTGCTCAGATAGATAGAAGTACATACTTAGTAATAAATAAAGAAATGAATTTTATGATTCGGTAGTCTGTAACGTACTTCCGTCTGTCAAATCATGTCAAAATGTGATCTACGTTACAGGTCCACGTCCAGTGTCCATGTCTAAACAACTTTACCTAATATCACTACGTTTGTTTCATAAAGTCTTTAATATTGAAAGTATAAGTGAAATACCCTACTACTTTAATTTAATATACTACAATAAAATAATTGTTCCTACGATTTCGTCTAAAGTTACAATCCATATTAAATTACACTTACAATTTTCCCGAAAAAACACGACTCACTCTCAACAAGTTCTGACAAGCTACTGAATAAACTATTTTCTCCAAAGTAACCAATATTGCGTACACATACACATATGTAATTTTTCCACGTTAACGTATTTGCTTGTAAATTGCTAATCGGGCAAAGTTATCATGGATGACAAAGTTAGTATATTTCACGGTAATCACGACTTTTCTACAAATCTCACTCCGCCATAGAGTAATTTCCATATACCTAATTTGTAACATAAACTTATACAGGGTGGCCTAAAACTCTTCAAAAAAAACATATGCAATGGGGTAGAGTAAGTGATGGCAAACATCCCTGTATTTTTCTTTTTTGATTTGTCACATGTCTATGTTCTATATGGACGGAAGATAACATGCCAAGAAACACAAGGTTCTGATTTCCATAACAACCGTTGTCGAAAGTACAGTACTGAAAGCTTAGTACAAAGGATTTCCAGTGCAGGCAAAAGTACCCATAATATAGACGCAGGGAAGGGAACAACCAGTCACGTACCCAAGATACAGAGAGGGTCTGTCTATACACAGATTGTTCCTTTATTGCTGCCTCGCCGCCAATACTAATTACGATAGTACTGGCTCGATATTGTCAAGTAATTATCGAAAATCTTAACGTCGTTATAAATGGGTTATGATGTTTCGATATTAGCAGTATGACTAGCATGAATTATTGCGATTCGTTAACACGTTATGCAATATTATAGAGATTCATTTTATTTTTAAGGCTATAAGTTACAAGTAAAAACCTAAGTAAGCCCCTCTTGCATGATGTAGTCACGTGTCCGTATAGACAAGTTGACGCTCTGTGTTCGAAAAATTACATAAGTTCCATATCGGTTTTGCATACTACTTACTATTGCATGAAAAAAAAGCTTTACTTAATTTACCTTCACTACAGAACGTTGTCATATTTAAATTGTCAATCCCTATTAATAGTAGCAACGTACAAACTATCTTTCTTTCCATGGACTTTTTACATGAGTAATACAAATAAATATATGTATGTTTACCTATTGTGATGAGGTACGCAAACCTCCAAGATGGTCCGATGACCTCATACAGGTGGCAGGAAGGCGCTGGCTGCATTCCGCTTCCAACCGGTCACTTTGGAAATCCATGGAGGAGGCTTATGTTCAACAGTGGACTTCTTGTGGCTGAGATGATGATGATGATGATGATGATGATGATGATGACGCAAACCTCGGTGTACGAATCTGAGTCACACTTGGTCGGTTTCAGTTATAAAAATTATCATAAACTAGCGAACAGCTTTGCGTGGACAGCATTAGGATGTACTGGACATAAAAACCAAAAAAAAATTTACCGTCAAAAGGGTTAAAAAGGGGGTAAAACTTAGTATAAAATCCGAAATCTACAAGTGAAAAAGCTAGTTTAAATATGCAGAAAAAAGAAAGAATGAAAAAAGAATCGTTTATTCAGCTTTCAGCGTTTTTCAGTACAAAAATGCCGCACGAGGAACAAGCGGGTAAATCTTTCGTCGTGCCAGATAACCTAAAGAGTTAAGGAGAGCAGTTTTAAATATAAAAGTTCTTGATACTTCAGAGTGAAATGAAGTTGACACATTATACATTCCGTGCCACTGCACCTCAAATTTTATTCTGTCTGGAATTACAATCGTCAGAATAAGTTATGAGTGCATTTAAACATAAAAACCACTCATTCTTTGCTACGAGCTTAACTCGGACGAGACACAGCGTCGCCCCTACATAGATAAAATAATAAGAAGTAGCTTGATTGATCCTTTCCATACATGTTTTATGGCTCATTCCTATACATAGCACAGTATTTGTCAAGTTGTTGCGCTTCATAAAACCTGTCTTTATTATGTAGTTTTATGTAGTCCGCGATCTATTGCGTAATAATAGAATGATACGATAAACAAAGGTCGCAGAGAAACTTCACTTATATCTTTCAGTTTCGCCCATTCATCTATTGAAACGAAAACAAAATTTAACTAGATATCGAGACAGCCATCTATACGCTCTCGCTCTTGGAACAATCGCCGTGTGCGCTTCCTTATGCTTTCTTTTCAAACTTCTGAAGGCGGAGAGTGGAGAAACATGGCGGTTATTCCAGTGATGAAAGAGTTAGTTTTAAGTTTTAAAATTACAGTCTCTTAAACTATTAAATTTGAATATAGACAAAGCAGTCGCTTTTACTCGTACATAGAAAGTTTAATTCACAAACACAGATTCATTAGACTTAACACGACGGGGCCAAAATCTAAACCCACGCATTGAGACATCAACCCACGCCAAAGGCGTTTAAACTAATTGGCTTAACATTCACGTGATGTTTTCTAAAGTATTTTCATCCAATGGAAAAAAATGAGCGCAATCCGGCAACTTGACATATAAAACGGGCTATGAAAAAATCGCAGACGCGTTCGCAACGTCACTCTCGAATTATTAAAATTGTTCCGCCATATTGTCGGCCATATTGGCAAAGTTCGCTTTCGACGGAAGTTTCTGTCGTTAATTTTAATGTTGGGACGCAACAAAATATTTCTAATAAAAAGGTTTTTAATACCTAACGACTTGTTTATCATATTTATGTTTAGGTTTTGGTTAATCCTTTGTCCGCGAACGCCGATAGGTCTTTTACATTTTAAATTAAGCCGCTTCGGTGTTTTTCAGTGCCTGAGCTGAATTGATTGCTTACAAAAAAGATATGCTTGGTTAAAAATTACAAAATTTACTTGTTTTTTTTTAACGCTTTTATCAGTTTTAACATGATTGGATTGTCATAAGTAATTTAATCGCATGCGATTGTTAAACTATAAGCGCTCACTGGAATCGCAATGCAATTTGTTTTTGTGACTTGATTGAGAAGCAACCATTTCACAATTGGTTTCAAAATATACAAATATTAAAGTCTACCTACCATATTATTCACCGCAGCTTATTTCTTATGTAAGGTACTCGTGAAATAGTAATTAGAAAATATATTTTTATTATTACACCGACGAAGCACGAGGGGAGGTCATCCGCCTTGATCAGGGACCAATATCATAAACGCGACAGGCGACAGGTGACAGTGACAATTCGGTATACATTGCTTGCCCACTATAATGTTAGTCTGTAGCGTTACTTGTCGACACAGCATATTGTACGGCGAATTGCCACAGTCACCTGTCGCCTGGCGTGCTTACGATATTGGGCCAGTCACCTGTCACCGATGGAAGTCGCTGAAACGCAACTGACCACTACTGACAATACAGGTAACGCAACGAGAGTTGAGGTCACACACTCTGCTGTATGGCTTCTTGAAATTTTAAATTTTTGTTTTGTTTTGTACGACGCTGTTTAGTCATTTGTGTAATCGTTTACCTCAACTCTAGTTACTTTACCCATAATAGCGCGAACATACTAACATATAAACAAGCATTTTGTCAAATAGATTGACTACACAAACTAATTTTAATGATTTACATACAAATCTACTACGTGTTTAAATCATTAAAATTGAACCACAACTTGTCAGAATGCCTCCATATACGTGAGGTACAGTCAGCTTCAGAAGGAGATCACACTTAAGATCCTTGTCGTATTAACGTATGAAATGAGAATTGCTCGAAATTGTCACATTACTGACAGCGAGGAAGTGCTAAAATGTTCAGCTACTCCGAGGCTAACTGTACTACAAACGATACCTCTTTTTCAATAACACTCTCACTTTGGACTTGATCATCTAAACAACGGGCATAATATAACCGATTTATACTTAACAAAAGTAAAATTAGCGCTTAACAAACCAAGGCATTTTATCTGAGCATCTAAACTTTTTTACCCCCTCTTTCAAACTGCAGAGAAAAATCATTTACATATTCCTCATACGTATCAAGTCGAAATCTCCTTTTCATGGCCCCATTTGGCAATCCTATGTATGTATGGATCGTAAAAGTCCCAATGACTCGCTTTATACAAACAAGCCCAGAGCCCGGCTGTGTGCGGGTCATGTGCTCACATGGTATCTATGTGTGCTGATGAAAGTTTAATGAAGGTACCAACGGAGACAAATTATAATACGCCAGCTCCTTGTTCAAAGGGATTGAGGGTTGATTAATCAAGTGCAATCGGTTAGAAGTGTCTACACTTTTCTTGGGAATTTATTGAATTAATTATTTGAAGTCAGACAATGCCGATAAAGGTTAAGCGTTTATGAAAAAAAAAGGAGTGAAAATGAAATTGTATCAAGTTGCGTTTTCTAAATCGCTTTGTTATTTGCGGCAAGGTTTGTCCGTATGGCTACTACCATCTTGCTCGCTAATCCTGCCGCTAAGCAGCAGTGCTTGCGCTGTTGTGTTCCGGTGGGGAGAGCAAGACAATCGGATGAAGTACTGGCACAAGAGGTATTCCATCTTTAGCCCTCTGGGTTAGCAACGCATCCGCAATCTCCTTGGGGTTACGGATGTTTATATGCGGTGGTGATCAGTTACCATCAGGTGAACGACTTGCTCGTTTGCCTTCCTATGTTGTACAAAAAAAATGTGATCGCAAGTCCTGTGGCCCTAATATGACTGGGCCAGGTTTAACTTAACCCTCCTTGCGTCTCGGTCTAAATAATGTTCAAAGAAAGCGTCGCACATAGAGATTACCTCAGATGACTAAACTTAGCCTGTCATATTAAAGCTACTGCTTTTATCTCTTATTTTTACCCGACTACGGCAAAGCCAAAATGAAGGGTTATGTTTTTTTCATCTCTTCTTAGTCTAGAAGAGGTCGCTTAAAGCGATACAACCCTCAATTGTGTAGGTACCTCTTTTTTCTCTAAATTGCACTTTTCATATTGTTCTTATGGTGATCAACAAAGAGTTACCCCCTTATTCATAAACGCTTCGTAAACGTTTATTAGTTAACATTTTTGTCTTTATCTATCATTGTGACGTTTCAAGTTCTCAAATGAAAGGGAAAAAACATTTGTTGCTTAAAAATATTGTTAAGTTTTTATGAATAAGGGGGTTAATGTTTTGTATAGTATTATTGTATAGATATAACGCGAGTATGTTAACGCATTACTAATAACCTTCTAATAAAACAACGAATATTGTAAAGAAGAACGTAAAAGGTTTTCTGCTTCCCATTCCGTTGCTTCTATAAATAATTATTTGTATTAAGAGTTACGTGGTTTCTGAGCCTTAAATAGAACTTTACTCAGACATCTTTAGGTACATTTGCTTTGTTTCACGAAAAATACAATACCCATTGTCTTCTAGTGTAAACAAATACCTGGTTAATGTCGAGCTTTTCTATCCTTAAGTTGTAAGGAAGAGATAATAATGACATGATTTCTTTAACCATAAAACAACGTATTCTATGACAAGACAAGACAAATACTCTTTATTGAAAACCACACGGAAAATAGATAACAAACATTAATTAAAAAACATTTTACATAGTAAACAATTGGCGGTCTTATTGCTTAAAAGCGATCTCTTCCAGACAACCATTTAGCATGGGAGACACGAAAAAATTACAATGTTGAGCAGGTGGTGCAAATAAATAAAATAAAATTCATTCTATCATAAATATATATATATAAAATAAACATACACTAATAAACTAATATATTCCTACATATATCTATGCTGTATTTTTTAATTATATATGTCTTTCTCATTTTTTGTGTACATTTATGTGCTGTTAAATAAAGAGTGTATTGTATGAGTTCCAACTTTACTATTGGGAACTTCTCTTTAAAAAAGTACAGATACTAAATGGTTTATTAATGGTTTGGTTTAATAGTTGATTAAGGACCGCTGACTGGTCCGAAACATGTCCGGCAATTCTCGACTTTAAAATACGTGAGTGATCCGTTTTTATTAATATGTCTGAGTCTCACGGTAGTTTTATGTTAAAAATACTGAATGGTTTCTGTATTTTATCAGTACATTTTTAGGTACAAATTATTAGTGACGCAGACTAGCCTAGACCATAGTACCAAGACAATGTGATATTCTAGTTTAGCGTTTAAGCTGGTAAGAAGCGATTTATGTTTAGACTTGACGAAAGGTGGTGAAAAAAACATCTAACCCTCGCATCCATAAAAGATTACCTAGGTACTTCTTATGAATACAATGCGTCGTTCTTTTTATTTGAAGGCAAACACAAAATTAAATAAAGAAAGACAGATGTGTTTACTAATGTTCGTTTATTGGACAACTATGACAGAATAGACAGAAAGCTTTGGGATCAGGTAGCAGCTTTACTCTATACTATTGTACAGAAGATAAAGAAGATAAAGACTAGCAACCCGCACACAGGTACAATTACAGGTACAGACTAAGTATTTGATCAGGGACCACATACATCCCGATTCTAATTTCTTTGACCTGGGGACCCTATACATCTCTTGGTCAATCTGTACTAGTGCCAGTTCGTTCAATATGCTTAAAGCTTGCTGTGCTATTAATTATCTTTTTTTTTTCTCACACTTTATGTGAACTATTGTTATGATTGTGTATATTGCTCTGTAATCTTGTTTTGAAAAGAGAAGAAAAAAAAAGATAATATGCTGAGTTTCTTGCGGCGTTTCTTCTCAGCAGATTCTTCCATTTTCCGAAGCGCTAGTAGATTCAGACATGTAAAAGAGCCTATATGGCCTACTTGCAAAAATAAATTTTTCATTTTCATTTTCATTTTCATTAAGATGTGATTTACAAAACCTTTCGTAAAAACATCTGTAAATGACAAAAACCGTATCAAAATCCATTGCGTGGTGTAGAAAGAGTGAGCGGCCGAAGAAATGAATAAAGACAAGAACGGACAGCGATTTTGTTTTACACTACTTGAGAAGATAAAGATGATGATAAAGTGTACCCATATTTTGATACTTGACTGTATGAGTCTGCACCCCGTCTCCTTGCGCTAACGAGTTTCGGAAGTCTCACTCTAGACTACTGATAAGCAACGCAGACGGCACTCTGATAACAAACTTCAAACTGCCGAAGCGCTTTGTATTAACACCGTCGTTAATTAGTTTTAGGTTATACTTTCATATTGACGATCGTATAGCCTATTGGTAGCGGCTTTCGCCACGAAGCTAACTTTTCGGTTCGGATCCCGTTAGGGGCAAACATTTGTATGTTTTTACGGTCGGCTGCAGAGAAAAGTAACCTCCCTTTGTACGGATTCGTTCATGGAATGGGGGTTACTTGTCTCTGCAGCTGACTTTACTAGACTTATGGATGTTATATGTGTATTTAAGTATGTATTTACCTTGTAAGTATGTACAATAGTTGTCTGAATGACAACTGATGACAATGATTCTCCTGAAAGTGAGACAAATCTAACAACAGCTCTTACCTCAGTTCGAGCCGTTTAGCCTGCGGGCTTAACCAAAGAAATAAACAACTTCCTTAGATACCATAGGACTTTGAGAAATCTTCATGATCCAACCCATCGATCCAGCAAAAAAAAATGTTCGTCCAACTGATCGGACTAACCACTTGGACCACGTGCAGTGCCTAAAGAAGCTTGAGAGGCGGTGGGTCAAGCCATTACGCTACCACGACTTTTTTCAATACTCTCCTTAATTTGTATTTGGCAACAAAATTCACCGTATTTAATTAAACCGGGGCTGAAAAATAAATTGATAAGGCAAAAGCGATCCAGTATACTTGCTGGCCGACCATATTTATGACACAATAGTATGGGTACACTTTTCAGTTTTCAATTCCTGGCTACGGCCAAATATGAAAATAGAGTTGCAAAAGCGATACGTGTACGTGAAATAGATTTATGTAAATAGAATTGGAGACATTTTCGATTTTAGGACTTATGCCTTGCACCATAGACATATGTTCAGTTAAATAGTTAACAGTTTAATAGTTTATAGGGGATTAATTATGAATGAGCCGGTAAACGTTGCGTCATCGCTGTTACTACGGGGGTACTGTGGGTATAAATAGGGCTGGCCATTCTGAGCAGCCTCTCTCCTATTCGTCAACAAACTGACTGAGTTTCTTGGCGGTTCTTCTCAGTCAGTCTTAACGTTAGTCTTTCCGAACCGACCGTAGCATAAAAATAGTTTGCTAGAAATTCTCCCTTAGCGTCCAAAGTCCGAGGTTGGCTCAATAGGAGCACCCTTTGGCATGCTAAGTAATACTCCCCTTGCTGAGCGCCCTTCTGATTACTCGCCCTCTCTCCGGTAAGATGACAAAGCTATCAGCGCACGTCCTTCAAAAAAAAAAGAGCAGCCTCATTCGTTGACTGACAGTCGAGAGGTCAGTAGCTCATGATGATGCCTCGTGGAGAGGTGAACTGTCGAGTCGTATTTTTGGTGTTGGTGGTTTGGTTACGGTTGTGTTGTTTTTTTTTTTTAATAAAGTATTCAGCACAGGCGTTACCTGTTTTACGATTGCTGACACTGGATTCGCGGATTAGCAAAGCAATTGATTCCATTAATATCAAAAAGTACAATTAGACAAAACAAACCTTACAATACATGGTTTGCACCACAGGCTATTTAAATATTGAATATCTACGTTACAATCTCGATGTCTTATCTTACAAAGTAAATAACGAATCGTATATGTAAATATATTCGGTCCCAAGACGCAACAGCAGTCGCAAAATATTTGTAAGATTCCAGAATGCCTGCATTGCGGGCGCGTGGCTAATGACTGTCCCGGCATTCAAGGATACTCCCGAGTCAGTGGGAAAGTTGTGAAATTAAAATTGTTAGTGATAGCGGTTCGCAGAAGGATATCCGATTATTTCAGATAAACTTTGTTGTTATATTACTTTTGAATATCTTAGTGCAAGCACCGATGCTATTATTATGGCCCTTGCCTTAACAACTCGCAACGGGTTAGGTACATCAAGGTCATCAAAGGGTCCTAAGAATATCCCCTAAGAATTAAAACCAAATGCCGATATGATCAATACACAGATAATAACATTTATAGGGTGTCCATACTTTTTCCCCATACTCGTACTTCTGCAATATTCAGCGTTTAGATCGGAGCGCCGCAATTTTACCCCAGCTGTCATTCAAAAGGAAACAAAATTAAGAACTATCTGAGACTATGTTAGCCATTATTCACCGCAAGATAAAGCGTCCATTTCAAAATCTTGAATGCTAACAGATTCATATCCTTTAGAAGAGAGTCGTAAACGGGGAGCGAGGAACTTGGGCACACTACGTTTATGACCCATTAAGCTCGTCATTTCAGCTGCATTCCACATGTCCCCGCGCCCCTGACTCGAAAGTCTTGTTAACATAAACAACCAGCCCTTTATTAGGCCGTTTGACGACCTCTTTAAGTAAGGGTTTGTGTCAGTTAGATGGAAAGTTGAAATATTTTGTTCTTTGTCGGCATAACTTTGACGAGTAATGTCATATAAGTTCAACCAAGGCTAATGCGTCAACAAGATTAATTGCGTGTTCTGAGCGTAAAGGAATCGCGGTATTATTATTTTATTAGAGTATTAAGTTATTAACACTGCGCAGGAAATATTTACATACATTCGGCAAACAATTTCCGGCGTAATAGTAGTTTTGTGAAGTCACCAAGACATTACAGTATCAAATTCTCGTCTTTAGTCCGGAAACTTGCATAGAGGCATGAATAATTTTAGGCGCAATTACATAACCAACATGCAAACATTTTATTACTAGACTTTCTAGACTTCCAGTTTCTTTATGGCTTTCGGTAATCTTTCTACATCTCACTGTATGTTTATTAGGAACACGAATATTGCCAATAGCTATTAAGGAACTGCACTTATTGTACACTAGCTGTGCCCGCGCGACTTCGTCCGCGTGGAATAGTGTTTTTGTATAAAACAAAATCGTAATCCGTTCCTGTCTGTCCTAAGCATATTACTATTCGGCCGCTTACTCCTGCTAAACCACGCAAAGAATTTCGATTCTCGTTCGAAAGTCAAGTCAAACTACCTATTTACCTTTATAATTGAGTGAATTACGAGTGTAAGAAGAGACCCCGGGAGGCAGATGTAATGGAAAAACCCCTCTTCAGGCGGTCGTTAGTCCTGTGACGAAATCCTATCGATGCAAATTGGAATTTGCATTTCTGCATCTGACTTCAGAAACTATGATGCATGGCTCGCTGTGCGCAACGTTTACATAATATAGTTCTTCTATTCGCTTATTCTTGATCCAATACCGGATGTCATTGGATCTCGATACATACATACATACATAAAGTCAAGCCTGTTTCCCGGAGAGGTAGGCAGAGGCCACAGATTTCCATTTGCTACGATACTGACTTACGACATTGGCTTCTCTTACTCTCATAGCATTCTACATGCATGCTCGTCGGTTTAGGGTACTCCTGACCTGGCCTTTCTCCAGAATGTCTCCGATTTGGTCTTTGGAGACCAACCAACGAATAATTGTAAATTAAATTAGTGTATTTGTTTGTTTCTTTGCCCTTCCTTTCGGCTTGAATGTTGTGTTAAAAACTGGTGCCGGAGGCGAAGACATTTCATTTTGAGTTACATGCTTCTATAATAACTGAGTTTGCCAATTATAGACTTACATGCTCACCATCTTATTTGAGGTTAAGTGAGGATGCGGTCTACTATGAATCACTCTTGCGTAGAAAATGTCAATTTACCATTGGCAATAGCAATGTATTCATAGCATTCAAGGCAAATAGAAACAGGCAGACACTTATTAAGTATTTTGATTTGTATTTTCAAGTGATAAAGAAAAATAATAAAATACTATAGCAATATAAGTATGCTCTTAAAAACCTCTTTAGCACTTTAAAGTACACGTTATAAACTGGCTAACAATAAATGTCTTTACAGCCTACTGGGTAATCAGTGACCCCTAACCTTTTAGAATTGGCAGCATAATGACCACTCATTAAAGGCCAGCGGAGTGAACACTGACGTTATATATCGGGCCTAAACCAAACCATTATTAGGCATTCTATCTCAGTCCTGAGTTAGCTGTGATGTGAATTCATTCAATCCTTACACACTTAATTTTAAATTGTTACTTTTGGGTGTTTTATAGTTAGATACTTTAAAGAAATACCTTTTGAATTGAATGAAAATAATTTTTTCTAATTTAAAAGCCCGCAATGCTAAAAAATAAAGAAAGTAACACTGAAATATAATCTATATTTATTCTTTAGCGTTAAAAAATACTTAAGTACCTACTACCTATACAATTGGAAATGATGAAATCAGATGAAAATTATTTTTTTTAGGTGGAGGTTGAAGTTTTCTTCTGAATGTATCTACATATTTTAAAAAGTAATGATTGACTTTTTAGTTTTAAGCAATAAAACGTAATTTTATTTATTTTTGCAAAAATTTACACTAAACGATATTTTTCCAAATATTTACTCTTCCGAAAAATAAACTGAAAAATTTGCATGATTTGATAATTTTCGGAAAATTACACAGTATTTGTTATCAGTATGTGCAATCAATACTCAAATATCACTCGCACTTTACCTACAATAACTAATGTTCATTACACAATCTTAGTGTCCTAGAAATAAATACTTTGGAAATCGAAATTGGGATTGGGATTCCAAAATGTTATTTTCCACACGACCACCCAAAGAAGGAGGTTTAAAGTAAGTGACTTTTTAAGAGTTTGTGGGCATGTTAAAAAATATGTCTTGTGAGTTTAATATCAAAAACAATTCAGCTTGAAACAACACCAAACATCGAACAATTTCGATCGAGATCCGGATTCCGGATTGTGTTTAAATATTTACCTAAACTCCCAATTTACCGTTTTGTTCCAACGCGCCATTGTAAAGGGAATCACAATGGGTAGGTCGGACTATAGTAATCCGTTGAACGGAATGCTTGAGTCGGCATCACAGTAGGGTTCGGCCCTTTGGAATTAATTGCTTTTGACGTATCAAGATAAATACGGGCCACTCATAGCAACCAATCGCGATTGGCTCAATAGTCGATTATTTCGAAAACTGTTTGGGTAGCTACGTTCCGTACGCGACGTAAAGCATATTTTAAAACTTTTGCTCTTAAGAGAAAACTAACGTTACGGTACCTAATCATAAACTTCTTCTAGTTTCCCTGTCACATGGGTTATGACGCCCAGAAGGCAGCCGCTTTAATGTATAGCCAGACCTGCAAAAATCTGGGATCATGGTTTAAATCATTGTTTCTCAAGCTTTTCGAAGGGTGGACCCCTAATGCACCCGTACCATGACTCGTGGAGTCTACAAAATCAAACAAAAAAACCTCTTGGATACTTGTATATGCAATACTCATATGAGTCTATTTGACTCACACGAAAAATGCGACGCCCGGCAAACGCTCGGCCGAGTCATTTTAAAAAGAGACAGAGCGTCGTTGCTCCATCGCTTCCGCACTAGTACAAACAGCATCCTGAACACACTACAAGATAGGTGGGATTCGCCAATGCTGGAGCACTGGATTTGGCTACACGCGGCGGCTTATAGCTAATGTTCAGTGCTCCAATCTGGTTATTAGTTTGTAAATTTTATTTGTAATTTTATTGCTAATTTATATTGGCACTAACATTATCTATAAGTTATTATTGTTACTAACACATATATGGATGCAAATCTAAAATAAATAATAAATAATAATAATTATGCGTCATAATTTCATTGTCACTTTTAATATTTATTTCGTCCGCGGACCCCTTGGGATAGGTTTGCGGACCCACAGGAGTCCTAGGACCCCAGGTTGAGAAACACTGCTTTAAATCATACTCCAAACGCATAAACGGGAAATACGCTGCGATGCATTCAATTAATTAAATAAGTTGGTGATTTTAAAATGCTATGCAATGACAACACAACCACCACTACTACTACCACTACCATTACCATTTATACCATTGCCACTACCATAACTGGCAAACGCAAGGCACGGAATGATGATGTTGCAGGCTCGAGTCCTGCCATCACCCTAATTTTTCCTTGTGTTGTCATTGCATAGTATTGTAATTTAATAATTTGAATGTTTATCATTAAAAAATAAATAGGTATCGAAAGTTTAGGTTATAAAAATGTATGTAGGTAATTTACTTGTTACCACGCTAACAAAATTTCATCAAAATCAGAGTGGTAAACGTCTCGCTGACCACGAATCATCAAACTGTTTTCCGAGGCAATTCGGTGCATATGCATAGTCATGGAATCTAACTTGATTGACCTGATTGCAACAGATAAACAATGCAGTGCCGGGTACAGTGAGAAACTTGGCAATGCCCTACCATACAACGTATTTCGTTAGAAGTTTCACAAGCACGCATGCCAAGTTGAACCAGAAAAACAAAGAAACTTTGTAATGACACGCGTAAATACTTTGTAGAATGGGATTCGAATACAAATACATGTTGATGAATACATTAGAAAACTTCTGGTAGGTTGGAAAACTTGAGAGCTAAAATATTTAGGCACGTTATATTTACTATGAGCTTGAGAGGTTATTGTAAAGGTTAGGATATTGGCAGGTTATTTGCTGATCCGCTAACATCGATAGAGCTAGTTTCCTAAGTAGCACACAAAGCGCTATAATAAGTTGTATAATAGCTTATTAACGCAAAACTATCGTGACATTCGGACATATTAATATAAACGGATCACTCAAGTATTTGAGTAATAAATACCTTATGAATAAGGACCACGGCCTGGTCCAAAACATGTCGAGCGATAATGCGACTTCAAATGCGTGAGTGATCCGATCATATTAATATGCATAGTATTTAGCTGTATAGAGGTGGTCTACACAGCTATTATAAAGATTTTATCAGGCTTTTGTGCTACTTGGGTGTTTACTACTTAGTCATCTTCCTACTCTTATGAAACTTGCAATCTCTAACTTATCTCCTTACGTTTAAGTGTATTTCATAAGATTTTACTCCATCGTCAATATTTTGAGAAATACATCACATAAGTATGTCTTTTGACGTCATTACTTTACTCGTAATTTCATTGTTATACTTGCAAGGAAAAGTAAAGTATTCTACTTGTTAAATCAGTTATGTTGGTTTACTAAAAGCACGCTACAAGCGCTGTATGAGCTTACGAGTAATGACTTTTAATGTAAAGAGAGTATGTAGAGAGATTGTTTGATTTTTGAGAGTGAGCTTTCCTTGCATACCTATGGAGTTTTTGGTATCAGACAAGTCGAATTAACTTACAAATAAAGTACTGAAAAGTTTTATTACTGAAATAAAAGGATCACTCGCGTACGAGTATTAAAGTCGAGTTACCCGTTCCGTTTATTTCAATATGTCTGAATCTCACGTTAAATAGTTTTATGTTAAAATTTTATTGTGAAGTCAAATATGTACTTGGAATTATATTTCTAGATGCTCTATACCTACCTATCTATAAAAAATTCAAAGTCCTGACTGACTGACTGCAACATACTGAAAACAAGCAAGTGGGTCACCTGATGGTAAGTGATCACCACCGCCTGCAACTACTACTTTGGGTATCGGTTTATTCAAAAAGGAACTTCAAAATGTTTGTTTTTTTAGGGTATTTGGATTTTTACATTGAAAGGGGGTAAACGGGCGGTGAAAATATGAGAGGGAGTGAGAGCACATAAGTATTTTGATTCTAAATAAAAGTCATTTGTTTTCTGTAGGCCACGCGGGCGAAGCCGCGGACAGAAGCTAGTCATAGTACCTAACCTAACTCTTCCCGAACGACTGGACCGAGTTGGATGAAGTTTTGTGTGTATATTTCAATGGGTTCCTGGATGGTTTGAAAACACAATTGGACCCTGTAGGTGACGCTGCTATCGGTGCAGGTGCGGTTGCTTTTTTTTATCTTTATTGCAAATTTATGTTGTACAACAGTTCTTAAAAATAATTTATGGCTTCTACATAAACCCTGTAAGGGCACAGCAACATTTACTGATAGATGATATTGATACCATCAAAGTATTCTTAAAGCTAGCTTATACTTATTGTTACCACATAACATCCATCTTTTCCAAGCATGACGACGTTTGCCGGGTCTGCTAGTACAATATACAATCACTTTTTTCTATCAAAAATGTAAACGAAAGGTATTATTTTTAATGACATAGCAACACCGCCCATTGACACCTGCAACACCAAAGAGATTGCAGATGCGTTGCCAACCCAGAGGGCTAAGATGGAATACCTCTTGTGCCAGTAATTGCACCGGTTGTCTTGCTCTCCACGCCGGATAAAACAGTGCAAGAACTGCTGCTTAGCGGCAGGATTAGCGACCAAGATGGTGGTAGCTATCCGGACGGAACTTGCACAAGGTCCTACCACCCTCAAATACAATGCAAGGTTTGATACAATTATCATTATGCACTACCTACTGCAACTTCATACTTCAACTGCATAGTTCCTGCAATTTTTAATAGAAGTAGCGCCACACTGCTGCCAGTTTGTGGTTACAATATAAATGCCGGCTCGACCAGGATAGTACAACACTCACACGGATTACCGGCGTGAAGTAGTAGCTTAAAATGGCGTTTCGAGTAGCAAGTGCGAATTCTGGAGGTCCACGAGAGAGGACTTAAAGGCCAGCAACGGATCAGCATTTTTAGGTTTGCTGCGTCCAATGGGCTGTGATCACTTACCATCAGGTTGCTCGCAAACTCCTTTGCCCCTCTTTTCCATAAAGAAAACTACTAAAATGCTAATTACTATTTATGACACGAAAACTTGACGAGGATAAATGAGGGATTACTATTAACAGAGTACTAAGTAAACAGAACTTACTGAACGCAATTTCCATTGACTAAACGGAATAGCATTAAATATGAGTGCGAGAATATGTGCTATTTTGCTGCTCTAATAATTTCCTCGGTGCTCTTATGTTATATGAGAGTCCCTAGCCAAGATTGCTATTTTTTTATTTCAGTTCTCTAACACAGTAGTTCTTGAAAGGAAGCTTTGCGGGTAGTAAGCCCTTGTGTAAGGTCCATCCGGATCGCTACCACCATCTAGCTCGCTAATCTTGCCGCTAAGCAGCAGTGCTTGCACTGTTGTGTTCCGGCGTGGAGAGCAAGACAGCCGGTGCAACTACTGGCAGAAGAGGTATTCCATTTTAGCCCTCTGGCCTGGCAACGCATCTGCAATCCCTTTGGTGTTGCGGGTGTCTATGGGCGATGGTGATCATTTACCATCAGGTGAACCACTTGCACGTTCGCCTTCCTATGTTGTATAAAAAAAGGAACTTTGGACGCAACTTTAGAAAATGTTTTGAAGCAAGTGAAAATTATCACCAAATTAGCAAGTGCAGTCCCCGTTTCAAATTCAAATTCAAATTCAAATCATTTATTTCGGACTTTAAGTCCATAGTGTTAGAGGTTACAAACTTAAAGCTATGGTTAGTATTTTATAATGATACTAAACTTAAATTAAATTAAAGGCGCCTGGGCACCGGCATTACAGGGGCGTGCAGTTGCACATAACGCAACAGAAGCGGCGAGTCCCAGCGGTGGGCTAGCATGCTCAGGATACTATTCGAGCTGCCACGACTGCGATTGAGGAGAGACGCACATCGTTTCCTCATGATGGTAAAAAAGCAGTTTAAGGAAGGTTTTTAATCAAAAAGGAAATGAAACAAGGCTGTGGGTCAACCAGTGGGAAGTAATTATTGCAACTCACTCAGTAATTATTTTCAATTATATTCACTTTGGAAATTGAAACTTCGAACGGACACCTTCATGACAGGTTAATAAATTCACATAGGTTAGATAACATTATTGGATTCTTGACCAGGATAATTAACGGTTGAATCTCTTGGAATAATAGTCTGGAACATAAATTTGCCATATCATTCCCATTCAAGCACATGGCAGAGCTCCAGGGGATTTGCATACGATGCGAAGTTATGCATGGTTTTGATTAACCTGCCTTCATCACGGCGCCTGAGTTAATGTGATTGTAGATCTGTTCTTGTTAAGTGAAACCTAAATGCAGCAAATGAAAGTGAAAGAGGAATGCTGAAACAGGCTTGTGCTATAGCGAATGCGTAAAAGTTAATTAAGAGTAACTGTTTTATTGGAGCGAATATCTTCTTCTGAGCGTTTGCGCTTGCCATTGAGCTTGCACCTCTTCGATTTGTCTTAACTTTAGCCCAATCCAGTAATATTACAGTTAGTATGTATATTATATATCATTATTTATTATTATTACACAAATATTTATACCTACTTTTGTGGAAAAAGTGATCACTCCTGATTGGCGACCAGCCAGGGGAAGAAACAACACCAAAAATCGCTGTTAAAGTGTGTAATATTTTTTATGCTCCAGTCAGTGCAGTCAGTTAGTTTAGTTCAGTTCAGTTTTTTATTTGGAAAAACAATCATTTAACAAATCAAGACAGATAAAGGGGTATAACATTTTAAGTCAGATGAAAAATAAGTTTCACTTGAAGGATACATTTTTTTTAACATGAATAAAATTAAATTTTGTGACTGAAATTTCTTCAGATTTTTATTTACATAAAATTATTAAATTTGCTTAATGCATTTATTTAACGTCAGTTGAGTTCAAATCATGCAAACCAATTTTATCGCACTTTCAGTGTCGGACTGTCTCCAAACTATAGATAGGTTTGTATATGTATTATATATATATATTTATGTCCTAAAATTAACACATACATTACAACAAAAAATATGTATTTTTACCCGACTACTGCAAAGCCAAACGGAAGGCTTATGTTTTTAGCAGCCTATTTATTTATTTAACTATACAAGAGACAAATGTCATTGAACCTCACAAGTTTCTTCTCACTTCACAACAGTTTCGTCTTAACCATTTAGAGTATAAACTAAATTATTTTCAAATATGCAAATCGGACACCAATCCAATCAGATTAGATTGTATCTAATATCCACTGGGGTTATCTTGCCACTTGGTGACAAATAACCGGGGTGTTGCGCCAAATCCTTGATTTAAATGTGCTAAATGAAAATGATAATTGACTCTCGATAAGCTAAGGTTAGGAATGAGGGATGATGGAAAATGACAGGGCACTCCATACGATATGACAGATTCCTAAAAAACTTCATCAAAGGGAAGGTTGAAGGGAAAAGAGGAAGAGGAAAACCTAGACACACCTAAAGTCAAGTAAAGGAGGAAGTTAGTGTCATGTCGTATCACACTGAAAAAAGGGACAACCGAACTAGTTTGGTTAAACGTGATTTTGGTTAACGGTTCATTAACAAAGTTCGTTTAAATTAGCAAAACTATTTGTTACTGTTTGTTACTGATAAACATTTGATGAGTTATTTACCTACAAATCAGAAGTTAGGTAAGGTGTAACAAATAGTTCGGTAGTCACTTTTTTATGTAATAGGTAACAAAACTTTGGTTACGTGTAACAAAACAATTTTTTCAGTGTTAAGTTTATAAGTTCACAACATTCACAAATGTGTAAATCTTATTAGCTAAATGGAAACTTCTCTGCAAATTATTAAAACCAATACGGTAGGCCGCCCTTTACAGGCCATGTAACATATAGTTCGGTAGTCACTTTTTGTGTAATAGGTAACAAAACTTTGGTTACGTGTAACAAAACAATTTTTTCAGTGTTAAGTTTATAAGTTCACAACATTCACAAATGTGTAAATCTTATTAGCTAAATGGAAACTTCTCTGCAAATTATTAAAACCAATACGGTAGGCCGCCCTTTACAGGCCATGTAACATATAGTTCGGTAGTCACTTTTTGTGTAATAGGTAACAAAACTTTGGTTACGTGTAACAAAACTATTTTTTTTCAGTGCATGAAGTCAGGTCCTTGGGTAGGGAAGGAGAAAAATAGTGGTTATTCAACCTTTTAAATTATATGATGATGAAGCTAATGTCCGAACCAAGGTCCGAGATGTAGCCGAAAGAATCTGTAACCTGAAGTGGCAGTGGGCGGGTCACATTTGTCGCAGAGCTGATGGCCGGTGGGGGAGGCGTGTACTGGAGTGGAGACCGCATAATAAACGGCCCGTGGGACGACCGCCCGCTCGGTGGACGGATGACTTGAAAAGGGTGGCCTGTAGCGGCTGGATGCGGAAAGCGGAGGATCGTGTTTGGTGGCGCTCTCTTGGAAAGGCCTATGTTCAGCAGTGGACGTGTGCAGGCTGAAAATGATGAAGCTAATGTTATTTACTAAAGTCATTTAACACGATCGAATAATAAATATTTTGGGGAAAAGTCTAAATGGTAATCTGGCAGGTAAGTACAAATTACCAACAATGCAAGTGTATGGTACTTAGAAATATCTTAAATTTTTGGTATTTCAATAACATATTAAGATTTTCGCGATTTTCACACATACTTATAACGTTTATCGGGACTTAAACGCGATAATAAACTGTGGCACCCTCCACTTTAGTCTGCTCGTGACCACGGTCGCTGCGACGCGGCCGAAACGTCGCGGTAAATAAATAAACAGTTTATTATCGCGTTTAAGTCCTAAAGTAATAAGAATACTAAGACTAATATTGTTTATCCAGCGCTCTCCATACAAACGGCGATAATTTCCACCCTCTAAACCTTAACATATAGCTATGGTTTAGAGAATGGAAATTATCGCCGTTTGAATGGGGAGCGCTTTTTGGGGACTAGGTTCACACTTCTCCTAAGCAATTTTTATAACTTCAGAAAATACTGCACCAAGTGGTAAAAGGTACCGTGTAGCGCAGTAAAGTCAAGAAGTATTCACTTGAAAAAGTAATCCACAATTTTTTTTAAATATGAAATAGGAAGGCAAACGATTAAGTGTGTCACCTTAAGGTACAGTGATCATCCGCCACTCACAACACCAAGAAAACTGCCGATGCATTGCCAACCCCATCGGCTAAGGCTAAGATGGCATACCTCTTATGCCAGCAATTTCACCGACTGTCTTACTCTCCACGCCGGAATACAACAGTGCAAGCACTGCTGCTTAGTGGTTTGATTAGCAAGCAAGATGGTGGTATCGATCTGGACGGAGCTTATTTAGTTATACTAAATTGTTTTAAACTTTCGCGATTTTCACCATCACTTATTACGTTTATCAGGACTTAAACGCAATAATTATACTGTTCATTTATTTACCTTAACGTTTCGGCTGTATTGCAACGGCCGTGGTCACGAGCAGAAAAATAAAAAAACATTATATTATCGCGTTAAAATTCTGATAGACGTAATAATTTACCGAATACTACTGCGCGTTGTCTGCAAGGGCCTTTATAAACGATATTTTATCACAGCTCCTTAAAAAACTATTAAGGCTGTCAAAGTACGATATAAATACCGTGAAGGCTGCAAAGGAAACGCACTCATTTGCATTTCAATTTCAACCGTTAAAGACCAAACGAGACCATCATCGGAGAAAAATTGACCAGAACTGCAGGGAATATATAAAAATAGAAGCGAAGTGTCGTTAAACTTAAATAATCGTTGCCTCTATTGGCTAGAGTGCTCTACATTCGATCTTTGCAAACTTTCAACAGAGAAACAGTCTTTGTAGCATTGAGCAACAGTTTTTTTACAAGCAATAAGGTAACCGTCCCTGTTCCTGTGCCTGTGTGACTCACGTAGAACATTTTTTGTACCAGTACTTGACATCATTGTCTTTTGTTTCTACTCATTATATGTTTCGTATCTCCTCAGCAATTATTAGGTCACAGTCAATGACTGGGTCGTTACCGTAATAAGGTCAAATATAAAACAATACATTTAAAGGAATTTTATCATTCTAGATTGTTAAATTATGTAGATAAATGGTTTTCAAGCTCAATTAAGAGGCTTCTTTGAGAATTACTATCAGCCGATTACAGACGCCAAAGTAGGCATCAAAAAGAAAAAAAGTTCTATAAAAGTTCTATAAAAGTTCTATCTAAAAGTAAGTTGACATAGACTATATTCATAAAAGCAATTGAAAACATATAAAAACTTCGTCATTTGATCATGTTCATCAAAGAATTCACACTCGCATGTATCAAGCTTAGCTTTAACAAATTGGAATAAAGTGGAACTGCTCTGCTTGGTTTCGCGAAGTAACAAGGCATTTAAAACATTTATTTGTTTATTTAGGCATTTATGCAAAGTAACGCCTGAATCTATTAATTATTTAAATTTGGCTTTCTTTTTTATGTTTAAAAATGCCTAAGTTTAATCCGATTTCTCTTTCATTCCTTCCTTATAAAAACGTGTAATTAGACATTGTATGCAGTTTATAATGTAATTTTGTATTGAATTAATAAAAAAACTAAACAAAATTAAACTAAACTACTGCAGCTTTGCTTTATTAAGTTGGACTCGGTGGGTCAAGTTGCAATATTATCTTGAGAACGCACATAACTAGTTTCGCTTCTGTATATTTTTAATCTTACGCCATTATAGTCGATGTTAGTCATGAATTTATGAATAGGAAATGTCCCGGGAGACCGAAATGGGTCCATTTGTGTGCCCATTATCACATTCTGTTAAAACCGCCTTAATCGCTTTTGATTCTTGATACGAATGCGAACGAATCGTGTCGTTAAGAAAGATGTATCATTATTCCGACAATCTAATGTCTTACAAAGAGAGCTACCGAACTGTTCGGCTCGGATTTGATTTATTTTTATATGTGTTAGAGAGTAGTCTAAAATGTCCAAAATTTGTTTAGCTGCTAAAACTCAACCTATTTGGAGAAATCGTCCTCCAAAGTTCTAAAAAGTGACCAAACCTTACTTCTGTATAGAGGGAAAAAATTGCTAGTTAATGACTGGCTTGATTATAATTTGTTGGAAAACATAAAAAAACTATGGAACCGTGTTTCGTTATTTGGGCTCAAACTTATAATATTTTACAAAAAAAACCCTTCAAAGGGAAACGATGAGAAGTATGAAACTTTTTTCCCTCTATACACAAGTTAGAGGTTTTGGTCACTTATTAGAACTTTGGAGGACAATTTCTCCGAATAGGTTGAGATTGGGCAGCTAAAAAAAAACGTGTCCGTTATTTTAAATTACCGTCTAACATATATAAAAATAAATCCAACAAAAATAAATATCCAAGTTAGTGGATAGTGACCACAAAAGACTAGAAGTGGCCTTCTACGGTGACTTGTAACAAACGCGACTAAACAGCGAAGACCGTGACTATGGAACTCTTTAAACATATGAGCATTTGTTCATTTACATCAGCTGCACAAACCCCGGTTTTGTCAATACATTTACAGTTAAAATTTATTTAACCCCTAACCAGGTCCCATCAAACTAGGAGTTTCCACAAAAAAACGAATAGAGACACATGTTTGTTACTAAATATTTAGACAACATTTAAGAATAAAGGGCATATTTTTATTTAACTATTTAATAAAATTCGTTTTCTTGAAGTGATAGGTACCTAAGCATCAAAGGCAAATATCTTAATAAATTATCTTTCCACCCGGGATAATGGAATCGTATAAATTGACGAAGCCTTCTGTTTGTATTTTGAACAGAGTTTCATTCATCATTTCGGTTTGAATCGGTTTTACAATACATATACCTACCTACCTATAGTAGCTATCTCGAGTTTTGTTAGGTAAAGTTTTATGACCCGCGACCCTAATCCTTTCAATTGAAAACGCTTATTATTTTGTTTGAAAGTTATTTAAAATGTGTTTTTATTTTAGTGTAAGAAAAATAATTGAACTGCTCAATGGTATCTTCTGATATGTATTGTTTAAATTTCACTCACGCATATTTAAGTCGAGAATTGCCCGACATGTTTTGGACCAGTCCGTGGTTTTTAATCATGAGCCCCCGCGGCGGTGGCAATCCCCACCCCCCGCGGTTGTGGTGGATGTCGGGCAATTCTCGACTTAAAAATACGTGAGTGATCCGTTTTTATTAATATTTCCGAGTCTCTCGGTAGTTTTATAATAAAAATCACCCACTAACCACGGTATCAAATCACTGCATACCAGAATTCTATCTTCTTTTTCCTGCTATTCAACCCGTTTTACGGTATGCAAAGCAAGCTGAGGATAACAACTTGCATTTGTATAATTTTCTGGAAGGTTTGTTAGAGAAACCATAATTAACACAGAGGCATGCAGTCAAAGGAGAGTTTAGCTGGCCTAGACTTGGCGCGGTTCCAAAGGCCAGGCTTTTTATTCGACACTGTCCAAGTGACTGTGATTGCCACCGTTCTTTCTCACGCGCCGTGCGTAAGGCGGTAGGGCCCCCGCTAAGTCGCGCGGGTGCACGGAGCGGGTGCACGGGGCGGGTGCACGCCTATCGAACTATAGTACGAGTATAAGCAATCGCGCGAGTTAGAGGACGCTCTCATACTATGTTTCTATAGGCGTGCACCCGCTCCTTGTACCCGCTCCGTTCACCCGCGCGACTTAATGGAGGCCCTTTGAGTGAGAAACTACATATTATAGCGTTTGCTACTACGTCACTTGGTTGATGGCGATGGAGAAACCATTTAGGGAGAGCATTTAGCACATAGCTTACGAGAGAAGTTATCGTGGTGCTACATTATAACCAAGTGTTGGTTCAGTGTTGCAATATAGACAGATTTTACACATATTTTCACAGGGGTTTAGATTAAAAATAACCCGGTTTCCATATAAATTATTCTCCTATAAATATTTTCCAACAACAAGGTTAGTACCGATATTTAGCGTCGGTCTAAAGATGTTTAAAAAATTGATCTGTTAGGACTTAGGCAACTCGACTCGACTAAGCTTGCTACCGCTTTTCATATGGTAATTGATGTTCTGAATGGTCAGGGAGTTCTAAAGACCAGTCATTGATCATTGATGATCACATCCCATTAAGTGGAAGTCCCTTTCTTTTGGCAAAGGGAGACAAAGAAGCATGCAATTTGCTTCTTTGTCTCCCTTTGCCAAAAAAAAGAAACAGTTTCAAATAATTTTAGCGTGCAGCAGGATTTGGGTGAGTTTGTTATCTCTAGTATTGCGTGTCATGGCAGCAATATTTTCCGTGTCAAAAAAATAGTGAAAAGTAAATGTACAGTCGCTATCAATTCCTGTCTGCCCTAAATTCTTATAGTGTACCTACACATGTTCAGCCGACTTCTTCTAAACCCCGCAACGGATTTTGATACGGTTTTCGCTGTCGTCATTGAGAGATTTTTTTACTGAAGATTTTTTATGTACATTACATCCCGATTATACCCGTGCAAAGCCAGTTGTATATATATACTGTTAACAAAGTACGTCAGATACGCAAGGAATGTTAACATAATAACATCAATACTATTTGAACCAGCATCTGAAGCGAATTGTGTGCGGTTGCTTCGGATTACGCACCCTCATGAAAACAGAGTGTGGTGGCTAAATAGGATCGCACTCGCAGATATGTCGGCAAATTACACTGAGCACAGTCTCTGCGGTCTTGTTTATAAAATAAAATGTGCAAGGTTTCACTGAAAAAAAAACAACCGAACTAGTTTGGTAACTCGTGATTTTGGTTAATGGTAATCAAAGTTCGTTTAAATTAGCCAAACTATGTGCTACTGATAAACATTTGATGGGTTATTTACAATTCAGAAGTTAGGTAAGGTATAACAAATAGTTCGGTAGTCACTTTTTTATGTAATAGGTAACAAAACTTTGGCTACGTGTAACCAAACTATTTTTTTTCAGTGTTAAGTTTAAAAGTTCACAACATTCACAAATGTATGAATGTTATTGGCTAAATGGAAAAATCTCTGCAAATTATTAAAACCAATACAGTACAGCCTTTTAGAGGTCTAATTATATCGATCATATCCAGATTCTGCTGAAAAGAAAGCAAGCAAGAAACTCGGCAACTTATTCTTTTTTCGTTTTTTTTTCCAATAAAATTTCAGAGCAATACGTACAGTCAAGGAAATTGAAACACGTACCACCGTAGAACCTAGTCGAAGAAACATTCGCATGACATTTGTATGACGTAGCCTGGCGTTTAACGCGTCGCGTCAATAAGATAGGGTTCTAAGGTGGTACGTGAATATATTTCCCCTTCTGTACCTATGTCTATAGTTAGTACTTAACATAAGGAATAACAATACATAACACAGCAAACTTGAGCAAGTAAATAGGTGCAGCGCTTGTCGCGACAATTTGAACGCGGCTTATTTTCTTTGCCGGTATCGCACAGCATGGTTAACCTCGATAACAAAGGTGCCGCGCCACGCCTGCTGTTTGAGAAAGCAAGGAAAGCAGTAATTATGAATTCACATCAGCTCGGCATGCATACTGCGACTTTATCACGATCTGACAGCTTAATCTAACTTGAGCATTAGGATGAACTTTGCGTACGTTTACCATCAAATATATTAGAGCGGGTAAGTTAACATAAACATCTGAATACAAATCTATTGCCAAATGCATTCGTATTTGGATATTTTTGAACATCTTGCTGTTCCGATGTATTGTATTTGATGGCGGCTGTACTAACTCGAACTGTAATAAATGAAAGTGCTAGGCTTATTACAATTTAAGAGGGTAGAAAAGGGCAACGAGTTGGTTTCGCTAAGAAAATGTTAGAGGGGAGGTTTATGTATTAGAGACAATCTCGCAAATATAAGTTTGTTGTTAAACAAAGTTTTTGCACCAGTTTCAGTCTTTTTATAAGATACAGGCCTTATTTGCGGAGGTCCATAAAGTATCAACAAATTGAAACAAATTCCTTGTTACTCCGTGAAAATAGTGCTATAAACATTTTTGTGTAAAACAGCTGCGTCTAAGCGATATTATATAAATTTTCATGCAAATCCCGCCCTCCCCCGCTTTCACATGAACTGACAAACATCACATAGACTCGACTCGACCACAAGCTGCAGCAGTTTTACACGAAAGTATGTATACAGCACTGGCACTTTTATCGGAGTGGCAAAAATGCTACAATTTGAATTTGTCGATTACTTTTATAAGAGTATTCAATTAAAAGTTTAAGACCAATATTATCTTTACAAAATTAAACGCCCTATGGTACTAGCGCTAAGTCGTTATTAATAAATATTGTAAATATCATTTGCTCTATATTGAACATCGCTCAAAAATAAAAATAAAAACAATTTAAAGTCAGCTTACAAGGTACACAGTAGGCGTCCTTATCACTTCAAAGCGATCTCTTCCGTTGTAGATACTGAAGTGACTTCGCGAACTTGCTGTAGACTTTGGCTTTTACAAACTATGGATAGCAACGACTTCTTCATGGAAATGTAGTCTTGTTAAATATTTTCGTATATACAGCGTGTAAATCTAATTCGACCGTATTAAAATTTATTTTGAAATCAGTTCTGAATAGACCTTAATTGAGATAATCAGGTGAGTAAAGTCACTTTTTAGTTTTTTTTTAAGATTTTTCATTTGTTAATCACTGTACATTTTATCTTATCTGACCAATTAATCTGAACTTCACTTTTGCAGAAAGGAATGAAATTTATTAAGTTGGGTTGGTTATTAGTTTAATGCCAAAAAAATTCACCAGTTATTTTTCATTTCAAAATCATCGTACATCTCATCTTACATGACCAATTATTAATTGATTTTAGCTTCTGCAGAAAGGAAACAAAACTTAGTAAGTATGTATTTATGTATTTATTTAAACTTATTGCACAAAAAAAATACATTTAAATGTACGAAAGGCGGACTTGATGCCTTAAGGCATTCTCTACCAGTATATCCGTTGTCTAGTACCCATAGCACAAGCTTTGCTTAGTTTGGGACTAGGTCAATTAAGTGTGAATTGTCCAGAGATATTTGTTAAGAGATATTTAGTAAGTTAGGTTGCTTGTTAGTTTTATGATAAGAGAATTTCACCAGTTATGCAATCGACAGTTATGCAGTTATGATCAACATTGATCAGTTGCATACATATTTTTATAGTTTATTTTTTTACTGGGAGAAATCGAGTGGGCCCTTTTATTTTGAGTAGAATACTTATTTATTACCAACAACGGAACGAAGAAAGTGTATGCGTTGATTTATTAATGTAGCTTCCTGATATTCTGAAACCTGTGTCTGGTTAAAATATTTGCCCGTATTTCATTTACACTCTGTATATCAGCAGAATGCCGTCGATGTAAGGGCAAACTTATTTAATTAAACTCCGCAAAGTGACTTACGTATTGTTCTCGAGTTGCAGCCGTACACTGCTGATTCCCTGAAAATGGCATTTATCGCTTAAGTCCTCGGAGTCAAGTGATAGCGTAATTCCATTGCAGACATTTGACTTAGTGCATGATGTATAATAAACATGTCTTGTTGGTTGTCTTCAGTCAAGTTGTTCAAAATAGTTTCTTGATAGTATTAGTTTGTACGTAAACTCTATCCTAAGAGAACTACTTATACGTTTTTAAGATAAAAGTAAATCTTTTATTTTAATTCGTTCAATTATTTTTCATAAACTAAGTTAGTTTTTAAATATTTTTCAAAAAAAAGGTAAATATTTTTTTTGGGTGGTAAGTCCTTGTGCAAGGTCCGTCCGGATCGCTACCACCATCTTGCTCGCTAATCCTGCCGCTAAGCAGCAGTGCTTGCACTGTTGTGTTCCGGCGTGGAGAGCAAGACAGCCGGTGTCATTACTGGCACAAAAGGTATTCCATCTTAGCCCTCTGGGTTGGCAACGCATCTGCAATCTCGTTGGTGTTGCGGGTGTCTATGGGCGGTGGTGATCACTTACCATCAGGTGACCCACTAGCTCGTTCGCCTTCCATTATTTTATAAAAAAAAAAGGCCAAGTGCGAATGGGACTCGCGCAGTGTGGGGTACCGTATTTGCCTGATTACATAACAACCTGCCTGCCTGATAACATTGACTTGTAACGATTGTTATCAATAAATTTTTCATTTTCATTTTCTTTTATTTTTTACTCGTTACACAAATACTGTTGCTGGTTTTGTGTGTTGCGAACGGGACTTTGTAATTTATTTCATGCTGACTGTACAACATTGCAGTAAAATAAAACAGAACAAACTGTCAAAGTTTATGAAAAAACCTGCAGAAAAACAGATCCCTCCGCAGACAGTTAAGTGGTCACATGCTAAAAATCACTCCGCGACACTCAACGTGTAAATTTACCTTAACAGCCCGTCTGTTCCTACGCTTTATCTACGTCTTTTCCTCTTGGGGCGTGCATATTGTTCCTGTTTTTGAATTGTAAAGTGGTTGCTCTTCCCCTTGTGTACAGAGAGGCACATAAATCGTTACGCTGCGCTGCGGGCGTAAGAGGAGTATACATCACACAGCTGTCACACATAGTCTTAACCGAGCTGCTACAGTTTTAGTCTGTTCCACTTGAAATTTTTAGTAAATATTCGATTACACTTTTTGATTACAAAAATTAAATATTAAATAAATACCGAAAATTAAATAAAATACTAACCCAATTTAAACACCACTCCGCATCGTACCCAGCTCAAACGCATCCATGACGCCAACAGTATTGCCTCGCAGTATGGCCATGGTTTGCTGAACCAAGTACGACCCAGAGCCGGTGTCGGGAACTTCTTTACCTGTATAGTATGAAACTAAGGTCTAAGGTAAGGTGGAAAGGTTTGTTTTGTCTTGTCTTGTCTCTATCCGTTCCTGTCTGTCCGCATAGTATTTTCAGCCGCCTACTCCTTCTAAACCACGCTACGGATTTTGATACGATTTCCACTGTCATTTAGGGATTTTTTTATAGAAAGTTTTGATATTTAGTACATTCTTGCAATTTTATATGGATTTATATGTGTGTTAGTCTATAAGGTATTTGTTGTACGAGCTTAGTTGCCTGACAGAAAGGCACAATTGGCAAGAAGTCTATAGTTTTTTAACCCTTTCGGGTATTCAGCTACTTTTGCTGCCGACTGTACTTAGGTTTGTCCCGCAACATAAGTAGGTAATTAATTTTATGCTCTATGTTACACTTTAATTTAATTGTTCAGGATTTCCTTAATATTTGTCTCTGTCTTCATGTTAAGAAACTAAGAAATAACACTAATTCGAAACTCAAAGATAAAAAAAAGTAAACAATTGAAACTAATAAAAACTATAACTACAACTGGAACAAAACAACTTATAAATTATATTATGGTCGAGGAATAGTGATATGATAGATATCTGACAAACGTGAATTAATAGTTTTTTTTTTGCGTTCCGCATCTCAAAAGGAACCTTAATAGGATCATGTAATTGTACGTCTGTCTGTCAGGCGCAAAGCAAATCAAAACCTATAGAATTCCGATCCGTTGACCTAGAAACAGAACTTGAAAGCAAAGTCTCACAACACAAGTAAAGGAAAAAAGCCGAAAACACCTAATTTGTAGTAAGTTGCTTAAAACTAACGTAACGCATCTAACTGTCAAAAATCTTCAAGACTCCACTTCTCTGATTGACGAACTACCTATCTACAAACTTTATACGGAACCCTCAGTAAGTACGTCAGACTCGCACAATTTTTCTGTATGTCAAATACAGTTAGCAGTGACATGCGCCCGGCTAAGTTATTGTTCACTGTTGGCCATTTTAGACGTGCATAAAGGTCCAAATGCTTTATCAACTTTGCAATAGTCCATTTTGGCTTGACGAGCGCTCCGTTCGTGTCAACTACATTAATGGACAAATAATTAATGAAACCGGCTCCAAATCAAAAGGCATTATTAAAAGCGAATATCTCCTGCGATGGTTAGTGGCACTCAGATTTTAAGTATGATTGATATGGCTTCCTAATTTTATGCATTGTGTCAGGGGGGTTCCACTCCGCAATGTAGGTGCGCTCGCCGCATTACCTATGGCATAGGTTAATCGCAGTAGGTTGCCGGCTTGCCGCGCGCGCGCCCGCTCACTCTGTGTCGCGCGTTGTGATAGTATTATAGTAAGCAGCCCAACCCTAGGGGTGCGCCAGGGTATTGCGGGTGAAAGGCGGGCGCGGGCGGCGCCTTCCTTTTGACGCATGCCGCCTGGCGAATGTTTATGAAGTAATACGAACTTTTTGTGCCTGATCATAAAGTTGGAATTCAGTAAAACGGGACCCTATTAGTAAGACTCCGCTGTCTGTCCGTCTGTCAGCAGGCTGTATCTCGTGAACCGTTATAGTTAGATAGTTGAATTTTTCACATATGATGTATTTCTGTTGCCGCTATAACGACAAATATATCAATAACAACAGATAAATAATTAATAATAAATAGGTACTAAAAACCAGAATAAAATAAATATTCAAGGGGGCTCCCATACAACATGACAGACATGATTTTTTTGCCCTTCGTGCGCGAGACGAACTCGCACTTGACCGGTTTTTTTAACTTCATGCATCGATTATGATACCATGAAATTTTTTATTGATGATTCTGCAAATGTCGAGATTTAAAAAGACACTGTTTTTTTTGGTTTACGACTTCAGCAATGTAATTCTCTAAGCGCACCAGCGTCGGACTCAACGTCGAAGCATCGCCCAGTATGACTCACTCTAGCTAGCGCGCTAGAGCAAGACTGATGCAGTTTCAACGTCGGGCTCGTCGTTGTTGCTTTAGAGGATGAGTCTCCTGCTCTTGTTTGGTACATCGACGTTGACGCGGCAGTTGGATGAGAATCTATCCTTGATGATAATATTATCTTCGTTTGATAACTTCCATTGTTGCACTTTAGGTTATATTGTGTAAAATTTTCGCGATTCTCACACATATTAAAAGTCAAATTCAAAATATTTTTATTCAGATTCAGGCTTACAGAAAGCACTTACGAATGCCATAAAATTGACCACCGGTTCGGCAAAACCTCTTATGAGAAGATATCGACAAGAAACTCAACGAGATATTTTTTAAATAAATCGAAATTACAATGTTATTTTTACATCTTAAATATTACCATAGAACCAAAGTAGGCTTTATCCCGCAAAAAGTCTACTCGAGACCACAGCCATTGCAATTCGATTGACAAATTGAATTATGAGTATAGACTTTAGATTGCGTATCCCTCAGTGCATCCCTTTTGCATGACATAAGATACCTAGGTATAGTCGACCAAGAAATTGCTTGATCACTTTTCAACCGTATTACAAAGGAATAAAGTTCAAAAGTGGTCAAGCAATTACTTGGTCGACTATACATAACTACTAAAACCGCATTGTGAAGTTACGTTACGTTACGTAACTGGACTAAGTCCCTTTAGCTTTCGGAGTTAAGAGTCAATATAACTTCGAGAGCTAAACCCTAACAAACAGATTAACTGCATTTGATGTCGATAATACGAGTATGTCGTCACAAATGTTGTCAATTAGTCATTTTCAAAGCGATTTTTTATGGAAAAGGGAGGCTCCTCCGTAGCATTAGGGAAGAGATCATGGGAACCAGTTACCCCAAGAGAATCGCTGTATCGTTGCCGTTTGTTAAGTACGAGCCTCTGGAAATCTCACTCTCGTACGCAACGCATCAGCTACTACTTCAAGCCGGTATTCTGTGAGAATGTGGTACTATCCCGCTCCAGCAGGACGCTTCGCCACGCGGGTAATAATTACCTTACTAAAATTACCTTCAAGTCAAGTCAAATCAAAATATCTTTATTCATATTAGACTTTTTAAATCTTTGATCAAACTGAACATGTCAGCCCATTCAGATTAGACTTAAATGAAGCTTTTATGAATGTCAATAAAATAACCACCGGTTCGAAAAAAATCTTTATTAAGAAAATCAACAGTGTTTTTTTTCTAAATCAATATTCCAAAGTTGTATTTTTGTTGTATTCAGAATCATTTCCAAACATCCCTTCCGTTTTATTTTGTATCTAGGGCCCCAGTATAGTATATCACAGCGTTTTCATTTTTTTAATTCCAACATGCTCCTCTCATAATAAGTGAAGCAAAGGTTTAACGACCGAATGGCGCATTTGAATTTTTACTATTCAAATTTAAATAACAAAACATTTTGGCTGAAGTCAATGACATAAATTTAATGCTTTTGTTAACCAGGGTGGGATAAACTGGTGACAATTCTCTGTAATTTATTGCATACACGGCACGAGTGATAAATGTACAAAAGTGATTAAATTTCAATTATATTTTTTTACTGAAAGCAAATGATCTCAACACTCTTTTGTAATTAATACGAAACTAGAGACTTAAAGAAAACTATATTATTATTAGGTTCCGTATTACTAAATAGAAGATTGCTTAGCTTCCGTTTAAGAAATGTCAATGTATAGAATTTTGTTTACCGTAATTTTTTCTACTGTTACTTTATTTAATAAAAAAACTTGTATACGCTTCTCTGTCTATCTTATAATTTGTATTCATTCGCACGCGCGGCCACTCAATGCATTGGTGCGCAGATATTTTTGTAGCTCCAGTATTTTTACTTTAACTTCAGTATTTTTCGGTGATATTTGTCGAATTTGTGACTCACGCAACAGCTACAAAACGTTAATCGCTGGCGCTTAGATTTCAATAAGTTATTTCACGTTGGATAACTAGCGACTAGTTCTTTAAGTGACGGCTTGAGGCGCTACACGATGCTCCATATAAATCGTTTATGGCGTCGCTAGCGAGTACTGTTACTGTCAACGCATGGTAAGGGTACAGCTGCCTCCGAACCGCGTGAGAATAACTACAAGTTATACGAGAAACAGAGAGAGATAAGGTTTGGACGTTGCTACTGTTTGAGTGCCGTTTTATTTGGAAGCGGCGTAGTAGCTGGACACAAGCTGGAGGTCAAGAGTACTGTTTTGTTTATCTTTAACTTTTTTATAACTGTAAGTATTTTGTCAGGGGTGTAGCTACCGCCGTATCAGCGAAACGGGGCCCCCGAGTTACTTGTAGACCCATAAAATCATTACCCTCCATTTGGGCTTCGCCACACTCGGGTAGAAGGGCCCCCCGACAAATTTTGAAACAGGGTCTATCCCGGGCAAGCTGTATTTTGTACTGTCACGGACGCCAACATCTATACAGGCAACCACAGCTATAATACAGCCTTATATGACTCAATTAATAAGGTTAAGTTAATTTATTTAAAGATTAGGATACGACACGTTGGCTAATGACTATTCTTTAGCGATATACCTCCTCCTTTTTTTGAGGTTGGTTAATAATAAATCATATTCTGCTTTTTCAATGCTTATGATCGAAGCTACGCACATACATACACACACACACACACTCACACCCACACACACACACACACACACACACACACACACACACACACACACACACGCACACGCACGCACACACATAACACATCACACACACACACACACACTCGCACGCACGGAACGGAACATTGAAGGTCAAGTTTGTTAATGCGCTTTGCTCCGTTCGGTTTGTTTTATTAATTGTACTTTTGTTTTTGGTGTCGGTTTTAAATTGTTTTATTATTATTATTTTATTTTGTTTTCGGTCCTCGGGCTGTGGCAGAATACCAGTGTTTTGCTCTTATAACAGCAATGTTGCCCACTGACCCATGGCCCTTTTGTACTGCTGCAGCGCACACAGACAACAAGTACTCAACAAAAGTGTTAGTTTCGTTTTTTTTCTCTCTCCTAAATTGTATGTAATTTTTGATTGTGTGTACTTGCTTGTATCTTTTATCTATCTATCATCTATCTATCTTTATTCTATGAGTTTACCACCTACATAATAAAATATGATATGCAACATACTTACCCCATCATGACAGATGCCTTAAATTCCAATTAGTCTTACTCAACCATAGCGAGCTTCTAGACTATTACAGTCATAGATTAACTGCATTATGCCAATGTATGCTTTACGACGGTAAGAGCAACGACACATGAACAGACGATACAAATTCAAAGTTCAGATCTTTATCTTTTAATATCTTTATCTTTTTTATCTTTACAGAGTATAAAGTAAAATCGCTATCGGTTCCTGTCTGTTTTCAATCTCTATGCAATCTCTAGGCGGCTGAACATACGCTATGTTCAGCCGCCTTCTCATTCTAAAACACTTAACGGATTTTGCTGGGGTTTTCACTGTCATTTAATTTTTTTTAAGGTTTTATATTTATTTTAATTGTACCTGCGCGTAACCTGGGCTATACTATGTAAAGATAAAAATTGATTCACACATGTAAACAAAACATAAAAATTCAGACAGAAAAATGTGAGAAGATATTCAACGGGCGGATTTATAGGAAACACATGGATTTTTTGGATGGGAATTTTCTTTCCCTTGTTTACATGATATGGCACTCCGATGTTGTTGATGATAACCGGTAGTATCAGTTTTTTTTATACTGGCCAAGTGCGAGTCGGACAAACTTACCAAAAAATACAGGAAAAATCCGGAAAACCCTCACAAAAATCAAAAAGCGTTTTTGCATTTTAACCAGTATGAGATTCGAAACCCGGTCGTTCGGCTCAATTTACCGGTGTCCAAGCCACTAAGCCAAGTTGATTCTGGTCGCAGCATGCGAAATATTTAATGCTAAGGCGTAAATGTCGTCTACGTTACAACAAAAAAATATTTTTTGAGATTAACTACAAATTTACGGTTTTCGGCTTCTTCCTTTATTTTACTTTGCTTCTTTCATAGTTCTAGGACAACGGGAAGTACCCCATAGATTATAGGAACCCTAAAAAGCGAGGGAAACGTTCATGTGACTCACCTGGTTACCAACGTCTATGAGAACTAGCAACCACAAGACGGTTGATAGTCTGTTGCCACTACGCCAAGATTTACAAAAGTAGGTTCCAATCTAAGAACAAAAAAGTCACTTTAACAAATAAAGCTTACTTTTTTAGTATAGGGAGTGTTTTTAGCCATTTAGGCCACAGTTACATTGCGGGCTACCGAGGTAGATTGATAATGTTTGATCGATAGATGTAATGATTGGGCAATTAAGCCACGCAATGCAATGCAACCCGCATGCCTAAATTCGTAAGTTCGGCTTTGTGTGCAAGCTGGGGCACCGCTGGATACTACTCTACAATGCTCGTTTGTTGATGACACGTTAATGAACACTACATCACTAAATTAATGCGTTAATATCAAAACAACTGTCATTAGATTTGGTTTTAGCGGATTACGAACCGCAATCACACGGTTCATTGAACATATCCATGAACTGAAATTAGATAAATTAAGCAGAAAAGCATGCTTGTGCGTCAAACTCGTTTCCGTCACGAGCAGGCATAAATCAAACAATTTGGCGAACCACGCAAAGTTTCGAAACAAAATCCGGGGAAGCGCTCGAAACTTTTAGACACGATAAAGTTAGTCATTTTAAGCTGCGCCTTTTGTAGAAGGGTTAACAATCGATATTTCAGAGACAATAATTATAAATTGGAAAACATTTTTATTTGTTCATATTCTACTGTTTCACTTTTTTTATGAAATACGAAGGCAAACAAGCAAGTGGGTCACCTGAAGGGAAGTGATCACCACCGCCTATAGACACCCGCAACACCAACGAGGGCTAAGATGGAATACCTCTTGTGTCAGTAATTGCACCGGCTCTCTTGCTCTCCACGCCGGAACACAGCAGTGCAAGCACTGCTGCTTAGCGGCAGGATTAGCAAGCAAGATGGTGGTAACGATCCGAACGGACCTTGCACAAGGTCCTACCACCCGCCATAATAGCGGAGTTCTCGTTTAGGTAAACATCATTACAACGGAAATATTATGACTCAGACCATGCATCTAGTACGGCTATAGTCTTCTAAGACTGCTGGATATCCACCAGATCTAATAAACAGTGATTATTTTATTTTACTGGTCATGCTTAGAACTAACTACTCTGAACAGTATCCTATCATCCCACCATGTCAAGCCCTTGGACTCTCTTTAAAGTTTATTTTATGCACTCTTAAATATTACATGACGTCTGAGTTTGTAATGAACAAAATCTCGTCTACGGATTCAAGCTTCTTCTTCTTTAAATCCGAAAAAAATGATTTGAATTTGAATTTATCTTTAGTATAAAACAAAGTCGCCATCCATTTCTGTATATCCTCATATCTTCGACCCTTACTCCTTTTAAAGCACGCAACGGACTTCATACAATTTATTTACGGCAGGCTTAAACATAGAAATAGTATAGCGTAGAAAGAGTTGTAAAATTGAAAGCGACATTTTATTACCGGATCTCTTTACTTTAAATGGCAATACAATGTGCCAAAAAGAGACAACTATATACTCTAAACCTCCTCTTCTATTGACACCTTGTACACTCATGAATAAACAAAATAGTTACCTTTGGTGTACATTAAGGTAGTATAATCTACGTTTTTCTTATTAACTTGCCGGTTTTACTACCTTGACAGTTTTGGGTGAGTCTATATACCATGCATTAGTTCGTCATCCAAAGTTTTTATGTATAGTCGACCAAGAAATTGCTTGACCACTTTTCGACCGTATTACATAGGGATAAGGTTCAAAACTGGTCAAGCAGTTACTTGGTCGACTATACATTACATCCTAGTTGTAGCCATGCAAAGCTGATGTGAATCGCTAGGATATCTATACTTTAATCTTCTTATTTGTATACGTATAAAATTGTATGCTGCACAATAACCGTGCGAGTATGTAAATGCGCCTGGCCGGCCGAGGCTCCATCCGGGGTTCCTATTTTCCATCGGAAATTTCTTATTTTCCGGTTGTTTGTCCGGTCCAACTGGGGAACATTATATTTCCAGCTCTTACAACTAAAAAGATTTTTCAAACCTACAGTAACTGTGTGTCGTATGGTACGCGTCTCTAGTTGTGTTAGTATAAGTTATTTGAGGTGTACCATATCTACATGTTTAGCCGTTGCTCATAAATATTTAAATCTGTCAAAGTCAAAGTCAAAATATCTTTATTCAGATTAGGCTTACAGGAAGCACATAATACATAAGGTATTCTATCATAATAAATATCTGAGTGCCCGAGCTTTACTCAACACAGATGTAAAAATCACGAGACTCAGAAATCATGAGACTTAGACTTATTATAAATCATGGGAATTGGTAGAACCGTTTTCAAAAACGCATTATAAAAAAATCAATAAATAAATTTGTTTGTAAATATTATTTACTTTCGTGAATTTATATTATTTACACTATTTTTTACCATTTACGTTCATCTTCTTTGCACACATGAACCAGTTGTAATACTTAAAAGGAATTCCTATTGTGCATAATGTTCATGAATACTTTCTTCAAGTTGTTAAATAGTAAAATACGTTTACTGTTATCTAAAATCTCCAGATTGCCTCAAACGTGTGCAATCTTTGGAGTCTATTATAGCTGTATAAGCAAGATTGCATAACCTGCAAGAGTTTTCATTGTACAAACACTGGGTCGCAGTCTGAGTACAATGTTCACTAAGTAAGCCAAGTTAACTGAAGCGATAGTCAAAGAAATGTATTTTGCTTTTGTTTTAAGTTCTTAGGTAAGGTATATTATACACGGTCATAACAGTACTGCTCTTGTTTCTAAAGATAATAGTGTTTTGGTAGCTTTTACAGCAGACTTGCTGTGGCCCTAACGTAACCAGCAAAGTTAAGTTTATCTGAGTTTATCTTCACATTGTTATGAATGACACTAGTTTGACAGAGACGCAGGGAAGACTAAGTTAAACCTGGACCGGTCATGTTAGGGTCATGTACGTTTAAACTTTCATTATTAAAACGTTATCAACCTATGTTCCTATAGTCCCATCTCGTAGCCAGATTTGGTAGCTACATAGCTACGAGATGGGAAATGTGCTTTCCCGTCTTGTAGCTAGCTACCAAGTAGGAACGACTTTCCCATCTCGTAGCCAAATTTGGTAGCTGGCTTCTAAATGGGAAACGTGGTATGGATATGGTGAATATGGTTTTCACACCACATTGGAGCGACTGTTATATGACCTCCTTAACCCCTGTCGCAGAGAAACGTGAATGTGTGCGTTTCCTCACGACGTTTATTAACACAAAATTGTAGTCTATCAAAATAATTAAAAATAAAATACCTACTTTTCATTGGTATCCCCGCACTTGAGAACAGTGGGAACGATTTGGCTTTTTGTGCTTTCTTGGATTTTTTTCCTATTGGGGAAAAACTCGACGTCCGTTTTCCTTCCTTCCGGGAAAGTAAGGATTTAAAACCGTAACTCAAACGATTTGTATACTTGATGGCATGTCCGCTTGCACACTTGCTTGCAATGTTCGTTTGCGTGATTCCTTGCAAGCAATTTTCTTGATCCTTTCTATAATGTAATCCATCGACAAGACCTTTCAAATGATAGGTAGCTACTGCCAACCAAACTGAATTCTAGGCCATTTAAGCACCATGTCACAAGGAGTCATCTCCATAATATTAAGTCATTTACTATGAAAAGTTATAATGACATTTATGGCGCATAGGGTCTACAGTGGCCTAGAATAATTTTCTTTCTTTCTTTTTTTCTAATTTCCATCCCCCTTAATGATGGAACTTGTTTTCAAAAACTCTGAAAACACTGTTTATTTCTTACTTATATGAATTTACATTTCCCTAACTTTAAAATTGATCAGTACTTCCATACAAATGTTTATCCCCTATTTCACCCACTTTAAGTTTTGTTCCTGCGACAAATAGTACCCTATGTCTTTCTCTTAGGTGTAATGTATTCATCAAAATGGGATCAGTACCCTTACCATGAGTACAGTGCACCTAGCCGTAACCATACTCGCTAGCGACAGCATAAAACGATTTGTATGGGAAATTGCACAGCGCCTCTAGCGCTCACTTAGATAACTAAAGATCGCTAGTATGAATCCAACGGTAAATTACCTATCGAAATCTGAACGCCAGTGTCTAACGTTTTGTAGCTGTTGCCGTAGAATATTGGTACCATGAGTCACAAATTTGACACATGTCATCGAAAAATACCGTATCGACTATGGTTAACTCTTTCACTGACAAATGGGAGCGTATTTAACCGCTATCGACTGTAGTAACGTAATACGAATTTTCGATAGAAACTCATGGTAATGGTACTGTTGTTTAGACGTGAAAACGTAACAAACATATAAACAGATAGAGTCGCTTTCTCACATAATTATTAAATTAGTTTAGATTGCTAAAAATACAAGCAAATACCACTATTGTTGTTACGATCGGAATCTAAACCTCGTGTAAGTTAGTAGTGGAATGTTAACACCGTTCATCCTTTTGTTGAATTTACAAATACGATTTGGGAGTTAAAGGGATAGTTTTAGTTTGAATTTATTTTCGCCACATCCTAGTTATGTGGGTTTTTAAGATTGGGTTAAAATATAACGGTAAACTAAAACTAAATTAAAAAATGTGAAACCTATTTTAGACCCCGAACTTGGAAGTGTTTTTAGGCAACAAAAAGCGGAGGATGGTTCTCGTGTCAACCTGTATTTTTTTATTTATGTTTGACTACGCATGACTATAGTCATGCATAATTCATTACCAAAATAGTCCGCTTTTTACGATTCTCTTTGAATTAGAAGCATAAGTATTCTACAACCACGATCAAAAATTGTCTTGCAATAAAGAAACTTGGCCATACGTTGCCGACATAGAATGTTAATTCTAATGTTATAAAGTGTTAATGTTTAAGGTTTTTTTTCATAGGCCATGCAGTCTGAAATAAATTAATGGCTTTATTATTATTATTGTATTACCATTTTTAGTATATCATCATTTCGTTGATTATAGATCTGAATAAAATACAATAGATTTAAAAAAATTAGAAGGAAAACGAGCAAGTGGATCACCTGATGCTAAGTGATCACAACCGCCCATAGCCCCGCAACACCAAGGAGACCCCAGAAGGCTATGAAATACCTCTTGTACCAGTAATTTCGCCGGCTGTCTTGCTCTCCAAAACACAACAATGAAAGTACTGTCGCTTAGCGGTTAGATGAGCGAGCAAGATGGTGGTAGTGAGTAAGACGGACCTTGCACATGGTCCTCCCACCCTCTTGATAGTACGGAACTTGTTTTCATTTAAGTACAAGTATGTTGTGAAAGAATTGAATCTCTTTTAGCGAATCATTGAACCATTGTCTGTTGTCCGTTTCAAAATTTCACTACGCAAAAGTTTTTCGCATAAATTATACGCGTAGCTGCAACTCCAAACGGCAAAGCAAAAATGCCAAACGCGTGCTGAAGGGACAAAGGCCTAATACGTGATTCCACTCGTATTTTTATGTAAGTAGTTATATTTCACGAAGCTATTTAATTTTGGTCGTTTCCAATACTATGGGAGCAGTATTTATATTTGTACCTGTGTCGTAGATGTTGTATGTATTTAATCATACATATAAAGCATGTATATCCGTATAATCAATAGATTTAGGCGTTACTTTGCGGAGGTCCATTTCAAACCAACTGGAACAAATTACCTTGCTACTCCGCGAAATCAGTGTTGTGTACGAGCAAAGCAGCTGCGTCTGTGCGACATATATATTTCTCACGCAAAAACTCTCCCTCCTCCGCTGCCACAGGCTTTGCTTTGCTTCGCTTTTTTCCACTATTTTGTTTCATGTGGAAGCGGAGAAGGGTAGATCTATTTCTCGCCATCTAAGCTTTTCACTGCCACTTGATCTAACTATAAAGTTAGCACGTTCTACGATGTTTCGCTTTTCACTTGCACCTCAGTGTGTCTCTTTTTTACTAAGTTAGTAAGAAAAAGACACACAAACGCGGGTGATAGGACCTTGTGCAAGGTCCGCCCGGATTGCTACCACCACCTTGCTTACTAATCCAGCCGCTAATCAGCAGTGTTTGCACTGTCGTGTTCCGGCATAGAGAGCAAGACAGCAGGTGAAATTACTGGCACAAGAGGTATTCCATCTTAGTCCTCTGGGTTGGCAACGCATCTGTAATCTCCTTGGTGTTGCGGGTGTTTATAGGCAGTAGTGATCACTTACCATCAGGTGACCTACTTGCTTGTTTGCCTTCCTATGTTGTAAAAAAAAGCCAACTCCAGCTGCTTGCTATACAACACCGAATGTTTTCAACTCCTCTGATATTGCCGTATCGAGGATTTGGAAATATTCTTACAAAATACGTATTGGCACGTGAGCAACGCGAACTTGATCGGATAACAAGGAATGGGCTCAAATTGATTTGTAAGGTTTCACTATAAATAAACAAGGGAGATGACTTCACCATATTGACCGATGATCGCAAATAGCAACGGACTAATCGACAGAGCGGAAAGCTGGCTTGTTAGAATTATAGGTCAGGCAATTAAAATTGTTGGGAATAAACAAGCCCTAGATGATTGTATGGTACATGCTCTTTTGCTTTTCCTAGAGCCATTTCCTACGGATGATGTCTGAGAGGACAGGGGGAGAGGGGATGAGTTCTAGACGAGTGCCTCTAATGCCGCGTTCAATTCAAACAACCGACCGTTTTACTTACCTTCAGTTTTTTAACATATGATGGGTGGGAAACCTCTCATAATTTAACGGCAGGTAGGTAAAACGATTCGTTGCTTGATTGCATTATTTTCATGATAATTATCTCTAGGTTTAGCTATTTTATTTGATATTACATTATTTCCTTTTTGATATTGAAAATACACATTAGTTGATAAATGCTTAATAACAAGAGTTGAATTGCCTATATTGTATGCATGTACTAAAATTTTGCATAATTTATTGAATATTGAATTAATCAAACACGTGATACACTTACTTCATTAATTGCAAATAAATATTTCATTTCATTTCATTTCGAATATAGAGACCTATAAAAATTGAGAAGCAGACATCCTATAGTCTTATTTGAGCTTAATAGTTCCAAAAAAGTTTTATCAGACCACCCGTTTGACAATAGCCAATTATATGCCACGTAAATCCTAATCTAAAGTAGTCCTTATAGCCCTGCGGTCTAGACGAGCAAAGTATTGTACTGAATTTCATTATAAGTTATAACCCGCTGATCAATTACGTGATTTGAATTTGGAACCGCAACTTAAAATTCGTATGAAAACTTGTCATAGAATAAGTACAAATGACATCTGTTAGTAACAAATTGAATCATAGTTATTTAAAATAACTGATTAGATTTTGAATAGGGCTTTGTACCAAAAAGAACTTACTCGAAAATCGAACTGGCCACCAAGAATAGAACACAAAGAAAGAAAATAAGGCGCGAATAGCTACTGCAAATTGGTGCGCAACACTTTTCATTCTAAAAAGTACTAAGTCATTATAACTTTAAACAAAAGAGCATGATTGTGAGAACGGATTCAAAAGTTTTGTATCCTATTTATTTCTTGTACTATTTATTCGGGCGGAAGGTTAGAAAATTGACGTTACGATTATAACACACTTTGAACTGCATATTTTAAGTCTTTATCTACACATATATCATAAATGCTCTATAATGCGTTCTAAAACCGTAGGCAATGACCAGCATTATAACAACCAACATTATTATGAGAATTTTTCTAATTTGTTTCTATATTTGTTCAAATTCATTTTTTATTATATTATTTTAATGTGTACAGTCTATAGATATTTAATAGGTACCTAGCACTAGTAGCTAGTAGCAATGCAGGTCATTGCCCTATGGCTTCTGAACCCATCATAGAGTACTTATGATATGTGTGTAGATAAAGTAATGTATGCAACTGTACATAATTAGGTCTTAAAACACTCGTGTGATCCTATTATGAAACTCGCTGACGCTCGTTTCATAAAACCACACTCGTGTTTTAAGATCCCTCATTATGCAACAGTTGCATAAAATACTATTTTTTACTTGCATTATCTGTAAACTACGGAGTTATTCAAATAAAACTCATATAAGTATGTAGGTTGTCGGACACTTGTGCTTCTCGGCTTGGCTCTTACTCAGAATATAAAATTTAAACAGTGACTTTAAATACTGCTATGAAATATTGAAATTGGAAACAGCATGGCATTTTAACTTGTATTTGAATCAAAGCGTTAATTCTCTGACGAGTCAATACTAAGAGGCTTATAAATGACTAACAATGAGCTCTAAAGCGTCCAAAGATTTTGAAGTTTTCATAAGTTTTATCCCTTTATAGGTTTTAAATAAATTTATAAATATCTTGGGGCAATTAACACCAATTGGCCTATTCCAAACTAAGCAAAGCTTGTACAAGCAACTTTGTCACTTGTTAGAGTAGATCATTTTATTGTGTAGGGTGATCATTGTTTCTCATTTTTACTTGTAATATTTTTGTATTTTCTTTGTCAATTATTAGGTCAATGTCATTGATTGGGACAGTTACCTTACCTTTTAGTAACAATATATTTTTTGTAGGTATTGTGTGAGCACACGGCGCTCTACGTACCGGGCCTGCCTCACACTTCACAGTCGCAGATAAGAAAAAGCACACAAGCGCTCAAGCCCTCAGCGTGCAACCAGTCTTCAGTCGTCGTGACTGTTCACGGTACTTCAATCCCGTTATTACCCGACTACCGCCAGAAGCAACAGCGCATCAGCATCGTTCTTGACGTTGAGGCATGGCTCTGTCTCGCTCACTCGTGCTAGCGCGCTAAAGCAACACGGTGCTGATCCAGCGTCGAGCTCGTCACTGTTACGTTTAGAGAATCAGCCCCCAGCTCGTTTGTGGTCAGCGTGCCGCAACCGCTACTGGGAGTCCGTCGCGTCTGCTGGCTTCTGGCCGGAAAATTTCGGGTTTCAGTAAGTCCAGGGTTCCTCGCCGGTGGCGACCAAGACATCAAAAATGACGATGAATCGAGGCTACGCCCTTTTTGTCGCCAAAATGTTTTAAATATGTATGATACGGATACGAATAGGCTTGTCTTGTCTAACCTAGTAAGGTATTTATCTCTGTTTTTACGCAGTCTGAAAATAAATATCCTAAGCCTACTAATATCCTACTAATATAATACGATGTCTTGATGTTTGGATGTTGGTCCTCAATCGCGCATTAACAGCTGGACGGATTTAGATGAAGGTGGGCAGATTAACTGATCATGTCCTGTATTCAAACAAACGATACTCTTTATTCTATAAAATTCCCTGAAATGAATAAACAATACAAAAGCTCGTAAATAATAATAATTGTGTGATTAAGTCGCGTCGCGCTCATTCAAGGAAGTTTTTTCTTTTTTACTTTTCTCACAACAGGAACGCTTGCCCCAATTCATAAGTGTGAAAAACTCCATCTATCCACACGTATCAGCACAAGTAGAGCATGTCGTGCTAAGCTGCGGAAATATACGCGAGCGGCAAAGGTGTATAATTAAGGCAATAAGTCACCACGAGGTTGCCAGCCGTGGAGACGCACGCGTTGCCTTATCCGGGAGTTAAAGGGCTGTTTCGACTGGCTGGAAATAATAATAAACACTACAAGGACAATATTAAGATGTATAGGTTGACGATCGGATAGGGATCGTCCTTTAAAAACGTGAGGCTTGAAGGGAGGGGGTTCGGCAAAAATGACGAAATATCACAAGGGGCGAGGTATCATGTGTATAAATTTTTTCGTTGAACGCACGATTTCTAAACCGAAAAGTGGTGTGTAAGCGAAAATTTTTCAGATACTTTGTATTAAAAAGAATACACGTGATTTTGCGTAGGGGTCCTCAGTCCAATCCAATCACGTGTATTCCTTTAGGGGATGGAGCTTAGGCTGCGTTTCCACCAGAGATGTGCGAGGATGCATAGCGAGTAGCGAGGGATGTGTTTGTAAAGAACCAATGAGCCGTTTCCACCAGAGCTGTGCTGACCGAGGCGAGGTAAATGAAGCGATTCTATTGGTTCTTACAAACACATCCCTCGCTACGCATCCTCGCACATCTCTGGTGGAAAAGCAGCCTGAGTCTTAAACGTTAATATTTTTTGCCTATCCTGTGGTATGTATTAATTTTTACCCAGTAATTATTTTAAAATATTTAACACCCTTTATTTTTTATTTCTTTTACCACGTAAAACTGAGACTTGCGGCTTTTGCAAATACGCTTCAAACCTAAAATCAGGTTTAGAACAGGAGGAACATAATAAATGAACTGTTTTAGTCGGTGTGTTATATATTTGACCCATAAACATGAAACTTAACGACCTCTGAAGCGGAGTAGCGCCGAGTAAGTAAGTACAAATATTTATCGCAGTTTCATTACGCTAAAAACTCATATGCGGAACCTATACATTTCATAATAATGTGCAGCCACCCCAGAGACTCGAACCTTAGTCCCAGGGTTTCCAACTACTACTCTTAATAACTTCCTTGACTTTTGCACCGAAGATGTATTGGATCATGGAAATAGTATAGCAAAGAAAGAGTAAAAAATTGAAAACGTTATTTTATTAGCTGATCTCTTTACATTAAATGGCAATACAATGAGCCAAAAAGAGACGACAACATACTCTACACCTCCCATAATTGACACCCTGTACACTCATGATTAGACATTTAATCACTTCTGTCTGGTTTCAGTGGTTTCTTAATACCATAGAAAGAGTATAGCATAGAGGATGTAGGAGTGTTACTAAAATTGAAATCGATATTTTATTAGCTGATCTCTTTACTTCAAATGGCAATACAATGTGCCAAAAAAAGACGACTACATACTCTACCTCCTCTTCAATGGACACCCTCTACACAAACAATAAACAAAATGGTTACCTTTGGTGTACATTAAGGTAGTATAATCTACGTTTTTCTTATTAATTTGCTAGTTTTACTTCCTTGACGGACTTCCAAAGGTAATAACTTTGTTGACAGTTTTGGGTGTGTACGCTTGACATGTACTGAAGCTTTTTCCATGCTTTAGTTCTACATTCAAGTAGGTTCTATATTCCAGGGGCTCTATCACGCTAGTTTTTATCCCTTACATAAAGCATGTATCCCTTTCTAACCAATAAGCGTGTGCGAGAGGGACAGATGCGTTTACGCGTGTGATAAACGGTAGTGTGCTACTAGAGCAGGTACGAGTACTAACTATTGGCGATATAAAGCATCTATGTTTTTTAAAATGAAGATGGTTATGTACAAAAAATGTATAGTTCAATTCCTAAGTGCTGTTACCGAAAATGTGTGAAACTGTCATTAATTTCGTAAACATTTGGTGGCAGCTCTTCTGAAATGACCAATAAGAAGAAAATATGTAAATACTTCTGTATTAAATCGGCTTCCTAACTTCCGCCATGATTAGTTTTGGGTAACGTAGTTGACAGTAGTGGATTTACCAGCCAGCTGAGAAGGCTTGTGCCTAGAGCGGCAGAAGACCAAAAGCCTTTTTAGTTGTCTTACTGAAATCAAAACGATTTCTTCATGATAATTGCAATGCAAGTAGCACGAATCCTCTTAACACTTAACTGGCTACGTAACTGAGTACGTTTCGCCCTAACCAGCCCATTTGGAAAGAGACGCAATGAATTACCTAGCGAGTTAGAGCGAATCGAGAAGATTCGTGCTAGGTGCACTGAGGTAAAGGCGGCAAAAATACAAGAATATTGTGTAAGGTAACGGTCCCAGTCATTGACTGTGACCCAAAAGTTGAAAAGAAGAGACGGAAATACACGAATAATAAAATAATGTCCTAAAGAATTGAGAACCTCCAACTTTTTTGGAGTCGTTTAAAAACGAGAGATAGTGATGTGATTTTACTATACACATTTTTTCTTCTAATTGCTCGAGACTTACAATTAACCAGTCAAACGAACGGATTTGTGTTCCTAATGTCATGCGTCACTTCTCTATAGCTTTCATAAGTTTGTTTTACAGTGTTTTCTGTTGGAATGAAAATGAGTATTTTCATTCCATCTCTATTGAATTGCGATCTTGTCGTTTAATCTCTTGTAAAATGTATTCCCCTTGTACTTAAGTATGGCAAAGAGACTGCATTGAATAGACTGATAGTCGTCTTATGAAAGCCGTGCTTCGTGCTAATGCTTAACCTAGTTGGCGCTCTTAAGTAGCCCGCAGGCTATTTTTCAACGAAAAGGAATCGGTTAAAGAAGAAATATCAAAACGGTTTCTTTAAACGTTATTATAGAAACTATCCGCTAAATTAGATTTTCTGGAGGAACCATAGCGGCGATGCAGAAAACACCAAGAAATGGCATTGCAGTATTTACGCTATAAACAGTTCTTATGGAACAGACAGGCAAATGAGCATGATTTTTATTGACTTAAACAAAAACCTTACATTAAAATTATTTTCGCCAAACAGCAAAACTGCAGACAGCTTGTTGGCGAAATGTGCATTACTTGATGGAAAGTATCACTGCCGCTGCCGCCCTTGGGAAAGAGGGACTTTAAGAGAATCGTTGATCCGTCGCCCGCCTTTAACCCCTCCCCCCTATGGTCCTCCGTATCACTCATTCTCCGTACGAAACCCACCAGCAAGCATTATTTCACGCAGGTATTCTGTAAGATGTGTAGTCTGGCAGTCTATTTAATACATTGTCATTGGTAATGGTTAACACATTCAATTTTATTAGCTGGCAGCCCTCGCTAAAACGTAAGGTAACATTAAAATGGGCAGTAAAAAGCATTTTAATTTCAGGAAGTGCCGAGCTGTGCGATGAAATGCGAGCTTAACAATTCGCTTAACTACTGCACTGTTGTGCTATTATTCATTGGCGAACGCTGAAAAATGAATAAATAAATTTAATTAACTAGTTAATTTTATTTCAGACATAAGTCCATACACAGATGTTAGTAAACAAAACAAAATAAGTAAAAATATGAATGTAAAGTGTTAGTAAAATACGAAAGCAAATGAAAATCCCCTATCCTCTCGAGCGGCTTGTCTTTAGACAACGTGTAGTGACTAGGGAATACAAACCCGGCTATTTTCTCTAAGAAAAACCGGTTAAAACCGGTTATAACCGCTTATTTTGTAGAGAATAAAACCGGGATTGCATTCCCTAGCAGTGACGTCCACTGGGCCACCATCGGGCCATCCCACCAGCTCGCTAACACTTTAAGAGGCCCTACCACGCTAGCTTTTATCGCTGACATAAAGCATATATCCCTTTCTAACCAGTATGCGTGTGCGAGAAGGACAGATGCGTTTACGTGCGCGATAAACGCTAGCGTGCTACTAGAGCAGGATGTGAGATAAAGCCAAATCTTTTGAATCGATTGAAAGCGGTTTATTTTGCTCATTTTCTAATCTGCATTTGTGTGGCCACTTCGTTCTTTGAACCAAGTGAGGTCAAAAGATGGTGGAAATAAAATAGCTGTTAAATGCTTCTGCCTTTTGTTTTGGAGATGTCGTATACTATCGTATGCCGTTACTAGCGACCCGCCCTGGCTTGGCACGGCCGCAATTTACTAATGTGGTATCATTTATGTTTTAAAAGTACTGTTCGCTCGACTCCCCATTTACGGCTTGCCGGCCAACCGTTTGTTGCGAGTGTTTTTTTAGGTTCTACGTATTTTTTAATCTGTGATATCTTCTGAAGTAGTAGATGTAGGTGATACTATTTACTGGACAATTTTTATCTACCTTAACCCTTTGAACGCCACGAACGCTTAAAATTGTCGCGAGCTGTCGTGCCCGTCACGCCACCGACATAATAGTTGATCGACGACATTGTGAAATAGCGACCTCCTTTTTTGTCTGCGTTGTTGGTAGTGAAAAGCTTAAATGCCCGAAGTACTTCATTCATCTAGATAAATATTAATATTACATTGGAGAAAATTAGATAACCTAATATTATTCATTTTTTTTTTAAAGTTGTTACTGTGAGCCAACATTACGAGTTTTGATGACCTTTGAGTTTTTCGGAACTATTGTGTAAAATGTAATTAGAATTTTAACATTATCTTTTTAATGAAGGAAAAATGAACTTCAAAGCAATTTAATGGTGTGTGTGAAATTTTAAGTTTGCGTGAGAACTAACGCTCAAGCCCTCTCATATTGCTAGAATAACTATGCCCTACAGTGAGACGAACACGTGGAGATGAAGATGAACTTTTTTTCTACTTCTACGGAATTAAACTTTATCATAACTGACCCTTTCTGTCGGCGTCAGAAGTCACAGAATGATTTTTCAAAGTTGATTTAACATACAGATGAGACAAAGAACTAAAATCGTTGAATGCAGTCTCTAATACTTAATTTAATCTAAATTTCCTACAACATGCAGTTTGTTCAAATGGACCTCCGCAAAGTAACGCCTAAATCAATTAATTATCTAAATTTCCTATCTGTTTACAATATCCCACGTTTGTTCACTTTGTGAAAACGTGTGCACACGGTATTGTAAGGGTCAGAGGAAACATAAATCAGGGAAAAGTATCCTTATGTTTTAGGGAAAGAGTTAGAAATCGTATAGAGTGTGAGTCGAACAGAAAACGTGTGCATATTAGTCCTTTTTCAGTTGCTTTCTACTAAACCGAACGCGCAGATCCTAAAAAAGGTGTCAAGTCCAGTAACAGTTTTAAAACATTTTTTTAGCCTCTGAAACGGTTGAGCATTGCTGCACAGTAAAGCCACAGTATACATATAAGCAGTAAGGAATCTACGTACAAACGCTCGGAACCGACGCACTCACACAGACGCACGCTCAGCACCGGCCGCTAAGGAGTTTTCACGGTCCGTCAGTCGCGGCTGCCGCGTCGAGACGGATGGATGCGCTTTGCGTTTATCGTTATTGGTGCGCCCGAGACAATGCGCGTTCTTTTTAAATATGCCACGAAGGTATTGCGTCGTAATATAGCTGCTTGAACTCGAGTTCTTCAAAACCGAAGCTTTATTTGATCTTACTTCTTGAAATGTTGAGCTTTTTTTAATAACCGAAATTTATTTCTAAACTCATTAATTCATTTCATTATTTGATCGTTATAGAACCCAAGTGAACGTAGTTATAAATAATATTAATATAACTTATCAATTTTACAAAAAATTAAGAGGACAGCCCTAAAGCTCCACCGGAGCGTAGGTATCTATCTCAACAAACAGGCCCAGTTTCGGTACTGCGGTATTTATATCCTATGGTAAAGCTGAGTATTTTTAGAGAGTGCTGCAGCCCGTTAGCCGTCATAATAGCTGCGATAAACGATAATTAAAACAGCAATTGAGTATGGTAAGGGCAGTTAAACTTTATCTGGCTGCAACAGCGCCGTTCGAATACTGATGCGAATTAAAATGTACGAATACACCAAAACAGATGCTGTTTGTGCTGTTCTTGTTAGTGCCGTGCCGAGAACACCTTGAATTTGGACAAAGTTACAAGATTTGTCGCTGCTACGTACAGATTTGGTTAAATAACAATAGTTTGAATATATTTAGCAGCAGTGCTTGCACTGTTGTGTTCCGGCGTGGAGAGCAAGACAGCCGGTGTAATTACTGGCACAAGAGGTATTCCATCTTAGCCCTCTGGGTTGGCAACGCATCTGCACTCTCTTTGTTGTTGCAGGTGTCTATAGGCGGTGGTGATCACTTACCATCTGGTGACCCACTTGCTTGTTTGCCTTCCTATGTTGTATAAAAAAAAAATACCATGCGCCCCGACTTCACACTGGTACAATTAGTTAGACCGTAATGTACAGTCAAGGAAGTCCAAACACGACCACCGTAGAACCTAGTCGAATAGACATACGCATGACATTTGTATGACATAGCGTGGCGTTTAACGCGTCGCGCCTTTGCGACAGGGTTCTAAGGTGGGACGTGAATATATTTCCCCTACTGTACAGTCATGGAAATTGAAACACGTACCACCGTAGAACCTAGTCGAAGAGACATACGCATGACATTTGTATGACGTAGCCTGGCGTTTAACGCGTCGCGCCTTTGCGACGGGGTTCTAAAGTGGTACGTGAATATATTTCCCCTACTGTACATTAAAATTTCCGGCATAAAATCTTTAAAAGACTGTATAAACTGTATTAATAGTATTTTATGCAACTGTTGCATAATGAGGGGTTTTAAAACACGAGTGTGGTTTTATGAAACGAGCGTCAGCGAGTTTGATAATAGGATCACACGAGTGTTTTAAGACCTAATTATGTACAGTTGCATACATTACTTTATCTACACACATATCATAAGTGCTCTATGATGGGTTCAGAAGCTATAGGGTAATGACCTGCATTGCTACTAGCTACTAGTGCTAGGTACCTATTAAATATCTATAGACTGTACATATTAAAATGATGTAAAAAAATTTAATTTGAACAAACAAATTAGAAAAATTCTCATAATAATATTGGTTGTTATTATGCTGGTCATTGCCTACGGTTTCTGAACGCATTATAGAGCATTTATGATATATGTGTAGATGAAATCCATTGCGTGGTTTAGAAGGAGTATGCAGCCGAAGACATGAGGACACACAGGAACGAATAGCGACTTTGTTTTGATGTTACAAAATTTTTGACTTTCACTGTTGCTGAATATTATTATATTTGTTGCTAACAGTAAGGATATAGACATTAATTCCTCTAACAAGTAAGAAACAGTAACAAATCTAGTTACTAAAACCTACACGTATGTAGGTTAATAATTCTTAAAAAAATGTTTTACATCAACCTCACTAAGAAATATCAATCGGATAGCTTAGTGGTCAATAATACTGACTACGAAGCTATTGAGGGTTTGATTCCCACAAGAAGCAAATGTTTGTATGGTGAATATAAATGTTTTGACCTGCGTCGTGGATGACAGATAAATTGAAATTATGTATTTGCCAGTAAATATACGTGTTTGTTTATCCATTCTCTAGTACCCATAGTAGACAATGGTCGCTACCATTGCTTAGTTTATGACGAAGTCAATTGGTGTAAATTGTCCCAATTTATTACACAGCTCCCAATCAACAGTGTTAGCATTACGATTTATTATGTAGAAATACTTATTTCCCGGTACATTGCATCCCGCTACTTGCATATGAAATCCTCACTTTCAGAACAGGAGGGATGAAAAAATATACAAAACTTTTTACCTCTAATATAGTACACAGTTTGTAAACTTACGAGAGCCAAACCTTTAAACCCTTTGCAGGGCAAGTCGAGTTTAGTACTATAACATTTTTTTGTTAGACACACACACAGACGTGCTATAAGGTATGAAAACTACAACATAATTGGCTAAGTTTACCCACCGTTAATCAAAGTTTGCACAATAAACTCCATGAATTTTTACCCCACCTCTTGAATATTGTCGTAGCTCACCACTCGGATACAAACTTGTTCCTCGAAGTTATTTAGCTGTTATACAGCAGCTGTGCCACCATAAAGCTCTATGAATAACTTGCGTTTTCCCGCGGTTGCGCTCGGTTGGTGTCCGGACTCGCCTGGGCTGGTAATGAAATTCTCGACATGTGTTCGTTTTAGACAAGTTACTTTTGCAAGATGAATGGGTAAGGACATTTTCAGGGTCTCTTTACGACATTTGTCTATGCCTAGTGTTCTAGTAAAGCAGATTATAAGAGCAACTATACACTTTAGGCGATAGTTGAGTTGGGTTCTTTAATCAGTGAGAAAATTCTAAGTTCACACACAACGATTCCATTTTCATACAGAGCTGTCGGCCAATTAAGGTGTTATTGGCCGATGAAAAATATGTAGTCTAGAAGAGCTTTAGCAGTGCAACCAAAAAGTCTGTAGTTTACTGGAGTTTTTACAGTTGACTGATCGCAATGAAGTGTTTGTTATCTGCAATAGCTCTAATAGTGATACTGGATGGTTTTAGAGCTGTAATAGTGACATCGAAAATTTGGCAGTGGCAGTGAAAAGTAGGTAAATAATAAGATTCAAAAGTGTGTTTCTATCAGAAAGAGTAAAAGGTGTCTACGGAACGGGTAGTCTACGAAAGCCCTAACAGAGGCACCGAAAAGCCTAAATGCCGGAGCTGTAACTGACAGCGATTAGCAAAATATTTCGTAATCAGAGATATATTTAATTAATGACGGTTTTCTAATACAAATTGTAACAATAGTACTGTAGTTCTTTAATGAATCCAATAACAAGGTTTGTCTTAAACTTAACACGTATTTTTAAAGACAACAGTACAGTGTGCTAAACTAGTATATCGATTTAGGGCGGTAGTTTTAAACTGAGCTCAAATTTCAGTTTCATACTACTAGTTAGTACTACATAGTATGAATTTGAATTCCGTTTAAAACTACGACCCTTGTATATGTACTAGCTTCTGCCCGCGGCTTCGCCCGCGTGGCCTACAGAAAAAAAATGACATCTAAATCCGAAAACCCCGAAACATCGTTATTTATTTATGATAAGCAGCTGCAATTCTATTTTCAAGTTTATCTTTAGTATTATTATCACTTATAAGCTCACGCCTGTTTCCCTTTGGGGTAGGCAGAGACCACAGAACGTCATTTGCCCTGGTCTTGGCATATTCCCTCGCTCCCTCCACACACATTCCTCTCTCCATGCATGCTCGGCGGTTCCGTGTACGTCTGGTTTGACCTGTTTTCAGGACATCACAAATTTGGTTGACAAAACTACGTCGAGGCCGCCCTCGACCAACTCGCCCAGTCACATCACCTTCATAAATTTGCTAACATAATTGCCTTTCATCCATTCGTTCAACATGCCCAAACCAACGTTACATTCGTTTCTCTATTCTAGTCACTACATCTTCTTTCAGACCTCACCTCTCTCTTATAACACTATTTCTCATTCTCTCAGTCAACTTGATCTCACTCATACTACGCAGAGAACGCATCTCTACGGCATTTATTCTACTCCTATGCTTCTTCTCGCAAACCCAGCTTTCACTTCCATACATCAACGTAGGAACTAACACAGCATCGTGAACAGCCGAACGTCGTAAAAGGCATGTTTGGCTGTTCACGTTGCTGGATGCGACATTCTGGCTGCTCACAAAAGCACGCAGAGCTCCCAATTTCCCGCTTTCACTCTCCTTTCAATGTCTTCATCGTGCTTTCCATCCCTAGTAAACATACTACCTAGTACACAAATTCTTTCACTTGTTCAACTCTTTCATTACCAATCTTTATTACACATTCAGAAACCTCTTCATTCTTCTCTTACACCATTACTTTCGTTTTTGTAACATTAACTGTTATCCCTTAAAGTCTTCCAAGTTTATATCTTCGAAAAAGCCTCCATATCTTCATACAAAGTTTTAACCCCGTTTCTCTCGTTTTAATTGTGAAAATCCAAATACCCTTAAATACGGCGGTATTCATTTTTGCTCAATAGTTCTAATTTTCAAGGTTCTACCTATAAAAAACGCCGATACCTCCATACAAACTCCCCCCTCCACATGTTACCCCTTCAAATTAAAAATCTAAAATCTCTGAAATATCTCATTATTTATTTATAACTATCTCCTGCCCGCGGCTTCGCCCGCGTGGCCTACAGAAAACAAATGTCTTTTTTTTTAGAATCAAAAAACTTATAAGTGCTCTCACTCCCTCTCATATTTTCACCGTCCGTTTTGCCCCCTTCTAATGTAAAAATCCAAATACTCTAAAACAAACAATCATTTTGAAGTTCTTATTTTTGAATAAACCGATACCTCCCCTCCATACAAAGTTTCACCCCCGTTTCCCCTTTTCCCCCTACAAATTTGAAAGTCCAAAAACCCTGTGACGCGTCATTATTCATTTATGATAAGTAAGCTGTATTTCAAAATTACAAGCTCCTATTAAAAAAATCAATACGTCCTTACAAACTTTCACCCCCGCTTCTCCCCTTTTAAATGTAAAAATGCAAAAATCCTGAAATATGTTATAATACTTATAAGCTGTTTATGATCAGTAGTTCTAATTCAAATTTTCATGTTTATAACTTCAATCAACAAAGACTCACATACAAAGTTCAACCCCCACCCCCCGTTTCCCCCTAAAGGTAAAAAATACCAAAAATTGTTTCTTAGCGGATGCCTACGTTATAAAATAAACCTATTTTCCAAATTTCAGCTTTCTTGATTCAACAGTTTCGGTTGGACGATGATCGCAAATCAGTCCGGACATGTTTGCGCGTGGCAGACAGACAGACAGACGGATAGACGGGTGGCAATAGAGGCTTAGTAATAACACGTTACCACGTACATTATTTTTACTTCAATACAAAAAAATTGTGAATGAACAACTCAAATACAAAATTTCATCCCCCTTTTCCCCCTTAAGGGTTGTAATTCCAATAACACCCGATATACTCGTTGCGTTATAAGCCTAAATAATAAATGTAGTGATTTTTGCTGTGAAAACGTAGGCCTTTCCATACACAACTTTATCCCGCTTTTCACCCCTTCAGGGGTGGAATTATCAAAAACACTGAGACCCGTATAAATTATTTTTTTTACGTAAGCTTAACAACAAAATTTCAAGATCCTAACTTCAAAACTGACGGACTTTCATACAAAATTTCATCCCCTAATTTACCCCCTTAGGGTTGGAATTTCCAAAAATCCTTTCTTAGTGGATGCCTATACTATATAAGGTATCTATGTGCAAAATTTCAAGTCTCTAGATCCAGCGGTCTGGGCTGTGCGCTGATATATCAGTCAGTCAGTCAGTCAGGACTTTGAATTTTATATATATAGATAGACTTATAATATACTGACTACAAATAAAAAGCAGATTTAACATGACGATTGACCCATATAAAACCAGGTCATTTATGAAGTAGGTTGGTTTATCTATAAATAGCTAGCTATGAAATTTGGTTATAAATGATGAAGAGCAAATGAGTTGGCAAATTAACTCTAACGTAACTAGTGAAAGGAGCGATGAATACGCTTGATTAGGTATGTCATTACATAAATAACCTCACAGGGTACTGTTTCGTCGCATTCACAAGAGTTGACATTATATTTACAAATAGAAAGTTTTAACTTGCCACTAGATTGAGTAAATTTTTTGGCATTGCTTACCGAATGAATCTTGAAAAACCAGATGTGGTGCCGTGTATATGTCGAGATTCCGCGCATTTCCAGCTCACCTACTTTCATCAATCTTATCATGTATGCGGAGTGACTCCAACGCGGATACATCGGGAAAATTAATTAAAGAGCTGAAACCTCGACCTCAAATTAAAAACCTATTTCACTGAACACATTTCTTTTCGGTTATAATGGATTTATAATTTTGACTTAACTGAGTCGACCAGGAGTGCGATTTTTGAATCTTACCTAAAGTTCACCAAAATGGCTATTTTTCATAAAGATCCCGCCATTTTGGTGAGATTTTGTCTTCTGGAAGGGGATTTTTGAATCTTACAGGATGGCTAATGGTCTCCAAAGTGGCCGAATCTCTAGAAAAACCGCCATTTCCGTGAGCTTTAGTCACCCGGTGAGATTCAAAAATATCACTCCTGTAAGGGAGGCCGCTATTACTGCATTTCATATAGCAACACTGAACTAACTGTATGGCGTGACACTGGTTTGAGACACGGAGTAATTAAACAAATAGGGAAGTACCACAAAATAAAGCTGGCTGAAAGCCAAAATTAGTGGACAGTTTTGCTGTCTCAGACACATACGTTGACACATTTTAGTATTGAGAAGGCGAGGCGATAATCACTTGCTGTCCGGTTTCAGTGGTTTTTTAATACCATAATATAAATAGTATAGCATAGAAAGAGTAATAAAATTAAGAGAGATATTTGATTAGCTGATCTCTTTACTTGAAATGGCAATCCAATGTGACAAAAAAGATGACTACATACTCTACCTCCTCTTCAATTGATACCCTGGGGTGCAATTTTTGAATCTCATCAGGTGACTAGAGCTCACCTAAATGGCCGAATCTCTATGAAAAACGGCTATTTTGGTGAGCTTTAGTTACCCTGTGAGATTCGAATGCAATTTTTAAATCTCACCAGGTGACTAAAGCTCACCAAAATGGCCGCATTTCTATGAAAAACGGCCATTTTGGCGAGCATTAGTCACCCGGTGACATTTAAAAATCGCACTCCTGTACACAAACAATAGACAAAATGGTTACTTTTGGTGTACATTAAGATAGTGTAATCTATGGTTTTCTTATTAATTTGCAGGTTCTACTACCTTGACACACATTAATGGTAACCGTTTTGTCAGTTTTGGGTGTGTACACTTTTTTTTTTATACAACATAGGACGGCAAACAAGCAAGTGGGTCACCTGATGGTAAGTGATCACCACCGCCTATAGACACCTGCAACAACAAAGAGAGTGCAGATGCGTTGCCAACCCAGAGGGCTAAGATGGAATACCTCTTGTGCCAGTAATTACACCGGCTGTCTTGCTATCCACGCCGGAACACAACAGTGCAAGCACTGTTGCTTAGCGGCAGGATTAGCGAGCAAGATGGTGGTAGCGATCCGGACAGACCTTGCACAAGGTCCTACCACCCGCAAAGCTACACTTGACATGTACGGAGGCTATATTCTCTAGTTGATATGATATGTCTATGGTTTGACTATTTTTATATATTAACGGACTTATTCTAGAAGATGTACGTTAAAAAAGGGGACAGAAACAAGATTCACTACTGAATAGCGTAGGGTTATACCTACATTTTGTTTTTAAATCGTTGCCAGTTAATATTTTAGTACATTGCTTTTTCTAACAGCAATAATGGCCAGGTTCGTTCAGTTTCTGATACCGCTTTAAAGTAGTGGATTGTGTTCTAAGGAAGCAACAGATATATTTACAGCGAGTGCGGTGTATTGTATCCAGGGTGAAGTAAAGGATCCCAAAGTAGAATACAAATAGGGTAGGTTACAAGCGAGTTCGCTCACGACGAGAACAATTTTGCTATCGTGTGACCCAGACTTGCTTTCGTGCTATGAGAAAAGTAGAAATAAAAGCTTTTATCTACACACATATCATAAAGGCTTAATAACGCGTTCAAAAACCCTAGGAAATGACCAGCATTATTACAACCAATGTTATTATAAGAATTTTCTTGTCTGTGGTAGTAGGTAAATCTGTTCTTTATTGGTCATCACATTACCGATATCTCCTGACTGCTCGTGACGTTATGAATTTAAATTTGGAACAGCTGTCAAAATTCAAGTTGGTCTCTATTCTAGTATCCACAGATATTAAAACAGTTATCGATACGAAACGTCAACTCAGTATGTTTTTTTAATTTAAACGCACGACATTTGATCTCGAGTGACATGGCAATAGGGACTTCATTCGTTCGTCTATGGTTTAAAAAAAAACGTTCGTCTTGACGGATAGATCGAATCACAGAGTACCTTTTTAATATACATTGCCGCCATTAGTTGTCATTCGTTTGTTGGTTTTTTGCTGTTACGGTTTTTTGCAGTAATGATATGTGTGTAGATAAAGTAATGTATGCAACTGTATATAATTACGCCTTAAAACACTCGTGTGATCCTATTATGAAACTCACTGACGCTCGTTTCATAAAACCACACTCGTGTTTTAAGGCCTCTCATTATATAGCAGTTGCATAAAATACTATTAACGAGGTTTCATTAATAAATATCCATTGTCAAATACATTTTAAAGAAATAAATGTAGATCAGCCATTACGCTGCTTTTACGTATCTTACGAAATTCCTTTTCTAAATAAGTAAAATGAAAATAATAAAATAAACCTTGCGGAAAAGGATCAATTCTATCATGGTTTGATTAAAATTAAACAAAAAACATACCTACTATATCCATTTACCAGAATTCTCTAGTTTTTTGCAAAAAAGACTAAGCCTTTCGTTCGTTTAAAATAAAATATTCCGTAGGTATCATACTCTTCATATTTCTGTATACTTGCCTAAGAACCTGTATTTTATTTCTGTAAGCCATAAATATTACTGCGCTCCGTAGAGTTTATGTTCACGACCCACAAAACTACACACGGAACTTCCATCTTGTTATACATTACGTTACATGACACAATGATACTGTAATAATACATTATAGTACAAATAAACTTTATTGACACTAACTGTTCCATTCCGAAGATTGACCATTGACTTTGCTTTTGTGGACCATCAGATATTTATGGGAATGAAAAATTTGTCCTCGCTCTGTCCCTCGTCAAATATAAAATGCTGTTGGCAGATTGCGGCTGAATATTTTACCGGCACCATCTTAATTTTGCTTTGATGGTGTCATTTTCACGTAGAATTTGATTTTATAATGCTGACACTCTTTGTTTAAGTAAGACTTTATGTTTTTAAGCATTATGTGGGTTATGAAATTGTTGAAGCGATTCACTGACCTATAAGTAATATGGACTTCTAGTCAGTGTTTAAAAAATGGCGTATCAAAGGAGGATAAAAAGAAGACTAAATCGATCGTCTGTCGGACCGACGGCGCTGCTGTCAATACTATTATTTTGTAAAAAAACCCATTTGCAACGAAACTCAATAAATTATTATTTTATGCAGTTAGACGTAAAGTTGTAAATCCAATGACTATAAATGGTAAACTAATAATTTGCATTTGTAACATTGGCGTCAACCTGTATTCTTATGTCGGGCCGTTTTTCTGCTGTCATTTAGTATGGAACTGTACATCTATGCATTATAATATCATTGAAGCGATTACTCGAATAATTTTAACTGAAAGATTATAATATGACGAGCATTGAGCATGAGAAGGGCTAATAATGGTTCAATTTAAATACTATGATTTTACGGTAGAGAAAACATGAGGGCTGTTGTAGTTTCCATGCAGGCCTAGTGGGTATTAACTTCTCACTAATAATGGTATTGCTTTGCATGTGTATGGAGGTTACTTTTCGATGTTTTACATACTTCGCCAAAAAGCTCATGGTATATATATATTTTTTGATTTAGCCATATAAGTACTATTGATTCTTCACTCTTCTTGTTACTGGACCTTTACAATGCTATTTAAATAAATTTCTCATTACAAAATATATAATGCGTTCACTTCAATATTATTTTTGATAATAACATAAAAGAGCAATGTGAGAGGAACCCATTGTCTCAATAAATACGTATTTAATAATATAAATGATAGTGTACATTCAGTTTTAAATCAATCTGTTAACGCTGGTTTCATATTTTGTTTGTGGCAGCTAAATTTACTTTATCTAACCTTGGTTTTGAACCTTACCATCATTAAGTCTTCAAAACTAGAAAAAACAGAATCAAAATCATATGACTTTAATTTGATTGTGCTCAGTGGGTGTGCTTCGTTCCCTAGGATCGTTAAGGGCATCGTTAAAACTTTGCTGCGACTTCTTTCACAGAAGACACGTACATTGCTTCAAAGGAGTCTATTTTTAAATCTGGAGAGATTAAAAACTTAACAATTTCTTTTAAAATAACAAAACCCTGGCAGGCTAGTCGGGCCTTCATAAGTATAAGGTTCTGTAGCATTAATAAGTATTCACAACTGATAAAATTTTGTAACAAACATTCTTTCATTTTGATGAGGTAAATAACCAAATCAAAATGAAAGTATGTTTCAAATCTGTCCACCCGTCTTCGAGTAATCGGGGAATTGCCTTCTTGTTTTATAATAAAAAAATACAAACTCCTCTTTGAAGTCGGTTAAAAAGACTGTTCGGACCGGTTGGTTAAATAGGATGAAAACAAAACAATTATTTTCAGTTCTATCAATGTTGGATGGAGGACATCGTCAGAATGTTGTTAGTTTGTTTTATTCCCATCATCACATTTTCATAGCAATCAAACTTGCATTTTCAGATGGTATAAAAACGTGGTCATATTTCCAAATAGCCGTGACCTCTTTTACTGACTGTCGTACCCATGGCATCATGCAAACGGTTACTGTTATGATTATTATATGGCAGTTATTTATATATGGTTTCGTATAATCATTTTCGAAATTTCAAGCACTTCGACCTGGTTTAGGATAACGCTTCGAACATATTTCCAGATGTACTTAATTGTTATTTTTTTGTTTTGTTTTGTGAACGAAAAATTTGCCATGGCTAGTGGGAATAGAAATATTTACACTTAAGTGAATACTAAGTTTTTTTAAGTTCCTTTGTTCACATCAGAGGTTGCGGATATATCTGAATTTGCAAATGAGGTCCTTGACCGAGAGACATATAGTCCGGCACCGTTTCAGCGATTTTCTTGGATGTAGCTCATTCCCATGGCCGCAATTCGCATCAAGTGCTTACTTGCTGTTTGTCAGCTTCCTATTCGGATTAAATACTCATCATAATTACCCGTAAACTAATGTATTCTCAGGAATCGTCGTTAATTCTCGTTGAAAATCGGGACCATAATTCCAGGCAATCGTAATCAGGCAAAACTTTCTTGAAATCATGAAAGTTGATGATCGCTCTAATCACGCCGGCGATATAAATGGATTATTCCAAAGGGATTAAAACATTAAGCACCTTAAACAGAAAACTTTGATTTTAAGCGCTCTTACGAAGTAACATTCGTCAGCGGAACGCGTTGATAAAATTTATACTGGTTATTAATTAAATTCCTTCTACTTAATTGTTTCACTTCAAAGTCTTTGTTATGATTGTTACTCGTATATGTATATGTATGACGTTTAAGTTATCGTGACATGTACAGTCAAGGAATTTAATTCCCCACCCATTTCGTTGAAATGTCGTCTGACATTCGCAATGCATTAAGGTCGATATGCCAAACTAACGTCTTGCTGTATAGCTCTTATGGTGACAGTTTGCTATATGCTATTGAACCTTAGGCGGGTTGGAAATTTAATTCCTTGACTGTACTAAAAAATACTTCATTATTCACAAACCAAAAGGAAAGAATATGATTTTAGCCGTCTATTATGTACAATATTCGTGTTCATATTTTATTGTTATTCATTATTTGTAAACGTCAAAATTTATAAATTATAAAAAAAATACATACATAATTTCATCACCAAAAGCAAACTGAACTAAAATTGTCATAAATGAAATTAATTATTAATACAATAATTGTATAAGGTGTTAAATTACTTACAATACCAAAACTCTTGAACCGAATGCTCGAGTTGAGTTATAAAAATTAAACGTTTTTCGTCAATCGTGGATTTCATACGCTTTAACTTCACGTCCTAAATTGATGTCTGCAATTTTTTACTTTATTTTCTTAACAGATAATATGAGGATTTATTTTAATCTCAGAGCTGAAATGTACAAATATCCGCTAAGTAGCACTTTAAAAATAATTTTAAATGATTATTTCCAAGTCAGTGTCTATTGGCAACAATCTGCATCTACTCGGCCAAGACTGAAAATCAGGACGCTGCTAAAAAACTTTCATTATAAAACATCCCAGAAACTCGTTCCGGATCAAGAGTAGTAGTAGAGTTCTATTAAAGAAATTTATGGCTCGTAATATCTCGAAAAACCTAAGTAGGCAAAGAAGTTGGAGCGGGCTGTCGTCGATTTTGGGCCATTTTCACGTCACTGATAATAAAGATTGGTTTAATAATGTCTGCTCATAATTTTCGGACATTTACGACATGAGATAGAGGTTTTTTGAGAATGTCACTCGTATTTCGGCTTCTACTGAAATGATGTGCAGTTGCCAACACTTGCTTTCATGATGATCGTTTACCACCAGGAATGTTTGTAAAAATTCAGTGACCTCTTGTATTCTTAGGATTAGCGTTCGATTGCGTATCGTATTGTGAGTGAGAAACCTGGAGGCCAATACCTAAGGTCGGTTTCGGATCAGCAGTTCTTTTAGAGTCGCTGGTTACAATGGGTGACGCGAATCACTTTCTATCCCGTGACACGCAGGCTAGTTTAGCTCCATTTTCACGCATAAAAATTCCTTCCTAAACCTTCATCCTTGCTTGTCTTACATAATAAACAACGTACTATCCTCAAATTTCAGTTTTTGCCATCCAAATATTGTTTTACGTTAAAATAAAACATTCTGAAGTAACAAGTTTTAATAATCTCTTTTATTTACAGCCTCGATTTGTTTTATTTAGGCAATAAACGATGTTTGGGTGACAAAAAGTGAAATCTTAAATTAGAATTCTGTTTACAGGATAAGACAAGTATGTATGAACGGACTTTACAAATAACAAGTCTCTCAAATTCTATTTCAATCGCTGCCTTCTTGCGACAGGCTTATCGATTTGGTTTACGAGGAAGGAAGGAAGGATTTACCAACTACCCAACAGCGTTATTATTTCATTACGCGACTGATGTCACTGATGTCGCCTTAATATCATTGAGCAATAATGAAGTTGTAGCGTGTCATTGCTTCTCGGCAAAGTTCATGTTTGTCCGTAGCAGTTTGTATAAGAGAAAATCTAATTATGAATATTGGAATTTGGATGTGAATTACTAGATAAGGTCGGTACGTATTGTTGTCTTTTGAAATAGTTTTCGTATGCAAGTTACATTATTTTATTTTATTTTATTTTATTTATTTGGTCTGCCAACAGCAATTACAAATTACACATTTGAGTACAGTTTCATGTAAATTAATCTTAAGTACTAGTTGCACAGCTACTTAAAGGCAAACACCACTTGTAAAAAGAAATTTAACTTAGGTTAACATTAAGAGAAGAACAACACTACACTGCGCGGCTCGATTAATCGATCGATCACATTACGACCACGATCGATTTGTAATGATTTTTCTAACCACTCAACATACATTTTACTAGAAAAAATACCAAGGTTCGCGATACTTAAAAAAAAAACGAAAGGCACAGATTTTCTTCTTTTGACGAATTCTTACAATTTTCATAAAATAAAAATATATTTAAGCGAATAATTATGATTGGTATACTGTATAAAACAATGTTTGCCTTGGTAGCATTTTCTGGATCCATCTCATTTTTTGTGATGAAATCTTTTCCAACTCGGGCTAGAACTTACCTAAAGAAAAACGAGTTAAAAACTAACTACTTAGGATAATAAAACACTCAGAAGCACTGAACGCAGTTTTATTTCCGTGCTGCGGCCCTCGTTTCACTTTTTTTTGTTCGTTCAACGACAAGACACAAAATATTAAATTTTCAGTTTAATGGTAAAGTGTCCATCTGTAGCCGTAAAATTAACGCCTAGCTTTATTTTATCTCTATGACTATATAAATAGGGTTCAATAGAAATAGCCAATATTGTAAACAAATATGCTAGCATTTGACACCTAACCTTCAATTTAAAACGAAAGTGTTTATTGGAATGACGAATAATCTACATCTACACTAATATAATAAATAGGTAAACTTTGTTTGTTTGTTTTTTTGTTAGTTTGTTTTTTTTGTTAGTTTGTTTATATGTAGGGGGTAATCTCTGGAACTACTGAACCGATTTCAAAAATTCTTTCACAGATAGAAAGCTACACTATTCCTGACGGACATAGGCTGCTAATATTACGTGAACGAAGTCGCGCGCGTCCGCTAGTAGATAGATATTTTGACTTAAAACGAATCAAAATACCCCTGATAAAGTTTATAAATTGGTGCTGGGACCAATACTCGTTGTTCAAAAGTGTGTGATTACGGAGTGAACGATAATTGTAAATTGGTTTGTTTACAAAATTGGCTATTTCTTTGAAAACCGACATTATATTAAATTAAAAAATTAAAAATTGCTTTATTCAGTAAACCATTAGTTTTTCCAAAAAGTTAGTGGTCGGAGTCTCTTTTCAGGTAAGAAATATACCTGTGATAAGAGGCTCCGCTCTTCCTTAAAGGTAAGTACTTACTTATAGTTACCGATTTTTATAATTAAGTAATTTAGATCTAGATATATGCATCCCTATCTTATGACACTAGTCACAGTGACACAGGGAGAAATAAATTGAACTAAGGTATATTACAGATACTTTCAGGCAGTATTATTTTTTATTTATCAGTATGAAGAAACTGAAACTGATTTCATACACGAAATTCCATTAAATTTTGAACTAAAATTCATGAAAATTGACGGTTCAAATTTACAGCTCGGAAAAATTATTTCCCTTGGGATAGACATAACTAAAATCTAGATAGAAGAAGTCTAACAGGAACAGCAAAACCTAAGTAATTTTATTCTGTAATAATGCAAAATCCCTAGGAGTTAGTCATAAATTAATGATCCACAAGTCACAGGTAACAGCTGTTAAGAAATAACTAAACATCTTAGTTAATTTTGACACTAGATGAAATACATTTTGTAACTAAAGCTGCTTATACTCGTATAGGTTAAAATGCTTGGGCCGGAAAATTGTCTTGCAAAACGACGCGTCGAAAGGTGAAACGAATGCTGTGGCAGTCCCCCAGCTCTGTGATTCGTTAAGCGTAACAAGCTAACTCGACGTCAAGGTAACGCTCTATCTCGACCGCTCGTATGAAGGTACTATCGCGGGGGAGAGGGACGCGTTATCTCGACGTCGAGCTCGTCGATGTCGCACTTAGAGAATAACCCCCGTGCACTTAGGTGAACGACGTTGCGAGTACTCGTAAGCCTCTACGGGCCCCGGGAATGATATTGTGTAATAAATAAATAACTACGAAACGGGTCAAGTGGGCAAAAGTCGTTTATTTAAGCTATATGGGACAGTTTAAAAAAAACATACAATTGGTGGAATTAATGACAGTTGGTATTCTCTACCGGTCAGTTATAACGTAAATGAGAAAATCACTTGCGTGAATAAATAAAAAGATACAGAGATAGATTAGATTTAAAAACCGGCCAAGTGCGAGACGGACTTGCGCATCGAGGGTTTCGTCATAAACATCTAGTATCGCATTTTTGCTTTGTAAGACCAAAAAATTTTTTTTTGTGTGTGTGTTAACAACAAATTTACGATTTTCAGATTTATTGTTTTATTTGTGCTGTAAGACCTTGCTTCTTGCCAAATTTCATAGTTCTAGGTCAACGGGACGTACTTCATAGGTTTTTGAGTGTCTTGCGAATGTATGAAACATGCGACACAAACGACCGTATCTTATGATTGCGTTGACTTAGAAGTTTGATTTTTTCACTGCAGACTTGAGTATTGATATTAATTTCAACTCAATACCTTCACGCGTTCTTGAGAAAAATGGTCTTGACAGACAGACAACAAAGTGATCCTATAAGGGTTCCGTTTTCCCTTTGAGGTACGGAACCCTAATAAAAAGATACGGAATAAAAAGATAAAGTACCTAATTAACTTCTTTCTTCAAAACCGGCTAAGTGCGAGCCAGAGACGCACACTAAAGGTTCCGTACCGTAAAATATTTCACTAGCAAATACGCCAAAATTAACACAGCTACTCTACAACAGATGGTGTTATATTTGAAAACAAGTGTCTTGACGACCCTCTTTAATTTACACATCATGTAATACTTACACACTCTGTGAAAATTTCAACTGTCAGCTTATTACGGTTACAAAGATATAGTTAGTCCTATGCCAGACGAACGGACGGACAGTCAACGGAGTGTTAGTAAGGTCCCGTTGGTACCCTCTGGATACGGAATCCTAAAAACGAACTATTAACGTGAACGAAGTAGCAAATATTCTCGCCCAGCTCTCCGTGAAGCTAATTAAATTCCAAGTCAAAGACTATTGACGTTCGATAAGAGCTCAAGTCCACATTAACATTAAAGGATGTTACTTCTTTTTAGTTTAGAGGTAAAGTACGATGGAATTTCCAGGTTACTTAATTCTTTTTACCATGTTGTACAGGACGTATTCCTGTTAATAGAAGGGAGGTTTTTATGTCTGAAGTTCTCGAGTGCGATTCTTAAATCTCACCGGATGACTATAGCTCACCAAAATGACCGTTTTTCATAGAGATTCGGCCATTTTTATGAGCTTTAGTCACCTAGATAAGAGTTTGAGCAGGCTTGCCTTTCGATCCTCTTCATTCTTAATTATTTTACGTATTATTTAAGTCCAAGAAATAGGTAACGAATGAATGCACTGTCAGCAAGGGATAGGTACAATTTCAAACTCTAGATGTTCGATGTTATTTGTATGGCACTATTTTTGTGAAAAATATATAGGATTTATATTTAAGGAAGATACTTCCCTTATACGTTTAAAAACTTGATTTTGCACAGATGCCTACGTTTACCCACTATCATCGATGGCACCATTTAGTTAACAAAGAAGTTGAATATGAAAATTTACTTAGTCGGCCAAAGGTGAGAGTTCGCGAAAATGTACCATACACAGTCGACAGTCAAAAAAAGTCTACACACGACTCTATTCTCAGGACAATAAGAGCCTTTATAGGTATTTTTGACCCCTTCAAGTTTTTAGCTACTTCTGCCACTGGTTGTACGAAAAGTCTAGTGACATTTGTGGCTATAAAATTTTTGCTAAAATTGAGTGAAGTTTTTGTACAAAAGTGATCTCTCAAAACTAGATAAAACTGCTGCTTTTTTAAAAGACTCTCGAGTATCTTCACCATATCGTTCAAAGAAAGTTTTCTAAAAGACCGTTGCGTACTCAGCGCTCTTTACACATGTGGCGATAACATTTTCGACCCTCTAAACCGGTAGTCATGGTATTTTATATGCTGTTGTTACGCCGTAGAAGTAGGTTTGAAAGTTTTGATTTTTAAATATGAAATGTTGTTCGTATGAAACTCCTGAAGTGCAAATATTAACATTACTAAGAACGATATAGAAAAAAACAAATCCTTAGGCATAATAATAACATACAAAAATATCATGGCTATACCGAAGGTTTAGAAGATGGAAAAATTAAGCGCCGTTTGTATGTGAACCGCTTTATAAGCTTGATACAAAATTTTCTTAAACGCAACTCAATCGATTAATTAATTTAATAGTGACAGTTACTCAAATATCTTAATTAATACAGAATACATGAAACGTATGACGTGGATCTTGGGTGAGTTATTAATCTTCTTTACATAAAATAAAGCGAAGTCGCTATCGATTCCTGTCTGTCCAAGATCCTTATGATGTAAGTTTGGTCGCCTTCTCCTTCTAAACCGCACAACGGATTTAGATTAAGGAATGCAAACACAGTTTTTTTCTCTAAGAAAAATCAGTTTTAACCGGTTTTTCTTAGAGAAAACAACCGGGTTTGCATTCCCTAATTTACATACAGTTTTCACTGTCATTTAGATTTTTTTTACGGAAGGTTTTTATGTACATCACATCCAAATTGTACTCGTGCGAAACCGGAGCGGGTCACTAGTTTTTTTTTTTATGATATAGGAAGGCAAACAAGCAAGTGGGTCATAAACACCTGCAACACCAAAGAGATTGCAGATGCGTTGCCAACCCAGAGAGCTAAGATTGAATACCTCTTGTGCCAGTAATTGCGCCGGCTGTCTTGCTCTCCATGCCGGAACACAACAGTGCAAGCAGCGCTGCTTAGCGGCAGGGTTAGCGAGCAATATGGTGGTAGCTATCCGGACGAGCCTTGCACAAAGTCCTACCACCCGCATAGTAATTATTTAAGACCTATACACGGCGAAATGTATAGCGAAACATTGGATAAGCAACCAATTGGCACCCGGAGTACCAATTGTTGGAATTGCTTTCAAATTACATTAAATGTGCCCGTTATATTATTTTTAAATACAGCTTAATTCTCGTAACAAACACAGCATGGCTAGCACGCCAAGGCGCCACTTTCACGAGAAGCGACATGCCAACAACTCCTATAAGCGCAAGTTAATGCTTCGTCGTGATCCGGTAGCACGATGTGTAGCGACATGGCTTGTCGACTTGTATTTGTACGTCGTTCATTTCGATACTCTGTTGTACAGTAGGGGAAATATATTCACGTACCACATTAGAACCCTATCGCAATGACGCGACGCGTTAAACGCCAGGCTATGTCAAACAAATGTCATGCGTATGTCTCTTCGACTACATTATACGGTGGTACGTGGTTCAATTTCCTTGACTGTACATTGACAGTTACGTACGACACATTCTCGAAATAGTTAGCACGCCTGATTTTTTTGCGACTAATGTGTCGCTATTTGCCGAAATATATCTTTTCTAGGCTTTGAGCGCGCGACTCGATATTGGTAGGTTATATTTTCATAGTATTGATGAATGATGATGTACTTAACGTAGTTATCAGTCACGTTACGAAAGCGCAGACGTAAGGATCTCATTGTGTACAGAAAGTTATTTCAAGTTTATAACCCTTTGAGCATTCCGCTTGTTTGTTGCGAGTTTAACTAAGAGTTTAATGCCTTTGATACAAAATTGGGTTACATCACATCGCCCGCATTTTGATTAAGAAGGATAACATTTGAACTTTTCACAATATAAGATGAGTACAATTGTAACAGACAGAGTGCATATCAAATTTATAATTATTATTAAAATCATTACGGTATGGGGATTACAGAACTATTGGAACGTTCTGGCAGTTGAGATTTTTTTATCATGCTACGACATGGGTAGCTTGTAGCTGACCAACTATGTGTGCTCATTTTACAGGGCGTGTTATCTAAAATTTCAGGATTTAAGGAAATATACGGGACAACCTTTATGATATGGCATGTATGGTCCTGTATTTCTTATATTACAAAACAGGACACGGCTTAAGTTATTGCTGAAAAACGAGACATTCTGTAAAAGACAGGACAGTTGGCCACGCTAGTGGCTTGTCAAATCAGTATAAAAAAAACTCGACGAATTGAGAACCTCCTCCTTTTTTTGAAGTCGGTTAAAAATGAAAACAGTTTCAATGGTGCTGTAGATGCCCTCAGGCGCCGGTCGTTATATAACACCAGTGCTAAAGGTTCTCTCTTGCCCGTTTGTAGTTATGTTGCTTCATAAATATATAAATATGTAAAAAGCGAAACATTTAATTACTTAAAGGATATGTTAGTGTTTTACAACTGACTAAAAATTGTAACGTAACAATAATGCTGCTGTTCATTAGCAAAATAATTGTTAAACAAATGTTGAAAGCAAAATAGTCAAAGAGGCCGTTCGGTAATAAGCATTGGGTATTAATACCTTGTAATATTCAGTAAATAAGGAATCCCTCAAGAGACTCAAAGAACTACGTCTACATTGAGTCTTATTATAAGTATATTAAATACTTAAGGTATTACTAAGAATTATATTTGATTGAATATTGAAGGGAAATCATTGTTTCACTTTAACGGATTTTAAAGGCGTTGCGTATGATATGACAGAGACTAATAGAAGACGATCGGCGAATTCAAAGAACAAACTAAACTCTGAAATGGAGATCAAAATTAAGGGCCGACAGATACCATGATCTGGTAAATGTTATAATAAACCGTATTCATCCTTACCTGTCTTAAGTCGTAAATAACGTTCTAACCTCAAATTTCAGTTTTTGCCAACAAAACTTTGTTTAATTAATAGATTCAGGCGTTACTTTGCGGAGGTCCATATCAACAAACTGGAACAAATTACCTTGCTACTCCGCGAAACTCGCGTATTGGCTTCGCGGAGTACCAAGGTAATTTGTTCTAGTTTGTTTAAAAGTTTGTTTATTGTTTAAATAAAACATTAAAAACCAACAAGTTACAAATTAACTCGTCTTTTGATTGCTTAGATTTGACTTATTTAGGTGATAAAGGGTGTTTAAGTGACAAAAACTGAAATTTTAGGTTTTTTTTTTAATTCTTTATTTATTTAGGGACTTTGATCAGAATTGAACATGTCAGCCCCATTAGAAAACAATACAATTATATACAAAAACACATCAAAAATCGACAACACAAAAAAAAAAACTATTTTATCAAACATTTGTGCAAACACCTAGCTGCATCGCTAGTTGGTTCAGCTAAAATCATTTGCAATGATCCCACATTGAAGGAATCAAACCCCAATTGCACAAACCACCTGTCCCTGATAGGCTTCGTCCGGACACACTCCATGACCAAATGATAGACATCTACGGGGATTCCGCAAACTTCGCAAGTGGGCGAATTTACCCTCCTCATCAAATAGAAGAATTGAAATTTTAGGTTAGAATTTTGATTATATGATAAGTAAGACAAGTATGGATGAACATACTGTAAGATGGAGACGCACACCGACGTCGCTGTACGCACACAGGCAGCGCCCAGCGGCGTCGTGGGAGCTGGCTCGGAGAAGAAGACTCGTCCACTTGCCCGGCGGCCGCGCAACGCATCACACGCACATTCTATTGAGTTCGGATATTGTCCCATAATCGAGGAATAATTATCTTGTACCGGCATCGTTTTAATTTAATTCTAGTAATACTTTAGTCAGATCAGGAGCAATGCCATGTTGTGTGGAGGCTTGTCACCTGATAAATCTTTCGGACAAGACAGATCAAGGCCTGAAGATTTCAGCAGCCAGCAACACTACCAGCACCAGATGATGTCATTTGTAAAACGCAACTTTTGATCTTTCTGAGTATATATCGAAAGACCTTTAAAGTAAGAGAAATAAAAGCTTACCTACAGTTTTACCAAAAATATATTGTGCTTCGGCAGTATTCGTTTGCGCAGAAAAGCGCAGACCGGTTTCCGACAGTAGCCGAACGTGTGAATAATCCATATTGTACTTTATTTGCAAGCGCAACTGGTAGAGTATTGCTTGCTATGCATTCTTAGCTTTGTCCCGCTTACACAATTCGTACACTGAGGCGCACGGGCTGTCGCCATGTTGCTGCGAAATCGATAGACCAATAAAAGCGCATGAGTTTAGCGCGCGTAAAATTCTACTTTATAATTGGTAGATCGAAATTTCTCGCGCTACTAAAATTGGTCTACTGCGCAGGTATATCGTGGCACAATATATTTTTGGTAATACTGTACTAGTAAAAACATCAGGATTTTAGTTTTGTCTTGTTCCACTTGGTTGTCAAACGCAATAGCTGAAACAGCGACTGAAAATCATTGTATACTCGTAAGATAAGATAAGATAATTTATTCATAAAAACTTTAAATTACATGAAGACATAATAAATACAGAAACTTACTTACAATCTATGTAACACGTTTGCCTGAACTAGGAGATCCTGTGTATCAGGCTAGAAGAGCTTACAAAATGTATGTATGATACTTATGCAAAACATAATTGTACTAAATAGCTGTGTTATCTTAAAAAAATATGACAGTAATGAGTGACTTGTAAATGAATAAAAAATTAAATTTTTTAATCAACTAAGTCTGAAATTTGTGAAACATGAAACAAAATTAAAAAAGGTTTCGAGAAGCAGTCGCGCAAGAATTTCGCAGCTCATAATGGCTAACCGAGAATTCTATTTACCCGAAGTGTTGAATGGAATCGCGAGACAGACGGACCGCCGACACTTACAGTGGGGAATATACTTTTTTTTATACTCCCTTCATCTTTGGCAACTTTGTGAGGATTATTAAATTCTGTAACTGGAAAATAGGCACTCGGCTCAAGAAGCAGATTGCTTTTCCACGTGTTAACAGGATCGGATACCTACTTACCTAAGCTCCAAAAGGTATACGATTTCACAGGCTTGTATCGGAAGGGGACAACCACGCCACCTAACGGCTAGACGATGTCAACATTTATTTTTTTGTACTATGAATGACAAAGGTAGCAGCGCTATACTGCCAAGTTATACATATACATAAAAAGTTTCTACATAATAAATCGTAATGCTAACACTGTTGATTGGGAGCTGTGTAATAAATTGGGACAATTTACAGTTGTACATTTTAGTTTTGTCAACCAAATTTGTGATGTCCTGAAAACAGGTCAAACCAGACGTACACGGAACCGCCGAGCATGCATGGAGAGAGGAATGTGTGTGGAGGGAGCGAGGGAATATGCCAAGACCAGGGCAAATGACGTTCTGTGGTCTCTGCCTACCCCAAAGGGAAACAGGCGTGAGCTTATAAGTGATAATAATACTAAAGATAAACTTGAAAATAGAATTGCAGCTGCTTATCATAAATAAATAACGATGTTTCGGGGTTTTCGGATTTAGATGTCATTTTTTTTCTGTAGGCCACGCGGGCGAAGCCGCGGGCAGAAGCTAGTACATATACAAGGGTCGTAGTTTTAAACGGAATTCAAATTCATACTATGTAGTACTAACTAGTAGTATGAAACTGAAATTTGAGCTCAGTTTAAAACTACCGCCCTAAATCGATATACTAGTTTAGCACACTGTACTGTTGTCTTTAAAAATACGTGTTAAGTTTAAGACAAACCTTGTTATTGGATTCATTAAAGAACTACAGTACTATTGTTACAATTTGTATTAGAAAACCGTCATTAATTAAATATATCTCTGATTACGAAATATTTTGCTAATCGCTGTCAGTTACAGCTCCGGCATTTAGGCTTTTCGGTGCCTCTGTTAGGGCTTTCGTAGACTACCCGTTCCGTAGACACCTTTTACTCTTTCTGATAGAAACACACTTTTGAATCTTATTATTTACCTACTTTTCACTGCCACTGCCAAATTTTCGATGTCACTATTACAGCTCTAAAACCATCCAGTATCACTATTAGAGCTATTGCAGATAACAAACACTTCATTGCGATCAGTCAACTGTAAAAACTCCAGTAAACTACAGACTTTTTGGTTGCACTGCTAAAGCTCTTCTAGACTACATATTTTTCATCGGCCAATAACACCTTAATTGGCCGACAGCTCTGTATGAAAATGGAATCGTTGTGTGTGAACTTAGAATTTTCTCACTGATTAAAGAACCCAACTCAACTATCGCCTAAAGTGTATAGTTGCTCTTATAATCTGCTTTACTAGAACACTAGGCATAGACAAATGTCGTAAAGAGACCCTGAAAATGTCCTTACCCATTCATCTTGCAAAAGTAACTTGTCTAAAACGAACACATGTCGAGAATTTCATTACCAGCCCAGGCGAGTCCGGACACCAACCGAGCGCAACCGCGGGAAAACGCAAGTTATTCATAGAGCTTTATGGTGGCACAGCTGCTGTATAACAGCTAAATAACTTCGAGGAACAAGTTTGTATCCGAGTGGTGAGCTACGACAATATTCCAGAGGTGGGGTAAAAATTCATGGAGTTTATTGTGCAAACTTTGATTAACGGTGGGTAAACTTAGCCAATTATGTTGTAGTTTTCATACCTTATAGCACGTCTGTGTGTGTGTCTAACAAAAAAATGTTATAGTACTAAACTCGACTTGCCCTGCAAAGGGTTTAAAGGTTTGGCTCTCGTAAGTTTACAAACTGTATACTATCTTAGAGGTAAAAAGTTTTGTATATTTTTTCATCCCTCCTGTTCTGAAAGTGAGGATTTCATATGCAAGTAGCGGGATGCAATGTACCGGGAAATAAGTATTTCTACATAATAAAAAGATATATTTGTTCTACTTTCTTTAGTCGAAATAAAAAACTCCGGTGAAAGTGACCATTGCGCCCTAAGATAACAGCTTAGCTTAGGTCATCGATCGTCGTCACTTCACGAATAGACTTTTCCTACCATTATTAATTTTAAAACATTTGTGTAGCTGTTTTTCGTATTCCGTGCACGTCTTACTAATGTTTTACTCCCGAAACACGATGACAATTTAGTGCGGCGTCGACAAATTGCGTGCGTGAAAAATGAGCCTGCCTCCGACTACATCCGCACACGACTACTATACGACTTGGAAGCAACTAGTTGCCAGTATTACGACCTCTGGTACAGGTTCAACAAACAGCGGGGTGCATTTGGGTTTATTAAAAGCTTTTGTTAATACATTAAACGGAACTAAAAAGTCAGACAATTCTTGTTACTTCGCATTGAAATAAATGTCATCTGTCAAATCTGACGACTACTTCGGGACTCATGAGAGAACATGGAAATGGGCAAATTTACATGTAAACAGACTTTGTCGCAGTCGGGTAAAAATTTCACTTTTAATAAATATAATACTTTTTGTTTATTTTGAACTGTCTACGTACAAACAAATCTACTTGCATAAATATCGATCATAAAAGTCAATTCGACTACTGGAAATGAGGTAAAATGGACTTGTAAGCTTTGTCTAGATAATAATTCTTACTTTTTCAATAACAGGTGAAATTAACTAAAACAATAAAACTTACTAAAATGGTTGAAATAAATCGACCCCGTGAGAGTTCCATACCACGTCGCAATATAAGTGTATTATGTATAAAATTTACCTATAAAACAACTACACAACCATTATCCGTCAAACTACTCATCGGCCAAAACGAATCGTGGAAAAGTAAGGATGTAGGAGTATAAAAAATGCACCAGCGCCTAACGCGGGCCATTACTGTAATGACCGAAGAGCGTTGAATTTATTTGTCGGCCACCGAGGCTGTTTCTCTCACTTAGCCTAAATTTGACCGGTCGATTTTGGGTCCAAAGCCACGGTTTGGCAAATTAGAAAATACTGCTGTCTATATTTGGGCTGAGAAGCTATAAATAGAAGTAAGGTTATGATAATCCGTAAATAAAATGTATTTGTTGTTTCCACAGCAATTGAATTACAAACATTTTAATGGGTGATTTGAAATGTAGATTTAAATCCGCAACGCTAGTTTCGCAACATAAATACAAAAATAAAATAAAAATAAAACGTAAAATGTTACATTTCCAAGACGAGGGTAAATATTGAAATTTGAAAGGATGAAGTTTCGTTTCAAAATTATATTACAACTGTGTTAATTCTGATAAACGAAGCGACATAGACATACATTTTACAGTTTAACAGTTATAAAAACAATACAATATAGTTTCTAATAATAAGAACATATAACCCCAAATAATGTCTAGTGAACTCCTTTACCATAAAAAGTAAGCCAAAAGTGCTAAAATAGCAGTTAACCTTATTTTCCCCGTAACTTGTTCATAATGAGCCAAATCAAAGTTTACGTATTGTGTTCCAGTGGTACTAAAACTCTGTTTAATTTATTCTACGCAAAGTTGTGTAAGAAACCCCACAGAATGTTGTTAAGGGTCTTTGACCTACTTAGAGTTTCCGAGTTTGTTGCTATCTGCCCCTTGACATTATTCAATAGATTCGGCGGGTTTCCTGCCGACTGCTAATGATTGATTACCACACAAACAGATCCGGTAACAGCGGCGGCGTTATGAAACTAGAGGCGAATTAGCGGTATAAGGACTAAATAAGTTGTTGAAAATGTATTTTATCCAAGTTTCTAAAGTAATTATAATTATGAAATCTAAAGTGATTGTGTCTAACTGCCATCACGAGAGCCCTTGAAATAAACGAAGTTTGTAGATACTCAGTGTGTAAATTTAATACGTTAAGATAGAAAACACTTTCATTGGCTAACCTGCAAGTTATCATTACCGACATAGAACACAATTTTAAAAATACTTGAAAACCGACAGGTAAGAAATAACGTAGAGTAAAGCATGGCATGTTTCGTCATTTGAATGTGAGCTTCGCTTCTTTCGGTCAGCGCTGCACCAGCTCGGCACTTCAAACTTCAGGTGAGGCACCATCCGTAGTCATCATCATCGACTACGTCCGTCACTTTTGTTTTTCTGCGGTACTCCGTGTTTCGAATTTTACTACATAGAGAAATCCTAAGGATGGCAAGTACGATGAGCTCGCTCGCTGAGCGATTCTGAGATGTTCCAGGGGTTCTGTTGAGTAGCTAAGTCTCGGATCTATAAGTCATTAGGTACTGGTGACCACACTGGTTGAAGACTTTCACCTTCAGATTCTGAGCAATCTTAGATAAAAAAAAACCTTTGAAAATTTTCATGCATATTGGAGTTAAATTGCGCGATCGACTTTCTTCTTGAAGTTTAGATTTACCTAACTGGGCCGTCTTTCCATCAAGGTTCCAAAACAATGATAAAGGTGTGATATGTTCATTCGACATGTAACCAGCAAATAATAATAAGTTATTTAATAAGTATATTTCACCATGATTTGACCTGGCCCTTACTGACGCCGCCTCCGCTTAAAAGAAAACTGCATCTAAAGGAGAATGGGCATTTTTGTATGGGCGCTGTCCCAACCCTTGTATACAATAGTGAGTAGTATGGACGTGTAGTACTCGGTGTAAGGATGATCATAGGCCATGTTTCGAAGACCAGGTGTCTGCAGGGGTGACGTGGGACGCAAAATAAAAAAATATTTTGTCAATAAAACTTGTGTATGCGACGTTGCCATTCTGTTGACTAAAAAGTCATAACGAAATGTGTCACGTCAAACTGAAATAAGCCTTTGTCATTTAAGTCATCAACGTGATCGAAAATAAATAACCATTATGACCTAACGTGTCAAAAGTTAAAGTAGTACGTTGCCAGCTCGTCCTAAAGCACTGTTCGACTGTGGTTTACCTTAAGAATTGTAATTAATAATTGTTTTGTATGAAAAAAAAGAAAAATAAAACAGCTAATTAGACCTATGCTCACATTACGTTTTTTACTTCTAGTGGCCTCAGGAATGCCTGGTTAAAATTTTTCGGCTATATCTCGAACATGATTTTACACATACTTTTCATACAACGGCTAGTACAAAGTGAGGTATAAAATGGGCTGTAGCTTTTTCCCTGCAAACATCTCGGTTTTGCTGTCATATAAAAAAATTAAGCTCTTATAGAGAGCTTTAAAATAAGATATAGCACAACTGTATACAGCACTTGGGACAATTTGCCCATTCTCCTTTACATCGTTACGTTTATGTCTGCTAGTAAAAGTTTACGAACGGTTTAAGCGTGTTCACAATGCAAATTTGGTCAGTGCAACAACACCAGGTACTGTAGCGTAGGCAGCTTAGACAAACGTATTTAAAAATATTGGAGTTTGTATTGATCATATTTATTCGGCGATAAAGACAAGTGGACAATACAACACTAAATATAATAAAACAATCAAACTACATAAAAAATAAACATTAATACTAAAATTATGACTAAAATATATCAAAAAAAGAAGGCCCCCTTGGCATGGTACCGAAGATACTGGCAGCATTACCTCTCTGTATAGTTAAGCTTATACGTTGTGCGAGGTAGCTGCCAGCTCTTCGGTCACCTGTGACGTCGACCAGCCTCTTCGAGATCTCTTTGAAGAGGCCTAGTGCATTGTAGCTTGTCTAGTCAATATATGATTCTCGTACTTCAAACCTACTTGTATCATTTGAACCACACTATCCTCTATAGTACCAAGAGTACCAACAATAACGGGTCTCGAAGTTTTTTTCTTTCTGCATGCTAAGGGTTTGTGACAGTAAAAAAAGAGGTTAAAAAGCTGAGAAACGATGAGCTAGGTAAATATGTTTATTGGTTGTTGCTATAATACAGAGTTAACTTTGAACACTAGAGTAACATTAGACGGCCTTAAATATAATATTAAACGTTCAAACACTTGTAATTTTCGGATAAGTCAAAGGGAAGATGATATGAAAGAAGTAATTAATACGAATGTATTGCAGCAAAATATTTTGCACGACCTTTTTTTAAGACTGTAAAGTAACGTACGTTGACTGTTATGCTGACATGTACAGTAAGTCCAGTTTCTGAATAGCTATTGGCAAACGAAGATTGCCGAAAGCCATTAAGAAACTGGAAGTATGTATAGTCGATTCAACTTTCAGCTGGCTCCAAACCTGAAACTATCTTAATTTCATAGACCTGCGGTGCCAGTTTTCATGAATCGACGTATAACATCATACCTGAAACCTGAAGTAAAAGCTTCTGTATGTGAAATTAGATTATATTGCATGCTTTCGTAAAGTCAGATTCAATTATGGATTTATACACTTTATCCTTGTATTTTTATTTTTTTTAAGTCAAAATATCTATTAATTATTTGTAATTTCAATAAACCATTTCGTTGAAAATTTAAACTTGTGTCAAATACTATTCATATTTGTTTACAACGTCGGCTATTTCTATTGAATCCGACTTTAATACACAGTGCTAACGTCACATAGGTACCTACGTACCTTTTCTCGCCCGACTCTGAATAGGGCAACGAGGCACCTACGCGAGTTGTTTGTACACAAATAGTCCAAAGTACTAACGAGAGCAAGCGTTAGGAAAAGACAATTGAAAGTCACAGCAGTACCACTACCATGAGTTGCTATTCAAAACTCCAATTTGCTAGTGAAAGAGCTGCGGTGTTTTTCGATGACATTTGTCAAATTCGTCGGTACCATGGGCCACAAATTTGACAAATGTTATACGTTGTTGCTCTAATCCAACAGCTGACAAACATTAGTTGTTAGCGCTTAGATTTCGATAGGTAATTTATCGTTAGACTCATACCAGCGATTTTCAGTTCTCTACGTGACCGCTAGAAGTGCTATACAATTCTCCATACAAATCGTTTTTTCGTCGCTAGCGAATACGGCCACTGTAAACTCATGGTAAGGGTACAGGTCGTGCAAGGCGTGTAGATTCAGGTGAGAGTTAGTTTGGGGTGAATCTAGAAATTTCGACTTTTGTTGCTTTTCGTTACTGCTATTTTGGTTGAGACAGGCGTTTTATTCACTAGGGGAGGAGAGGGGCAAATTTAATGTTTACTATTGCCATCCAGCGAGGCAATGCTGCCAATACCTATAATGGGAACTTTTGAACCAGGCACGACACACGGCTAGGATTTTTATTAGGATAAGTCAGTTAGGTTAATTTCAGACGAAACTTGTGGTATTTATAACGTTATCGGAACTTAAACGCGATAAAATTTTATTGATAACTAGCTGACCCGGCGAACTTCGTACCGCCTAATTATTACTCTATCTTACTCGCAATTTTTCCTTATTTGCTCACCGTTTAGACCTACCCTGGACTACGACAAACATTTTAAAACCAAAATCAGCTCAATCGGCCCAGCCGTTCTAGAGTTTTAATCAGACTAACGAACAACAATTCATTTTTATTTATATAGATTTACCTCGACGTTTCGGCCATGTTTCAACGGCCGTGGTCACGAGTAGACTGAAGTGGAGGGTATTATATTAGTGGAGGGTTTAAGTCCCGATAACATTATAAATATGTGTGAAAATCGCGAAAGTGTAAAACAATGAAACTTGTTCTGTATCCCAATATTTTTTTTGGAAAAATCTACTAACGAAGCGTGGTGCTGAGCTTTAGTTTTCGTATTTTATTTTATTTAAATGTATGTTATTGAATAATAGATATAATTATATTCTTAGTTTAATGTTTAAAAAACTAGAATGGGACTTTTCTACCCATAAAGGATACAACATGACAGGACGCGCAGACGCAGCTGTTTTGGACGTGCACAGCACTGGTTTCACGGAGTAGCAAGGTTATTTGTTCCAGTTTGTTACTGTTCTATTCTAAAATAAAGCACCAGAAAACTTAAGGGCACCTCCGGCGATCTGATCAAGATCGGAACAATCTATTACGTGCCTACAGGATCAGCCACTATTGCTACGGACTTATCGAATACTTAACTTAGACATTTTGTTTGCAAAGTCATCGATATCCCAGCCTTAGCATTCAGTATACTCGTACTATCACTTTGCCGATCAGCGAGTTCTTAGCGCGTCTGGAATCCGTCAAAGCTGCAAAGTAGGACTGTAAGAGGATGGGTTCGAAAGTTTCCTGCCTACTTAAGGCATCGTCTTTTATATATGGCCCCTAACTTTAAACCCTTGCGATACAATGTCTAAAATCACGGTTTTGACGAAGTTGTCTGTGTTATTTTAAAATGCCACAATGCGATACGTCCCTTCATAATAATATCATACTAGAGACCTGCTCCTACTTCGCACACAGATACAATCGGGATGTAATGTACCTGTATAAAAATCTTCTATACAAAATTCTCTAAATGATAGTGAATACAGTATTAAAATCCGTTGCGTGGTTTAGAAGGAGAAGGCGGCCAAATATATGCTTTGCAGTGGGTTTAGGACAGATAGGAATAGATAGTGACTTTACTTTAAACTATGTAAATAATTCGCAATTTACGTAAGCTACGGTAAGTTTCGACTATAATTCCGGATTTGATAGGTCCGGTTATTACATTGAAGCGATTGCCTTCTAACCTCCGTAACCGTCCTCATAGGGAAGCCGGACCGAAAAAATCATGGTTACATATTGATTTACAGGTATGTGCGGGTTTTCGCCCGCCGTAATTTGAAGTACGTACACTTTTATATTTTAGAAGGTAAAGTTTTAAAATGTACTCAAGCACTGTGTGCTACTTTATGAATGTTGGTGCCAGGAGATATCTGCAAGTGGCTTGGAAATCTCAGAGATAAATTTTAATGTGCAACGACTGCCGATAATTAAATACTTTACTTTTACAGTTTGGTTCATATGTACATACGTTTATGTTTACCTGAAAAATTTGTCAAAAATTAGGAAAGATGCAAAAATTATGTAGTCTAGTCAAAACAAGTTTCAAGATTTTTACATATCAACTTTGAATGTCATAAATTCGTAATTTAACAGTACCTAATATTATGCATAGTATTTTATTACAATATAATACAAAATATTCTATTTTGAATACCACATTAGCAATCTTACAGAATTAAAGGTAAGTCTTAAATTTAGCTTTGCATTACGCGGTCTCAAGCGATCTCTTCCAGGCAACATTTTAATATATTACCAACTTATGTTATCTTATATGCACGATGAGTTACCCAGATTACCCAACCTCTCTAAACGCATCAAAACATTATTGCCGATGCCTTTGTGCGACTAACAGGATAAAAGCTGTTTACCTTATTTGCACGATAAGTTAACTCAGTCGATAACATATTTATGAGGAAGTTCACTACCTAATAGAAAGTATTCCTTCGAGATATAATTTCTTATGCATGAGCAAACGAAGTTTCATAACAATAAAACGAGCAAGTATTATAATCAAATTCATTACCCCTCAATTGCTTCGTCGTAGTCGAGTGACAACGGCTGCTGTCTGATTTTAATCCATTGCTTAGTAATCAAACTAAATCACAGGATAAATAATAGTACTATTAATGACTTCGTAATTATTTAATGAATGAGTTTAAAATGCTGATAGGATATGATAAATTGTACATACTTAGTCTTAAGTTAGTCATAAGAAATGTGGGATCGTCTGAAGGAAAAACTTAAATAAAAATATTAAAAAAGTTGAATGAAAATAAAATTACAGAAAAGAACTAAAGTTTAGGTATAAAAATCATCTTATTGTATTTCTCTCTGTTTATCGTATAGGTCCTATCATAAACGATATTATCGAGTAAATATAAATTCACGAAAATGAAAAGCCGCGATTTATCGCTGTGTCGTCCTCCTACTAAGATAGTAAAACAAAGGTGCAATTACTGGCACATTCCATCTTCGCCCTCTGGGTTGGCAACGCATCTGCAATCTCTTTGGCGTTGCGGGTGTTTATAGGCGGTGGTGATCACTTACCGTCAGGTGACCCACATGCTTGTTTGCCTTCCTATATCATAAAAAAAAGATGCATTGAGCTATTAGCTGTAAATGGCTGACATGCAAGCCGGCCGATGTGGTGGTAGTAACACGTTACTTGGCACGACTTCAGCTGTTTCTGGCTCTGACGAAATCTTCTCGCAATTTTGAAACATACACTTATAATATATGTACTAGCGGAAGCCCGCGACTTTGTTCGCGTGAAATTAGTAGCCTATGTCTATCAGGGATAGTGAAGCTTTCGGTCTGTGAAAGAATTTTTGAAATCGGTTTAGTAGTTTCAGTGATTACCCCCTACATACAAACAAACTAACAAACAAAGTTTACCTCTTTATTATATTAGTGTAGAAGTGTAGATTAGCGACACGCCCCGGCTTTATACCGGTACCATTAGGATGTACATGAAAACTCTGTAAAAAAAACTCTAAATGATAGTGAAACCCGTATCAAAATCCGTTACGTGGTTTAGAAGGAGTAGCGGTGGTTTACCTGGTGTGGAGTCACTGTATTTTTTTAATATGTACTGTACATCTTATGATTAATCAATTTTTATTTCACTTTACTTTACTTACTTTATATCCAGTTAATGGTTTGACTTTGAACCAATAAAGAAAGAAAGTCAGCCATTTTAAATAAAATACAACAGCCTCTACCTATTCAAATTAGACACAAACGTTTCCAGGGTTAGTAGTAGTTTTTCGAAATTCGGTAAAAAAAACACATTCGCTCATACTAACGTTAATTTTTCCCTTCCTGCGTCTTTGTCAAACTAGTGTCATAAAAAAGTTCCGCACGTAGAGATAAACTAAGCTTGACCAGTTAAATGATTTAAAACGATTTTTTTCCATATGTATTTTGAACCCTGACAATAGTGAAACCTAATTTGGAAGCACATTTTGTGAAGTAATTTCTCGTCTAAGCAGAATTCTAGGAAATCTCATACCTAAGTGATCCCGTACAAAGTACGGTTTACGTCTTACAAACGTTAGGTGCGTCTTTGTATTCAATTGCGGCACTCCTCCGGTAAAGAATGGCGTCGGAACAAATAAAAGAACCGTGTAATGTGATTTAGTACATCCCCTATCAGGATCTAAACCTGTGGTGTGTGTGAAACGCGGATAGCGGAAAAATTAGGTCAATTAGTCAGTACAGAGACAAAGCTTTCATGTCGTTTGCTACAGTTGTTTTTACAAAAAGGCAATCAAGTATAAGGGCCACCTGCTGGTAAGTGATCACCACCATCCATAGACACCCGCAATACCAAGGAGATTGCAGATGTGTGGCACAACCCAAAGGGCTAAGATAGAATGACTCTATGGCAGTAATTTCACCAGCAGCAGTCTCGATCTTCACGCCGGAACACAACAGTTCAAGCACTTCGTACTTAGCGGTCGGGTTAGCAAGATGATGGTACCGATTCGGACTCACCTCGAATAAGGTCCTAAACCATCCGCAAAATTCATAATATAATTTTATTGGTTGTCAGACAAGGTTTTTATCGTAGGTATACTTAGGATTATTCCTAAGTGTTGGTTAATGAGATTTTCCAAGAATTACCGTTGACCCACTTCATCTCCGCGCTCGCCCTTAACTTGGCCCACGAACGTTGCGTACATCGTAAGGGTCAAAAGCCGAACCGCGTGATAAATAATATCTCTTGTATCTCTCTACCAGCGGAATAAGGAAACAAATACATATTACCACACTTTATCTTTTTAAAAGCTGTTTTATGATTCTATTTTTGATAATACACGCGATCGGAGCACGTGGTTTGATATTTGTTCAACAAAATTATATCATTTCATTGAACGTATAACAATTATAATAGTTAAACTGTGTTTCGTATGGTGAGGTAAAAGGCGGTAACGGATCAGCGATTGTTTTGGGGTTGCTGGTTCCTATAGTCGACGACGACGACTACGACGACGACTCGGGTACGTATCTGAATACCGAAAATCAATACATCGAAAGTTTAAATAACGAAGTTCAAAATATCGAAAGTTAAAACAGCGAACGGTCAAAATATCGAAAATCATTATATCGAAGTCTGAAATGCCTATGAGTAAAATACCACACGATCAAAAAATCGAATGTTCGAAATGTGAAAGTTATTTGGTATACGTATTAAAATGTCGTCAAATAAAATATCGACAGTTTAAATAGCGAAGTTCAAAATATCGAAAGTTTAAATAGCGAACGGTTAAAATATCCAAAATCATTATAACGAAGTCTGAAATGCCTACGATTAAAATAACACACGATTAAAAAATCGAATGTTCAAAATGTCGATAGTTATTAGGTATATGTATTTAAATGTCGTCAAATAAAATATCGACAGTTTAAATAGCGAAGTTCAAAATATCAAAAATCTGAATGACAACCGATCCAATCCGCTGGGGTCCGCCAAACATCCCATTTTTTGTATAATTTTATTTTGTGTTTTTAAACTAAACTTGTTTAATCCACTTTAATACTTCAAGTTGACACTTACCATGGTGGTTGTTTTTAATTTGGTCATAGCGCGACATAAACAGTTTATTAATGAATTTGATATTATTTTGTTTGTCCGAATACCTAGTTTTTCTTGTGAAATAGAACTTTGTCTCACACAGACTTTGATTTTGGTTTACTCGTGACCATTATCAACTAAAACCTTGAGGTTAAAACGAGAGCCGAAGAGAATAATTTTGCCAGTAGGACCTTGTGCAAGGTCTGTCCGAATCGCTACCACCATCGTGCTCGCTAATCAATTCTCTAAGCAGCAGTGCTTGCACTGTTGTGTTCCGGCGTGGAGAGCAAGGCAGCCGGTGAAATTACTAGGTATACCATCTTAGCCTGTAACAAACCCCCCCCTAAGCTCTATTTCTCCTGACCTAATAAGACCTAATTTGACCTAACCTAAATTTAGACCTATTAAGACCTAGGCTCTACTGCTATTATAACTATGAAGCTCTAGGTGAATTCTACTCCTTAGCTACCATAGAATTACAAGTATATAACTGGCAAGCGGCTTCTCGGATGGTAAGTAATTATATCGAATACCTAGTCTGAAACTCACGTCCTATGTAATGTACGCCCTAATCTATACGTTTACTCATCCTTAGTACTATACTGACTGAATGAATATACATACGAATGATTTGGCCAAGTGATCGTCTAGTTACCCTGCGTTGTGTCCTACGGTAGTAATCCAAGCTCTTTGAAATGTATGTAAGATCGGTTCAATCGCTATGCCCTAACCTTAACCTACCTTGACCTATTATACGTGCTATCAAATACTAATAAATACCATGTCCTAATTGTCCTATTATTTAAAACTGAATCCTATTTTGTTGGATGCTGCTTCTAAAGAATGGCTGCGCCGATTCTGATGAAGTTTATAGCAAAATAATTAAATAGTAATAATGACTGTTATGTACTCGCATAAATAGAGAGGTTCGACCATTGTTCTGCTTCCTATTTGATATAAACTTAGGCCGAATAACTAGCTATGTTTAGTATGCATACGGGGATAACTATGCATATCGTAATTATGTATGTTTGTCTACATGCTATGAAAATAAAGACATTTCGTAACTCATTCAAAGCTCTGTGGCTTTTAAACCTAAGTTATAAGTAAACCAAAGTAAGAAACCTCCCAACTGACCTCCTACTCCACTCTCAAGCGGGTCTTAGACTCACGTTAATTACGATGGTAAGTAAAAAGTAATGCTTCATTGGAACACTAATAATAATTAGATAAGCGATCTGTTTCGTAAGAAATAACTGTAGGTACAGTGGAAACGTCAACTGGCTGTCGTACAAAACTACAAAGTTATGTGGTAATTACTGAGTTGGATAATCGTCCCTGGATAAACCGGGATCCTAAAAATCCCGGAAGGTCACGCCACCACCCCTTTGACCTTCACCATCGCCTTCCTAAATACACTTCTCCGTAAAGAAATGCATTGTTATGGAACTACGTTAAGCGCTAACCACGGCGCATCACAAAGAAAAGTTACGAGATTCTTATCACAACTCGTTAAAACAAAAATATACATTATAAGTTATCAGACACAATAATCTACGTAAGGAAGCATATTGCTATGTTGACAAAGTTAAAGTTATCTAGCACAGACATATTTAAAAAGCTCGATACTTTAGAATGATATCTCTCACAAAGCTGAGCCATAGTCGTAACCAGGCCTTCTTTTACAGTCAGTGACTCGAAGATTGGGCATATCCCATGGGACAGTGGCCCGTGCTACTTGTAGCACAAGAGTATGACTACGAGTACTTGTACCCGTTAATAATAACTTCATGATCCAAATCATTCCTTAGAACGATAGTGATGCAGCAATTTTAATAAAGATATAGTTAAGTTGCCATAGCAATATGCTTGGGAGATGCTGTTAAATTAATAATAGCTTTATGAACAAATCAATCCTTAGACCGACAATAATGATAACAGCCGTAGCTAGAAAAATACCCTTAAAGTAATTTATCTTACAAACACAGTCAAATAGGTTATAACAATAAAGTCACGAGTGGTAAAAATGAGGTAAATAACCTAGAAGTAATCTTAATGAAGACCTGGTTAAATAGTTAAAACAACATAGTTACGAGTGGTAAAATATGGTAAATAACCTGAAGCAATCTTAATGAAGACCTGGTTAAATAGTTAAAACAACATAGTTACAAGTGGTAAAATATGGTAAGTAACCTGAAGCAATCTTAATGAAGACCTGGTTAAATAGTTAAAACAACATAGTTACGAGTGGTAAAATATGGTAAGTAACCTGAAGCAATCTTAATGAAGACCTGGTTAAATAGTTAAAACAATAGTTATAAGTCGAGAAATTAGGTAAATGAATCTTAAGGTAAACGTAGGTAGAAATCAACCTTAGCTGAACCTATAAGAAGTATAAGAAAAGAATAAACCTTGTCTTAAGACCGTACTATACCCTACAAAACAGTGTATCTACCTATACCTATTCTATAGCCCTATTCTCTGTTTTGCAAACTAGGAGATTTTCTCCACATTTAGTGTTAAACGTGTAGTGTGTAATGTAGTTTTCCGAGGTGCAATGGAAAACTCCTAGCTATACTAACTGAACGAAAGAAGGTGGCTGTGGCGTAACCATGTGTCTAATAAGCCATGTGTGCGTTGCTCTCAACACCAAGTCGAAACTATGGATCGGCGCGAGAGCAGAACACCTAAGGGGTGTAATATATATATAAATACCAATAAGACCGACTGCAATAAACCACATACGCAGATTTACGGGTGCCTAAGCATCGGTCCGTCCACTGGGTCCGCCCGTACCTTGTATATGTGTTTTAGGGAGCCGGGGCCTGGGCATGGCGAGGGTAATACCCCAATATAACGCCATGAAAAGGGTCCAGCCAGTACCCAATTTTAACCCGCCTACACAGACTCTAAAACCAGGAGCTTCGTTAACACCGCATGGTATCAACTCCTAGCCGGCACTTCGCCGCACAAGCTAAGTTCCGTAGATAGCTCCTCAATCCTTAACAAGTGTTTCCATTAACGCGATTCTAACCCCATTATTAAGTAAAATAAATTAAACCCACAACACAAAATGAAATGCAAAACTTACGCGAGCCCAGTTACGTAATAGAACCAAACTCACTGAATTTAAAGAACACTTACAATAAAATAATAGAAATATAATGCAATCCTACCCCATTATTAAATTAAATAAATTAAACCCACAGCACAAAATGAAATGCAAAAACTTACGCAACTTCCGTAACTAGTAATCACAACACAAAACCCACTGATATTAAAGAATATCTATATAGAAATACTAGGATTTTAACTCCCGCCCGTCAAAGCTTCGTCGTGAATTAATTACACTTGTGGAGGATTGAGCAGTGTTACCAATGCCCGCTGAATGAAGAATGGAACCCCGTATTTGCTAACGCCTCGTCTTAAATACCCCTTGCCTCACTGGTTGGCGACAAACGCGACTTTAGCGACAAATGCGACTTTAGCGACAAATGCGACTTTAGCGACAAATGCGACTTTAGCGACAAATGCGACTTTAGCGACAAATGCGACTTTAGCGACAAATGCGACTTTAGCGACAAACGCGACTTTAGCGACAAATGCGACTTTAGCGACAAATGCGACTTTGGCGACACTTCTATTTTTTCCTTTAGGCAACCTAAACCTTAGTACTTTAAATTTAAGATTGAATTCCTAATGCGACCAAATGGCGTATAAGCTTTTTTAGAATATACCTCACTATCTCAAGCGTGGCTATTACCTAACCTATCTAGGCTAACTCTTAGCATTATAGAATTAAGGACGAATTTCTAATGTAGCCTTATGGCTCATTTTTAAAATGTATACTGCATGACTCAGCTCACTACCCTCGTTTTGTTTTAACTTCGAGATTTGTGGAACTATATATTTTAATGGTAACGGAACCTTTATACTGCTACATTTTTCTAAAAGGTTCTGCCAACGTATTTGTAAATAATAATTCTTTTTCCTATTCTTTGAATAAATAGCCCTATCTGAGCCTACTTAGTCCATTCATAAATAAATAAATCCTATAAGTTTGTGAATTAAACGGACAAGCAGAGGCTGGACCGTTACAATCGCCCCCGATATTCTTCGCAGGTAATAACCCTTATTCCGAAGAAGAATATCTAAAATAAATGAAAAATTCACAAACGCTATCATCGAATAATTTATTAATATTTTTACCCCTGAGTGTAAGATGTGCATGTGGTGTGTACCAACAAGAGAAGATATCTCAGATTTCTCGAAATGTTTTCCATGAATGACCATGATCGCGCTTGTCAATCTGTTTTGGTAGAGAACTGGGTTGTGAGTCCAGTCAGCCATAGGGGCAACGCATTGACTCTTCCATCCTCAGTCTTAGCCTTGGCCCTCAACTGAGCGCAAAGAACCGCCAATACATCTCGTTCCCAAACAGGGATGACAGTGCAGTGTAAAGGTTGAGAAACACAATACAAAGGGTCATCGCCCCGTGAAGAGCGGAAAAATCTAACGACCATAACCACCCATGTACTAATACTTCTATCTCAAGTCATCAACCCAAGTTGTAATGTATGTGCAAGAGCAGAGATGGAAATCAAAATCGAATTAATATTTTTTTTTTTGAAAAATTCAATAAAACATGATACAAAATTTACACTTTAAGCCTTTACGTAGTCCGTACTTATTATTAGTAATAAGTTGGCACAGATGATTTCAAATTCCAGTTCTGTCTCTAGTGTAGAGATGTCCATAATTCATAGCTGCGTGTGTAGTTATGTGTTTACTATCCACAGCTTACACGCTGATGTCCACTGGACTTAACCTAACACAATCCAGATAGCAAACCCATTTGTGTGAGTGCTGTTTCAGGGGATAAACATTAACAAACCGTCCAATTCATCTGCATAGCTACTGAAATGCTTGAGCCCTTCATACCAATTCCTAACTCGTTAAGTTAATTACCCATCACCTGTTAATGCCCTTTTTTCCATTAGAAAATATCATCAGTATTCATACACTTGTTTCATACCTCCTCAATCACGCTTTCACGCGACTCAGCATTTCATCAGCTCACCAAGATGAGCAAGACACTTCGATTTAAGCTTTATAAAAATCATTAAGTTCAAAGTATACTTTACAGATGTAAAAGCCTAATTTTGAAAAATCTACCCCGTCCGACTTGCTTATAGAATTCACATATACTGATTAAACAAAAATGTCATTACCATCGTCTAAAAGACAATTTTCAACCGTTCTTTTTTGATTCTAATTTTTACTTCTTTTTTTGTACTCTAGAATACGAGTATAAGTATTAGAAAACAAGTGAAATATAAATAACTTAAACTAATAAAAATTACAAAAACTTATTTAAAAATGATTCCTAATTCTCTTAACCTAAATTTGCAAAAAAAAACCTTAGATATATTTATTCCTCGCCCCCACTCTTTTAACCCCTTACTGCACTTCTCATCACGAAGATCTGCACTCTTAATTAATCATTTCCTTAATCGAATTCTACTAACGTTACTTAAAGCTAGCCACAATTTTCATAAAGTATATAAAACAGCATTAACGTCTCCACTACCAAGGTACCTTTTGTTCCAAATAAGCACTATTAAGCAAAATACTCTCTCCAACTCTACTAAGTAATTACCGCAAAATAAAATTAACGGATGTAACTCTTATACATTGCTACTTCAATTCTTAGGTGCAATATAAACTTCACATACACACAAGTACTCCATTCTCTAATATATCTATAGATATACCTATAGGCAATTCTTTTCACTTTTATAATTTACAACAGATACTATCTATTTATACAATCTTAACCATGTTCCGTTCACTACAACGATAACAGTCGCTAAAATGATATTTCACTAACTATCCCATCCATGAACCCAGTCGTGAGCATGCCTTAATTATTTATAATGCCTGTTAACACTTTGAATTAATAATTGAACTGTTAGAGTTTCCAAATAAATCGTTTAGAAGGCGCTCGTAACGCTAGTAAAAATGTGGTTTGTGTCAGTATCTGACATCGTACGCTACAATACCTATCTATATTCTAACAATAAGTCTATTAAAATTGTAAATACTTTCCTTACTTCTAACATACTACTATAATACATTTTGAATAAACCGATTAACTTTCCTTTTTCATTTTCAGTCTTTCTGAATCCATCAAAACCTACGGGTTTTCCCTCCCGCAAGCTCATAACATAATACTCATTGCATGGTGATGCGAAACCCTCGGTGCGCGAGTCAAACTCTCTTTGACCGGTGTTCAAAGTACCTACTTATCTAAGTCTTATTAAAGTTATCTTAAACTAGCTTTTGTTATCGAGTCCTCACGAGTAGGTATCTATTTTTACTTCCTATTAACAATAACTTTACTTCTTGATGGTGCATCAAGATGAACCATGCAACAGATTTCGAACAAGATCTTCTGAAATACAACTGTGGAAACTGTATCAAACTTTTTGCAGTACCTAGTTTCATAAACCTACAGACTGATAAATAAACTTACTGACAGAAATATAAACTCACAGACAGATAGATAGACAGACAGACGGATAGACAGACAAATAGGCAGACAGCAAAAATTCTAAAGAGAACCATTACGGTTTCTACCGCTTTCATAAAGTTAATTTTTCCTAAATATTTGCTATCAACCAGGCACAACTTTTATTATACGTATAGATTAACAGACATGCATACATACAGTCACGCCCGTCTCCTAAAGGAGCAGGCAATCACCACAAACTTGTGCCTACCACGATCCTGACATACTACCTCTGCTAGCCTTTAAATAAAATTAGCTTAATTTATCCTGATTTATCTAAAAGTAATTTTATCTATTCAACTTAAATTATCTTAATTTATCTTAACTTTATCCTAATTTACTAAACATTTATTTAACTTAATTTACCTCACACGTTTCTATTATATTAGGAGATTTCTACCCAATCGCTCTAAGGTATTCTGAAAGAGCGCCCCCTGCGAGAAAAGCTCGCCCCCACTCATCTATTTCGTTCTACGAGTCTATTTCCGTTATGTTTTACATACAGTAAAGCCATACACAAATCTACACTAATCTATACTTTCCACACTAACATAACAAAAAACCAATTCCTATTCTTTGTTTGTTTGCTTTTATGCATAGGCAATCCCCAGTACCACCGAACAGATTTCAAAACTTCACAGAAGACTGACAAACAAGCTGCTACTGCTACACGAACGAAGTCGTCTGTCTAGTCATACAAAACTTTGCAAGTTCCTAACATTAAACCTACTCATAGACACTATAGCATTTTCCTACTGGCAACCAGAATACTTATCATAATATGCTCCTAAAGTTAACCTTTACAACCAGTCTAAACACACACAATTTATCTTTAAATGCAATGTAATGACAACACAATGAAAAACTAGGGTAATGGCAGGACTCGAACCTGCAACCAACTAACTACAAACACTGCTGCTACTACACAACTACTGCTACAATTCATCTTATTCCTAATTTGTCAATGTCTGTACGAAATTCCATCTTATTCTTATAAAAATAGGGTCGTTTATTTCAGCTAATCTATGACATTAGTTTGTCAACCACGTACTGTATCTATTTAGTACAAAACCAAATGCCGCTAAAAATAACTTCGTTTCTTAAGTAGCTGCATACAAATTAAACTCTTATTACCTTATTACTAGGAATCAATACCGTGTGTACAGAAAGTGTGCCGGTCGACTAACAATTTCTTCGATTCTCTTTAGCTATGGTCTACCGTTGGAAAGTACCCTCAAGAAAATATATAACGTACCTCTCACTCAATCGTTAAGCTAAGTAAGTCGTTGATTAAAATAGAATAAAACTGTGTAAAATACAAAGTATGGAACTTAATATTTATTGTTGTTGTAATAATTAAAAACATAACTGCTGTGCATTGACGAAACCATCTACTCCGTCCGCTTAGTGTAAAACTAAAAGTTGACCCGGGAAAACTGAGAACTAAAACTAGCCTACCGTCTAGTTATCTACATACAGACGAGGATGTTAGACTGTTTATAATATTGCTACATACCAGGAGAGACTCAAGAAACAGAAAATTACAGGTAACGAATTTTTATAACCATTAGTTATTTCACATACATATTTATACTGTGACCTTCCCTCCCTATTTAGATTAATAATCACTAGATAATAGTACTTCTTTGCCTCGGTCATTATGTAATAATTTAAACGAATGAACCCGAATAAAAATTGAACCTATTTTGCAAGTTAGAAAATTGTAAAGTTACTTAACCTGCTTTTTTATTTTGACCTATTAATTAATTGACATACTTATAAAAATTTTAACCTACTATAACTTTAAATTAAAACATCTTGTTTCTATTGTAGATCGAATTAAACTTAAGACTTAATTTTGTACGTTTTTCTAGGTAGATTATTTACTCTAATTTAAGAAATATAAAATTTTAAAAACCTTTCAGAATAGAACTCTCTAAACAACAGCGAAATCCATTGCGGAGCTCAAAAAGAGCAACTAAAGATACGATAAAGACGGACAGACACGCGGACAGCGAATCTGCCCCATAAATCTATACTAAGTATGTAAGGAAAGAAGATTATTTTAAGGTAAGTTACTAATTACAGACAGAAACACACATACACACTCACCTACTTATTTTTTTTTTATGCCTATTCCTACCACCAGATAGCAAAGTGATGCATTCCCTATCTTGACCCGTACGAAACATAGCAGCAAATCACCGCTTTATAGGAGTGTGGTACTACTCTGGCCGAGACGGTCCATATAACATAAGCATTGGCATTTCCTTCATAAGCCCTATCGCTGACGGTACGATTATGGTCACATACCTAACCTCAAATCAAAGGGACTACTGGAAGTGGGTCTAAATTCAGTTTGCGTGATTTGCAACAAACATACGCACATACAAGTGGAGTCAACAAAGCTTGTATATGACCTAACTAACCCTAATAATTTCCTCAAAATCGAAGAGGTAAGATACCTAGAAAAATACCTTCAAGTGATAAGCTCAACTTTGTGCTATTGTTTTTATGCACAAATATTTTCCTATCATATATTTTATTTATTTTCCTAGAAGTCTACTTTGTTCAGATGCTAGACTATCTCGTAAGACTTTCTTAACCATCCAGTGCTACGCTACATAACCATATTAATACTATTTCCATTTATTTCAAAATAACTTAAAGAGAAGTACGAGTAGCATCGAAATTTCATTCATCACTCACTTAGAAACAGATAATTTACCTAGTCTATTCCTAAAACAAAATTACCTAGCATCAAATTTTTCCAAAATTGAGAGCAAAACAAGCAAGTGGGTCACCCGCTGGCAAATGATCACCGCCGCCCATAAATACCCGCAACACCAATGAGACCGCAGACGCGCTACCGACCCTGAGGGCTAAGGTGGAATACCTCTAACTAAACTACCTTCAAACTAATTCCTTCTAGTTTTAAACTACCGCACTATACGCACGTATTCCTAATTAATGTTTTTCGTTTTTCTCTTTCTAGGTCGATCCTGCCTGAACTGCCTAAGATTAGGCAGTTTTTTTATAAAAACTGCCTTATTTAACTGCCTTATTTAAGTTATAAATTAAAAGTCCCACCTTCATTTGTATTTTTCTTTCAATAGTATCTACTAATATTGTCCTAAATAATGATAACGCTGTCACGAGTTAAGTCACTAAAATAAACATTTAATAAATACAGAAAATAAAACAAAAGCGAGTGAACCAATCTTACAACATTCTCCATTCCACGAACAACAAATTGTGTGACTGTAGGCAGTCACACCTTAAATAAAATAGATCTACCTAATACTTGTAAAAACGTGAACAACTAAAAATCTATACGTAAGTATAAAAGTAAATATGTCAAATAGAAAACCCTAAATATACTTCAGATCCTGGTCATTTCGGCACCCATATTGTAACAAACCCCCCCCTAAGCTCTATTTCTCCTGACCTAATAAGACCTAATTTGACCTAACCTAAATTTAGACCTATTAAGACCTAGGCTCTACTGCTATTATAACTATGAAGCTCTAGGTGAATTCTACTCCTTAGCTACCATAGAATTACAAGTATATAACTGGCAAGCGGCTTCTCGGATGGTAAGTAATTATATCGAATACCTAGTCTGAAACTCACGTCCTATGTAATGTACGCCCTAATCTATACGTTTACTCATCCTTAGTACTATACTGACTGAATGAATATACATACGAATGATTTGGCCAAGTGATCGTCTAGTTACCCTGCGTTGTGTCCTACGGTAGTAATCCAAGCTCTTTGAAATGTATGTAAGATCGGTTCAATCGCTATGCCCTAACCTTAACCTACCTTGACCTATTATACGTGCTATCAAATACTAATAAATACCATGTCCTAATTGTCCTATTATTTAAAACTGAATCCTATTTTGTTGGATGCTGCTTCTAAAGAATGGCTGCGCCGATTCTGATGAAGTTTATAGCAAAATAATTAAATAGTAATAATGACTGTTATGTACTCGCATAAATAGAGAGGTTCGACCATTGTTCTGCTTCCTATTTGATATAAACTTAGGCCGAATAACTAGCTATGTTTAGTATGCATACGGGGATAACTATGCATATCGTAATTATGTATGTTTGTCTACATGCTATGAAAATAAAGACATTTCGTAACTCATTCAAAGCTCTGTGGCTTTTAAACCTAAGTTATAAGTAAACCAAAGTAAGAAACCTCCCAACTGACCTCCTACTCCACTCTCAAGCGGGTCTTAGACTCACGTTAATTACGATGGTAAGTAAAAAGTAATGCTTCATTGGAACACTAATAATAATTAGATAAGCGATCTGTTTCGTAAGAAATAACTGTAGGTACAGTGGAAACGTCAACTGGCTGTCGTACAAAACTACAAAGTTATGTGGTAATTACTGAGTTGGATAATCGTCCCTGGATAAACCGGGATCCTAAAAATCCCGGAAGGTCACGCCACCACCCCTTTGACCTTCACCATCGCCTTCCTAAATACACTTCTCCGTAAAGAAATGCATTGTTATGGAACTACGTTAAGCGCTAACCACGGCGCATCACAAAGAAAAGTTACGAGATTCTTATCACAACTCGTTAAAACAAAAATATACATTATAAGTTATCAGACACAATAATCTACGTAAGGAAGCATATTGCTATGTTGACAAAGTTAAAGTTATCTAGCACAGACATATTTAAAAAGCTCGATACTTTAGAATGATATCTCTCACAAAGCTGAGCCATAGTCGTAACCAGGCCTTCTTTTACAGTCAGTGACTCGAAGATTGGGCATATCCCATGGGACAGTGGCCCGTGCTACTTGTAGCACAAGAGTATGACTACGAGTACTTGTACCCGTTAATAATAACTTCATGATCCAAATCATTCCTTAGAACGATAGTGATGCAGCAATTTTAATAAAGATATAGTTAAGTTGCCATAGCAATATGCTTGGGAGATGCTGTTAAATTAATAATAGCTTTATGAACAAATCAATCCTTAGACCGACAATAATGATAACAGCCGTAGCTAGAAAAATACCCTTAAAGTAATTTATCTTACAAACACAGTCAAATAGGTTATAACAATAAAGTCACGAGTGGTAAAAATGAGGTAAATAACCTAGAAGTAATCTTAATGAAGACCTGGTTAAATAGTTAAAACAACATAGTTACGAGTGGTAAAATATGGTAAATAACCTGAAGCAATCTTAATGAAGACCTGGTTAAATAGTTAAAACAACATAGTTACAAGTGGTAAAATATGGTAAGTAACCTGAAGCAATCTTAATGAAGACCTGGTTAAATAGTTAAAACAACATAGTTACGAGTGGTAAAATATGGTAAGTAACCTGAAGCAATCTTAATGAAGACCTGGTTAAATAGTTAAAACAATAGTTATAAGTCGAGAAATTAGGTAAATGAATCTTAAGGTAAACGTAGGTAGAAATCAACCTTAGCTGAACCTATAAGAAGTATAAGAAAAGAATAAACCTTGTCTTAAGACCGTACTATACCCTACAAAACAGTGTATCTACCTATACCTATTCTATAGCCCTATTCTCTGTTTTGCAAACTAGGAGATTTTCTCCACATTTAGTGTTAAACGTGTAGTGTGTAATGTAGTTTTCCGAGGTGCAATGGAAAACTCCTAGCTATACTAACTGAACGAAAGAAGGTGGCTGTGGCGTAACCATGTGTCTAATAAGCCATGTGTGCGTTGCTCTCAACACCAAGTCGAAACTATGGATCGGCGCGAGAGCAGAACACCTAAGGGGTGTAATATATATATAAATACCAATAAGACCGACTGCAATAAACCACATACGCAGATTTACGGGTGCCTAAGCATCGGTCCGTCCACTGGGTCCGCCCGTACCTTGTATATGTGTTTTAGGGAGCCGGGGCCTGGGCATGGCGAGGGTAATACCCCAATATAACGCCATGAAAAGGGTCCAGCCAGTACCCAATTTTAACCCGCCTACACAGACTCTAAAACCAGGAGCTTCGTTAACACCGCATGGTATCAACTCCTAGCCGGCACTTCGCCGCACAAGCTAAGTTCCGTAGATAGCTCCTCAATCCTTAACAAGTGTTTCCATTAACGCGATTCTAACCCCATTATTAAGTAAAATAAATTAAACCCACAACACAAAATGAAATGCAAAACTTACGCGAGCCCAGTTACGTAATAGAACCAAACTCACTGAATTTAAAGAACACTTACAATAAAATAATAGAAATATAATGCAATCCTACCCCATTATTAAATTAAATAAATTAAACCCACAGCACAAAATGAAATGCAAAAACTTACGCAACTTCCGTAACTAGTAATCACAACACAAAACCCACTGATATTAAAGAATATCTATATAGAAATACTAGGATTTTAACTCCCGCCCGTCAAAGCTTCGTCGTGAATTAATTACACTTGTGGAGGATTGAGCAGTGTTACCAATGCCCGCTGAATGAAGAATGGAACCCCGTATTTGCTAACGCCTCGTCTTAAATACCCCTTGCCTCACTGGTTGGCGACAAACGCGACTTTAGCGACAAATGCGACTTTAGCGACAAATGCGACTTTAGCGACAAATGCGACTTTAGCGACAAATGCGACTTTAGCGACAAATGCGACTTTAGCGACAAATGCGACTTTAGCGACAAACGCGACTTTAGCGACAAATGCGACTTTAGCGACAAATGCGACTTTGGCGACACTTCTATTTTTTCCTTTAGGCAACCTAAACCTTAGTACTTTAAATTTAAGATTGAATTCCTAATGCGACCAAATGGCGTATAAGCTTTTTTAGAATATACCTCACTATCTCAAGCGTGGCTATTACCTAACCTATCTAGGCTAACTCTTAGCATTATAGAATTAAGGACGAATTTCTAATGTAGCCTTATGGCTCATTTTTAAAATGTATACTGCATGACTCAGCTCACTACCCTCGTTTTGTTTTAACTTCGAGATTTGTGGAACTATATATTTTAATGGTAACGGAACCTTTATACTGCTACATTTTTCTAAAAGGTTCTGCCAACGTATTTGTAAATAATAATTCTTTTTCCTATTCTTTGAATAAATAGCCCTATCTGAGCCTACTTAGTCCATTCATAAATAAATAAATCCTATAAGTTTGTGAATTAAACGGACAAGCAGAGGCTGGACCGTTACAAGCCCTGGGTTGGCGAGGCATCTGCATACTCCTTAGTATTATTGCGGGTGTGCATGGGAGGTTGTGCTCACTTACCATGAGGTGCCCACTTCCTCGTTTCCCTTTCTATTTTATATAAAAAACGATACTTAGCAAAAAATAAAATTATACTGAACCGATACCCGACGGATCCATAAATAAGTTGCGCCAAAATCTTGGCAGTGCGTCAGAGTTCGAGTGCCAAACATGGAAGTATAACTAAAGTATGGAAGGAGTCTCCAAACCCGAAGACTAATGAGTCGTAATAACCACTGAACTGCCAAACTACCCTTTTTGTACTATAGTACGTAGTATAATCTAAGTTCTAAAGTGCCGGTTACGACTCTGGGCGACATTTAACTTGGTTTCACCGAATTATTAGAGGACTAGCGGACGCGCGCGACTTCGATCACGTTAAATTAGTAGCCTATGTCCGTCAATGATAGTGTAGCTTTCTATCTGTGAAAGAATTTTTGAAAACGGTTCAGTAGTTCCAGAGATTACCCCCTACATACAAACAAACTAACAAACAAACAAAGTTTACCTCTTTATTATATTAGTGTAGATAGATTATATTGACTTCTTCGACTGTGTAGATATATCTGCTGTTTCCTGTAATTAGAAAAACGAATGTAACTAACCAAAGTTCCATAAAATCGAGGCATTTCATGTATTTTATTAAACCTTACCAACCTTCCTCCGTTAAAGCTCTATTTAATCACGCGTGCGCGTCGTCTAAACATAAATTTACAACGGAAGCAAATGATCTGGCTTGTTTGACGTCACGGCTAATTGGTGGGAGGATTTAGGGCCGTTAATATTGAATGCTGGCAACCCTGCCTCAATAGCTATTCGGGAGGTAATCGATGTCACGTGCCAACCGTATGGCGTATAGGGTTGACACCATGGCTTGATATAAAGTCAAAGAATCTGAGCGGGATGCAATATCGGAATCAAGGTGCGTGAGTAGGACGGATAAGTAGTTTACATCGAAAAAAGTTTTCTTGAATATGTCAGTATCTAGACCATATTTTACAAAGTTTTTTTCCAAGAAACCAAACTCAGTAAAAGCATATTTTTATGCAAATTCGAAAATTAAATGTTTTATAATGACGGCAAATTTTCCAATAAATTTAAAAGTACAGCTACTGTGGGATTTAATTCAATCTAGAAAAGGTTATACTATAGTGTTCTGGTCCGGCACAGCCCAATTTGCCTTATGCTTTAGTTTCCATCATTATTTTTAGATTAAAACACCGATAGTTAATAATACTTCAACATGGCCGAAACGTCGAGGTAAACTATCAATATTTTTATCGCGTTTAAGTCCATAACATTATAAATATATCAACATTTTGTATTTATCAATAGTAGCCGTTTCTTTTTAAAGTGACTTTTGAATATAATAATGTCCTTGAGCTGTTAGGCCTTTTTTTGTCGAAAGCAAGGAAGGGAAACACTTTATGTCTACCCTAAATGTTTTATATTTAACCTACGTGTGCCCAAGTCGCTTATGGACTCCTCCGGGGGGGGGGGGGGCAGTCTTGGGCCGGTGCAACCCGGGCATCACTCAATGATTGCCTTGCCTATATGGTCGATGAAGTGGGCGATGGCTAATAACCCGACGGTGGGTTATCTTAGACCTGGTCTCCAGTTAAACGATGACGACGACGTTAGCGCAAACCACTATGGCTGTCTCGTTCAGTCACTGTAGCGTGTGACAGAGACTGTAGTGATTTACGCTGCCGTCGGCGTCATCGTGTAACCGAAAACCAAGGTTAACCGGCCCGAACCGTACATCATCGTACATTAGGCACTGACATTGGCACAAGCCGCGATTATTAAAAAAGACTATATCTACGGGCAAATGGCTGATGGTATAGCCTGTATCTCTAGTACTATGTTTCTGTGCCAGGCTTCTGAGAATTATCTCTTAGCAGATAGGCGGCTCTGAGGCGGTATATGGACACACTAAATGCTCTTTCCTTTGATAACGGTACTGTAAAACTTCGGCATTATCTGGAGAACTTATTTTTTGGACCTTAGACCTAAGTATATGGACTGTAAGCCTTCTCACTGTGTCGACTTGCGGAATAGCGTTATCTTTAAAGTGTTTTAAACTTTTGCGATTTTCACACATATTTATAATGTTATCGGGTCTACTCGTGACCACGGCCATTGAAACGTAGCCGAAACGTCGAGGTAAATCAACAATATACTTTTATCGCGTTAAAGTCCCGATAATGTTATAAACAACGTTATCTTTAGTTGCTGAATCCTAAACAACAAAAACTGATATATCTGCGTGACATGTAATAAAAAGGTATTATTTTCAGTGTAAAGGCGCGCATCCGTGACATGTAGTCGGAAATGACAATTATTGGCTAGACGGCGTGCTCTCTTTTTATTAGCTACCTACCTATTTAATATACAATATTTTTTAAGAATAATCGGATATAAATATTCATTCATTAAAAGTGATTTTAAGTCAATATCATTTTATGTCTTTTTGTAAATATGGAGAGCGGCGGGTTCACACTCCTCTTAAGTTATGGTGTAGGAAAGGGCTGCGTACTGGTTAAACATTACGTTCATTATAAATATCTGTCGAATCGTTAATACTTTACAGGATTTATAGAGGAGGTTAGTGGGAAACAGGAAAAGATGGAAAGTTGACACCTTCTAAATAGCTTTCTCGATCATTAAAATCCATGTTTTACCCGCTCCACCCCATTTAGTAATACAGTAAGTAAAACCTATTTGCCATAGGACATAGTATGCTTGCCAAATTATAAAATATAAAGATCTGCTTTACAGCGTATCATTTTGAAGACAAATATCAACTTGCGTATTCTAAGAACACAAAGCTTCGTAATGATGTTTGAACGAAAGAGTTTTATTTAATACTATAACCGAGTATTTTGTTTTGTTTTAACAGCAGAACGCCCACATTGGTTATTAGTGGGAACTCTGTAATAATAAGCATACAATCTTGCCTTAATTTGAGCATCCAAAACTTAATATATTTCATTGGCCTTATTTGCATTAAGTGTTAATGAATAATGTTGAAGGCATTTATTTACCATATACATAATGTATTGAAGTAGTGTTGTGCATATTTGAAGAGCAGCGTCGTTAGAGTAAGATATTGAATAAGCAATGATTTTTCTCCATACAGAATACCGGCGCGAAGTAGTATTTTGCTACTGCGTTTCGTACGGTGAGTGGAAGATCCGGAGGCCCACGGATGGAGGTAACTTATAGGGCGGCAACGAATTAGCGATTCTCTTGGGGTCGCTGGTTCCTATGGGTTGCGGTAATCACTTTCCACCAGATGATCCGCATGCTTGTATCTCCCAATTTCATAAAAATAACAATTTTAGACTACAAAAACGTTTATATACTTAAAATAAGAACAGGAAAGGACTTAAAACACTTCCTTGAGGGACTCTGAATGAAATATTTTTTCTGGTCATTGCTGTAAACATTTTCTATCCTAACCTTCAGGGACATTCTTCTAGATGGATGCTCTAAATGTTTTTATATTTTTGAACCTGATGTGCCAACCCTAGAAGTATCAGATTGATTACGTACGCAAGGAGCACGTCATAAAGGCAGCTGTCTCCGAGGCTATACATGTACGATGGCTCAGCACAGGCTTTGAGTATTTATAGCACTGCTATATCAATACAGCAGCTGATCTCAGATCCTTTACAGAAAACCGCCTACTACGGAAACAACGGGAAACTATCTACATCTACACTAATATAATAAAGAGGTAAACTTTGTTTGTTTGATTGTTTGTATGTAGGGGCTAATCTCTGAAACTACTGAACCGATTCAAAAAATTCTTTTAGTACCAATAGAAAGCTACACTGTCCCTGACGGGCATAGGCTACTAACTAATTCTACGTGAACGAAGTCGTGGGCGTCCGCTAGTCATAAATAAACATATTAATAATGTCACCTATATATTTATAGCTTAGCTTTTTTATCGAATAAGGAACTCCAGTATGGCATATACACGTGGACGGATGTATTATTTTAATTAAACGAAAAAAGATAAACAACCAAATCACTTAACCCATATGTAGGCCCAGCCAATTAAACAATTCTTGCGTGAGCTGAATTTAAAACATACGCGCACGAAAGATTGATCCAATTAATTGCTTTTTTTTAAAGTGAGGGAAACGAGGATGCGATCACCTGATGGAAAGAGATTAACCAACTCCCATGAAAATCAACACACCCAAGAGAGTCAGTCACCAATACCCATGGATGAATTTGAGGTCTCACCATCCTTCATTATAATATGTAGTGTTTTAAAAAAGCATAAGTATATTATAAATAAGGCCCATTTTATTAACTTATTTAATCAGCAAAAATATAGAAAAACCTTACGATGGTACTTTCACGTATTAAGAAATCTAGAGCAGATTACGATACGTATATAGAATTTGGAAATTATAAGGTAGTAGGTATAAAATATGTCTGTCCTCAAAACAGCTTTGCATATAATATCATATTGTTAGATTTAAGATCAAATACTTCAGCGATCTTGCAATGTCACAAGAACTTCTAGCAGTCTCAATAATTTGCAACATAATAACCACTTACGTTCACAGTGAGAGTTTAGTTAAAAAATACGGCTGGTTAAACGTAAAAATCGCGGTTCCTGTGAGGCCCATCCGAAGTATCGTGTCGCTTAGCAAAAACGTATCGTCAACAAAGATCCCAAACACGATCATCGAAATCCTATACTCAATTCTTGGCACATCAAAAGAATTCGTAACCCAATATCATTATATCCGGGCAAAATAAAATGCCCGTATAACTCAAGCAACAGCTCAATATCATCCGACAGTGTAAAACGGACTTATGTAGAACAAATAAAGGGACAAATCTTGTTTCATTTCGGCAAGATTTCAAAAAACAATCCATTTTACTCAATCCGTATACTATTTTCTACAGCATATAGTTACGTCTTACATCGGAGTTTACGACCTCGCGCGAGAGTCGTAAAACAGAGTCTATGTTATCGCGATCGTCAGGTAAACACATATCGATCTGAAATTGATACAGTATAGGTAATTTGCTGTGTCGTCGGAGAGTAACTTAGGTACGGGGATAAGAAAGAAATTGCGGAATTTAGCGGTTCCAAAGTAAATTTTAGTCAGTCACCTTAAAACTGCTAGATGGGTTGGAATATTTGCTGTGTTAGCGGATATCCCATGTCATAAAATGACACAGAAAGTGTTAAAGGAGTGTGCCTGGAAATAGCTATTCAACGAACGGAGTAGTAAACTGTGTATCATCATCATCTCAGCCACAAAAAGTCCACTATTGGACATAGGTCTCCTCCATGGATTTCCAAAGTGACCGGTTGGAAGCAGCATGCAACCAGCGCCTTCCTGCCACCTGTATGAGGTCATCGGACCATCTTGTGGCTGGTCGTCCTACGCTGCGCTTGCCAATACGCGGCTGCCATTCGAGAAATTTTCGACCCCATCGGCTATCAGTTCTCCGTGCTATGTGCCCTGCCCACTGCCACTTCAACTTGCTAATCCGCTGGGCTACGTCGGTTCCTTTCGTTCGTCTGCGGATACTGTGTATAAGATTTAACCAAAATGGCAATACCAAATATACTACATAGTGAGAGAGAATTCACTATCATACATTTCAAATCAACGTCCAATTTACTTTGACGCTAACGTTTTAATTCTCTAGAATTTTTACTTGTTAAATATGTGATAACAATTATTTAGCGACTCTTTTCCTTTTACATAAAATCTTACTACACGTTTCATGATCAAAACCTTGTCATATACGACGGCTTAGATTAAAAAAAAATACTAATTTCCATTCGTCGGATGACCTTAAAGTTGGGTTGGGTAAAATGTGATGATCATTTAATTCGTAATTATCATATCAAGCTAAAAAAATGCCTTTTCATGTTAAAAAAAAAAATTATCAAGCAAGGTTTAAAAAATAAAACAATTGAACAAAAATAGGGGAAGTTATACACCAAAGTTACCCATTGCACAACCTGTCTCGTAGTATCTAATTGTGGAACTTGGCGACGCGAAAAGTGGATACCCGGACCTGACTTGACCTGAAAATGGAAGTTGTCCAACAAGTCAGCGCCAAGTAGCAACTCAGTTACGCGCCTGCAGTTGTTAATTCAACTTCATATTATAAGTAACGCCATTCAGAGCTGTTAAAGCGAAAACTCAATGGAGATGGCCGATGTAGAGAAATTAAAACAGCGGTTTTTTTTTTATTATCCATCCTTGTTGCACATACAGCCTATACACCGTGGGCCCGAGTAACCCGAGAAACTTTAACCACGTATTTTCTGAAGATGTCACGAGGAAGTAATGTTATTGAACATTCATTAGAGTTTGTTACACTTGAGATTTTTCAACTTGTAAAATTATAAAAATAATGAATATCTCGAAAAGTAAGCGTTTTTGAACTATGTGTCATACAACTTTTTTTACTTCAATTAGACACCAGAATCATTGGTTAAAATCTTTCGGGTTACTCGGGCCCACGGTGTATATTTATCATACGTCGTGTGGTGAACTCCTTGCTGTCATCCTTTTTTAGCGACTTTTTCTTTTATACATTTTGTTTTATATATTTGGCAGTCGTGTCAGAGAAGTGATAGCGAGAGCTTCATATAAGTAAGTTTCTGTAAATACTGCATGATTATACCTATTTCCCTTCTATCCTTGCATTTTCTTCGTCTCCTTTCATACAGTCCATTTCGTCCACTTCATTTTGGTCCATCTCCCGTAATTTCCAGCATACATAACATAATTTTTTTCGTTTTGACATTTCATAAAAATTTATATTTTTTACGTAACATACATACATTCATCAATTTCAAAACATCATTTTCTCATTTGTATTTTTACGTAAATAGTTTAGTTTTTCATGATCACCCGCAGCAAAAGTAGAACCATGCCGACTATTCCTGCACATAGCGCACCCATTGTAGAGTCTAGCCAGACAGCTAACCTTAATGAACCGCAGCCAGATAGCTCTGGTCTGCTGCGCAGTAAGGCTCCTAGCGAGCGTACCGTCCAAACCAAGTCATCGCGCTCATCGTCCACCGTGAAAGCGCAAAAGGCCGCGGTAGAAGCTATTGCGTTGCGCCGTCAGTTGGAACATGAACAAGAGCTTGCGGCGCGGGAGCGCGAGCGCGAGCGACAGCTTGCTACCCAGGAGCGCGAACGCGAGTTACAACTTGCTACCCAGGAGCGCGAGCGCGAGTTACAACTTGCTACCCAGGAGCGCGAGCGCGAGTTACAACTAGCGGCTCTACAGCGGCAGGTTGAGCAGAGTGAGCTGCTCGCCGAGCTTGCCGCTATCGACGCCGACGCCGGCAGCCGTGCGGGGAGCCACGTAAGCTCTAGCAGGGTGAGCATTGATAGAACAAATAAATGGGTAGAAAATCATTGTAATCAAATTCAATTTCCTGATGTTAATAAAGGCATTCCCGCAGTAGGACGTGGACAACACTTACCTGTTCCGTCTCTTAGCTGCCCTTTTCAACAGCCGACGGCTGCACGGGCAACTGCATCCTTTACTAACGATCACGACCAACAAACACGATCTCGCAACATTGCTAAGGCGTCCGAGGCGGCCGGCGGAGCGCCGCCGCTCACCCATGCGGACCTGTGGCAACAAACTTCTCTCTTGCAAGCTGTAGCCGACACCGCGGCAGCAGCCAAGGCGCTCGCATGCGCCCCTAGTGTCAAAAGACTCGAATTGTTTCCCTTTTCTGGTAACACATTGCAATGGCTGCAATTTAAACGTATTTATGATGTTACTAAAAATAATTTCTCCTCTATAGAGAATATAAACCGACTGCAAAATGCTGTGCGCGGCCCTGCGCGGGAGGCCGTCGCGGCGCTGCTGATGTCGGCGGAGGACCCGGAGGAGGTCGTACGTGCACTTGAAGACAACTTCGCGCGCCCCGAGCTCATCGTTTTCAAGGAGGTTTCCAGTTTAAAGAATCTTCCACGTTTGGGTAACGATCTTAAAGAGCTCGGAACCCTCTCTAATCGGGTACGTAACTCCATTGCGACAATTAAAATGTTAAAACAAATAGAGTACTTATACTCTCCGGAATTATTTCACGCCGTACTAGGAAAATTAAATCCAACTATGAAAATCAGGTGGACTGATTTTGCCACGCTAGACTGTACAGGACGTCCTAAGCTTGAAATATTATCCGACTTTTTGAAGCGCGTGTTAGATCAACACATACGGTTCGGTTTATCACCCGAGTCTAGCTCTGTGCCAACTATGCAACATTTTTCCTTTGAAAAACAATTTAAACGTGAGCACGTTAACGCAGTCACGCACTTAAAAAGTTCTACAAGCAAGCAGGAATGTTCGTTTTGTAAAAAAGACCATAATATTAAGTCCTGCGCTGAGTTTAAATCTCTTAGTGTCGACGATAGGTGGCAGTGGCTACGTGAAGCAAAAGTGTGCTACCGGTGTCTTAAGAGTAGTTCACATCAATGGAAGACATGCAAAGTGAACCCGTGCGGCATTGACGGATGTCCTTTACGTCACCACTCACTTCTTCATAAAAAACCACCTACCAATCTTGTAAACACACTCGATACACAGACTGCACATAGGAACATTTGTCCAGTAGAATGTGAACAATATACAGACCCGACTTCAAATTTTTCAGTTCCTTTACCAACTGAGGAAAAAGTGGTTGTGTCTTGTACCTCTACTCAAGTTCAACAAGCAAACACTATCTTAGCTCTCCGTCCTCGAGCCTACCTGAAGGTCATCCCTGTCACCGTCTCCGGCCCTACAGGGACTTGTGACACATACGCGCTCCTCGATGATGGAAGCACGGCCACTTTAATCGATGCAGCTATTGCTGCTCAAATAGGGGTCTCGGGCCCACAACAGTCGATTACGGTGAACGGTATCGGGGGTCTCGAACGTAATACTACGATTTCTTATGTCGATTTTTATATTAAAGGTAGGTACACACAGGAGACATTTTTAATTAGGAATGCTAGAGCTATGGAGTCGTTGTCTTTACGGCCACAAACAATTAAGCGAGAAGCTATCGATTCTTTTTCTCACCTGGTTGATTTGGTTGACGTTTTGACGTATGCCGATGCGACTCCAACCATTTTAATTGGAGCCGAACACTGGCATTTGTCTATTAACCGTGACGTACGAGTTGGTGGAAGAAACGATCCCGTTGCTTGTTTGACAGCACTTGGCTGGGCAGTATACGGCGTTGCTTCTAGCAAAACAAAACTGATAGAATTCGTAAATCACGGTATTTTTACTGAAGCGCACACAGACGAGTGTTTAGAGAACCCTATTAAAAAACAGAACAAAATTGACTCTTTAGGGATTCTTCAGAAAGACATACTGCGTAATAAAGTCTGTCCTTTGACACCAGTATCAATACCGCGATTGAAACCTCAGACTGCTTTGATCGTTTCCGATCTTGCATCTACCATCAAGGACAGCCATCGAGAAAAATCTCTACGCACATTCCTTTGCGCTGACTCGATGACTGTTCTCCAACGGTTACGCAGTGACGCGTGCTCGTTTAAGCCTTCTGTTGCCCATCGGTTAGGTGAGTTTCTGCAAAATTATTCTGTCCAAGACTGGAAATGGGTACCGACAGACTTAAACGTAGCTAATGATGCAACTAGAATGCATTCGGTTGACCTTGAACTTTCACATAGATGGTTTTATGGACCATCGTTCCTTTTTAAGTCCCCGGAGGACTGGCCTATGGAACCTGCTAATGTCACACCAGTTCGCGAAGAACTTAAGTGTCATCCGAACGAATTGGTGGGACATACTTCCATTGGCGTAGCTTTACCTACCCCGGACACGGTAAATTTCGACCGCTTTAGTAACTGGTCACGCTTGTTAAGTGCTACAGCACGAGTACATCAAGCTGCTACAATATTTGGTAACACTTTGGCTTGCATTCGAAATTCTAATTCAATTTCAAATGGCACAATTTTTCATGCCTTTCACATTCCAACGTCTACTACTCTGGTACCCTTGAATGCCGATCTGATTAAAGCCGCTGAGAGGCACATTTTACAGGAAGACATCGACCCAGACACACGTTTCCTGATCCTACTCGACGGCCGTCACCCAGCAGTACAATTAATGGTGGAATTTTATCATCAACGGGCAGGCCATGCAAACCATGAGTTAGTAATTAACGAAATAAGGCAAAGATTTTGGCTCCTGAGACTACGAGATGCAGTCCGAACCATAGCGTCACGATGCTTATTCTGCAGGTTAAGAAAAACCCTTCCAATTAAACCTACGACTGGAGATCTCCCAAGGCAAAGATTGGCGCACTACCGGCGACCATTCACTTTTAATGATGTGAACTACTTCGGACCTATTACAGTAACTATAGGGCGCCGCCATGAAAAGCGATACGTGCCCCTCTTTACTTGCCTCACGTCAAAAGCTCTCCATTTTGAATTAGTGCACAGTGTCTCCACTGATTCGGCGAATATGAGACTAAGGAGGTTCATTGTCAGACACGGCACACCGGACACTATTAACTCGGATAACGAGTCAGCTTTTGTTGGAGTCAACCGTATCCTCAAGATTTACTACGCCGCTAAAGTGGAAGAATTTTCGGCCACTAAAGGAATCACATGGAGCTGCGTCTCAGTAAATTTAAGCTCGTTATGTCATGTGTCCACAGATCCCAATGACCTGACCACCTTAACGCCGTTCCATTTCCTAATCGGGACACCTTCACCGCAAAACATACCAACCGGCCTAGATGACAGCGATTTGAGCCGGCGCGCTGAATGGAGGAAAGCGTTAACACTCTCAGATCATTTCTGGAATCGCTGGGTTCGTGAAATCCTGCCAACAATGCAGCCACGCATTCTAACTAAAGGCCACCATGGACAAGACCTACGAATCGGGGACGTTGTACTTATCGTTGACGAGGCTCTCCCACGTGGGACGTGGCCACGCGGGCGAATAGCGAAGCTGTATCCCGGGAAAGACGGCATTACCAGGGTAGTCGACGTTGCAACAGCAGGTGGTTCACTACGCCGCCCCCTAAAGAAGCTGGTTAAGCTGCCCATTTAGGTGAGACAGTTAGTGCAATGCTGCACGAGGGGCAGGATGTGGTGAACTCCTTGCTGTCATCCTTTTTTAGCGACTTTTTCTTTTATACATTTTGTTTTATATATTTGGCAGTCGTGTCAGAGAAGTGTTAGCGAGAGCTTCATATAAGTAAGTTTCTGTAAATACTGCATGATTATACCTATTTCCCTTCTATCCTTGCATTTTCTTCATCTCCTTTCATACAGTCCATTTCGTCCACTTCACGTCGTTATCGTGGGTGTAATAACGATTTGACAGTACTGAAAGATTATGTAATCGGTAATATCTAATTAAAGTTGCGCCTGCGATAACGACGTATGACTAGTATTCTGTGGACCTAACATGATCGGCCCAGGGGTGCAATTTTTTTATCTCACCAGGTGACTAGAGCTCTCCAAAATGACCGAATCTCTATGAAAAACGGCTATTTTGGTGAGCTTTAGTTACCCAGTGAGATTCAGATTCTGAGCTCCATAACCCTTGTTACAAGAAAACCATGCCGTGTTGCACCTCAAGGCACTATAGTGTATTTATTACTGCCCATCCCAACATAAAAAAGTATAATCCCTCTCCACAAAATGTATATTATGTTAAAAGAGGCTATCCCCACACCTAATATTACGGATTTATAAAGGATGGGACATTATGAATAAGGGATACGTGGGATAGGAAAACGGGCTGTGGAAATCCACTGATGTTGACACGGTTATGTTTGGATAAACATGTTTTTAAGTACGTTAAAACATGGTTAGAGTTATGGGTTTTCCTTTATTATAAAACTGGCTTATAAGCAAATTGCGTCGTAAAATTTTGCTGAAATTCAGTTTGGCGATTTTTTGTCCACGAATTATCTTGTTCTTATAGCACTTCGATATTTAACCCCATGAAAACCTCATAAGAACTTTAAATAGAAAAACAAAAGTGATTTTAAAAGAATTTGAACGAAATTACAAAATAATGATCAAAAAGAAACTAAAATTGGTACTTTACCATGCAATAATTCTGTGTTTAACATTAGAAATGGCGGGATAATATTTACGACAGACAGACGGATAACGCCAAGATCCGCTAGAGATAAGTCTATTTGTCATCCAGGACAGAAAGTTGGAATGCTGTCTGGTCTGGCCTAGATCCAACTCGGCGTCTTACACAGCTCCGGAGGTCAAGTAGTCCCTTTCATTAATATTCTAGCTTTCCTCGTGAGATGAACTTTAATTTTTTTAAACTAGCTCATAACTGATCAGTGATCTCTTTCGATTGATAAAAACTGCGTCGAAATCGGTGAAGTCTCTTCTAGTCTAGTCAATTCATAAATTTAGTATTTTTTTGTTTTTTTTACACACGATGAAAATGAAAACTGTTACTTCTCAACTCAGTAAATGATTACTGTCTCAGTATCGCCAGTAGTTATCTAAAATAACAGGATATTTATTTAGTCAATATAAAGTTACATTATAAATTGCATAAATGTTAATTTACCAGAATTTACTTTGAAATCGTAAAAATGTTAATCAAATATCTTAACAAAATTAAATAAAAGCATCAAATTTTAAAAAAATGTTGTCAACATTAATCGCCATTTGTCGTCATTTGTAATACAGTTGAATACACAATTCTAAATCACTTCAAACACTAAATCGATAGCATAAGGAGTTGCTGAAATGCCACTGTGGCAAACACAGATGGATGGAGGGATAGAATCGCACCATAGAAACCCTGTTTAGTAAGGAACTGTAAAAACTAAAACCAACACGATATTTTATGAACTAAGACAATTGAAAAGCCATGTGTACACCTAGACAGGCACTTAAGACGCAGCTCCCTACTCCGAATCTAAAAACTACTTATTAATATCTCCACCTACGCCGCAAACCAAAAACAAGAGCCTCGGAAAACTTGCAGTAACGACAACATTACTCAACAAGAAGGCTACTGGGCGAAAACTTGTAGGCCATAAATAACCTGTAGTACGACTGTTTTATTTGTTTTTATATCCGCAACTCCTGAGCTCATCCGCTAACTGAATACAAGGCAAGAAATCGACGAGCAAGTTTTGGATACAGGCCTCATTATTGCTGCTTATGTATACGAGTGGCACATTTCTGAACGTCTGACTGGGTGTTTTGTGCTGGCATTTATGAGCCATGTTTGGTTCAAAACGGTTCAGCTATTTCCAATACCTTTTAAATACATCCAGGAGTACCTAAACACTAAATAAGATTTAACTTTGTTGAAAGACAATTTTTTTTTATTCAACAAAAGCAACGTTTCTAAAGTATTATTTACAACATGAATTAAAAACAACATTAAGATATTTCGAATTATGAAACAATTCACATTTCAACCTTTAATTCTATGTATACTACAATATTAACATTACGATAAAGGAAATATTACGAATCACCTAAACCGTTTCCTAAGCACCACCTTAAAACTTCTAACTTTTTGAAAGTGGCTCATAATTCACTTTATCTATCCAGTCAAGAAAAACGGAAACTTTTAATATTTGGTTTAGCATTTGGTACAATGATGACCCAAGGTCACTATTGTGGGAGAAGGTTTCAGTCGAACAGCAGCTCTAACAGCACCGGCCTAGATTCATTTTATCTCTCCCTGTGTCTCCACGTAACTAGTGTCATAAGAAAGGGACGCACATACTGACAAAGTTAGGACCAAAGTGGCCATTACATAGAAAGATGAGTTAATTATATGAATACGCTCGATAACAAATGAATCATGGACTCAACACCATTGAGAATACTGCTCCGTAGAGCGCTACGAATTCCTCTCGTAGCTATGCTGCAGCCGTAGATATTCCACGAAAAGTTGGTGATATTTACGATTATTTAAGAGCTATACATTAGCTGTATCTGAAAATACTTTATATTTATTTTGTCTGGATGTTCAAACGCACTTTGTATAACACCAGCTAAACAACTTTTTTTATGGATAGCGTAAAAAACACCGCAGAGAGATTGCTTAAAAAAGCTTTAAACCAGATTTATCTGTTTTATACCATGTATTCCTTAGGAATTTATCTAAAGCTACTTAAATTACATTTTCACCTTGTTCTGTAATCCGTTTGTGTGTTAGTTAAAACTAAGTCTAACCCAGTCATAGCTAATTAACAGGGAGCTCAAGCTCCGTAGTCTGTAGGCCTTTGTAAGTTGGATTAACTTAGGAAACTCTATTAAACTAAATTCAATGTAACCTAACTAGCTTTGAGTTTGAATATGTGGTAACCAAGAAAACAAGAGCCTATTCTCTTGGTCCAAAAAATACTAAAGATTTTTGTTGCAATCGACAGCTATTAGGGCATGAGAATAAAAGTAAACAAGTACAGAAAAACGTTTTAAAATTATTATGAGTAAATAAGGCCCGTCGGTCTTTCAAGTGATATACGAGTGCTCTACAAGCGACATAACATCAATATATACGACAGGAATTCTGGCAGATTCTTGTCGTACCTAACGGTCCGCGCGCTAGCTATAGGGAATCGGATGGAATCGATAATTTAATTTGAATTCAAGACATCAATAAATACAGTAACGTGCTTTTACGTGATCACCATCACGCGTACTAAAGGGTCTATAGGAGTGAGTGCGGGGTAGGAAGTGATGGTCTGGTGTGGTACACCCGTTCCTTGTTTCACCCCCGATTCCTTGAAGTTCGCACGCGGACATACTATACAGCTAGAGTGCGCAGTATGACGCGATGTTTGGGTTCAGCACTTACCCGATCCTTGTCTCAGTCCAGTTTCTTCGGAGCTCGTACGTGAACTGTACCATGCAGGGAGAGTGCGGGGTATGAAGCAATGATCGGGGGTGCGGGGTATGAAACAATGATCGGGTGCGGCGTATATCCAATCCCTGTTTAGCTCAAATTCCTCCTAACAATCATCAAGGTAGCGACAGACTTTAAATGAAAACGTAGAAAATCTCAAAAAAAGGTCAAGCAAATTGTTCATATTGTCTAAAGGAACTGCTACGGAACCCTATGCTAAGCATCCGATATGCTATTGACCGGTTTTTATCACTGCCCTGTAATGTTTCGTATAGCGAAAGATAATGATTTGATTGATAAAAGAGCCCGACCCAAATATCCACTTAATCTACCTCTTATTAACTCGAAAAGTGTAGTTAGAAAAACAAAATAGTGCAGTTTGACATAAGGCTGTTTTTGAAACTACACAATTCGGGTAGATACGAGGTATAGAAAGTAATGTTCGATATGTACATCTAAGTATGCGCGCCCCCAACGATGACAATGCGCATTCCCGGGCCTCCATTCTTGAGCAACTCACTTTCTAAACCACATCTATTTCAGGAGGCTAATGACTTAAAACTTTTTGGATAGGCAGAAAAAACAGGGAATCGCGAACGGGCGGGATCGTCCCAGTAATTTGGTAAAGCGAAGACGTTGAATGGAAATAACTTTCCGGGCCGATGTGAATAATAATGCCTACGTGATATCTACTTGTACGTCGAGAACGAGCCATTTACGGCACTCTCTTGCCTTTTTATTGTGTGCAAAAGAGGTAAGTTTTATTCTACAACTGAGTTGAATAGGGAATAATAGATACTAGAATAAATTTTACGCCCCGCTTTGTTAGGATAACTTCTTCGCTTTTTGTCGTTGTACATTATAGTGAAGTTTTATCCTTTTAACTAAGTTCGTTAACACTCTATTTATCTCCACTATCTCCACTAATCTACACTCCTACACTAATGAAGAGGTAAACTTTGTTTTTTGTTTCTTTGTTTGTGGGAATCTCTGGAACTACTGCACAGATTCCAAAAAATATTTCACTAATAGAAAGCTACACTATCCCTGATGGACATATATTGACGCGAACGAAGTCGCGCACGTCCGCTTATTGTTTATAATATTGTTAATTCTCAAGAATTTTAACCATTGCTAAATAACCGTTTCTTACTTAATTTACGAAACACCTAACATTTAGCATCTATTTCTACAAAAACTAGTATCACTTCCGAATACAGCTTCTGTTTTAACCTCAAGTTCATGTTTGTCGACATGTATTTCGTCAATTAATCAAAGAACGCAATTAGGAACGGTGAAAACGCTTAAAAAAATATATATATATTAAACACAACATTACGAATAACCCAAATTAGAACAAAGACGAACTTATCGTGGTACGGGATCACCTCGAAGAACAGAGAAACAACAATCGCCCACCCGCCTACAGCTGAACAACTTTCTGGACATAACACCTATTGAATTTGTTAAAATAATACTAATATAACCGAATAAACATGAAAAAATTATAAATTGTTAAACTTGTTGTTACTCGAGTATTCGTACTTATTTAATGTAACAACAAACAATACATGAACGACGCAACAACAAAATCAACGCCGCTTAAAGTTGAATGAAAGCGCTAGTACACTGAAAAAAGATTTTTCTCAAACATTGTCGGAAATGTTGTCATTGTACTCGAAGAAACAAACCGCGAAGGACGTTGTTGCCGGCTTTTATCAAATTAAAAAAAAAAACTCATTGCTGGACGGCTAGCGCTCCAGGAAGTGGGATACGAATTCCATTGCTGGACAGAAATTAACTTTTTAAAAAGTGATAAAAACTATGGAAAAATCTCATTCAGCCCAAGGCAGATACCGGACTTCAGTAATTTTGTTCGAAATTTAACATTTTTAATCGTGTCTCAAATAGCTTTCGCGTATTAAAAACAAACAAGTACTTTTTCAATATTAAAAAATAAGCGGGAAACGTAAATAAGTGACGAGTTTAGATTTATTTCAATGAAAATAATGTGTTCTACTGAGTAAAACATGAACAATGATTAATTGTACAATACGGAAAGAAATTATGCAATTAAAAGCAAAGCATAATTACTTGTGACAAAGTTATAGTCGCGAAAATCTAAATATAAATTTGAAGACATAAAGAAGATGAGAACTGTACTATATAAAATGGATGATAGAGGGAAGGAGTGAAAAAATAACTACTTCAATTTTATAAAACTATTACATATTTATCCATATTTCAATCGGAACAACCCAAAAACCAATATTTTATTCAAATCACTGTCGCAGAACATACTTAGTGACTAGAAGGCCTGCAGTATTGACTCGTTGGAAATTCATATGTTTGTACGTGCTAAATAAAAATCTTTATCCATAATTTTTATTTTCTTCCCTCCGAATGTTTGAGAAAAGTACTATATGTGCCTCGGCTGGAATGGCAATTGCTGGCTTCGTACTTTTAAAAACCCTCGCCGTTGGCTCGGGTTTTTAAACTAACTCGGCCAGCAATTGCTTACTTCCCAAGCCTAGGCATTAATCTACTATTGGTTCCCTATTACATAAAAAAGTGACTCCCGAACTATTTGTTACACTGTACCTAACTCTTGATTTGTAAATAACTCATCAAATGTTAATCAATAGCAAATAGTTTTACTCATTTAAACGAACTTTGATTACCATTAACCAAAATCACGAGTAATCAAACTAGTTCAGTTATCCCTTTTTTTCAGTGTATGTTTTTCTTTTGTAATAAATAGTACATTTCGATACTAGTGCGGAACGTATGTCATTACTTCACGAGTCAAGAGATATCTTGCCACGAGCCGAAGGCAAGTGGCAAGACTCGGGACGAGTGAAGAATGACATTTCCGCGCGTGTATCGAACGACGTTTTTCAATACCGTTGCGAAAAAAAATACAACAATAAATTTGCGACTTTTACTGAAGCTCTTAATTAAAGTAAAGTAAGTATAGTCGACCAAGAAATTGCTTGACCACTTTTAGACCGTATCACAAAGAGTTAAGGTTCAGAAGTGGTCAAGCAATTAATTGGTCGACTATACAAACTTTAGCTGTGAAAACTTTTGACAAATTAAAGGCTTTTTTGTTAGCTGTCATATTTCATACGGCAATGGCTTTTGCTATTCAGCCAACTCAATGAAATTTTTTTTCAAATAGATAATAATATGAGCGTTAGGACAATTATTAAAGGATAACGAAATATTCTTGCCAGGAACAATAATATTTTCACTCTCCCGCCTATTTTTACTTTTTTTTTTACGATTCCGTTCTTAGTGGCCATTCATTCAAAGGCGTTTTATTTTTTAATTTATCGAAGCGCTTCGAAGTGCTTAAAAACACCCAGAATCGCTTATTGTTTGAATATCTTTGCCATTTATTCCTGAAGAAGTGGAACTAAAAGGAACCTTATTTTTTTTATGAAAATAAATATGGAGTACCAGAAAAGACCCAGTGTTCTGATTGGGCGATTTTATGTAGTATGCAGCACAAGTCGTGTTCTGATTGGTCGAATCAGTGATCAGCGTGCTGATGTGATTGGTCGATTTGCTCTTTAAACAGGCCAACAATGTTTTTGTCTCAGAGAATTCCGTTCCATTCAGCCACCTTAATAAGAACTGTTTTTAGGACTGTTATTATTTAAAAAAACATATTTTTTTGATGAACAGGCTAGTAATAAAATATAAAATCTCAATATTTTTATATTCTTAAATTAATAATAGGTTTTTAGTTTTATTACGTCTTGGTACAAACTAAAACTATAAAAACTCTTTAACTTGGTAAGTAGTTCTGAATTGGAACAAGTACAAATAAAAAAAAACTGAAAAAGTAAATCGCAAAAACGAACTTTATCTACACACATATCATAAAGGCTAAATAACGCGTTCAAAAACCCTAGGTTATGACCAGCATTATTACAACCAATGTTATTATAAGACTTTTCTTGTCTGTGGTAGTAGGTAAATCTGTTCTTTATTGGTCATCACATTACCGATATCTCGTGACTGCTCGTGACGTTATGAATTTAAATTTGGAACAGCTGTCAAAATTCAAGTTTCTTTATTTATTTCTTTATTTCTTCATCAATATTCTTATGGACTTACAGTGTACACCAAATCGTCCAATAAGATAACTTAAACTAGTAACAAAAACAAAAAATATCAAATACATATTCTTTAAGTTGGTCTCTATTCTAGTATCCACAGATATTAAAACAGTTATCGATACGAAACGTCAACTCAGTATGATTTTTTAATTTAAACGCACGACATTTGATCTCGAGTGACATGAAAATAGCAACTTCATTCGTTCGTCTATGGTTTAGAGGATTCTTGGCGGGAACTTGAATTAAGGCGGTCTGAGAATTTTTTCAAAAGTTTTGAAAATTGCTTTTTTGTATTTTTTCTTTGTCTAAGCGTACAATAAATTAATAAATTGTGATTCGGGAACAATAAAATGGATGGAAACGAGGGGGGCGGGGATAACCCGCCCAACTCCAACAAGCGCGTCCGAGTCGAGGACGGTGATAGCGGCGGCGGTGAGCAAAATGACTTTTTGCCATATTTCAAACCCAATTATAAAAGACTGTATCCAGAAAACTCCACCAATACCGACTTCAAGGTATTTGTAGAACACATTAATAAATCGGACAGACTGGGAAACAAAAGTCCCATATACCTCAACCACATATTTACGACTGATGTTAAAGGTGTGATGGCTATTCAAAGGTTGAATGCCAATAAAATTGCAGTTGTTTTTAAACAATATAATACGGCTAATAACTTTTTGAACAACTCTGCGTTTCTACAAAAACATAGCATGAAAGCATATATACCTGCAGCCCAAATAGAAAAAACTGGAATCATTCGATTCGTCCCAGCAAATATCTCAAATAAGGATTTATACACGAAGTTGAGTTCCATCTATGAAATTATTGCTATACGGCGTTTCACCAAGAAAGTAGGACAAGAGCGAATCCCGCTACAAACAGTTAGCATAACATTCTTATCTAATGTATTACCGGATAATGTTCAATATGACCTATTCTCTTATAGAGTATTCGAATATATCCCACCATTGCAACAATGTTTTAAATGTTTCAAGTTTAATCATTCTGCTAAAATATGCAACGGCAAGCAAAGGTGTTCAATTTGTTCAGGCGAACACATATATAAAGAATGCGACAAACCAAACGAGCTCTGCTGCGCCAATTGCAGCGGCCCTCATCTAGCTATATCTAAATTGTGCCCAATAAAGATAAAGAAAATATTAGAAAAGAAAAGTAAAATTACATATGCAAGTGTTGCACAAACTAAGAAACCGGAAATTGAATACCCACCATTGCCATTGCCTAAACAGCAGCAAAGTCTGCTTGTAAATAATAAAACTGTACATTCTGTAAATTCTGTAAATAAACCTGTAACTTCTGTATATAAAAATGTAAATAACAAGCCTGCGCCACAGGCCGTAAAAACGAGTGTCCAACCCATGGACATCAAAGCCCAGATAATCTCCAACAGTGAAGTACTAATGGCCCTAGTACAAACGTTGGTAGAGCTGGGTAATAAAAGTGATCCTGCCCCGATCACTACTACAACTATTAAAGACATGCTAGTCAAAAATCTGTCTCCATAATGGCTTTAGGTTCTCCTAGAACATCCCAGTTACGTATTGCGCAGTTTAACATTCAAAGTGCTAACAGTAAGAAGCCCTTATTAATTAAATTTATACAAGAACAACATATTGATGTATGCTTACTTAATGAAACTTGGTTCAAAGAAAATCACAATTTTAGAGTCCCTGGTTACAATCTTCACTCCCGGATATCTAAAAACGCTCACAATGGAGTAGCAATATTAATTAAACCTGAGTTTAAATATAATATTTTAAACACTTCCTTCTATGAGGACATTCAATCTGTAGCTGTATCTTTATCTACTGAACGAGGTAGTTTAACGATACTCTGTGTATACTGTCCTCCTTCCAGTGGGCATATTAGAATGAATAGACTGCGCAATATAATTCGGGACCTCCCTAAACCTATTTTTGTTAGTGGTGACTTTAATGCTCATCATATTGCGTTTGGTTGCGTATCAACTAAGGGTCGCGGTCAAGCTTTGTGTGACATCATAGATGAGTTTGATTTATGTATCTTAAATGATGGCAGTTTCACGACAGTCAATCGCCCTAGAAACAATCCATCAGCTATCGACGTCAGCTTTGCTAGTGCCTGCTTAGCACCATTATGCGAATGGTCTGTACATGACAATTCTATGGGAAGTTATCATTACCCAACCATAACTGAAATAAACCTTTGCATTGATAAATATCAAATTAACCCTCCTGTTGACAAGTTTTTATATAAAAGAGCTGACTGGCGCAAATATAATGAACTATCTGAAAGCGCATTTGACGGCTTGACAATTAATGTTGATAATCCACTCGCTACCTATACTGAATTTTGTAGCCGCCTTGATGCCCTTCAGCAGAAAGTTATTCCAAAGTTCACCAAATCTACTGGCTTTACTAGTAGACCTCCAGCACCTTGGTGGAATGAGGTTTGCGAGCAAAGCGTTGTGGCATCCTACAATGCTTTGAAATTGTACAGAAATGATTCCACAATAGAGAATTACATAAATTATAAAAGACTAGATGCTTTAAAAAAGAGAACCATTTCTGAACAAAAGAAAGCTGGATGGAATAATTTGTGCAGTACATTTAATAGAACTACTCCTGTAAGTAAGATTTGGAACATGATTAAGATGTTCAAGGGTCTTAAAACCGGTATCAGATCTTGCAGAGATGAGTTCATTTCCCCTTTTTTAGATAAGCTATCAGATGATAGCAATTTAATAGAGTCAAGTAATTGAAACAACTATTTTATAACCAATAACAATAATACTAATTCAAAGTTTTTATTATACCCATTTACATGGAATGAATTTAAAATGAGTTTACAATCTAGGCGTAACACAAGTCCAGGTTTAGATAACTTTCCATATATTGTTATTAAAGAGCTTCATGTATCTGTGCAGAAATTATTTCTTGATATTCTTAATTCTTTATGGCATAATCAAATAATTCCTGAGTCATGGAAAACGCAGTGTGTCATCCCAATTCTAAAACCAGATAAGTCTCCAGAGCAGGCCAGTTCTTATCGCCCCATATCTTTATCTTCGTGTTTAGGTAAATTATTTGAAAATATGATTAAAGTCCGATTGGACTGGTTTGTCGAAGCAAATGGTGTTATTCCGCATGTGCAGTATGGCTTCCGTCGAGGGCGTAGTTGCGCTGACAGTTTCATCTCGCTTATTTCAGACCTGAAAATTGCACATAATTTAAAGTCACATACTGTTTGTGTTTTCTTGGATGTTCAGGGAGCTTTTGATAATGTTGATCCTGGTATTCTGGTCAACATTATGTCTGATCTAGGTATACCTGGTCTATTATGTCAGTGGATCTATAAATTTTTAACTAATAGAACTCTGTATGTCAAACATAACAATATTTTACATGGGCCTAGAAATGCATCAAAAGGCACAATGCAAGGTGCCACACTTTCACCACTATTGTATAATTTGTACACATGTGAAATATGTAAATATGTTAATTGTAGTAATGTAAATATTTTACAATTTGCCGATGACATTGTACTATACAGTAGCAATCAGAATCTACAAGTTGCTGTGGACAACATTAACAGAGCCCTAGATCAGTTGAGTCTCTACTATGATGGAAGATTGCATTTAAAGATCAATCCTTCTAAAAGTAGTTTAATGATTTTTGGTGATGATGACCCAACTTGCAATATAGTTTATGGTGGTGAAGCTATTAATAGAGTTAGTTCCAAAAAATTCTTAGGTGTCATCATAGATCAAAAACTGACTTTTGAAGACCATATTAAATATGTCTCTAAAAATGCTTTGAAAGCCATTAACATAGTAAGATGTCTCGCTGGTGTTTCCTGGGGTGCAGACCCCAAAACATTATCTATGTTATATAAAGCTATAGTCAGAAGTCATTTTGACTATAGTTCTTTGGCATATATGAATAGTCTACATGCAAAAAAATTAGATGTTCTGCAGAATAAGGCTCTGAGAATTATATCCGGTGCAATGTGCTCAACTCCCATAAGGGCCATGGAAGTTGAGACCAAAATTATGCCATTAATCTTGAGACGTCTCATTCTTGCTGAAAGGTACTGCCTTAAACTATTGTACTCAAATAACATACAAATTATTAACAAAATTTTACCTCATCGAATCACTGTGTCTGGTCCCTTAGCAACTGGTGAAGGTCTCCTGATTGGTAACTCTCCAATGTTGTTCCATGTTTTCCTGGAAGTTGAAAATAAATGTATTAAAGTTAGAAAACAGTGCCCATGGCCATGCTATTCCTTCCCTTATGAAAGCATAACACATCCAATTAAAGTAGTTGATTCAGTCACTAACAACACAGATATGTTGCAGTTCCTCTCGGAAAATGAATACTACACTATATATACAGATGGAAGCAAAGGCGAGGGTTATGTGCGCTGTGCTGTGTATGATCCTCAAATTAAATTGTCTCAGAGTTTTCTTTTGCAGAGTGCATGTACTATATTTACTGCTGAAGCTTATGCTGTATACCAGGCTCTATTACGAATTGGCAATGTAAATAGTTGTAAATATCTTATTATAACTGATTCTTTAAGTCTAATTCAGGGGTTAGATAATTTGAAAATTCATTTTAAAACAAACTTTATTTTGTATATAATTAAGGAATTACTGTTAAAATGCTATCTGAAAGGAATAGACATTTCATTTATGTGGGTACCTTCCCATAAGGGTATTTCAGGCAACGAGATGGCAGATAAAGCTGCTTACGAAGGCACGAATGCACTTGATGTTTCTGATGCTATGTATGTACCTATGACTGATTACCTTTCCTCCATAAGTATAAATATAAGCCAGTTATGGGTAGAAATGTGGAAGAAAGATCAAGAAAAGAAAGGGAAATGGTACGGAAGCATCCAGGAAGTCTTACCAGTGAGACCATGGTATGACACCATACAAAGAGCCAGCCGTGATTATATTACTACCATTAACAGACTACGTTTTGGACACAACACTGCACCATCACACCTAGCTAGACTTGGAATACTACAAAACAGCCTCTGTAGTTTCTGTGGAGCAAACGAAGCGACTGTGGAACACTTTGTATTCAGCTGTCAAAAGTTCCTCATCGACAGATTAGTGCTTGCAAGTGAACTCAGTGAAGTGTTTCAAAATTACGATAACTTTTCTTCCCGCCCGCCGCCGCTTAATAAATTGCTCAAAGATGTAAATACATATAGACCGTTGTACAAGTTTATCAAAAACACAGTAGGAAAAATTTGAAGAAGCTACGTGTAAACCAAATGTGAAAAATCTGAACATTTAAGACGTGGCTTAAAGGTCTCCGCAACCAGGCCAAAAATCCAAAAAAAAAAAAATCTATGGTTTAAAAAAAGAAAATGTTCGTCCTGACGGATAGATCGAATCACAGAGTACTTTTTTAATATACATGGCCGCCATTAGTTGTCATTCTTTTTAGGTTTTTGCTGTTACGATTTTTTGCAGTTATGATATGTGTGTAGATAAAGTAATGTATGCAACTGTATATAATTAGGCCTTAAAACACTCGTGTGATCCTATTATGAAACTCGCTGACGCTCGTTTCATAAAACCACACTCGTGTTTTAAGGCCTCTCATTATATAGCAGTTGCATAAAATACTATAGCGCACGCCAAAACAGCCAAAAAAAGGGCACTTTTTGAGCAACTGTATTGAAAAATTATTTTTGCCCGTGCATTAATTGAGATCAGTCATATTGTAAAAGATCATAGTAACAAATGTTACATTTAAATTGTGCTTGCATGTTATTACGTTTCATAATCACGGCTCCAAAATTATTTAAATTACTCTGAGACCAATGCAAGCAGTGCCAACACTCAAGTAAATAAATGCTAGTACATAGTATTTTCCATAATAAACAGGCTACAGAGAATCCCGCCACAGAAGAGAAACAAAACTACCCAAGTGAGGATCTGACGCGAATATGGTAAGGGTTCTGTAGAATACCGGTTTTCAGTCGGTTTAAATTTTGAATTGAGTTAAAGCATAATTTAAGTACATACTGTACTTAACTTAAAGGGGCAGAGACACGCTTTCTAAAGAGTATATCGGATCAAGGAGGGTTTTAAATAAATAAAATATCTTGGGACAATTCACACCAATTGACCTAGTCCCAAACTAAGCAAAGCTTGTACTATGAGTACTAGACAACGGATATACATACTTATATAGATAAATACATACTTAAATACAAATAACATCCATGACTCAGGTACAAACATTTGTATTCGTCACACAATATTTGCCCAATATATAGGATAGTTACTGAGAGAACTGTATTTCATTTTTAAAGACCTATCCCAAAAACACCTAACACACTTACGTGCACTGTTTGTTTCTTCCCTCAGTTACATTTAATGTTTTCCTTAATTTTTATTTGTTAATTACTTCACTATTCTGGTTGGTACTTCACTGTATACCAGACATCAGAACCCACCTATCAGGATGCATCTATATTTCTATATTTCATCAATAAAGTTTCAATTGTCTCCAAGCAAAGGGATGTGACATACAGATAGGCAGAAAGACAGACGGACAGGGCGACTAGGGTTCCATTTTTGCCATTTGGCTATGGAATCCTAGAACCAAATTTCAATTCAGAACAGTGTTTGCATTGGTGCAAACAAAAGTGCACCTGCAATGTGCAAGGTAGCAACAATTTCGGTGCAGATTAGAATTGTTTCAAGCAACTGTCGTGAGAGGGCGCGGAATGTCAGCCATTGGACGCCCGCTTAGGTTAGTTACAGAATATCTGAACAGGATTATGTAAAACAAGATAAAAAAAAAATCTAAAGAAATTTCGGTTACACAATAAACAATACACAAAATGATATAATTTCTTTCCAAATAACAGTAGCGATCACAAATTTGATTATTTCTATTATAAGAAATAAGCTCCGGTTTTTAAAGACCTTAAGATCAAATGTCAGACTTATTTTCAATAAGTCAGTACAATTCTTCACATAGGTTACACACAGCTAAAACATAACACATGGTTACAAAATTTTAATTTTTAAAATTTTCCGGAAGTTTTTTTCACTTTTTTTTTATCTTTTGATACAGTGAATTTAAATCTACCAGCCGTTTCTATCTATCAGCTTTTATTTTCCGTATTAATTTTTTGTATTTTTGTATTTTTCTACAAAATTACATACATGACATATCTCCATAACTAAGCTGATAGATGAAAAAGATTTTTATTTTCAGAATCAGGATGCCATACGTGATGAAAGCTAATTAACGGTCTGGAAAAAAATCATTGTAATTACGTGTAATCCTTACGGAGTTTTATTAAGCCCAGCCTTAACGAACTGTTACTGGCCGTAACGAAACTGATGATTAGAGTAAAAAGACATGTTTGGCAGCCAAGTTGACAGTTTAATGTTTAAATGAAAGCCATAAAGTCATATTTCGATGTAGCTGAAATTTTACTTATCCAGACTGTTAATAACAACCATTAATAAGACTCCACATTTAAGACAGAACATTCATATTTTCAAAATAACTATTCTGTAGTAAATAAAAAATACCTCAGTCGTTGTAGACCTGGCTTTAGCAACTTTAATACCCTGCACATGCATACGACTTTGCTGCGTCTTTATGGAATTCTTAAGACGAGCAAGTCGTTGTGAAGCGCATTATGTAGCGGAACGTGTCGGAGTTAATGAAGACACGACTTTATTCTTTAAAGAAAGCAGTGCACCTAGCACGAATCTTCTCGACACGCATTAACTCGCTACGTAGCTCAGTGCGTCTCTTCTAGTGGGCTGGTTAGAAAGAGACGCACTGAGTTACGTAGCGAGTTAACGTGTGTTGTGAATATTCGTGCTAGGTGCGCTGATTTGATTCAAACTACTTGTAACTTTTTTTTATTTAAGCCGACACACGGGCAAGTGGTTCATCTGATGTTAAGTGATCACCGCCGCCCATGGACACCTACAGCACCATTAGGACTGCTAGTGCGTTGCCGGCCTAGTAAGTGTATGATACTAGTGGAATATTGTCAACTGAAAGATAATCCTCTGAACGTTTCTGTAATAGATAATTCAATGATCGTGTTTTGAGTTTCATACTTTCATAGAGATTTACAAAACCAAAAGCGAAATCCGTAAAATGTGCGAATGAGTGTAACGTACGAAAATTTGTAGGTAGATGGATAATGAAATAAAATAAATAGCAAAATATTAACAAAGCAGTACTAAGAAGATGTAGCTTTGAGATAACGGCTTACTTAAACGTCCCCATACAAGTTTTCTACGGAAAGTAGGTTTTCTTCCACATTTTTTCCTATTTTTTACCGTTAGTATCATTATATTAATTTGTGTTTTTTAAAGTGACTTATTTTGTACACAGTACAAATCGCACGTTTAGAATTAAAGCGACCCATTTCTGAATTATGCACGTTCCAAAATATCACCTTAACTAAAAGACATAGGGTTTAATTTTGGGAAATGTCATATTCAGAATTGAGTCGCTTTAATTCTAAACGTGCGAAATACTAAATGAATAAATACCATTAGTATTTGTGACGCAAGTGGAAGTCGTTACGTGTACACAATGATGTATTGGAGAGAGCCTCCTGTTGTGGCTTCTGTGGTTGAAAGCCCACGGCCGATAGACTTGTGGTTATAGGTAAATTATTACAAGACAAAGACAGTCGTATCTGATTGGGAAGTGAATGGCAACAATGGAAACGTGACTGGCCAATGCAGTTGGGATGTGTGGTTGTCCAAATGGTACCAAGAATAGGCCAGGAAGATGAATTCTTCTGGGTAAGTGGGAGAAGTTCAGCAGTACAAATGGAGGCGCTATTTTTAGGTAAATTGGAACAAAATGTCTAGTAATTATGTCATCATCACTGTTACAATGGAAATATGTCTATTACTACACAATAAAGACGAAAGGTTCTTCACAACTGGCCGACTGGAGATGCTTGTTTAAAATTAACTACGATTTTTAGAATTGATTCTCATTGGCTGTGATAATCACTTCCCATCATGGGACCCCACACGCTAGTTTTCGAACCTTTCCTAATGCTTCCCTATTTAAAAAAAATCCTGGACGACAGAGTTTCAGCCTGTCTTTCGAGTCTGTTCGGAAACTAAATGTTAGCAGGATTGCCAACACTTATTTAAAACCATCTGAATAAAATAAATCACAAATCCAGGTCCTCTCATAAAAGATTTATGTGTGAAATGATCCCACAGTTTTATGAAATATGGCCAGTTTATAGCCTGTGACAGCCTGATACCGCGCACAATCGAAACTAAAGTGAGTAATGTTCGCCTGGAATTACAGACACTCATATATCCTAGTTATTTACCAGCCGTTTCAGCAGTCAATAATTGACACTGTATATCTATGAAGAAATGCATCATGTTTAGAGTACAAAATAATTTTACAACCTCACAGTTTTATGTGTGCATTTAGTAAGAACCGGTTTCTTCGCAGTGCAAACAGCGACTCCTAACAAAAACCAAATTATGAGCAATTGGAATGTGAAAGCGTGAACATTATTTAACACGTTCACAGTTCAATTGCCTATCATTTGAGTTTTGTGTACTTTTAATTGACTAATTAAAAATACATGATAGTGATAACTCATCATCAGGTGACCCACTTGTTTGTTTGCCTTCCTATTTTATATAAAAAAAAACACAGACTAGCATATATAATACTACTAAATAAATACTACTAATTTACTTTCAAAGTGCCTCTGAAATTGCCCAATTTTACATGTCATCATTTTAAAATTGGTCGACTTCAGGGGCTCTAGATGTAAATCTTGATTAGATTTAGACGACAACATTCCTGTTATTATGGTAGAATTTTTTTAGTAGTAACCTTGGCCTTTTTAAGGGTAAGAGTGAATAAGGCATCTCTGGGTGAGCGTGCTATATCTTCAGCCTCATCTTTCATTTACCATCAGGTGAGATTGAAACCAAACGCAAACCCATTTCTTATAATAAAATATATTATTCTTACACAGCTTGCAATTAACACTTTTTCAATTGTGGTAAATTTTTAATCCATTCTCTCACAATATGTCGATCTGAAAATCAATAAAAATCTCTGTTGAAAGTTAACATTTCTTTTCTCTATTGTAAAATTTAACCAATCGTATAACGCTGTTAGCAAAACTATGTCAAAAACTTGATTATTCAAGTAAAAAAATAAGAATATCTTTTGCAATTGCTGAGAGAAATTTGGATCCATAATTTCCAATTTGTCGTCGTCGAAATCTCATTGACAGGACAAACCATATAGCTGTAATAGTATTTTATGTGTCTGGTAATGTAAAATTGTGCGGCGTAGTATCCGTTAAACCAAATTTCAGAACCAACATACGTTTAGGATAGGATTGACGTAATAAGAAAAGTTTTAAAATCTCATTTATATTCATAGACTTGTGTGAGACATGAATAATGTCTGTTTAATAATGTACTCGTAAGAGTTTTGAAAGCCTAGAATAAATCGAGTCAGGGGCTTTACTTTTAAACAAGGCTTTTGATTGTAAAGGATTTTTCGGCTGACGAAGTAAAATAACGGTTTTTCTTAATTTACTAAAAAAACTGGCCAACTTGGACTGGTGCCTGTAGTTGCACCTTGACTATGAAAACTAGAGGTTGTGGCTAAAATTTTAATCAGAGACAAATGCATATGCAAATATGAATGTTTGTACCTGACTTGTGAATGTTACAAGTATTTGAGTACTTATTTTATCTATTTATGAATATTTATACCTCGTTGTCTAGTTCCCAAAGAGCAAGCTTTGCTTAGTTAAGAATTAGGTCAGTTGGTGGTTGGTTTAATAAATATATTTCTTAAGACAATCACCAGATTGTCCTAAGAAATATATTTATTAAAAGAGTTTCCTTTCTGTAGGTATATAAAAGTTGCTAAAATTTTTAAGGGCTAAGTAGTACGTAGTTATTATTATTTTACTCATACCTCTAGGCATGTAATGATGCAAATCTCACCGTTTGGCAGTAAACATTTTAGTATGTCGTTATTATTTATGTAGCTGCGTTTCTATAAAACAGTAAAACGATATTTTATGCGCCCCTGATCCGAAGCTTATGTCGTTCGTCACCTATAAACCGACACAATTTCCGCGGCCAAGAGTTGCATGCCGTAAAGTGCTAGAACTTGGCCCAGCACTCCATAAGTGTCATTTGAATACCTGTAGGCTTTAAATTTCATAATTAACCCTTTCCTGGAAATACATGTACATCCCCATAGTAAGTTGAAATTGCTGCATCCGATGCTGCGGTTCTTACTGGAAACAAATACTTAGTACTATTCAAATAAAGGCGCAAAATAAAAATAAGAAATGCTAAAGAATTAATTAAAAAATTTACCGAAACTGAGACAATCTTCTTAGCCAAATAGTTGTTTAATTGAATTATGTAAAGCTATTGTTTAATTATTTTACTAAACGGCTCAAGTACCTAGGTTATTTGCTTAATATGTAAATTTACTACTTCTGAAAAAAGCGTCTTTTCCGTGTTACTTACATTCGTCCCGGACAATAATAAATAATATCCAGGTGTACAGGTAACACAAATTTCATTTCAGAGGAAGACGTCAGAGCATTCAAAAATACCGTCTACTTCCACTAATCTTGATTAAAATAGAAAAAAACTCCGCTATCTCGGCATCGTGACGAAGTTCCAATGATATTCAACCTATTTTTACAATGTAATCGCCTTCAAATACTTCAGATGAAGAAAAGAAATCTCCCTTTCATCTGGCGATTGCAAAAACTAATTCCAGATCAAAATTGCGTAGCATTTTTCAGGGCCTTTGTTCCGCTTGCTTCAGGGATTGCGGACGGAACGTCCTCGGTTGATCTTTGCGTGTATTTTATTAAGGGAACGTATAAAATAAATGAAAGTGGGCTCAGGTGGGGGATGAATGCTCGCCTGGGAGCCATGCGCCAGGATTGAGCAGATCATCCCGAACGTTTTCAGATAATCGTTCTCTCCATAGTTCCCCGATTTGACCTAGAATAGTTTTATTTCGAGTACGTGTAGGTTTATTGTGTTACACATGAATTACAGGAGTAAGGAGACTTGAGGGTATTGTAACTATGGAGTCAAGGCTTTTTTCTAAAGATGCAATGGCTAATGTGTTACTATGTAAACTTCGGTTTCTCTTTTTGCTGAAAGACGTCACTTTCTACAAATAATGTGGCTGGAAGGATGATAAGCTCATTAGTTACAATAACCCCATGGTCAGAATTACCCCAGGTCACTTAACTTATAATTGTAATCGATATTGTTGCTTAAGCAAAAAAATATAATTAAATGGAATTGATTTTATTAATCCAAAAATTGGTATTTTAGCAGTTGATAGCATTACAATTGTAATTGTGTTGTAGACGTTGCAATGTTCTACTCTTGTATGTTCTGATTTTGCTATGCTCTGTTTACAATATGTAATTGTACCTAATAAATAAAATGATGTTCCGTATTTAATAAACAAGCAATAATCAGGATTCCAATTAAAGATACTATTTTATTCGTCCTTATCGATTCGTGACAATTTTGAAAGGAAGGCGGTGAATTTTCGAAGCCACTTCTAATATTTTAATTAAGCACGGTGTAATCATATTCAATCGTATTCAAAAATTCCTTTGTTTTTGAGAAAACAAAAGAAGTATTTTTTGCGTTTCATCTCCAAACGACAAACGAAGATCGAGGATAGAATTAGCATATTGAGCTTTGATCCCGATACAGGCGCGGCATCGTCAAAGATGCTCATTAGCCGATTAGCTTTCAAGGTCTGTCAATACCTAACGCACATATTCTGTTGCTAGGTCTATAATTTACTAAATGCGCTATTCTTGCTTATTATTTAATTTCCAAAATTGAAAGGATTCGTTAAAAGGAGAAAAACATTTTTTGGTTTTTTCCACGATTTTTTTTTTATATTATAGGTAGTAAAACGACAGTTGCGAGGTTTGGAAGGCGTAAGCGGTCGAAGATACTACAAGGACAGACAGAGGCGGATAGCGACTTTGTTTTTATGGTTCCGTACCTCAAAAGGAAAAACGGAACCCTTATAGGATCACTTTGTTCTCCGTCTGTCTGTCTGTCTGTCTGTCAAGACCATTTTTCTCAAGAACGCGTGGGGGTATTGAGTTGAAATTAATATCAAATACTCAAGTGTGCAGTCCCTTAGAGCCATGAAAAAATCAAACTTCTAAGTCAACGGAATCAAATGATACGGCCGTTATTGTAGCATATTTCATACATTCCCAAGGCACTCAAAAACCTATAGGGTACTTCCCGTTGACCTAGAACTATGAAATTTGGCAAGAAGGGAGGTCTTACAGCACAAATGGAAGAATAAATCCGAAAACCGTAGAGTTGTAGTTAATACATACAAAAAAAATATTTTTGGTCATACAAAGCAAAAATGCGATACTAGATGTTGTTGATGACGGAACCCTCGGTGCGCGAGTCCGATTCGCACTTGGCCGGTTTTGACCTTGGAAAGATAAGGGAAGAGAAAAGTAGAAGAAGAAGATACTTTGATATTAGAGTAAATTATTGTGAGAAGGTTTTTCTGTGAGCTTAAAATCAAATTGGCATGTACACTCAAGGTAATAAATACGTTCTAAAAATATCTATACACCTCTATAACTGTCGATGCAACTTATGTGGATGACTGTACCCAATGACTTCATGAAATGCTTACTACTACACATGGTACCCACCGCACACATATCACAACATCGAGCAAGGACCAATCAGCGTCGCTATCGCGTCATCTACGGCTGCTGTGATTGGTCAAGCGTCACGGCTACAAAAATGCACACTACCGTCCGGCATTCGCTTTTACATCTACGGCGTCGACATGCACAATTATTTCTTCTTTATTATATAAATTTAAAGTCAACTTAAAAACTGTACTGTGCTGTTTATAAAGCACTGGCTTTTGCCCGCGACTTCGTCCGCGTAGACTTGTTTAATTGAATCAAGCAAACGTGCACCTAACATGCAATCTGCAATATTTCCTGGACAAATTAATGAGAAATAGTTGCTTTGCTGCTCATGACATCACGGCGGCGTATAACTCACTTATCGCTATCCCGTGGGAACTATGCATTTTACGGGATAAAAAGTATCCTATGTGTTAATCCAGGTTATAAACTATGTGTGTACCAAATTTCATCCAAATCCATTTAGTTGTTTTTGCGTGATTGAGTAACAAACATCCAAACATAAAAACTTTCACATTTTTCATATTAGTAGGATAGGATTAAACGTAACATTTGAAGTAACCAAATTTTAATTATTGCTGATCCCGCCTGCAAGGTCTCAACTCATCCAGCTCTACGCCGCAACAATGGCTGGTGATGGCTGAATAGATATATTATGACCTTGACACTAATTACGAGGGATGTCTGAAATGTTCTAAGCCTAAGGCATTTTAGGAAACCTTTTGCTACCGTTTTACTCTCCCCTGTTAAGGACATATCATGTATCATGACGTGAAAGGAACCGTAAGCAATAAATTTTGTTTACAAAGGACTTAAAAAAAAATAACGAAATATTAACGTTCGACTTGTTTAAAAACCTATCATGATAACCAGTCATTCCGAGCCGGCAAAGCGATATGCTAACTCAGTTAAAACTTTATCCGCGCAGTTTCTGTAAAGTCGTTTAAAATTGAAAACTAGTCTCGTTTCAATTTTCAAACCGGGTACTGTTCAGTTGTTAAGAATATTTACAATTTAATATAATAAGGGAGAAGCTTGGGTTTTATCTGCGGGGAAGTTTGAATGAAATTGGATTGCCGCTAAGCGGGAGCACCCGCACTCTGTCCCCTGTTAAGGGTGCCGGCTCGCTAACGCGGCGACCGCAGACGACAAACGCGAGCGATAATCGCAGCGATTTATTTTAGGGTATTTATTACTAGCAAACCGCCCCGGCCTCACACGAGTACAATTGGACTGTCATGTACCTACATAAAAACAGTCCCGTGTGGGTTAGAAGGAGTAGGTAAGCGGTTCAAGATAATTATGTAGACAGACGGAAACGGATAGTGACTTTATATTATTTAATGTAGAGGAGAAGATAAAGAAGTAACTGTAAAGCGGCATTTATTGAAAATAAAATGATTATTTTAATCAAAATTACAGTGAAAAATATCGTTCAAAACGGTGTTTTTGAGCAGAATGCCCAAAAGGTTGGCGGTGTTACCTCTTTGAATACCAATGCCAATTATTCAGCGAACATAAAATGCTACATGAATTTATATTGACTACGACAAAATTTAAAAATAATATTCGAATAAAAACTAAAATGAAATATATAAAATTTAAGATCGTCAGGAACATACGGAAATCAAATGAACAACGACTTATTAAATAAACCAAGGTAAGCCATGATACAATGATTTCCATAAATAAATAATATCAAGACTAAATGTAATACAATTAAACATTAAAAATTACAATTTAATGTCCATAAATTCATTTACAGAGTAAAATGCATTATTCAAAAGGACTTTCAGTCGCCGGCATAATGTTGTGTCAGATAGTCCACTTTTTAAGATTTCTGCTACTTATCGTGAACTATTATCAGGAAAAGAGAAGTGTTTCGTGTTTGAAGTGAAGTTTTGTCTGTGAGGTAAACATTATCTACACAGATAGATAGAAAGACATTTGCTATGAGTATCTCCCTATTGGGATTGTTGTATTCCCAGATTTTTTTCAATCAGTTGCTGACCCTTTTGGGTGGTGTTTAATCCCTACTTTTAGCCAAAACAACATAAACTGTACCTAAGTTATTAAAATAACATTTTTGTAAACTTTTAAGGTTTATTACCCTATGCCAGAAGTTAGAGAAAACATCCTTTAAAGTTATTGTTTTCCTTTTTTTTAATAAGCAGCATCCTGTTGCGGCAAACGTAAACGTTTTGATTGCGTTTCAAGTATTATACCTATAAGTTCATTGTTTTTGTTCGAAAGTACAGTGTGCCAATGTATATTCTTGCTGCCGCTGATCTGCATATATGTATTTCAAGTACTATTTCTACAAGTTGATATGCTGTTTTCTGTCTGTCTTTTAATATTGAAATGAACTAAATTAGTGGAACGTCTGCAGTACTACACACAAGCCTGGGTCTACGGACATCCTGCGTCTCAAAGAAATATATCAAGCGAGTGCTCATTCCAAAAGGTGGTGAAAAAAATAAAAATCTCTCCAGATAAAAACGTCGTTGTAGATAATTATGCGGAAGCCGTAACACGGCGGACAATGGAGAGTGTTTAGCTATTGTCATCACACGGAATTAACGGGATAAAAGAAACCATTCACGGGTCCCGGCGAGGTTGGAGCTCATTTACTTCGTGTCAAGTTGATGTACTGGCGCATTTTACGTTGACGATTTCACCGCGAGCTCACGAGAAAAGAGCCCATAAATTTAAACGCGACAGGAAAGTGTATTTTATTTTGACAGTATTCTGATGTGTACTTACGGTATTAAATTGGTGCGACCTTTCTTAATCGATAGTAAAATCACGGCTATTAGGGAATGAATTTTAATAAGGCGATTATATTGTTAAGTTGGCTTGGGTGTTCTAATCCAGCAAGCCGAGCAGTGTAGAGGTGAAGTCGGTCTGCCAGATATGCTGAAATAACGGCGCGATCAAGCCTTCGTTATCTATATCATGACCGCCGTAAGGTGTTTTAAACCTAAACTTCAACGCGATAAAATCATTGTTAATTTACCTTGACACTTTGATAGTATTGTAATATCTCTGTTAAAAATAAAGAAGATCGAGTGCGGGTAATTCGTAAAATCGCGCGGCTAAAAAGCAATAATACTGGTACCCTTCACTTTAGTCTACTCGTGACCACGGCTGCTGAATATTTAAGACTGATGCCCTCGCCGTATTAGCTGCCCGGAACAATATAATTGTGCCTTAAACCTAATTTCACCAGCCTTGACATAAAAGAGAAGCAGAGATGTGATAACGTAACACGTAGAGCGCGGTTTTTTTAAAATAAAAAAATATGAAACCGCCAATCAGCTTTTCAGTTACGATCCGCTAGCGAAAAAACGTGATAACGATAAAAGAAATAGTCGTGATTTAAAACTATTCAATTCTCAACTGTTTGCTCCGTTTCGTGTAGAATAAGCTGCGCTGGAGCAAATGATAAATAGCACAAACTTAATTTGAAGACTTCTTCCGACGTCAGTAGTTAAAACGAATGCACCAACTTTGTATCCGTTAGCATTTATTTAAATGCAACTTTATTTCCAACTTTTTGCGCTGTCTCTTAAGAAAAAGTTAGTCTTCGGAAGGACTAGCATAATGCGCCGCGGCTATAGTTTTTCGTGAGCTGAAAGCATTCTGGCGGTTTAGTTGGCGAGCGCAATCCAATAAATACCTCAATGTTTTGTAAATAAGTGTAGTATGGTATCAGGGGTCTGATATTAAATATGCTAAGTGTATGATTTAACAAACATTTCATTATACCTAACTATTTTTTTAAAACGTTTCAGGATTTTTTTTATATATAGGTTGGTAGAACCTAAAATACAGGTTCGGTCTGAAGGGATTACCATTTTATTTTAAAAAATCCTTATGGTCAAGTGATGATTAGGACAAACGACGTACATTCGACTTGGGATAATCCAAAATGACGTTTTATCCAACCGTATCAAGAAAGTAGTAAAATCAGTCAATTTTGAGACCTAATTATTCGACACAAGTGAAAAAAAAATTTTTTTCATCTATTCTTTTTACCTGGTTGCCGCAAAGTAGCAACAATAAGGATACTAAACAACAAAACAATCTTTGATTAAATAAATTAATTGCAAAAAAAGTAAAAACTTAAATCTACAAGACAAATTAGAAAGAACGAACTTAGTTCCTGTAAATCGAAACATGGTTTTCAGAAACTATGTACAAGCAACTGTTTGCTAGGCCTGCTTTGCGGACTGGAAGTTTCAATCAATCGGTATATTTAGGTAGTGGGTGGAAGGCCCCTGGGCCGAAGGAAAATCAAACGTATTTGCAGCAAATAGAGACTTCGAGAGGGACTCTCTGCTCGTTTTCTACTCGTACCTAAATGTACGAGTAGAAAACGAGCAGAAAGTTACGCATTAGTTCGATTGCGATCTGCATTGGATTCCGTGGGCCAGTTTATGCTTCATGATACTTTACATATTACAATACAATACAAATGTACTTTCAAAAAGCTGTCGTATCTCTTTAAAACAATCTCTTCCAGACGACAATAACAACAACAAATTCTGTATTGATTCAAAGAAGTAAACAGAAATAATAATAATAACACAAGGAAATTTTACAGGGCAACCTTTGGATATAGATCAAAATTAAAACCAAGATGACACAATGGTAGGCGGTGCAGAAATGGAACCGTGAGTAAAAATACATGAATAAAATAAATAAATACATCCATATACTACATACAGTCAGATGATAAAGGAAAGAGAACGTAAAAAGAAATAGAGTACCAATAAATTACTGAAGAACTAAGCATTCTTTAGGGACAAGGTGTTGCTGTTTGTATGTAATCTTGTAACTTAATAGGTGTCAAACCCCCTATGGTCCAGCAGCCCCCGCCTGTTTTTTTAAGTGATTAATAACAGGCTGAATCTTCGTGAGTTCGTTCGGTTCCACGAGACGCCCAAGTTTTTCCTATGTGCATATTCTCAAAGAGGTTAGTTAGTAACAAATAGTTACTAATAAATAAAATACTAGAAATCCCTTTCCCTAGTAAAATTAATGTAAAATGTTGACTGCCGGATACCTTAGTAGTTTGTGACCCGATTACTAAGTCAAGAGGTTACGGGCTCATTTGCAAACGGAGTGACATCTTTGTGAGCGTTTTGCCTGTGAATTTCATGTAGTTATTATTTATTAATTTAATAATTTCTCAACATCAAATTGACTTCCGCCGTATACCTAACTAGCCTGCGATTACGCAATAAACATTATTTAATTTATAAATTTGGTTTCGCTTTGTCTTAGAGCCTCCGCTACGTCGCGCGGGTGCATGGAGCGGGTGCTAGCTTATCAAACAAATAGTATGTGCCCGCACCCGCACCCGCCCAAGTTAGCGGACGCTTTCATAATATTTTGCTATTGGCGTGTAGCCGCCCCGTGCACCCGCTCCGTGCACCCACTCCGTGCGGCCGCGCGACTTAGCGGACGCCCTTAAAACGGTAACAGAAACAAACGTCAAAGTTGGTGTAATTATACATTTTACTTCGAATCACACAAATGAAAACTATCCCAATGCAAGTCAAGCTCGCACTTATGATCCCGGACTCAACGAAGGAAACCGAATTTTGGTAAATACATATCAGAAACATATTGTGCGGTGGTACAGAAGTCTCGGTACGCGCGTCCGACATGCAGTTGCATTAGGCCGGTTTTTAGGGCGAGTACACATTGAGCGCTTTCAAACGCGCGCTTTGTCAACGCGCGATTAAGAACCAGGAGTTATGTTGATGTGTACACATGCAAGCGCGCGCTTCTGGTCAAGCGTGCGTCAAACGCGCGTTCACATATTTCCGTACGAACGCGCGTTACGCAGGCGTCAGCCGTGCGCTTCGAGATACATGCGCCGCCACTTTGGCGTACATTTGATCGTACGCTTTTGTTTAAACTGACACACCCTACTAACGCTCGCTGAACGCCGTGCTGAACGCGGTGTGTGTACGCTATCAACGCGCTCTCAACGCAGCGCCGAGCGCCCAATACACCCGCTCTTACATTTGAACGATTTTTAAAGACTCTTAAAGCATATCGCGTTGCAAACAGCGGTTTAATTACCAACCTGGGTCACCCGATAAGCCTATAACAACTCGAAATTAATGGCCCAATACACCAGCGATCCATTTCACGACGCCTCGTCACCAATTTCATTCGTTCAGCTGTATTTAAAGGGCATTAAAATAAACGTCAACTGCGGCGTCGAAAACTGGAGAGTGATTCTCTAGGCGCAACAGCAACGAGCTCGAGGCTAGGGCAGCGCCCTGTCTTGCTCTAGCGCGCTAGCTCGAGTGAACAAGACAAGGAGATGCCTCGACGTCGAATCCGACGCTGATGCGGTTAGATAATAACAGTGCTGGAGTTATATGAAGTACTTAATTTGATAAGAGCTGACAGCTTTCTCGGACAAAGAAGAAGTTTAGTATAGTCATACAGAGAGGGAAAGCTGCCAGCCTCTTCGGTACCATGCCAAAGGGGCCTAATTTTTTTGGATATTTTTAGTTTTAATTTTTGAAGTAAATGTGTATGTGTTAATTTTAGGATTGTAGTTTAGTGTATAGTAAATTTTTTAATCCGGAGACTAAATTGACATTTCATCCCATACATTCTTTGACATTTTCCATACTAGTTACCTGTCTGTTTAGTCTCTGGGTTGGAAGAACAGACTTTAAATAGTTTTTTTTTAGAAAAAAATCTGTTAGAATTTGATAAGTATCATGTCGCCTCATCGAACTCATACCCAATAAACATTAAAAAGTTGTTAATCTAGAAAATAATTTCTAAAATTCACTGCTACATAATAAATAACAGTAAGTACAATTAAAGAAATCTCTCTTGGTAATCAGCGACAGCGGTTTTGGTACAAATTACAGCGGAAGGACTCACCATGAGCTCCGTGGGATTGACAATATGTAGATTTTTATTCTACATATTGTCAATGATTTCGTACCAAGGCGACAAAAGGGCTGAACATTTAATTCCTCAAAATGTATTTTCAAAATAAAATACATTGTACAAGTATTGGCAAATGAAGGACCGTAGCACAATTCAGTAAACTCATGAGCCCCACAAATACTTATTCATTGATTATCGCAAGGAAATAAAAAACCCTCAGCTGAGTAGCACAAAGCGGATCCCTTCTGTTAACATATTACGGGGATTTTATTCAGGGATCGGAAGGAATCGTCCCAAATAACCTCTCAATGTAGCTACTCTATTCAATTGGTTGACAATAAATCTGAAATCAATACACACGTGACATGGAGTTGTAGGAAACTGAAAGCCACGAAGTAATACCGTTTTTCTTGTATTGCAAATAGTATTTGCAACAAATTTTTCAAACAATCGCAATAATAAAGCTACGTGTAATGGAAGATAACTTAGTTACGAGAAGTTTCATTAATACTTAATGTATAAAATGGTACTTGTACAGTCTAAGACACGAATAAGTCACCATTAAAGTGGCAACTGAGCGAAAGTGTCATTTCTCAGAAGGGAGGCATATAATTATGCTCTATAAAGTTGATATATCAACATATACCTTTCGACAATCGCGTAGCTACCAAGAGGCTAGGCGGCGTCGTGCCTTGAGGCCCCATGCTCAGGGGCCTCAGCCAGCGTAACTCTAGCTGTCCTCACAAATATTCTCTGACCTCCAGAATTACGTTTTTATGTAATTTTACTATTTACGACCCTGATTTTTTTTTCCAGGACCTGTGGTCACCAAGCTACGCCACTACCTTTCGAGCATTGACGATTTCTCTCAGTTTCCTATTCAATTATTAATAGAGTTTGTTGCTGTTTCTATATGCTATAAAAATATTGTGGAGGGCAAACAAGCAAGTGATCACCACCGCCTATAGACATCCGCAACACCAAAGAGATTGCAGATGCGTTGCCAACCCCGAGGGCTAAGATGGAATACCTCTTGTGCCAGTAATTACACCGGCTGTCTTGCTGCTTAGCGGCAGGATTAGCGAGCTAGATGGTGGTAGCCCGCACCCGAAAGTACTGGTTGTTAATTACTGGTTTCCGTATGAATGGACCGGCTCAAACAGGGTAGTAATACACTCTCATAGAATACCGGCATGATATAGTAGCTGCCTTTCGTACAGTAAGTTCAGATTCGGAGACCCACACTGAAAAAAGGGACAACCGAACTAGTTTGTTTACTCGTGATTTTGGGTAATGGCATTCAAATTTAATTTAAATTAACAAAACTATTTGCTACTAATAAAAATTTGATGATTAATTTTTTACAAATTAAGAATTAGGTAAGCAAGTAAGGTAAATCAAGGTTAGGTAACAAATAGTTCGGTAGTCACTTTTTTTTGTAATAGGTAAACAAAACTTTAGTTACGTGTAACAAAACTGTTTTTTCAGTGCACTTCACTAAAGCTCCGCAACGTGTCAGCGATTCTTTTCGAGCAGTGGTTCCCATGGGCGGCGGAGACAACTTCCCACCTGGACCAGCCCCTTTCTCTCCAAATTCCATGAAAAAAAACTGAATTCAAATATAGCCTGGCACAGCCAAACCATAATTGTCCGACCCGTCTTAGACTTTTTATAAATTCAACTTGAATAGTTATCTCTGAATGAAAAATACAATTCCGCTTCTACTCGTTCTTTGGCTTTTATGCAATACTAGGCCTTAAGCAGTAGTAAGTATAGTTTATTCATTTAATATAGAATTAAATTATAAATTGCGTAAAATATAAACATTTCATGAATTTATGCTGAGATCGCCAAAATTATACATATAATCGTAAAAATTCAAGCCAAAACTCAAATAAACTCAAACTCAAACTCAAAATATTTATTTGCGTTCATAAAGAAACATTACGAAACCCTGTAAGGGCACTGCAAAATGTACATTATAAACTAAAATAAAACTTAACCGAAACATTATCACGGAACATTAGCAGTCGTGTCATTATTTGTAACAGGATATAAAACATTGAATTTTAAACCAACATTAAAATTGTAATGTTAAAACTCTTGCATCGCATCGGGATTGTCATAACAAAGAACATGAATAGAAAATAAATAAAATAACATTGAATTAAATAAATAGTCATCGTCCTATTTGTTTCTTATTGTTATTTAACGCGCTGCCCGCGCCCGCCTTCTCCCCGCAACTCCCGGTGACACGTTAGGGTTGCGCTGTATTCGTTTTCAATTACACTGAAACAATGAGAGTGAGCGAGCGGGCGCGTGGCGAGCCGACAACCTACTGCGATTTGCCTACTCTGTAGGCAAGGCGGCCGAGCGTACCTACAGTGCGGAGTGGAACCCCTCTGGTACCGTGTCACTTAGCGCGAGTACAGCAACTTCGCTGATCGCCCCTTTTTCACTAGGATATATAATTAATTTATCGAAGCAGCTATTGAAGCGAATTACCTTTAAGCGTGCCACTTTCATGCAAACCTTGCCTAATGTTATCCACTATAGAGTCAAGTTAATTTCCCAGCACTAAGTTATTTTTGAATCATTGAAGCACAGTTTATTTATTTAAACTTAATTAAGGGTATCCATCTTGCGGAGGGATCAAAAAGGAAAGGCGAGTTAGCCACAAGGTATGCAAAAGCAATTTGGCCGGTTAAGACGAAGATTATTAATTGTCGTTTAGGATCTTGAGTCTAAAACAAAAAAGGTCTATCCCATTAAAACATTCATGCAAAAACAGCCAAGTCTTGAAACTAGTTTAACCGTAAAAAATATTAAAAATATTTTCTTGTTTTACATTTATAAATTATAAATACACTGTGATTAGAGGCTACGTTTCCTGAGCCACATCCTTGTGCTACGAGTAGATGATTGCCAAATGTTCGGCTACTGTCGGAAACCGGTCTGCGCTTCTCTGCGCAAGCAAATACTGCTGATGAACAATATATTTTTAGTAATACTGTACTTGCTTGTCGGGGCGGATACGGAGTGCAATGGCACAAGATAATCGTTATGGTAAAGATTCTTTATTTGCTAAGAAATAAGGATAATAGTAACGATGTAATTAGAAGCATACGTCTTCAAATTCATTTTACCTTCGGGTTTTTGTTTTCTTACTCGCTTATTAAACTTTACTTTTGCGGGTGGTAGGGCCTTGTGCAAGGTCCGTCCGGATCGCTACCACCATCTTGCTCGCTAATCCTGCAGCAGTGCTTGCACTGTTGTGTTCCGGCATGGAGAGCAGCGGCAGCCGGAGCAATTACTGGCACAAAAGGTATTCCATCTTAGCCCTCTGGGTTGGCAACGCATCTGCAATCTCTTTGGTGTTGCGGGTGTCTATAGGCGGTGGTGATCACTTATCATCAGGTGACCCACTTGCTTGTTTGCCTTCCTATTTCATTAAAAAAATTGTCATTAAACCACCATTTGTTAATAAACATTTTTTCTGTGTCTTCGTGGCGAATGTAAATTTTACCTTAGAATGAAAATAATTATGTGAAAAAGGGGGTTCATCTTTTTCTTATGCTTCACATATAAACCACAAGGATAATAATGCAACGAAAGCATTTTACTTTTCAGAAGTGAATGTACCATCGGCAAAATCATTCGATGCAGCCTGAACAGACAGCTTGATGGATTACGAGTATGCGCGATGAATAGACGTTTCTCTTTGCTGAAAAACTTGAAAACCCATTCACTTTGGTGAATGTTGCTTGGTTACAGCGATTGACACACTTTGACACGGATTGACACAAATTGCGAAGCGTTTTAATGACCCTCGAAACTGTTTTAACGCTTACAAGTTTCAGTGGTGGTCTCGTAAATTTGGAGTAGAAAACGCTGACCTAAATTGCTTTTGTTCCCGCTATCTTGAATTAATTAATTATTAGTTTACTAGACAAGTATTTGTGTTCCAATATAAATACCTTTATTTCTGTCTACGTAATCAGAACGTCACAATTATAGCAAGTCATATTCATAAAAGTACAAGGGATTAGATTAGGTACCCTTAAATTGTTGACAAACGAATCATGGAACGTATCACTTCATAGAATTTTTATTTCGCCGACAGCCGTTTTCTGCTAAAACCGTTACCTTTTAGGCATAAATAGATAGATCATAAGATCCATAGATCTTACAAAATCTTGTAAATATTAAAAATATACGGCGAAACGTTTTCTATAAAACGGATACTAAATAAATTAAGAACGTAATCTGCAAAAGCAAGTGTTTATATTTTACGAACCGAAATACAAGTTAGTTTCTAATCTTAGAATGGTCGTAAAGTTCATTAAGAAATGTAGGCGTCAAAAAGTTCAATTAAATCATTGACACAAACTGTTTTTATCTTCTTTGATAATTTCATGCCCCCCCCCCCCCCCCCACTTATAACATCTATGAAAGTAACTAATAAACTAACCTTAGAGATTTTTGCAGGTTACTTATTTTAAAACTCTATTTATTACTTGCCTTATTGAAATATCGTACTCACAGCAAGACAACTTAAAAATAAACTAAAAATATGTGTAATAGTTTACTATCATTATGTTTTTTTTATTTGCGTTAATTTTGGATTGTTCTTAAAGGTTATTCGGGGACTACACGAGCGGTCGCTAGGTAGGCAGCTATCGCCAGTGTATGGTAAATGAACCGCCCTACTCATTTCGTGCTGTACCAACGATACGTCATTTAAACGGTCGGGCCATCTATGTGATTCTCTAAGCGCCATTTCAACGTTACTAACATCGGTTGATTTGTGGATGCAGCATCTCACAAATCATCGATGCTATTGACATTATCATGCTTGGTATTCTCTAAGAACCGATGTTCGCCGGATTTTTCTTCGATGTATTGAACGAAACGATGTTTTCATCAATGTTATAGGGACGTACCAATTTTATCTCGATTGATTCATTTATTTTCGACTAAGGAATTTTTGCTTTATTTGCGTATACCAAATCGAGGAATTAACTATAATGGTAAGAAATGACCCCAAGGTTCACTTTAAAGCAATAAATAAAATTATAAACCATTAAATTGTTATTTTAATTTATTTTTTATTTAAGCGCCATCTAGGAATGATAGTATTACCAACGTTGAGCCAGCTCCGCGAATTATTTTCAAGTTTCTAGACATGCGGTAGCGTGTCAAGCCAAGTTCAAGTAACAGTGGCACTAACATGACTGGCCAAGTTTAGTTTATCTCTATCTGCGTCCCTTTCTTATAATACTAGTTAGACAGACACAGTAAGTAAGCAGTGGGTGTATTTAGAAAACTGGGCAGAAATTGCAAAATATTCAGGTTTTTCTTTGATTTATACACTAAACACTCATTGTATCTTAAATTTGAAGCTTCTATGTCTACTAGAAGTGCTTTAAACTTTTGATGATCGGTCAGTCAGTCAGTCAGTCAGTCAGTGACAAAATAAAGAAACTTTGACTAGTTATAATTCTTCTTAAACTACTCGTTCAAATTGAATGAAATTTGAAATATACCGTGTTTATGCAATGCCTGCTTAGTTTCCGAAAATATAGGGTTCTAGTTTAATCAACAACGAACTTATAGGGGGTCGAAAATGGCCTGATGAATAAATTATGATGCAATGTGGTTTTTATTTGTGGAGCATAGGTGTAAAGAATTAGGACTATAACTATAAATCATTTCACGGGCTTGATGATGTAAGCGTTTTACTCTTTTTATAGCTTTTGGCATGATAATTCAATCGTTTTACAATTAAAATACAAAAACAAACTTGGGTAATATCCACTTCATAATATAAAAAAGAAGGATACTGACACGAATTGAGAAATCAAGATACATACGAACTTATCCGACAAAATACGCTGGCGAAACATCTTTCACTAGATCGTTTTTTCTTCTTTTTCTTCTTTAATGGCGGCCACGAGGCTTGTGCCAATGTCAGTGTATAATAAAATTGTACGGTTTGGGTCAAAAGACCCCCCCACCCCCCGTCGGGTTATTAGCCATCGGCCAATGATATCCCACCATAAAGGCAAGGAAATTATTGACCGATGCCCAGGGTGCACCGGCCCAAGCACTGCTCTTCCCCCCGGAAAAGTCCATAAGGGAACCGCAGCACTTAGGCACACGAGGAGGAAACCCGACACGCACCCCCACTAGATCGTTCATCTTGGATGAAACATTTGACAGCGACATCAATGCTGACATGGTTGTAAAACCCATGAAAAACCGGTATTCTCTATGACAAAGCACGTCAGCGGTAATTGTCGATGAACGAAATCAGATGAAACAAACGATGTTTTCGCTGACATCGTAGGGCCGTGCCCGTTTCACGCAGGTACAATCGAAAAAACACTCGACTAAGGAATTTTAACGTTATTAACGTATCCTAGATCAAGTAATTAACTGTAAAGGCAATAAAACTTTGAAAGATTTCTTTTAAAATATTAAATTAAATTAAAACTATTGAAATTGATAATATATTTTATGAAATTAGAGCGCCATCTAGGCACTACAGTGCTAGTTCTTCAAGGAGTATTGTAATATAGAATGAGAAAAGTGGCAACTCTGGGTTTTAACTTGCATGCTGTGCTTGCATGTATGGAAAGTGCTGCTGTTAGTGTCAAGGAACTGAACTAATGCAGTGTACTCGTATAGCTATAGATAGGCATATATTCATGTACGTGTGTATGCGCACTTGCGCGTGTGTGCGTGTTATTTTTAGAACCAAATCTACTCAATAAAAGTTTTGTTCTAGCAAATTTTATGAAAACTTATATAAGTAAGAACTTATAAGTTTTCATAAAATTTGCTACAAAACCTTGATGAGTAAACAAAAACAGATAACCAAACCAAGAGCGCATCAACGTCCAATCAAACGAAAGCCAGAGTTGACAATGGCCGCCTCCAAGACGAGCATAGAAATAGTATAGCATAGAAAGAGTATTAAAATTGAAAGCGATATTTTATTAGCTGATCTCTTTACTTTAAATGGCAATATAATGCGCCAAAAAGAGATGACTACATACTCTAAACTCCTCTACAATTGACACCCTGTACGCAATCAATAGACAAAATGGTTACCTTTGGTTATGTTTACATTAAGGTAGTATAATCTACGTAAATCTTATTAATTTGCAGGTTTTACTACCTTGACGCACCCATAGGTAATCATTTTGACAGTCTTGGCTATGTACACTTGACAAGTACTGAGGCTATATCCATGCTTTAGTACTTCATCCAAGGACACGAGTGAGTGACCAGCAGTGACAGATAGTTTTTTTAAAATTTTGTACTTAGTTCAGTAGCCAACCGCCAAGAGACGCTGCTAACTATCAAAATTTATGAAGTTTTAAGTGTGCCCCGCCTGTAGGTTGTTATTCTGTGCGTCTATGGTGTGCTTCATATCCTCAGAGAAAGGAACCCATAGAGTGAGCTGAAAGGTTTCCGCTGCGTACACTTTTTGAAAAGTGCTAGTGATGTAGATTAGTCGATCAAAACTGACGATGAATTACACAACACAAGCAACACGACACAATAACACAAGCAGCTTTAGTTGCTTACTTTGGGACTAGGTCAATTGGTGTTAACTGTCCCAAGATACTTATTTTATTTATTTATTTAACAAACTAAAAAGTCTTATAAAACCTTTAATAATATTAGCGAACATACAACCATAGCTCAACCCTCTTGCAATTTCGATTTACTAACTTAATAAATAATTTCTTTTGCAGAGACAAAAGATTACCCGATTTAGCTATTTTCTCAGATATGTGAATCAAATGTGAATGTGGACAACTGCGTTATTTAAGACAGCGAATTATTTAACTTGCATTCAAACAATGATAATATTACGCTCAGACTGACTCGTTTAGGTTTTAAAAAAGACCCCTGGTCCGAGGGTACACATGTTCCGAACTTCATGCTTCTATCTTGAGCGCAACTTGCGAGTCAGAATGGTGAGCGGCGGTGTAAGCAAGTATGCTCCTACCTCTACTCCCCCAGCGAGCCCGAAGAACTAGCTCTGTCCGCGGGCGCCGAAGCGTCCCTTTGATGGAAGTACCTACTCTTGAGCAACTCGCAACCCCGAAGGGCGAGTGGTGGTGTGAAGTCAAAAGTCAAAACCAAAGCTCAAAATATTTTTATTTACATTAGGCATACAGAAACAACTTATGAATGTCAGAAAATTTATAATCATTTCGGAAAAAATCTTCTGATGAAAAGTTACTGGTAAGAAACTCAACAAGGTGTTATTTCTTAAATAAATCAACTAGTTCCTCTGTGGCCGTCCCAATATTTTAATCCATCTCTTTCATTTCTCCTTTTTTTGGGAAAACTGAAAAAAAAATAGTATTAAGTGGCGAACTGTTGGGGAGTAGCGACTGAAGAGAAGGGTAAACTAAATTAAGGGCCTCCGCTTAGTCGCGCCGGCGCACGGAGCAGGTGCACGCCTATAGAGAAATAGTATGGGAGCGTCCGCTTACTCGCACAGGTGCGGCTGCGGGCTCATACTATTTGTTCGATAGGCGTGTACCCGCTCTGTGCACCCACGCGACGTATCGGACGCTCTAAATCGCTCTCCGCGCCCGCTTCCCAAAAGTCCTGGACACGATTGCCCCTTACGAGGGAAAGGTATCAGATTGGCGGATACCTTATCGATAATTTCTACAAAATGTCAGATGCACCGCATCACTAGTCTATATTTCCATAACCTCTTGTAGAAATAATAAATCATTTATTACCATTAAAATTAATAAATAAGCTTAGTTTTTACAAGCACATATGAGTCTTTGCTCCATAATTTAACCCACATAATAATACTAGCCGTCCAAAACGCGACATTCCCATAAATAAATACCAAATAATACTTACTTGTAAACGCCGATGTGTTGTCCTTCATTGCTTTCTTTAGGACACCGTGATGAATGCGAACTGCAACCATGCACGAAGTATGCCATTTCGCACAGTAAATATCACTTGCTTGTCTCAAAAATCTAACGATAACCATAAGAATTTTATTAAATTGCACCGAGAGCTCTACGAACCGTCTTCAAAATTTGACGTGAATATTATGCGACTAAAAAGAATGGCTGCTATTCGACAGCATATTCAATACACGAAAGAAACTTTTTTAAACTGTTGTATAATAACATGACCTATATGACCAAATGTCAGCACTGAGTGTGTACGGTAGTAAATTTAAAGATGGTGTCAAATGGTTATGTTTGTTCACTCCTTCACGTTGTTACATCGTAAGAGTGAATGGAGCAGATACATTCACGCTTTTTCTCAATTTTTCAGGCTTCCTCCATGGGTTTAAAACCTCCTTGTTCATATCATAATGATGATATCCACTGTCACTTCAAGTAAATCCGTTGAATTGAAAAACGTCTACGAGTGAAAGATTTCTTATTATGCGATATATTATCAAGTCTGATCTTGTATCGCGATTTAAATTAGTGAACCTTTTCATTGCATTGGCTTAGAAGTTTGATTTCTTACGTCTTCAAAGGGCTGCAGACTTGAGAATTTGTTATTTTGTTTCAACTCGATAACTCCACGCTTTGAGAAAAAGGAGCTTGACAGACTGACAGATAGACAGACAGACAGACGGACAGACAGATGGACAACGAAGTGATCCATGATAAGGGTTTCATTTTTCCTTTTGAGGTACGGAACCCAAAAAATCACCATAGAATAGATTGACGCGAAGTTTCAAGTTTTATAATAACTCTAGCTTAGATTTATAGTTATTGCATTTCAAACCCTACTGCACCGAGGTACGGTACAAAATGATAATCTATAAAAATCGCGGGTGGTAGGACCTTGTGCATGGTCCGTCCGGATCGCTACCACCATCTTGCTCGCTAATCCTGCCGCATAATAAGCAGCAGTGCTTACACTGTTCCGTTGTTGTGTTCCGGAATGGAGAGCAAGACAGCCGATGTAATTAATGGCACAAGAGATATTCCATCTTAGCCCTGTGTCTATAGGCGGTGGTGTACACTTACCATCAGGTGACCCACTTGCTTGTTTTCCATCCTTATTCATAAAAAAAAAATGTTGTAAGTAAATAGGTTTTTAACGAAACTAAATTTTGAAAGAAATTACAAAGTCAAAGTCAAACATCCGATGAAAGGTTCAAAAAGCTACAAATTACTAGCTGTTTTGTTTGACAGTTCAAAGTGAGGTAGAACATCAACGATGTAATTAACTCCAGGATGTTCGAGCTTACGGAATATCAGTTTTCATCAAATAACGTCAAAAATAGTTCCGCTTTAAGCCACCATCATCGACGAAGCGCTAGGATGGCATGAACCTAGATCCATCGATGTTCAAACTGTTTTCACTGATTGTCAATTTGTGATATCTTTGTTGTACAGAAGTATATATGTAAGACCCATCATTTGACACATGACAACACCCATATAACGTAAATGTGCATTATCCATTGAAATTATAAATAAAATATTCTACAGCTTTTGAGCTTCACAGATAGCCAAAAGCTATGTATATGCTCTTTTGAGATCCAACTTAGTGGTTATTACATTTATTTCTATCGTAATAATAAACTATTTCATACTAACAACTCAACACGTAAACAGTTACATATTAAGTCTTTTTTTTCTTAAACTTAGTGTAGTGACCAAGTTCTTCGGTTCGATTCAGATAACATTTTCGTAAAATTGTTGAAATCGATTAATTTATTACAAAATCAATAAGATATCAAAACATTAAGTCAAACATTAAAATGAACCAAAAAAATCCCCATGACTAAGAACGCGCCCTTTTTAACCGACATCAAAAAAAGGAGGAGTATGTTCCGCGATTACTCGAAGACGGCTGGACCGATTTGAAAAATTCTAAATTTGTTTGAAAGGGTATACTTTCAAGTTGGTTCCATTGTCATCAGGTCACCATCTGATGGTGGGATCCTGGAGAAATCGAGGGAAATCTTAAAAAATATATGCACACCTGTAGCGATTTGGATATTTTGTATAGTAACTTGTATTTTTGCTATCGGAAAACTGGAACTGATGGTGAATACAGACGACCTACGGAACCACTCAATAATAAGTATTTCACGGGTGGCGATACGAGCGGTTATTTTAATATAGTTGCTAAGGCAATTTATGCTTATTGCAATGCATTTGGTTAAATGAGGTTGATGGTGAAGAGGTGCAATTTTTGAATCTTACCAGGTGACTAAAGCTCACAAAAATGACCGAATCTCTATGAAAAACGGCCAGTTTGGTGAGCTTTAGTCACCCGGTGAGATTCAAAAATCGCACTCCAGGAGAACTCCTCAAGAATTAACGTCCCTTGGGAAAAGCAATATTTTGTAAAGGGTGGTGAGCAATTGACATTAGGCGTGTAACTTAGATAAACAACCAGACTCACTAAAAAGCAAATTTTGAATTTCCAAAGCATAGATTTGTGACCGAAACAATATCAGATTATGGTACCAATCCGGGCGGAACCTGCACGAGGTTCATCGTCGTAACTCAGATAAAAATATTTTTAAAAATAGTCAATATAATCGATTGCATTAACCTGCCACCCTTAGTCGATAATCGGTGGATACGTAAATCAACACGCCTTAGCCTCGTCACTACACACGTCAATAGACAAGTGCCAAATATCGTTTGTTAGATCTCAGCGATAATAGTAATACATAAATCACTGACTTACTTCATTTTAATAGAAATTTTGTAAAGCATCATTTGAAACGATGATTACTGTTTATTTTTATTTGGTGTAGGTAAACAACAGCTGGATTAAACCCTAAAACACAAAAAGACGAGGAAAGCTACAAGTCGCTAGATTAGAGTTTCTATTCTATGGTTTCTATTCCATCAGTGCCATGGGTCACTCAATTAATTCTGAAGTCTAAACACATCTTTTATAATTTTTTCCTTTCTTTAAAGTGTTCACTGAGTAAAAACAGTAGCACCCTTCTCAGTAACCTTTGTATATTAACCAATAAAAGTAATTTTTAACATCCTTACTTACCGTAATTTGAATTCTTTTCCTAAAACTATCTTTGTGGTATGTGGGGTTTTTAAATTTCTTAATGTACTCTGTCGCAAAAAAGTTTAAGAACCATTACATTGGATGTAATGAACTAGATGATGTTCGAGCTTACAGAATACCGTTTTCATACAAAAACGTCATTAATAGTTCCGCCTTGCGCCACCAACATCGACGAAGCGCTGAGATCGCATAATCTTCGCCTTGTCGATGTTCTGACGGTCTTAGAGAATACCAATTTGTGTTTTCATCGTTGAAATTATTGATGTTACTAAGATGTTCCTTAGAGAATCACACTCCATAACTTGTAACCTACAAAAGTTACAAACCACTTCTAACAGGGGGCAATTCTCAGACCGCTCGGTGCGTAAAGTGACAAATTAGCACCACTTGAATCTAAACGATGCACATAACGCCCTGTTAGCCCCCCGACCCTTTGATTAAAGGAACGTTATGAGACGGCAACTTATTTTTTCCCGCTGTCCCATGCCGGGGAATAAAAAGGAATGTTCCGGGCAATGGCCTGGGTTACCAAATATAAAGTTTTTCCTGTAAATTTACACATTTAGGGGAAATTTCTAAAGGCTGAAGCTATTAAATATGTATGGTAAGTGGTAGAAAACTGGGCTTGCTGTTAAGCTAAAATAAATTGCAATCGCACATATTATGTACTCGAGTCGCTAACTACATTTTTAGTTTCTAATTAAGTAAAAACCGAATGCTGCATTAATTATTTTCTTAAATATAACTAATAAGGTACGAATAGCTGGTTAAGCGCTCTATTCAAATCGCTGTAAAGGAGAAAAACTACGCTGGCATTTTGTCTCTTTTGACATTTTAAATTATCAATTAATTCAAATAAAAAAGTAATGTCAGCGTCAGCGCGCTATTGAACAGGAATGAATGAATAAAACTTTTACTATTCAAGATTATTTATAAAAGCTCTCTTAATGTGTAAAGCCAGTGAAAAGAAGTATTTCAGAAGAATTCAAGCTTTTTTCATGGATAATTTAATTTTTGCATCTGGCACCCCTGGTAATGCCCTTTCGTATCTAGGGTTGGCGCGTAATTACGCTGTAATCCTGTCATAAAGACGTCGGTAAATTCGTTTTCTGCGGCGCACTGATAAACGAAACTCTATGGTACACACATAATAAGGCTGAGTATTTTCGTGGGAGTTTCGCGCGTTTTTGTTTTTCGTAATGACGACACTTATTAGTTTCATTACTTGTTGTTTTATTTGTAACTAGCGACCCGCCCCGGCTTTGCTCTTTGCACGGGTACATTTAAATGACAGTGAAAACCGTATAAAAATTCGTTGCATGGTTTTGGAAGACAAAGCGGCCGAAGAGGATATAAGGAGATTCAAAGCCAGTTAGCGATTTTGTTTTATACTACGTAACTAGCGACCCGGCTCGGTTTTGCAATTTCCTAACGAAAACCTAATTAGAACAAAAACCTTCTGTAAAAAGATCTTCAAATAACTTCAAAAAACTATAAAAGACTCTTCTATTTTTAATGAAATAGTAAGGCAAACAAGCAAGTTGGTCACCTGATGGTAAGTAATCACCACCGCCTATAGACACCCGCAACACAAAAGAGATTGCAGATGCGTTTCCAATCCAGAGGGCTAAGATGGAATACCTCTTGTGCCAGTAATTGCACCGGCTGTCTTGCTCTCCACGCCGGAACACAACAGTGCAAGCACTGCTGCTTAGCGGCAGAATTAGCGAGCAAGATGGTGGTGGTGTTGCGTGGTTGAGAAGGATTAAGCGGCCGAAGATGGATGGACAGACCTGGACAGGCCGAGAGAAACGGATACCGACATTTGTTATACTATGTGAAGAAAGATAAAGATGGGCAACGAAACGAAAAGTCAACATTTTTATTCAAGTACGACATTTGTTTAAAAACTAACAAAATATCAGTTGGTGAGTGAATATAGTAGTCTGCGAAATCACTGGGAAAACATAAAATAACCAAAGTTTCGTAAACAGCAAACCAAAAAGCACTATTAAGCCAGCAGTGTTCAAACAGATTATTTATTTGTTCTGAAACTAGCCAACCGTGCGTTATGATTATTTATTTGGAATCTAACTGATGCAACTGGGTCACACTGTATAAAATCGATGAGCGGTCCGGACCGGATGCCTTTGTCGGACTGAATCAGCGAGACAAACAATGATTTTACTTTAATCTTGAGGATAGAGGAAAAGCTCTGAGAAATTTCCATAAAGATGCCTTTTTATTCGAAAGTGAAGCACACATTTGTACAAGTACACGGAAAGAACACGTAAAGTCACTCTTTTTTGATATTTAATTTAAATCTCAAAATGTAGTGTGTTGGGAACCTTACTCTTTAAGGTTAAAGTCTCTTTTATTTACAACGTTAGACTTTAACGCGATAAAAATATATTGTTAATTTACCTACGTTTAAACGTTTTAACGTTATAAATACGTGTGAAAATCGCGATAGTTTAAAAAGAATCTCTTTCTAAAATATATTTCGTGTACCCTTCATTTTGAAAAAATGGCCAAAACAAAATATAGTCTTGCATAAATTTAGAGAAATTTTGTTTTAGTATGTTTTAGGGTTCCATGCCCAAAGGGTGCTGACGGGACCCTGTTGGTGAGCCTATGCAGTTTGACCGTTTTTGTGTCTATCACAGCAGCACGTTTCAGAAAGTGCTAAATGAGGTAGATTTAAATTTTGTTTGCCTTACCTTACTGCACATTAAAACAAATATTTTTGTAGTTTGTTTGGCAATAGCTAAGGGTCTCATAATGAAGCTTATCAATGAGGCAGATCAAGTGGCGTATCTTGCATGTAAAAGAGCTTAATTTCCAGATTCTATAAATGCATTTATGGTATTTACTTATTTTTCTAGTTCTGCTCAGTGTTCGAAGTAAAAAAGGCACAATTGCACTACCAGTTGTAAGTAATTATAAAAAAACAGCTCGTAATCGTAAAAGGGCATTTTTCCGTCCCTTATCCTGACACAGCCTTTCTAATTTTTTTTGTGTTGTCATTATCATTTAAATTTATTTCTACAGCCTTTGTACACACATTTTTAGATGAAGTACGATATTTAGATTCTCTTAAGCGCCATTTGGTCTCTTCCACTCGTACTCGCACGGCTACACCATCTACTTCTTATAGTCTTTCTCCCTTATTTATAAACGGTTTCTAAACCCACTTTAGTTAATATATGTTTTATCTTCATCGTTGTGATGCTCGCTCTTGTGAGCCAAGAATGAAACATATATTTGTAAAAAAGGTTTCTAAACCTTATGAATGAGCAGTTGAAAGTTTGAAAATAATATGCCCGCTAAATGAAAACAGCTCCTACCCTCGAATAATATTTAGACCTAAAATTGCTATTTCTAAAACCTTAATACAACAAATTAAATGCCCTAAAGTAGATGAATAAATTCTGAGTCCCTTAGAATCTTTACTGAAGTCTATTCTGAAAACGTCTAATTAGTTTACTCTTTAGAAAATTCTCGGTAGCTACATCCAAGCAAATAAGTTTACAGCCCTCATTGTTAAGAAAGAATATTTCTCATGTTTACGCAAATTATAATGTTAATTAGACGTAGTATTTCTACTAGGTACTTATAATAAATTTGTAACGGAATTTTATCTGTTGGAACATTGAATATGTTTTTGATTTAAACTGCAATACTGTGTGTCTCAGGATCTTGGAATAGGAACAAGCTTATCTTTATTAAATAAAAATAATAAGCATATCCTGTATTTGAAACTGATGAAGCTAATGTTCCGTTATAATGTTTCGGTTAAGTATTAATTTAATTTTTGCTTTAATTTATAATGTATATTATGCAGTGCCCTTATGCGGTTTCGTAATATTTTTCTTTATGAAAGCAAATAAATATCTTGAGTTTGAATTTGAGTTTATTCTGTGTCTGAGCCAACGACATTTATGTTACCACTAGACACGCTGTTTGGAACAGAAACGTTGTCACACGTACGTACGCTACCGGTTGCGCAACTCATTTAGTAATGCGCAACCGTAATAAGCCAACGCTGTCTGTGTTGTTGAAAAATATTCGGATAATTTGGTTAAGTGTGATACAGAAAAGTGATTAACAATTGCGTGCGCACATAATAGATGGGTATTTTACGTTTATTTTACGTAATTAACAAATTGATTTGCTATTTTTAAACGAAACAAAACTCGCCGTCTATTAATACGCGCCATCACCATGTTGATATTGCTATCTCGCTTACTCTTACATTGATTAGGCGACAGCTCTCCCCACCACCGTACCAGCGCGCTTCTAAAATGTAACGTACTTTTTATACTTAGGACCTTGTCTAGTGAAAACATAAATGTCGTTGTTCTGAACTCAGAATTTTTATTTAATGTTTTTTTGCCCTTAGCCATGAACAAATTGATTCAATGTTTTGGAACTTCTTGTCTGTTTAAAAAGTTTCAGGAGTGCGGATGGCTGAAAAGCAAATCAGGGGTTTATTTGATATATTATAGTTTTGCCTCAGTGGACGTCCTCAGGTTTTATATTATAATTCTAGTTCCACACAAAATCTGTTTTCACCGCACCAATTATTTCGCGGTGTGAATAGGTAATTTATCTTTGATGATCAGACTAGTTCATTTTGGAGTCTGTATGCTGTCTTAGGCGCCTACCCGAGGATAATGTACGTGAGAAGACAAAGGGGCTTCATTATTAACGTCTTGCCCTCCCTGATTACTCTGGGTCGAAAATATACGTTCCACTACATAGCGTGATCGCCCCAAATATTAACAAAATCGGATAGAGGGTTTCATAAAACAAATACCTAATTCTTTAGTTTCACCTTTTATACTTTGATAGCTTTACATATAGTACACGATGCATCTTTTAAGTCAAGTTAGAGTAATAAAGAAAGATATTTTTTTTCCTAATTAATCTGTTGTTTAACAGATCTGTAAGAAAATAACTAAGATAGAATTGTGATAGAGTAGTACCTAAGGGTAAAAATTGCCCATCAAACAAAGTATAGTTTTAAATTACCAGAACTGGATAAAGTCGCGATTTCCTTCAAAACATATTAAAATTGAAACTTAATAACTCCTAAAGACATTTGCTAATAAATATTTGTTTAAACTTTATCATAACTGGGTTCAAATTTAACTTTGTCCAATTCTCCAATTTCCGAATAAGTTTTGATTAACTTAATAAACCGATAAAGGCTGTCAAAAGATCACATAAACTTTTCAAATAAATGCTGCCCTCGACCCGGTTATCCAGTCACATAATTGGCTCGGAATATAAAGGATGTAAAACAATAAGATGCCGTATCGTACTTTTGTTTTTGAAGTTTCTAAAAAAATGGTTGGATATCCTTCCTTGAGTATCCTTCACTTTCATTTTTGCAATGTTCAATGTGAATATGAAACTAAAAACACAGCTCTTCTTTTTTTAAGTAATTCTATCAATTTTGGAAATAAAAAAAGGCATCAGAATACCGTATTGTATACATTTATAACTTTAGCCCACAATTCGTTCACGTAGATATTGGATTACATAACTTCCATTCCCTTTTGACCCACTTAAAGATTAGCTTCGTTTGAGATACTAATTTAAAAATTTTCGCTGTAATTTATTTATTAAGGTTAAATGATATGACTTTTAAATAATCCGAGGCGTTTAGTTACGACTCTTTTTATAAATACTAAGCGAAAAGGCTGGGCTCACATTATCAAAAGTTTATAACTCAGAAAAAATCTGACGCGCGCCGGGAAGCGCTCCTCCCATACGTTCTGCTCTAGACAACCCACATTATTACAATTTCACCAGACCAGCCACCCGCTTGTGATAATACTGGCACGGGGGGAAACGTTGTAAAGAATTTGTGATAATGTGCGCCTAGCCTAAGGAGCGATGATTTTTCTTTAACAGTATCAGAAACTGCACGCTAGCTTTTGTCGCAGATTTACAGCATGTGTCCCTGTTTTACCAGGTAGATGCAAAAGTTGAATAGATGGCACTTAACAGCTGGTCATTGCCTTGAATTAGAATTACCCACTTTCCCAAATTTACACGCTTCTAAACATAAGTGTAAGCATGTCGTAACAAGATTACTGCAGTTAAGCACTTAATTAAACAAATTATTGCGATCCTTTCCGCTCCGAACAATGTATGGAGCACGGCCAAACTTTATACAGCCGGTATAAACTCTGTACGGACCTGCGCCGTTACGTTTTATGTAATTGACAATTTAGTTTTAGTGGGTAGCGTCATAAATGGAGGAATAAAAAAGTTATTCGTTAAATCCTAAGTGTACGACGAGGACGCAAAAATCGTTGTCTATAACAGATATGGTCTTATGATAGAATGTTGTCAAATCATCGCTGCCACTGAACGATTGTAATGCAATCCGGGGAGTCACCGCGCGGCATGTTGCCAACCTTCAGAAATAGACGACTTTGACCTCTGACGGAACGAAACGCAACAGGGGTAATTGCTACTATACTGATAGTAGTAACTTGGTGGAGCTAGCTCGTTCACTTAATTATTAAATTTAGGCGTTGGTTTGCGGGGGTCTATTTCAAAAAAGGTTCTTTCAACTAACTTTAACAAATTACCTTGCTTGGTAATAGGAAACACTGAATTTGTAAATCTCACACAAGATAAAAGAAACTCTATGTTTGGAGTCATGCAAACTTCACATAATTAGATAGGTTTTGTTTCGCGTGTACGAAACGCAGTGAAATATTTTTAACAAAACAAAATCTGTAAAGACCTACCTGGAAAACTGAAATGGTAGGTCATTATTATTACCTAAGGTCAGGTTACGTAAAAGTTTATAAGATCAAAATAATGTGAGACCAAAATTCAATAGTTCGGTACAATTCTTGACAGTATAATAATCGAAATTCGACCTTACGGAGCTTTATTAAACCCAGCATAATATAGTATTCTCTATGTCTACGACAGTTAAGTAAAAATGACATTTTTTTCGTCGATTTGCTCTATACATTGTTGCAGTAGCAGAATAAAATGTGCCTTAAAGTTTGCAACATCGGTGTGTACTCATAGAAAAGTGGCAGCGTTAATTTCCCCCGTTCCGCCCATGATTCGTTCAGTATAATAACCAAAAATCTCATCAGTGTTCATCGAAATGAAACGCACGCAATAATATGGGAACTATTTGGCCAATTAACATCGAAATATGCAGATTGCTTTTAAATAGTTACTCTTTTGAACTGATGTATCGGCATACTTTTTGCTTTGCGAAAAGTCAATTGGCTATTTCGGTGCTTAATACAGAGAAAACAGTTAAGTTTGAGTCGAACACGGGTGATTTTTGAATTTCGAACGCTCGACACCTGCCAACCGCCGCCAATCACTGCCGGCTAAAATATACGCTCGCGTATTTGATTAGCCCGCAACTGGCCGGTGTCCGTTCCTGTCTGTCATCATCGTATCTTCGGTCGAATGCGTCTCTAATCCACACAACGGATTTTGAAACAGTTTTCACTAACAAAAGGTTTCTAGGAACATTCTAATTAAGTTTTCGTTTGTAAATGGCACCATTACGAAATCGCAGCGGGCGCTAATTTAGCTTAAAAATATTTATAATCGCAGAACGTAGTAAGTCAGTTTTGTAAAACTTTAGAACTCTGATTAATTTGTACTACTGGCTTTACCTTATCTGCGGTAAAACTGGATTTAGAGCCACTAATAGGTATTTAATGTTAGACATTTACCTTCTATGAAAATTCATTATGTATGTTTTGTGAAAGGGTTCTACAGTGGCCTAAAATTCAATTCGGTTGACTCTACATGTTGTGGAAGGAGCCATCCTTGATATACAATACCATTAAAATAATTTGTTTATGTGCTTACAAATACGTTAATTTTGATATTGAGGTTATATGCCATTCATAGGAAATTGCGCACGATTGTACAACAAAATTCCAAAGAATATTACTGAACATTGTGTGTTATCAATCTGATTGTACTGTTAAGGTTATATTTAGGCTGTTTGTAAAGTAAATGATCTATTTCTTGATGCTTTAAAGTAAGTGATATCATAAGAAGTACCTACAATGGTTTTTAAATTCCACAACTAGGATTGATCACAGTCTACCGGTTTCTTTTTTACTTTCAAGCATAATAGTGCAATCTCCCAGTCGTAACGCCTCATTTCATTTGTAACATGTCTCTTTGTTCTAAGCCACTTAATACACCAATTCCAATGTGAAAGCAGAATTTTTATTTAGACTTTTATCTGGACTTAACATAATACTCAAACGCTCGGAGCTATTTCTTGAATAGGTGCTTTCATATACGAAGTATGCATGAAGATTCGAACAAATTCTAAGTATTGGGTATTGCATTTTACAACAGGGTGCCAATTGGAGCTATTGCGTATTATACCGTGGCCGGCCTGTTACACTGCTATGTAACGGGCATTTTATTCAAGAGAAAAGTGCTTTTGATGGTAATTTTTTTGCGATTTGACTACACCAAAAAAAATTATCCATCTGCAGTAGCCCATAATGCGTCTATCATACATATCGTCTCACTCCTTTTGGATTCAATTTACTCCCGCCTGTGGCTCTAACATATCTATCTCAGTTTAGTTTATCTCTATGTGCATCCCCTTCTTATGACACTAGTTAAACAGAGCTGCAAGGAGGGATAAATTATAATTTAGCGCTTATAAAAGGCCGATGCTGTCGAATATTTGCCACCCATCTCCGCAGCGATTTGCCTCGTGTCGTGTTGAGAGTTTATTACTTTGAGTGATGTCAATGACCTTCATTCCCTCTAGTTTCGATTCGAATTTAACACACTGCTGCCGGCAACGTATATGCTTTAGGTAGTTTTGCTTTTCTTTCAGTACAGTTTCTTTCAGTTTTTGCAGAGTGCGTGTATTCAGTAAAGGTGACACAACACAAAATAAACAAAAAGGAATGTAGAAAAGACACATTCAAGTAAATCATACACAAAATACTATTGGCTAGGGTGTTATAATCTATATATATAAAATTCAAAGTCCTGACTGACTGACTGACTGACTGACTGACTGACTGACTGACTGACTGACTGACTGACTGACTGATATATCAGCGCACAGCCCAAACCGCTGGACCTAGAGACTTGAAATTTTGCACATAGATACCTTATATAGTGTAGGCATCCACTAAGAAAGGATTTTTGGAAATTCCAACCCTAAGGTAAATTAGGGAATGAAAGTTTGTATGAAAGTCCGTCAGTTTTGAAGTTAGGATTTTGAAATTTTGTTGTCAGGCTTACGTAAAAAAATTAATTTATACGGGTCTCAGTGTCAGTTTTGATAATTCCACCCCTGAAGGGGTGAAAAGGGGGATAAAGTTGTGTATGGAAAGGCCTACATTTTCACAGCAAAAATCACTACATTTTATTATTTAGGCTTATAACGCAACGAGTATATCGGGTGTTATTGAAATTACAACCCTTAAGGGGGAAAAGGGGGAAAAGGGGGATGAATTTTTGTATTTGAGTTGTTCATTCACAATTTTTTTGTATTGAAGTAAAAATAACGTACGTGGTAACGTGTTATTACTAAGCCTCTATTGCCACCCGTCTGTCTGTCTGTCTGTCTGTCTGCCACGCGCAAACATGTCCTGACTGATTTGCGATCATCGTCCAACCGAAACTATTGAATCAAGAAAGCTGAAATTTGGAAAATAGGTTTATTTTATAACGTACGCATCCGCTAAGAAACAATTTTTGGTATTTTTACCTTTAGGGGGGAAACGGGGGGTGGGGGTTGAACTTTGTCTGAAAGTCTTTGTTGATTGAAGTTATAAACATGAAAATTTGGATTAGAGCTACTGATCATAAATAGCTTATAAGTATTATAACGTATTTCAGTATTTTTGCATTTTTACATTTAAAGGGGAGAAGCGGGGGTGAAAGTTTGTAAGGACGTATTGATTTTTTTTAATAAGAGCTTGTAATTTTGAAATACAGCTACTTATCATAAATAAATAATGACGCGTCACAGGGTTTTTGGATTTTAAAATTTGTAGGGGGAAACGGGGAGTAAAAGTTTGTATGGATCGGGGAGGGTATGGAGGTATCGGGTATTTAATAGGAACTTGAAATTTTTAATTTTAGTTACATATCATAAATAAATAATTATGTGTTTCAGGGATTTATGACTATCGAATTTTAGAGGTGGGAAACGGGGGTGAAACTTTGTATGGAGGGGAGGTATCGGTTTATTCAAAAATAGGAACTTCAAAATGATTGTTTGTTTTAGGGTATTTGGATTTTTACATTGGAAGGGGGCAAAACGGGCGGTGAAAATATGAGAGGGAGTGAGAGCACTTATAAGTTTTATGATTAAAAATAAAAGGCATATGTTTTCTGTAGGCCACGCGGGCGAACCCGCGGGCAGGAGATAGTTATAAATAAATAATGAGATATTTCAGAGATTTTAGATTTTTAATTTGAAGGGGTAAAACGGGGAGGGGGAAGTTTGTATGAAGGTATCGGCGTTTTTTAAAGGTAGAAACTTGAAAATTGGAACTATTGAGCATAAATGAATACCGCCGTATTTAAGAGTATTTGGATTTTCACAATTAAAACGAGAGAAACGGGGTTAAAACTTTGAATGGAGGTATGGAGGCTTTTTCGAAGATATAAACTTGGAAGACTTTAAGGGATGACAGTTAATGTTACAAAAACGAAAGTAATGGTGTAAGAGAAGAATGAAGAGGTTTCTGAATGTGTAATAAAGATTGGTAATGAAAGAGTTGAACAAGTGAAAGAATTTGTGTACTAGGTAGTATGTTTACTAGGGATGGAAAGCACGATGAAGACATTGAAAGGAGAGTGAAAGCGGGAAATTGGGAGCTCTGCGTGCTTTTGTGAGCAGCCAGAATGTCGCATCCAGCAACGTGAACAGCCAAACGTGCCTTTTACGACGTACGGCTGTTCACGATGCTGTGTTAGTTTCCACATTGATGTATGGAAATGAAAGCTGGATTTGTGAGAAGAAGCATAGGAGTAGAATAAATGCCGTAGAGATGCGTTCTCTGCGTATTATGAGTGGGATCAAGCTGACTGAGAGAATGAGAAATGGTGTTACAAGAGAGAGGTGAGGTCTGAAAGAAGATGTAGTGACTAGAATAGAGAAACGAATGTAACGTTGGTTTGGGCATGTTGAACGAATGGATGAAAGGCAATTATGTTAGCAAATTTATGAAGGTGATGTGACAGGGCGAGTTGGTCGAGGGCGGCCTCGACGTACTTTTGTCAACCAAATTTGTGATGTCCTGAAGACAGGTCAAACCAGAAGTACACGGAACCGCCGAGCATGCATGGAGAGAGGAATGTGTGTGGAGGGAGCGATGGAATATGCCAAGACCAGGGCAAATGACGTTATGCGGTCTCTGCCTACCCCAAAGGGAAACAGGCGTGAGCTTATAATAATAAAAATAAACTTGAAAATTAGAATTGCAGCTGCTCATCATAAATAAATAACGATGTTTCGGGATTTTTGGATTTAGATGTCATTTGTTTTCTGTAGGCCACGCGGGCGAAGCCGCGGGCAGAAGCTAGTTAAAACATAAAACCAAGAAGGTTTAACATTAGCGAAAGTTCGAAACACAATACAGCCAGTAATGCGTTCAGCCAAACTCTGATCTTCTCATAGTGCGGTGAGTGATTTGAAGCTGGTGGAGTTATCTATGCCCATCTTATTTATATCTCAGCTAAATGAGTAAAATGAACTAGGACATAAAGGATACCTATTCTAACTAAACTCGATTTCGAACCTTTCCTATTAACTATCTAAATTTAACACTCTCCCGGTGTGCAGCACATCCTTAAACCTTTTGTCCAATCCACCGTACCAAGAAGTTCCAGCTGAAGGCGAGTACATATAAATAAAAGATTGGATTACGCCGGTAGTGCTCCAAAAACAGCCCGTATTAGAAAACGTTCCAATAAAATCGACGTTCCCCGTAAACGAAAACTTTACGGGCACTTAGGACGTTAAAATCGAGGATTATGTAAGTTTAACCCGATTTCTTGCGCTTGGAATGGCCGGCTTTCGAAATCATTTTAAATACAAAAATAAACTGTCTTACTATTCTTTTACGATAAGATCATACAATGTCGGTAAATGTGAAATACACGCCCGGTTGCGGCGAAGCCAAAAGCGAGAGATATGGTTTTTCTGTATGTGTTGCGTGTGAGTCTACGTACGTACTTACACTCATTCATAGAGACTTGGTGAATAATCCAATTTTGACAAATGACGTTCCTTCGATTCGTTTCGGTGAAACGGGTGATACTGGATACATTAATTAAAAAAAAGAAGCAAATTTTAGGCACCATAATGACCGACCTAAGACGTAGAAGCCTATCAAATATTGATTCATGATAATAGATTAAATGATGAAATTTTAAAGCTGATTTCAAAAATGTGCATAATATAGGTACGAGTATACAATAGGTTTTAATAGAAAAAACATTTGTCCTAAAATATGTGTTACTCATTATTTCTATTACTTTTTAACACTCGTAAAGTGTTCATCGTAATATAAATATCGGTCTAATAAAATTACCTAAGATTTTAAGATTGCAATTCATCAAAGAAAAAAGAATAAAAGCTTGAAAATCGGTATTAACGACCTCAGTTTTATTAACATAAGTTTTATGTATTGGAATCACCTTAAGCTAAATTTAATTATGAACCCACGAGAGCAATGGAATTCGTTTATATTCAGACAAAATTAAATCAAGCTAAAATTCAGTAGTGAATTTGATACTAATTGGGTATTGTAACAAATAAGTTTAAGTACTAAACCTCATTTTCATAAATGCTGTGTAAACCTACGTTAGTTAACTAGTGTTATGTCTTTATTTGTCACTGTGACGAAGTGCAAGTCTTTTTAAGATTCCGTAGTCAAAATGGTATGTCGCGATGTCCGAATATCTGTCTTTCTATCAGTTTGCCTGAATGTGACAATCACTTTTTGGCGAAAACTATAGTTTTAAGTGATTGTCACATTCAGGCAAAGGGCAAAAAATATCTGATAAGTGTGTCAGACACTTATCAGATACTTTTTCCACAAACAAAAACTAAGAATAAAATTACTGGGGGTTCAAAAAACGGTATTTTTTGTGTTAATCTTTCCACCATACCCAAAAACCCACCAACTACCGCGTAAAAAAAAACAAATCCGAAACAATAACTTTGTACCGCATAGAAGTTTGAGAGCTGCAGTGACCAGCATGTTATTAGGACCTCTTAGTTGCCAGCTAAAGATGAGGTTAGACGCTAAACTTTACCGCTTCCAAACAACTTAGTTTCAGTTAGGCTATGGAAACTTGCTCTAGTGAATAAACTGAGTTTTTACTCGACTTCTGTAGGAAGAGTAGCTTAAGCGAAAGCAAAACACTAGCAATTTTCTTTTAAATGGACTCGGTCTTGGCTCTTTCAAACTGCGGTCCTCACATGATCTTCCAAGTTATTTCTATTACCCACGACAAAATGGAACATGTACTTATGTGCTTGGAGTGAAAGGTTGTTTGTGTGTACAAACAAATGTTCCAGTTTATTTTATGTAAAAGGGAGGCGAGCGAGCATGCGGATTGCCTGGTGGGAAGTGACCACCGCCTCCCATTGAAACCAAGCAACCCTCAAAATAATTGCTAATACGTTGCCGGCTTTTAAATCCTGCTAATATTTTTTTAAAAACCTTGTTTTGTCTTAAAGCCTAAACAAAATTGATTTGTTTTTATTTTTTACTATAAATAAATTCTATACACATTTACTCAAATCCCATGCTACGAATTGTTTTATAGTAATGAACTCGAACGCTATTAATATTACCGATAACTAGCGACCTGCCCCGGTTTCGCGCGAGTACAATCAGGACAAGTACATACAAATTTGCGGGTGGTAGGACCTTGTGCAAGGTCCATCCACGTCGCTACCACCAACTTGCTCGCTAATCCTGCCGCTAAGCAACAGTGCTTGCACTGTTGTGTTCCGGCGTGGAGAGCAAGACAGCCTGTGTAATTACTGGCACAAGAGGTATTCTATCTTAGCCCTCTGGGTTGGCAACGCATCTGCAATCTCTTTGGTGTTGCGAGCCTCTATAGGCGGTGGTGATTACTTACCATCAGGTGACCCACTTGCTTGTTTGCCAAAAAAAACCTTCCGTAAAAAATCTCTAAATGACAGTGAAACCCGTAACAAAATCGGTCGCGTGATTTGGAAGGAATAAGTAGTCGAAGATATAAAGACAGACAGGAAGGTAGCTACTTTATTTTATAGTAAATACAGTGATTAAACTTATTACGTTTATCGGGACTTAAACGTAATAAGTATGTGTGAAAATCGCGAAAGTTTAAAACAATCAATAGTGATTAATCTATTGATGACCGCCATTTTGCATAACTTTTTATTTTTTAAAAGACTTTGGCATCATCCATTCAGCCAGTACTGGTTGTATAGAAAGCGATATTCAGCATGGCACTTTGATATTAACCTTTGTACAAAGAGCTTGTAATTCATATCACCTGCCTTGTTAATAAGCTGCCGCCGCGCTTACTACATATTATACATCTTTTGAACGACACTTTACCCGAATTAACTTGAATTTGAATTGCTTCTGGATAAGGAAGTTGTTTTAGTAGTGGAGGGTAGCGACTTTAAATATTATTGTTTTAAATTTAACAGATATCAAAACAGGAGTCATTGCTTAAGGATTACTCAAAATAGGGATGTCTCCTGGGTTAAAACAACAAGATTCTAATTAGTCCGTCAGTTAGATTATAGAAAAATACTCGATACGTATTTTTTTATTTGTCCATACGAATAATATTGACAAAGATACAGCACATTCAAATTCAGGAGTAGGGGCTCGTGACGTCACTCTTCCGTAAAAATTTTACGATATAATGACGTAGCGCGAACTTTCGCCGCTCTGTAACTTTGTTATTTTAAGTTTTAGAAGCAAAAGAAAAAATACTTATCTACTATTTTCTGGCGTTCTAAAAGATGGACTAATTATTATTTTTTAGTCAACATCCCAATTGTTCCTTTATAGTGTTTAAGTGATTGTGTTACGCTTTGATTTTATTGTAAATTATATATAAAAGACTCTTGTATCCCACAGTTAAACTGGCATTATCAGTTTTTTCTTTGTCTTTGCTATGCATATAAAAAAGAACCAATAAAATCCTTGGTTTCCTCTCCATTTTGAAATACTTCGATTTAATTAAGGTAAAATTATTAGATTTGCATCAACCTGGTCAACTTCAGTTATTTCTTTAGCAGATAATCCAAAGTTATCTTCATGATTATATCTGAAACTAATTAGGTTTTAGGTCTTATAACTTTATAACTAGTAGTTACGCAAATTTGGTATAAAACCCAGCTGAATAACTAAATAACTAAACACAACGCATAATGAGCATATCTTTCTTAACAGCTAGCACATGTGCTGATTTTGCGCTCTTCTCTCTTTGCATGTCTTCTCCTAATGGGCTAGTTAGAAAGAGAAGTTTCGTGCTACCCCTCCTGTTTGCAAAAGTTAAAATGACAAAATGAAACCATGTAAGTAATTTAGGCAATGATATTCGGAATGGATAATAACTACGTAAATCGTTACACGCTTCGCTCTTCTCCGGAAAACAGCCTGTCGCTTCAGCGATTTTAAAAGCAAGCACGTGTAATGCCGCGCACAAAATACGTTTTATTACGAACTGAAATATTAAGCACCCGCGACCGCCGTCTCTACCAACAAGCGACGACATGTACCTATAGATAATTCTCGTCTCTCGAACGCTCCATGGGGATGTAAAATGGGGCTATTACGAAACCCACGATATGCGATGTGTTTAGCTCCTAATGACACCTTCGTCTATTGCGTGTGTATGTCGAACGGCTTCCGCTGTGATAAGTTGATAATACTGCGAGGAAATGGTAACAATAATAACTTTGTATTTTTAAGCCTCAATTTGTAACTTCAGTTTGTTGGTAGTCGCCAGCCAGGTTGCGTTAACTAGGAGCTTTAACGCCATTAAAAATGTCTCATTCTATTCTACTCGTCGCATATACGAGTACCAATATGTAATATTGGTCACGTATTTTACTATTATATATGTTTTTAACATTTCATATTCTATACATAATTAAATATTAAATTCTGTATATTATATTGTGTCGTACTGCCCTCTACAATCTCTGTTTTGCCTGAAGGTTAGGTAGAGAATGCCTCTCATTATATAGCAGTTGCATAAAATACTATTAAACATGTCACAATAACGAATATATTGTACAATTTTCTAGTTTTTTTTATGCGATATTCACTCACTTATATTGATAGTATCTGGCATAATGAGTTTGAAGATTATCAAATCTAATCTAGTACCTATATACAGGGGGTTCACGAGGATTCTTATGGTACTTTGTGTTTCGTATTCGACATTCTCGTCAAAAGCAGAAGTGCGCATCTCTTTTGTTTTTTCTTTTTATTAGGACAGTAAAGAAACCCTGCATGTGGGTCGCATGATGGGAAGCGATCCCCGCCGCTCATAAGCACCAGCGATCCTTAGATACAGCTGATCCGTTGTGCGCGTGTTTATTTGGCAAATAAGGTAGGTAGAGTGACGACTATTCGGTACAAATAATTTAACATTAATTTATTAATAAAATAAAATAATCGGCTTTATTATTTATTCAACTTCATTAGCGCTAGTTTCTCTACCCATATACAAGTTGCCACACGCAGCCGACGAAGTTTTATACCAACGTAGACACTTTGTTTTTTTATGTGACATTGGTCCAAATAAAAAATATACAGCTTGACTTGAGAACCTCCCCTGATTATTCATCGGTTAAAAAGATACTTAAACAAAATGTAACTGCAAATTTTGCCGGTTGCTTGTGACGTGCGGGTAGAGAGACTTGCTCCTAAGTATTTTTGGACATACCTACTATCAAACTACCGATAGGCGATGCAGGATGATTTTTAATCATTGGTCAGATCAGTGGCCCTACTTAACATGATTAATGATTTCACTCCCTGCCGCTCTGTCTAACTGTTTTAGAAAGGGACTAACAGAAGAAAAAAAAATTTGGGCAAACTTTTTAGATATGTATTTCTTAAAAGAAATAATTTTACTTTTATTTAATTTCCAGATTTAAATCACTAACGGAAATTTACTACAGGATTCATGAAACCTCGTTTACAAAGTAAAAATAAGTTAAAGTTTCTGTAGCCCTCAAGAATAATTCGTCTCTCAATGCATCCCTTTCTTTTGACATTATTTAGACAGAGCAGCAGATAGCGATGAATTGACCTTGGCCGGGCATTACTTTTAAGTAATAGACGCAATGTTAACACTAAGAAAAATCTTGGTCACCAAGCAGGACTCAGGACTGCGGTTATGTTAGACCCGCTTAACGATTAAAAGTCATCATGTAAAGTTCACTTCCTGCCAACCGCTTCAAGCATAATATCCTCTTCAGCATCCATTCTCCGTGTGCCAACGAACGGCGTGTCGTAGCTTTCAAAGTAGCGGCGCACGCGCCGATCGCCGCGCGCATGCTGCCACGTCGCCTGCTCCAGCTGCTCGGCTACTTCTATCGTGCTTATCGACAGCGGGAGCTCGTGGGTGAAGCCGAAGTAGGAGGAACGCTCGGCTTCTAACACGTCCGAAAACTAGAAATTTGTTCCGAATATTTCATTCGAAAAATTAAATACATTGGATTTAAAGTGATATTTATAAATTATACATAAAATATATAATGATTTCGTTTGATTTACTAAAAAGTTCGTGACAGAACTTATGGACTGACTAAGTATAGCGTTATAAATAAATACAATCGCCACATAATTTGGAGAGGGGAAGTCCAGGAGTGCAATTTTTGAATATCACCGGGTGACTAAAGCTCACCAAAATAGCCGTTTTTCAGAGCGATTCGGCCATTTAGGTGAGCTCTAGTCACCTGGTGAGATTCAAAAATTGCACCCCTGGTCATTTGGGACACTCAGAAAATGATTAAAGGTTATATCGAACAATTTGTCACTAATGGATACTTACCGCTGAAGAAAACAATAAACAAATTATCACTATAAAACAACTGCTCTTTGACAACATGTTAGATTTGTTTTCCCATAAGCTACATTATTTAACTGTACAATATTAACAAAAGCATTTTATTTTTTCGCTTGATTCATTTCATTTTTTGCAATCTTGGCACTTGCTGTGTTTCGTTGCTTCTTTGGCTATAAACAATTCGATATAAAATGAAATGGTTATAGCTTTGTATCGAATGGTAAATAAAACTTGCGAAATAAATCATACTTTATAATTTATTCACAAAAATACTTCGTTTATCGTTAATACATAGTGCTTTATGTAAACGTAACGCATTTAAAATATTACGTCTAATATAAATATCTTATGAGACTTGCTTTGTATTTTTATAAAAATAATGACCATAGTTTTCTATCATAATGACAGGGATATAATAGTATTTAAACTACTCAAAACAAAACAGGGCGCATTTGACTTTTCTCTGTACAGTTGAAATGTGACAATCAGTATGTTTCTAACAATGCCCATTTTGAAAGTAGGGTTTTATTTCATTAATTTGACGTGCAAACAATTAATAAAGCCCTACTGCATAAATAATATTATTCTTTTGTTTTACTGAGAAATGTCGAGTGGGCCCTATTTTATTTTGAGTACTCTGTAAATGATGTAATAAGGATGTGAAATAATTACATAAAGAAAGTGTACTACAAAATTATACTCGTAAAAACCTCTTATTTTCAATGCAAGAGCACGTCTCTTTACGTCAAGATTTCAAATAAGTAGATACAACTCACGCCTTATCTGTATGTCATTAAATTGGTTAGGTACCTATAAACCAAAAAAAAATTATTATTTCGTAACAAACTAATGCTAACGTTAGTGTTTGCAAACGAGTAAAAGGATTCAATGCAAGTGAACAATTTCTTTACAATTAAGTAGGTATTGTTATAATCTCCGAAATAATGCATAATAACAGACCTAAACAACCTGAGGTTTCACAGTAGCGGATCGTTTTTATGGTATAAAGATCGTATCAGCTATCAAGTAGGTACTATGGGTTTGATGATCTTTGAATTAGTCGCTGGTCATTCAGAAGATACAAATGGTGAACTGGATCGCATAATACTATTAGTATCTAGATAATTTAGGCTAAGGTGTAATGTAGTGTAGTGTTAAATTATAAATTTATGTTAGTAAACTGAGGTGCCCTCAGCTACAAGGTATAGTTTAAAACAGCAAAAGAACCAATATGAATAATTAAGCGCAAATTGGCGCCACGATGACATTGAAAAATACGATGACATATTAAAAACAACGTACTGCAGATCGGAAAAGTTACATCGAAAGGAAACTGATAATAAACCATTATTACACCCACATATAACGTTATTTTATTTCACAAACAAAAATACCCCTCATGAAACGTAAGTACTCTAACTTATGAAATTATATGAATGCTGTTGAGTTTTTTGTGCTTAAAAAAGGTTTGCCCGCACTACTTTGCTTATCGAATTTCTACTATTAAAAACATAACCCTCCTTGCTGACGGCAATCGATAAAAAAAATACAGTGAGCTTTTTGACATCAAGCCACTGTTACAGAATTTCACAAATAGCGTAGGGTATTATGTAATAAAAACCTTTGGGAAAAATGCCTATAACATTTTCATAATAGTTTATTTACTGTGAAAATGGTCACATTAGTCTGAAAGCTTTCTTGCAGCCAGGATAATTGCTCAATAAGGAATCAATCCAAATGCAGTCTTAATACTTTGAATTTATTAATGTACAAGGATGTTGTGATAATTCCGCTTCATATTCCGCTTTCACAAGCTTAGTTGATACGATAACAATACAACCGGTCGTCATTGGCAAAATCCATTTCAACCTAGAGATGGGAAAGACGTAATAATAAAAAAAAAACCGGTACTCCGTCAAAGCCTTCTGAGGCTACCAGCGCAAGTCCATTTAAAAAAAGAAATAAACTATATTAAATCGAATTTCTCATGATTCCACAGCACATAACGTGTTGGCGTATTGGAACTCTGGACTATTTTCATATTCAGACATGTCTAGGGCCACTTCGCAGCTCTCGCGAACCACGAGGCGCGGGTCGTTTAGGTACCTGTAACGATACAATATGCGATCGTAAACTTAGTGTCATCCATGGGCGTACCCAGGGGGGAGCAGGGAGGGGCAGCTGCCCCCTCCCCCTGAAAATCTCGTAGAACATGTATGAACTAGCCTAATTACTAATCAAAATGTAAACGGGGCCTTATGCTCTAACTTAAATAAACCGCGCAGTAGACACTGGCAAAATGTACTATGCAATTGCCAAAAAACCGCGTGCAACGATGGCGGACAAAGACTAGATACCGAATCTAGCATCTGACTTCCCCCCGCCCCCCCCCCCTTGGGCCAAAAGCTGGGTACGCCCATGGTGTCATCTTCATCATCATTGCGGCCCATTTAATGCATTTAAGGCCGACAGGTGATCGGTCGGTACCAGCACCACAAAGGACGTAGAAGACGACGTTGTGGCGAGACTCCAACCACTCGACCCTCACGGTAAAACTGGTCTTTACTTGGATATACTCTACAATCTCCTTAACCTTCATAGAATAATGCAGTCATGACACGTACAGTCAAGGAATTTAACTTCCAACCCACTTAAGGTTCAATATCATATAGGAAACTGTCACCATAAGAGCTAACTAGAGCAAGACGTTAGTTTAACATATCGACCTTAATGCATTGCGAATGTCAGACGACATTTCAGCAAAATGGGTAGGGAATGAAATTCTTTGACTGTGCAACTGTGTCGTCGCGTTATAACAGGACGCAGAAGATGTCTTGATCCAGTCTCGGAGATAAGGGGTGAGGAATAGAAAAAAATCGCTTATTTTTTTAAATAACTTTTAAGTTATTTATCTTAGATTTATATATATTTGAGATTCTCACAATAAGCTCTTTCATTTGATATGTCACACGATTAGTTTGCAGAATTTTGTCTTATAATTTACTAATTTAAAAGTGGCCCCTATGTTTTAAATTCATTTATTTACATTACTCGTCTAATTTTAGGTTACAAACTTACATATGTGTACCAAATTTCAACTCAATCGGTCCAGTACTTTTGGAGTACATTGGCTGTGACAGATGGACAGATTTACACATGAGTGATCCTATAAGAGTTCTGTTTTTTTTTTTCAAGGTATGGAACCATAAAAATAATAAAAAGATACATTCAAAATCTTTTTGCACAACTCGTCGTAGGTCATTCTAGTAGCCTTTTTTCATGAAAATGAGATTAATTTGCAGGTAGATTTTATACCTTTTCAACACCTCAGTGCATTCATCAGTGGCTATGGAGCCCATGGCCTCAGCAGCCTCATGTCGAACCATCTCATGCTCAGCCGTGTCTTCCAGAGTCTTAATCAGGAACGGCACACTGCGCTCATCCTGCATCTGTCCAAAGACAAATGCAACCTCGTGGCGGAATAATGCACTGCTGGCTCGGAATCCTGTAATATTATAAAAAAAAATCTATAGTCAAATGTTTTTAGGGAGCATAGACCATGATTTGCTCGAAAAAGTTTTACTTATAATTAGGGCATAAATATTAAAGTTATCACACCTTACCTGAAATTTTTAAATACTGGAAGTACAAAATGTCACAGGTACAGGTAATAACAGGTTATGCAAAATAAGGTTATAGGAGCCATTTTTGTAACTAGGTTTGACTAATAAATTATTGTAACCTTATTCTTAAGAAATTACTAGGTAAACATAGTGTAACAAAGTGCAATGTTGGTATAATAACTAAATACACATGGAATATATGTAGAAATAATACTAATAATAAACACAAATAGCAATGAGTTAGTTTAAAAATAAATAAAAAAATTACCTTACTAGTATTTAAGAATAAATAATTCATAATGCTCACCTTCACCCAATGCATTAATGCTTTCTGTGGTGCCAATATTCCTCAAACTAAACATTGCCCTGTACCTCTCAAATAGTGTCTTGCTCTCATCCATGAGGGTCTCACTTAACTTCTTAATGTCACCCTCGGAGCTGGGCGGGGCAGGGTCCACTGATGCATATCGACTTGTTGACAAAGTCTCGGACTTGTCTTCTGCGACCCAGTCAAGTCTTTGTAAAGCTATTTGACAGGTTTCTGCCACTTCAATGGCAGGGTCGTGTTGGTATTTTTCAAGTAGCTCGCGAAGGTTTGGGTCACCTATGGCACCTAGAGCTTCACCTGGAATGTTCGAGGTTTGTTTTATAAAAATTAATGTAAGTATCCAAGTAAGTTTAAAATAAGGATTATAGTTTTTAGGGTGTGCCTTGTCAGCTTATGAATGACGGTTATCACAACTTACCAACTACGTGAAGAATTGTGGAATACACGATAACACTTATCAAGTCAAGACTTACCAGCCTCATGGCGCACTATGGGGTCCTGACTCTTGTCTTCCAATACACTTCTTAGAATCGGGATTGCCCTCTTGTCCTGCATTTGTCCTAAGCAGTAGGCTAGCTCATGCTTTAACAGCACTGATTCATCCCCGAAACACTGACTTATACATTTAATAGCAGTAACGCCGCCAATGTTTTTAAGTGTAAACAGCGCCCTGAACCGTTCCTTCATCGGTCTTGACGTATTATTAAGGACCTTGCCTATGTTCTCGATCGCAGACTCACTTATATTCACCATTGTGGATGTAATTATACAGAAAACAGTAAAAACGTGGTCACATTCCACGAGTAAAGAAATGTTTTGTAGAAATAATGAAATGTCAGTGTCAGTTGTGACTCAGCTGTCAATGTCAAGCTACGCTTGAACTGTCTGAGCTACAGTAGTAAACTCTGCGTATTTAATAAATTTCCCTGGAATGTCTACTTAAACTTGCATTTAAAAAGTTTTCCGCTGTATAAAAAGGCGCGAAAATTAAACATTGATTTAATTTATTCTTACCACCTGCAATTACAATTACAGTAAATAAATACCTACATTAGGAACACGTTCAGAGTTTTTTATTAATGAAATAAGTAATTAGAAATGCTTTTTTAATCAGTCTCCAAATCCAAAGTACATATTTGTTTGTTTCTTTCTTTCTTTGTATAAAGAAAAATAGGTATTCATCGCTTTTTAGACTCATGAACATTGAATATTGAATTATAGAAATAATGACGGTCATAATTAATATTATGATGATGGAAAGTACAATCGACGGCAACATTATTGCTGAGATGGTACAAACGATATTTGCCACTTGTCTATTGACGTCCGGTTAAGGCGTGTTGATTTACGTATCTACCGATTATCGACTAAGGGTGGCAGGTTATTGCAATCGATTATAGTGACGATTTTCAAAAATATTTTTATCTGAGTTACGACGATGAACCTCGTGCAGGTTCCGCCCGGATTAGTACCATAATCTGATATTGTTTCAGTCAGAAATCTAAGCTTTGAAAATTCAAAATTCGCTTTTTAGTGAGTCTGGTTGTTTATATAAGTTACACGCCTAATGTCAATTGCTCACAACCCTTAACAAAATATTGCTTTTCCCAAGGGACGTTAATTCTTGAGGAGTTCTCCTGGAGTGCGATTTTTGAATCTCACCGGGTGACTAAAGCTCACCAAACTGGCCGTTTTTCATAGAGATTCAGTCATTTTTGTGAGCTTTAGTCACCTGGTAAGATTCAAAAATTGCACCTCTTCACCATCAGCCTCATTTAACCAAATGCATTGCAATGAGCATAAATTGCCTTAGCAACTAGGTATATTAAAATAACCACGCGTATCGCCACCCGTGAAATACTTATTATTGAGTGGTTCCGGAGGATGTCTGTATTCACCATCAGTTCCAGTTTTCCGATAGCAAAAGTACAAGTTACTATAAAAAATATCCAAATCGCTACAGGTGTGCATATATTTTTTTAAGATTTCCCTCGATTTCTCCGGGATCCCACCATCAGATGGTGACCTGATGACAATGGAACCAACTTGAAAGTACATAATATACCCTTTCCAACAAAACAAGAATTTTTCAAATCGGTCCAGCCGTCTTCGAGTAATCTCGGAACATACTCCTCCTTTTTTTGAAGTCGGTTAAAAAGGGCGCGTTCTTAGTCATGGGGATTTTTTTTGGTTCATTTTAATGTTTGACTTAATGTTTTGATATCTTATTGATTTTGTAATAAATTAATCGATTTCAACAAATTTACGAAAATGTTATTTAAATCGAAACGAAGAACTTGGTCACTACACTAAGTTTAAGAAAAAAAATACTTAATATGTAACTGTTTACGTGTTGAGTTGTTAGTATGAAATAGTTTATTATTACGATAGAAATAAATGTAATAACCACTTAGTTGCACCTCAAAAGAGCATATACATAGCTTTTAGGTATCTGTGAAGCTCAAAAGTTGTTGAATATTTTATTTATAATTTCAATGGATAATGCACATTTACGTTATATGGGTGTTGTCATGTGTCAAATGATGGGTCTTACATATATACTTCTGTAACATTACATAACATTAATAATAGACAGAACAAAATCGTCTAAAGGTACATACCTACCTATATTTTATATTTAGGTAGGTACGTGAGTCCATTTCGAAAGTTTACCCATTCTTTGTTTCGTTCTCTCTTATTCCTATGGGCAGCGGTAATTACTTCATGTCAGTTGACCCGCTTTCTAGTTTTTCCTCCCTAATAAAAAAACTCAACTCTATCTAGTGGCTCTAAAAATACCAATCATTGGTAGGTAAGTAGGTACCTACCTAGATTTTTTTAGAGGATTGTCACCGCCATTTTCTTGAACTAAGACTAAACGTGCCCATGATTAGAGAAGAGCTGGCAATAGGATTACTCTACTTCTTACTCGCACATTTAAGGGTGGTAGGACCTTGGGCAAGATCCATACAGATCGCTACCACCATCTTGCTCGCTAAACCAGCCGTAGAGCAGCAGTCCTTGCATTGTTGTGTTCCGGCGTAGGGAGCAAAACAGCTGGTGAAATTACTGGCACAAGAGGTATTCCATTGCAACGCATCTGCAGCCTCCTGGGTGTGCGATGGTTATGGGCGGTGGTGTCCACTGACAATCAGGTAACCCATTTGCTCGTTTGCCTTCTAATTTTATAAAAATAAGTGTTACAAGCAAAGTTGTTGCTAAGTCTATCACGAAATTTACATGTTTGCACGTCTCATTCGTATCTTCTGTTCAGCTTGACACTTACCAGGCTGTCTAACTAGTTAATAATCATTCGATAATTACCTTTGTACAATGTCATGCGACATGTATTGAGACGACACTTACTTTCAATTCTGCAAAGTCATTCCCAGATATAGTTACTAAGGAAAAGAAACGTCTATTTATCAGTTTCTTATATGTCCATTTTTCTATACAGCGTGTGACATTTTACCGATACATTGCGTGCTGAATTAATTTGTATGAAAAATTAGTTTTTTAGATACCAATTTACGTTCATTAGGAATTATACTTTAAGCCCTTAAAATGTATGTTCGTATGGAAGTCACACACTGTATACCTACTACATAATAGCATAACATACTAAGTAAATACTATTAATGATCATGGTTTACCTGTTTTGCATGGTTGGCGTGGCTGGTAGCATGATTTAGCTGATAGCACAAAATAAGTAAAAGTGTAACTACAGAAGTTTTACTTCAAACAAAAACAGCGTTCATTTATAAGAAGCGTCCTACTGTGTGCCTCTCGGTCTATCGTATAAGTCGTATTCACTCGCACGCGCAGCAACTCATGCAAGCCGGCCCCAGCGCTGTGGTGCGCCGATTTTCTTGTAGCTCCGCGAAGTAGTAGTAGGAGGTGTGTCAGTTAATGATGACCTACAGGATTTTCCACATTTCAAAAAACATATAAATATTACATTTACCGTAAACACGTTTAAATTCAAGCGTGGCGTTTGCTGACGCTACACGAATAGAACAGTTATTAAATAACTACGTAGAAATTATTGTAGACAAAGAGAAATTGTCAATTGATTAAATATCATCAACTGTTAATAACAGCCGTTATTAATCTTATCCGGATACGATAAGATAATATCCAATATTGAACCGACAGTGACATGTGCCGAAGTATCGGACAATTTTTGAAGATTTTTAGGTTATAAGTTTGTGTTGATAATAAACACGTATAGTAGTCTATTATAATGGTGGTAGGTTTAATCCGTAATCTATGGTGGGGGGGCGATCCTGACAAGGAGGATGAAATATCAGGTCTGTCTCTTCGTGATATATATGCAGTGCAAACTTCCTGGGCCGTGCTGCATGCAGACGCTCTCAAACACGGATTGGAATTATTCAAAAGGTATGGGAATTCTAGAAATAATTTCACTATCTCGTATTTTCATTATTCTCGTATATATATGTTATTTATTATATCCTATTGTTCAGAGACACATACAACGGATATTTATGACATTACGTTGTATGTTTTAAACACAACTACAAGAAAGTAGAGTTCCTTTTCTTAATTACGTTTACCCGTTTTGCGGGTGGTAGGACCTTGTGCAAGATTCGTCCGGATCGCTACCACCATCTTGCTCGCTAATCCTGCCACTAAGCAGCAGTGCTTGCACTGTTGTGTTCCGGCGAGCAAGACAGCCGGTGTAATTACTGGCACAAGAGGTATTCCATCTTAGCCCTCTGGGTTGGCAACGCATCTGCAGTCTCTTCAATGTTGCGGGTGTCTATAGGCGGAGGTGTACACTTACAATCAGGTGACCCACTTGCTTGTTTACCTTCCTATTTCATTTAAAAAAAAACATGAAATATCTTCGTCTCGTTATAGGGTGCGTTGTCAAATAAAGCTTAAATTAAAAGTTGTATGTAAATAAAGTGAAGGTATCTAGTCGAATTCTCTCTTTTTCTCTCTCTCTCTCTCTCTCTCTAACTCTCGTCTGTTAATTTAGCAATTTGCATCTCTGACAAATTAGTATCAAAAAAAAAGGATGCACAAAAAGACAGAGATTATCTAAACTTGGCCGGTCATGTTAGGCCGCCACTGTACGTAAGTTCCAATAAAGCTTGAATTTTTTAATTCTGTCAAATTAAAATATATAAATAAAATTTAAAAATAAAATTCATTAAAATTATATTCCGTAGCCGCCTTTATAAAATACCAACAAAACTGAAGTTGGCTGCTCTCCAATTTTTCTTAACGATCATGTGTGGCATCTCAGATTTCTTTAAAGGAAATTGTGTGTACAACAGACGTAACATAAGACTTATTTTTAGAGTTTCCTCCTACTATTTTCGTCATTTTGAAATACAGAATCTCTAATAAAAACCGTCATCAAAAACATTAACGTAAGTTAAGCAAAAAAAAAACAGAAAGATCGGCCATCTCTGTTGCTTTATTTAACTCCCTCGGGAGTTAAATAAAGCAACAGAGATGTCCGAATTAATTTTCATTGTTTTTATTTTTGAGATTATTCGTATTGGTATCTAAAAATATACATTTTATTAATTAATGCAAGTAGGTAGAGTCTATATTTATTAGAATTTATTATCACATTGGCACAAATTTACTTAAATTGCTCACTTAAAATTTTTAATACATAGAATATTTACCAAAGGTATAGCAATTTTTCCTGTGTCTTAGCGAGGAGGAGTATCTAAAGGGCCTTCATTAACTTTTTGATTTATAACAATTGGCAAATCCTACATAGTTTCCATTCATAAATTTTCCTTGACTTATGCAATAATTAAATAACAAGTGCAAAGTCTAAAATTACTAAGGAAGAGTTCGTCACGGGACGCGTAAATTCTGCAACATCATCGGATCATGCGCCTGGGCACGTAGCCAATACATAATATTATTATTGATTATAGTCACACCATAGAGCCTTATTATAACTAGTCTTGTAACTAGTCCTGACTCTACAATAATTGCACAATTTCTGTCTAGTTAGTTAAAAAAAACGATCAAAAAATAATGTTAATTTTCAACTCCGAAACTAAACCCAGAAACGAATCGTGCAGCGAGCACAAATGTTCTCGAAGCAAGTTAATTCAATGCGTCTCTCTCCTAGTGGGCTAGTTAGAACGAGACGCACTGATTTAAGATTCATTTACACGGTACAAGTTCTCATGTTGCCTCGGTAGCCCGCAAAATAACACATCTCCCATGCGAGAACAAGCATCATGTAAATGGCCCTTTACGTTGCTTTTAACTCGTGTCGAGTAGGGTCGTATTAGGAGCACTGCTAGATAACGTTCATATGTTTTCAGATTATTCCGCGCCGATCCTGAAACGAAGACATTCTTTAGACATTTTAGGAACATGTCAGAAGAGAAATTTACTGCGAGTTCCCAGTTCAGAGCTCATGCCATCAACCTGATGGCTTCGATCAACCAAGCCGTGACGCATCTCAAACAGCCAGAGCTGGTGATCGTCATGATGAACAAACTAGGAGAGTCACACGGCAGAAGACAAGTGGAGAGGAAACATTTTGATGTGAGTTGTGTTTTTCACATAAAACTACCGTGAGACTCGGACATATTAATAGAAACGGATCACTCACGTGTTTTTGAAGCTGCTGTGTTCATGATTAAGGACCATGGACTGGTCCGGAACATGTCGCGCAGTTACTCGACTTCAAATATGTGAGTGATTCGTGTCTATTAATACATAATATGTGAGTAGTATTATTGAATTTTTTTAAATTATATATGGAGATTCATTTGTAACCGACGATTTATTTCGGACGGAGGAGGTTCTCAAGTCGACCCGTATATTTCTTTTTTTTTTGTTTGTTCACTCATGAAATTGAACATTGCTGACACTCACGTCAAGTCAAGACGTAAATTTAACTGTGTTTTCATTTCCAATTGCTTCTTCTTTTGATACTCAAACTTTACTCAAAAGACATTAATTTTAAATTGTTTTAAACTGTCGCGATTTTCACACATATTTTAAACGTTAACGGGACTTTAACGCTATAAAATCATTGTTAATTTATCTCAACGTTTCAATGAAGAAAGGGAAGGAAGGCGAGGAAGAGGTCTTCTCGTGACCACCGCCGTTGCAACATGGCCGAGACGTCGAAGTAAATTAACAATTATTTTATCGCGTTAAAATCCCGCTAACGTTATAAACGTTACATGAATTTTGTTAAAAAGTTAAATTTAAAGTTAAAATGTATCTATTTCGGAAAGTTCTAGTCACTTCTCTATTTCTTTAATTATATTCTATTAAAACTCTAGAGGCAGATAGAGCTGCAACTCTCTTGTAAAAATAATTGATTCGAAATTTAAATATGTTATTTTTTAATTATGTATAATATTGTGTAATGTTCATTACACAATATTGATCATGGCCCAATTGAACTACCTATACAGTAATTTATTTATATTCTTATAGTTTTTACCTACTCCCTGCGTTTTAACAATAAGTAAGTACGTAGCAACTTAACAAAATGACTTGCATGAACTTTTGGATCGTATTGGTTAGTGTATGTAAAAAAAACTGTGAAAATCTGATTGCGTAGTTAGCACTCAGCTCATTTCTATTCTTGGAGCAAGAAGGACTTAACCCAATGATTGGAAGGATTCTTTTTTATGTTAATAGTTATCACACTTTTAACTATGTAACACCTGCAGCACAAATTACTTTTTAATATTTACGTATAGTAAGAACATAACATAACACAGTATAAAACAAATTCGCTCATCTATTCCTGTCTGTCCGCATACGGATTTTAGTACGTTTTTCACCGTCGTTTAAAGATTTTTTACGGAACTAAATGTACCCTTGTGAAATCAGGACAGGTCGTTAGTAATAATATAAAAGAACTTTATACGCATTTTAGACAAAACTTGTTGTTGATCCCAAATTGGTTTGTAAAAATCTACTGACGGAACCTGGTGCTGAGTTTTAGTTTTATTTTATTGTATGTTTTTATTGAATAAAGAATATTAGTGATTAAAAGAAAAGTTTTTTTTTAAACAACACGATTTATTAAGAAAAAGAAACAAAGTGATCACAGAAAAGAAAATAGAAAAGTTAAAAATCGAATTAAAATTAAAATTAAAAATGTTACCCAAGCCGCTGTTTCTGGGCAGAGTGCCCAAAAGCCTGGCGGCCTTACCTCTCTGAATGGCAATGCCAATACGTTAGGCGAGGAACGCGCCAGCCCTTGGGTCACCGGAGGTGTCGACAATGAAAAGTAGATAACACAATCTATAAGGACGAAGCTATTCTGTGAATATTTCTAAACGAATAAAATTATACTTACTTTCAGGGTCAGTATTCATATTTTCTAGCGTTTCGGTATAACATGGATTATCTTAAGGTTAAAGTGAATCAGTATCTTTTAGTTGTGGATGTAAGGTAGTAGTAGAGTCACACTGTAGCCAGTTGCGGGTCGCAATACGAATGGGCCGGCTCGATCAGGGTAGTACCACACTTTCACAGAATACCGGCAGGAAGTAGTAAATACTTATCACAGTATTTCGGACAGTGAGTGAAGATTTAAAGGCCCTAGGGGTGGGGGAGCTAAAGGCCGGCAACAAATAAGCGATTCTTGCGGTTGTTTATTTCCATAGGCGGTGATTACTTCACATTAAGTAACCCTCAAGTTCATTCCTCTCCCTTTTCCATAAAAAAGATTTTGGTCTGGTCATACTCTCCTATTTTTAGTTTTAGTAAGTTCTTAACGAAGTATGTTCTAAATCATTTTTTTGTTCACAGATAACAAAAGAAGTCCTAGTTGGTATGCTACAAGACCTGAAACTCAGTGAAGACGTTATAAATTCGTGGGACAAGTGTGTTAACTTCCTATTTGAGCATATATTTGCGAAACTCAAAATATTTTAATCGACCGGCCTGTTTTATGACATATAATAGTATATTATGTACTGTTCTGTATTTTAATGTTAAAATAAGTAAACTATTTATTGTAAAGATCGACATCTTGTCATTTCTAGCCTTACCCAAACTCAATTCGAATCCAGCCCATTCAAAACATACATATTTTTTATGAATCATATCGAATCCACCATAAAAGGTATCAAGCTTTTTTTATCTAATAGGGAAACAAACAAGCATACAGGTCACTTGAGAGTGAGTAATCATCGCCGTCCATACAAAACGCCCAAGAGTCGCGAGTTGTGTCTTTGTGATATATGTTGCTTCGTTTGGAAACGGAGGAGGGTGGATTTTGCATGAACACAGACGCAGAAGTCTTCCACTTGCATGGCACTGGTTTCACGGAGTAGCAAGGTAATTTGTTCGAGTTTGTTCCCAAGAGAATCGCTTAGCCGTTTCCGGAGTTGAAGATTTCGGGACCCATACCGAGTGACTTACGAACCTTTGCTATCCCTCTATCAGGTGAAGAGAGCCTGTAGCCATTGTGGTGAACAGACCACTCTAGGCACCCAATTTTAGTTGAATCCAATTAACCCTACCCTTTGCCTTCAGGCTAATTGACACATGGGGATTTCCGTATTGCAAATTCTTGTCCCGTTGCCTTTGCCGCTATCAAGGAGGAAGCTATCTCAAAATTATAAATGTGATTCATTTGTATTTCGCAATATAATTACAATATTTCTAAGGATAAGCTAAAGAACGAGATTACAGAAAATAACGTTTCTATAATGCCGTGTTATTATCTCCGGAATGAAAGATATAAATACTGGTTTGAGAACTTTCATTATTTGTCCATTCATATTTTTTTCCTTACTTGTTCTGTTATCAGGTTTATTCATATATATACTATACAATATAGGCAGGCAAACGACCAAGTGCTTCACCTGATGGTAAGTGATCACCACCGCCCATAGACACCCGCAACATCAAAGGGATTGCAGATGTGTTGCCAACCCAGAGGGCTTGGATGGAATACCTCTTGTGCCAGTAACTGCACCGGCTGTCCCGCTCTCCATACCGGAACACAACAGTGGACGCACTGCTACTTAGCGCCAGGATTAGCGAGCAAGATGGTGGTAGCGATCCGGATGGGTCTTGCACAAGGTCCTACAAACCGCAAAATAACAAAAAAATACATAATTAATAGATTCAGGCTTTAGACTTTGCGGAGGTCCATTTAAACAAACCAAACAGTACGCCATTCGTTCAAGTAGCGAACGGTCGTACTGTTAGATCCAGATGATGCCTCATACAGAGGCGAAACGCGCGTCGATCGTGTTTTTTAGTGTTTAGTGGTGGTGGTGTGTAGTTTAGTCTGTCTGATATATGTTGTTTCGCGTGGAAGCGGAGGAGAGTGGGTTTTTGCATGATCATATATATGTCGCACAGACGCAGCTAACTTGCACGAGCACGGCACTGGTTTCGCGGAGTAGCAAGGTAACTTGTTCCAGTTTGACAAAAATTTATGTTTATTTTACGCTTTTGACGCTGACTGTACCTTCCTTTGAAGCACGATAGCACGTTGAACTATCCGGTAGAGGTCAAACTGGGTCAAGTTCGTAATAGGGCACGTCTATAGGGGATTGAATATCTTTCAACTTTAATATTGCCCCACTGTACTGCAAGGGAAATCTTACCCTAAGGGGAACAGATATAGCGCTTTTTCGAGTTAATAAAGAAAGTTGCTACATTGATTCCGTGCTGTTTGAATGTTCATAGACACGTCACTTTGGAACGAAATCAAAGAAGCGTAACCACAAACGTCATTTTGTGTATGGTTAGCTTTTTTTAGCTTGTCATGTGGTTTGTCTATTAAATGGAATCTTCGAATTAAAGTGTTGTAGGTAGGTATTATGAGTTTTTGACTTTTTAGATTAATAATTCTTAAATTCGCGGGTGGTAGGACCTTATGCAAGGTCCATCCGGATCGCTACCACCATCTTGCTCGGTAATCCTGCCGCTAAGCAGCAGTGCTTGCACTGTTGTGTTCCGGAGTGGAGAGCAAGACAGCCGGTGCAATTTCACAAGAGGTATTCCATCTTAGCCCTCTATGGCAACGCATCTGCAATCTTCTTCGTGTTGTGGGTGTTTACAGGCGGTGGTGATCACATACAATCAAGTGACCCACTTGTTTGTTTGCCTTCCTATTTCATAAAAAAAATGGTATTAAGGAGAAAATAGACTAGAGTTAGATTTAGTTTCTTACTCAAACCTAAAATTTTCATAAAGTATTTAGTAGAGATGTACCGACTAGTGGCCGACTAGTCGGTGAAGCCGACTATCCGGCCATATTTCTAGTCGGCGACTAGTCGGCGACTAGTCGGCAAAAAGCACCGACTAGTCGGCCATTATTTTATTTTATTTTTTATTTTAAATACGACATAGGAACTTAAACGAGCCAGTGGGTGACCTAGTGGTCATATTACTGTTTCTAAAACAGGACGATGGAATTGAAATCATCGACATGAACATGAATCAATTTCAATTAAATAGTAGGTACTTTTATCATCTGATCGAAGACTTTCGTCTTCAAACACTGCAGTATCTTAGACAAGAAGATGTTGCATAGCTTCCCGAACGCTGCTTAACCAAGTCGAATTCGAAGACATACCAAAGACATCCCGGACGTCAGCTTGTACGAGATTGGTATGGGTCTCAAACAACTTAAAAATTACAAATTCCAGACGACGTCAAATTACAGCCGAACTCCTGAAGGCATTGACATCCTGAGGGTAAACCGATTCTTAGTGACTTTTAGAGTTTGCTCAACTCCGTCAGGTACGAAGGGAGAACGCCGCATGCATGGAAGAGAAGTGTGGTGGTGTTCCTTTCCAAAACGGCAATAATACTCTGCTGAAGAATTATAAGCCCGTCTCACTTCTTAGCCATGCCTAAATATTATTTTATTTTCGAGAGTCATTGCGAACCGTCTCATGCGCAAGCTCGTCGACTTCCAGCCTCCCGAACAAGCCGGTATCTGAAAAGGATTCAAAACCGCGGACCACGTACACGCCCTGCGGCAGGTTATACAGAAGACCGAAGAGTATAATATCCCCCTTTGTTTAGCATTTGTGGACTAAGAGAAAGCCTTCGATTCAATCGCGACCTGGGCTGTACTGCAGTCTCTCCAGCGATGTACCGACATCGAAGTGCTGAAGAGTTTGTATGAACACGCCAATACGTCCGTCCACCAGCAGGACCAAAGTTCGAAGCCTATCTTGCTACAACGAGGAGTTAAACAGAGAGATTTTGTCTTTGCGAAGGATTTGGCATCAATATACTCGTAAACGGCGAATATATTGCCCATGACATAGTAGTCATGGCTGAGAACATGGACGACCTTAGTATAATGCTCGATGACCTTAGTAGAGCCTACAAGCAAGTTGGTCTTAAGATGAACGTGGACAAAAAGAAAATCATGTCGAACGCCCTCGTTCTGCCAAGTCCCTTAATGATTGGAGACTCCACACTCGAGGTTGTTAAGGGATTAGATATGTATACCAGGAGTGCGATTTTTGAATCTCACCGGGTGATTGAAGCTAGCCAAAATGGCCGTTTTTCATAGAAATGCGGCCATTTAGGTGAGCTTTAGTCACCTGGTGAGATTCAAAAATTGCATTTGAATCTCACCTAAAGCTAAAGCTCACCAAAATAGCCGTTTTTCATAGAGATTCGGCCATTTTGGTGAGCTCTAGTCACCTGGTGAGATTCAAAAATTGCACCCCTGGGATAGACTGTCCAGTAGGTAGATCCAACTTCGACAAAGAGGTCAATCATCGAATCCGACTCGGTTAGTTAGCGCTCGGGAAGCTACGCAACATTTTCTCGTCTAAGATACCGCAGTGCCTCGGGGAATCGGTCGGAATGGTAATTTTTTTTTTACAATACAAACTTCTCAGTTAAGTTGTTCGCTGGGGTTTATTTAATTAAAAAAAACTCTGTAATGTCGAGTAGTACGTAGTACGTATCATAAGAAAATGCAAAATGAAAAAAAAAAAACCTCCTTCATATCCGCCTATGCGGCGCGTGAACGTATGAAGCGCGTCGAACATTACATATTCCGCTCCAACATTAGCGAAAGCAATGATCGGCTTGGCCGACTAGTCGGCCGACTAGTCGGCTTTTTCCCAGCCGATTAGTCAGCTAGTCGGCTAGTCGGCCAAAGTCATAGTCGGCCCATCTCTAGTATTTAGGTAAGTAACTTCATTAATTACCATAACAGTACGAGAGGGGATGCCGCCAGTTTTTTTGGAACCGTACCTACCAACCAACGGAGTTTTCTTCATAGGTACTTTTGCTTTTAATTTGAATGCATTGAAAACTGACTCCGTATACGAAGGATTAGAACGCGAGTGAGCGAGACAAAGCGCTAACACAGCGTTGAGCACAACGATGTTACGTTGGAGAATCATAATCATGCTATTACTGATAATTAGTATGGTGATTATAAATTGAACTTTTTTTCTCATACCAGCGTGTCTCTTTTCCATAGATGCTAATGCGCTGTCATTTTTTTTCCAGTAACACGAGACCTGTACGTTTTATGTTACTCAGTTTTTGTATCTGTTAACATTTTTTTAATATGACAAAAAAAACAGCATGCTGCTCGCCTGATTGAAAGTGATCACCCACAAGAAAGTATCTAATTATTAATTGTGTATGTAAGTAAATCTTCATTGTTTAGAAAAAATAAAAACTCCTGTATATATTTAATGGAAGGCATATTGGCCTTTTCGCGACGTATACATAAATGCACTTCTGCAAATAAAGTACGAGCACGTTGCGTATTGACTCAGTTTTCATTAATGAGTTGCGGGGACAATACCAGTGCGCTGCGCGTATAACCAGCTCCATAGTACAGACCCGTAGTAAACAGCTGAGATCAGTCCACGCACAACCGTTGACCGCGGCGCGCGAACCGCACACCGCCGAAACTTTGCGGAGTTCGAAATTTGAATCGTGAGTATTTAGAAAATGGAATTTGAAACATTCTGAATTCAATTGTGGCCGCGTTCTAAATTTGAACTTGGGGTTTTGTGTAAGTTGGCTAAAATATCGTTAGGATTTGTTTGTGAGAGAATGCATGTTTTCATTCAGAAGTGCAGTAATAATTGCAAGATTTTAAACGGCTGCTTAACGGCCTGAAACAATGGAACTATAAATTTTTATGACCATTTTAACAACAAAACTCATTCAAATACTACTTCATTAATAGTCTTTTAATGCCTGTGTAGAGTCATTTAAATGTTGATTGAAGAATCCTAAAGACATTGATCAATCAGTCGTTTTGTGCGACTATGCAAATCGACAGACTACTATGTAAATCTACCGGGTACACAAAATTAGTTATGAACAGTTGGCGCCACCTTTGATGTCGATCAACGAATCAGAGCCGGTTTTTTATAAGCATGGCTGCATAGATGTCCAATGAAAAGTGATTATGACAATTTTGCAATTTTAAAATTCAATTTTCAAATAAAGCTTCTAAAGGCAATGTAAAGTTTAATGATACGGTGTATTTATTTACAAAAACCAACGAGGACGGACTCGTATTACAGTCATATCGTTATGAAAATAATCCAGCCTACTTCTTACTACTGAGTATCTCCGGACGAAATAGATATTTAAGGTAATGGTTCCAATCATTGACAGTGATCTAATTAGTGACAAGAAAATACGAAAACATACAAAATCGAGAGACTATGATGTCAACTACTGGTACAAACAATTTCCAAAGCGCGCCAAGCATTGGGACCGTTACCTTAACTTTCTAAGACAAATATTCCCTACAGATTTGTCAGTCCCTGCGGTCATGGGAGGTTGGCTGAGCTACCTGTGGTGGGGTGGTGACCCTGATGCCGTGAACCTCCTGACGAATCTCACTCGGCGTGAGGTGTACTCCGTGCAGCGATCATGGGCCCCCGTCTACGCTGACTCCGTCGCCAATGGAACCGAGCTGCTCAAAAGGTAGGGGTCAACTACGGACTGTTGAGCTACCAATGTCAAGTGGCACCAATTATTGCTGCTGACTTCTGCTCCTCAAGGCTCAGCATGCAAGTTTTTATCGCGGACATAAAGTATATAATAATATCCTTTTCTAAGCAGCTAGCGTGTGTAAAAGGGATGGGTGCGTTACGTCCGCGGTAACAGTCGGGTACTAGTGCTGGTGACTATGTGCACCGACACCGACTCCGTTACCAGCAAAACCAAGTAAATAACTCATGGCCTAGTAAAACCGATGCAAGTTCATGCAAAAAAGATGCAGCTATATATTGGAATGAGTAGGCAAGACGTACTTCTAACTCCGACTCGTAAGCGTGTCCATCAAATATACTCTATCTGATGGACACGCTTACGTGTCGCTTTGCTCTATCTGATAGAGCAAGGGCAGTTCTATTCTAATTAAAGTTTTCGGCTAAGCTATTCTAAGTGTAATATAACATTAAAACAAGCATTCCTTACGACAATGTTATGTCATAGGTAAGGTAACGGTCCCAGTCTTTGACAGTGAGTGTCCCAATAGTTGACGAGGAAATGCAGAATACGAGTAAAAACGAGAGACAATAATGTCAACTACTGGTAAAAAAAATGTCTTATACGCGTGACAAACAGTGGTAAAGTTACCTAACTTACTTTTTCTTGACTGTGAATCACGATCATTCACACAAGAGAATAAAATCATATTTCAACTCGCATCCGTTTAAATCCAAAAGAAAACGATCTACTTTACTCTCTACATATCAAATGTTGAACTCTAGAAAAATGACAAAAGAAGCGTTCTTATTCCAAATTCATTGTCCCGCGAAAATGCCACAAGAAAGCCATAGAACTCAGTCTCACAAGAGGACAAAACATCTCGCCTCAATAAAACAGCCAAGATACAAGCATGCGGATACAATTCGTATAATAGAAAGAATCCTTGAGACGGCGAAGTGTCACATCTTCTAATTGGTATACAAATACATTCGTGCTCAATTGAACACTCCATACAATGTGAATCTGTGATTCAATTTGCTTTTAACCTCTTGGGGTGAAGGCGATTTGTTAGGTGCTTTAGAACTGTTGGAAAGTTTTGATATTTGGTATGTCAATTGAGATATTTAGTTCAATAGAGATGAAATATTAAAAACAGTATTGTGAGATGTTGTTTTTATTGCTACAAAAAGAAACTGTATAGTTGCAGGCAAACAACTTGAGCAAAAATCGAGTGGAGGGGGGAGAGCAAGACAGGGCGCTGCCCCAGCGTCGAACTCATCGCTGTAGCGCTAAGAGAATCACTCTCCTAGGGGCCAGCACGATAGCTTTTATCGATGACTTAAAAGCATTTATCCCATTCTAACCCGTATGCGTGTGCGAGAGGGACCAAAGCGTTTATGTGCGCGATAAACGCTAGCGTGCTACTATAGCCGGTGTTGTGACAGTTATATAAAAGTATATTTTACTTTCAACCCACCAATAATTAAACAAAGTGTCAATAAAATATTAATTAATTAAATCGATTAAGTTAATGGCGCAGTTAAACTAACAACTGTTAGCTGTCAGTTTTATGGGCGCGGATCAAAAGAGGATGTCGACGTGTGGAATATAAATGAGATATAAAACTCGTTTTAGATGTCACATCGTAATTATTTATCCTAATATTTCAAAATAGGAGGAATTTAGTGTTAAAAATTTAAAAAATACAAGATTATAACGAAACTTGATGTCCCATAATTTTAAATCTGTGTATTTTTTTTAAATACTACCATAAAACATAATTTATTTATTAATTTGAAATATCTTAAATATATATTTTACGAACAGAAAATTAACTACTAAGTTTATTAAAAATGGAAACTTAAAATTTTGACGTCATCGTCACTATACCTACATATAAAAATAATTAACAATTATAATAAAATCGTGGTTCTAAACAAAGTTTTTTTTTTTAAATATTTAAAACAAATCATGTGAAAAGCTACCTACATTCAAAAAAATACCTTTAAAAGCCTTCAATAATTCAAAAGGCAAAAACGGCCACATTCAGGATGTTCATACTTAGACTAAAATAATCCTCACTATAAAAGGTACTTACTTACAAAAACTGAGTCCATTTAAAGCAATAAATTCTGATACCCCATAGAAAACCGACTTTAGTCTTCCCCTTACAAAATTAACCACACTCACGTCTACAGACTATTCCGCGCCTACCCAGACTCCAAAGAATTCTTCAAAATGGTTCGAAAGCTGCCCGAAGAGGAGTACGCTTCCAACATCCAGTTCAAGGCCCACGTGATTAACCTGATGAATGCCATCAACCTTGCTGTCGGCAACATGAATCAGCCCGAGGTGGTCGTCGCCATGATGCAGAAGATCGGAGAGTCACACAAGAAAAGACAGATCAACGAAAAGCAGTTTCATGTAAGTCCATGTTTTAAGGCTGAGCCTCACCGGGGGCGTACACGTTGCGTTTGTAACACGGCTCCAGCTAGTTTCGTAGAGCTGCATAATGCGTATGCATCCGGTGTGGCTCAGCCATTAACCGGCGCGATTTATTTCGCGGAGCTCGGTTCGGTTAGCTCGGGTTCTCTAGTTTTTATAGGTCATTGGTTTCACTGATATCTATTACCATTGCCTCACCTAATTTCAGGATATAAATAAGCATTAAACTTTAGAGTGTTAGTTTTTGTTTGTTTGCAGATTTCGAATAAAATTGAAACAAAGTAAAAAAAAAACGAAAAACAAACTCGCGTCGTATTGAGAATCTCATCATCCGTATTTGAAAGTTAGTTAAATAGTAGATGCCTTGCTCTCACTCAGCACTTTATTACTACTAAAAATACGCGCATAAGAACTATTAATGTTGACATTTCAATGCTTTGTTATGAAATTATGAATCAAAGCTTTTAAAAGCCCAAAGTACCTTTTGTATCCTCTAACCCCTTTATTCATAAAAATTGCCAACCACTTTTAGCTAAAATATATTTTGTTCCTTTATTTCAAAGGTAAACGTCACAATGACAGATAAAGACGTCTTTACTCAATGTAGGTTTACTGAACGCTTAAGAGGAAACACAAGGGCCGTTTTTCCATACAAACGTCGTCCCCTGTTTCCTCTCTGAATAATGCCAGAAGACCAATATTTTTTTTTCCAAAAAATCGATGGCCACAATAATAATGCATGTCCCTATGTTTTCCTTTTTTTCAAATTAATTATTAAAAGAGATATGAACATTCAAAAACCTAAAAAATTGGCCAGATTTTCGGCTGCGTTCATACATTCAGAAAACAAATTTTACTAGATTATATAAAAAAAGAAAACATAGGAACACTGCCAAAGCCTTTCTTTAATTTTTAATGAAAAAAAGTAGTTAAATCGGTTAAATTTTGGAGAAGGAATCAGGGGTCTACGAATCGTTGATTTTGTGTACTTTAAATAGGTATTTTCAGTCCAAGCTGCGGCTGTCTCTATTGTGCTCTGCTCGGTTGTTCGGGCATTGCGCGACAGCAATAGATTTTACAAATACCTATTTTTCAATTCTCTAGGCCTTGAGGTTTCGTCTTAAGGGGGAAAGTTTGTAACTGCTATTTGGTTCTTTTTCTAAAACTGGTTTATTTTTCTTTTACAGGATTTAAAAGACGTATTAGTGAACATGTTCATAGAAGTACTTAAACTGGATGACGCAACACTCGGCGCTTGGTCGAAAACGGTCGACTTCTGGTACACGAACATATTCGCATATTTGAAGTAACCAGACACAGAACGGATAATCTAGAATAGACATAGTGCAGTGCTGTGACGTTATTACGTGGAAGTTAAAGACCTTTCATTGTACAATCAACAGCGAAAACGGAATCTAAAACCTTAGAAACAAAACGAAGAAGGAAGGATCTAGAAACGACTCTATTGTCCATATTTTAATTCAGACAATAGTCAGTGGTAGATTATCCTCTAAGCAAACTAGGCATGTGTCAAGCAAAGCACAAGGCGGAAGGTTACAAAAGGGGGCGCAAAGACGAAATCATAACTTTCTATAAAACTCTAGCGCCAGAGGGGCGCCTAGAGGTGCCAATTTAGGGCGCTCTCGACGTTTAATCCGCCTCTGACAATAGTCAAAATTTAACGACTGGTAACGAAGATTTTATCTATTTCGTTAATCTATCTGCGTACAAAATAAAATATATTGTCTAGTTGATGTTACATGTATTTAATAATTATTTATTATTAATTAAAATAAAACAAGTGTATATTTAAAAAATAAAATGTAAATCAGTCTATAGAACTATTTTTATAAAATAGGCTATTGAATAATAAAATATTAAATCTTATTTTCTACACTTAATGTACATGCTTACATGTATATTCAATTCCTTTTTCGCCTTTAGGTTAAGTTAATCCTTTTTCCTTGTTGATTGAAAACAAACAACAAGTTTACTATCAACATTACATTGGCTACGCATATTAGCAATGTTGGCGCCGCCATTGCGGTCATTGAGACGTAAGTCTGTTTGCAAAAACTGCAATGATTATGCAAAAAGTTTAACAATAATAAATGATTCATTAACACCACATTATTCGCAACGTTAAACCTTTTAGTCTGAAAAAATAACTATGAGTGTTGCCTTAAATAAATAGCGACTCTACAATAAAATTGGTGGGAGTTTATGAAAAAAAAATACATTGAATGAACAAAATTGTATTTGGCTGAATTGAAATCAAATTATTTTAATTCAGCCAAATCGTTTAGGAAACGCTAAATTGCATAAAAATAACGATAATGAGGTGAATATATAGAAACTGTTAGTATATATCATTATCTATTCTACTCTGCTTAACGCGTTCAAATAACACAAAACATTTTTCAGTTGAATGATTTCATACAACGTCGCTGGAAATTAAGCATGCGGCTCGCCTGATGGTAAGCAATAACTGCAGCGTATAGACGGTTGTAACACAAAAAATATTATTTACGCTTTTTTAAGCCCGCAGGAAATGCTATTGTATATAAATATATATATTTCTGTACATAGCTATATAAAAAACTGATCTCAGTTAAGTGACTTATTTCATAGAGAATAAATGTGTTTAAATGTCTCTCAAAACACACAAACACAAAATTGAAAACAAATTGATACGGGTAATAGATTCAGGCGTTATTTTGCGACCATATTAACAAACTGGAACTAACTATTTACCTTGCTACTCCGCAAAACCCTTTGTTTTCCGGAGTAACAAGGTAATTTGTTTCAGTTGGCTTAAAGTAATGTGATTTAGGCTAAATTTTTTTTATTTAAATAATAGGTTACAAATTAAGTTCTAATTTCCAATTACTACTTTTTTTTATACAACATAGGAAGGCAAACAAGCAAGTGGGTCACCTGATGGTAAGTGATCACCACCGCATAGACACTTGCAACAACAAAGAGAGTGCAGATGCGTTGCCAACCCAGAGGGCTAAGATGGAAAACCCCTTGTGCCAGTAATTACACCGGCTGTCTTGCTCTCCACGCCGGAACACAACAGTGCAAGCACTGCTGCTTAGCGGCAGGATTGGCGAGCAAGATGGTGGTAGCGATCCGGACGGACCTTGCACAAGGTCCTACCACCCGCGACTACTATTATAAACCCACTAAATATTATGTAATAGCTGCCGAGTTAACGCAGATCAGATTTAATCCCGTAAATGAAATAAAAACCAAGCGAACTAACACTCCCAAGCTAGTGTCATAGAATAAATATTGAAAGGTTACGCAAATTTAAAATCCATTATGTTATATACAAAAAAAACAAATATACGCATATTCATCATTAGATTCAAGTACAACAATGTATAAAGAGTTTTTATAGCCATACAAAAGTGCTTGACCTGAAGGTCGCTTATATTTGGTATTGATATAAATAAACTTATATCGCAAAAAATCTTGACGCAATAAGAAATTATCTCCGTGACTTGCATAGAATTCATTAATAGCTATCCAGCGAAAACTATGCATTATTTCGGAATAAAATGTAGCTTATATTTGTATACTAAAACTCGGTTTAATCTAACAAAATATATTTTATTTGCTACGGCCGTGGTCCCGAGTAGACCCAGTCCACTCGTGACCACGGGCGCTGCATTACAACACTAAACCATCTTAGTAAATATATGTTTCAGTCCGATAAAACCCCATTTTGGTATATAATAATCTGTGAGTTTTTTTTTTTATACAACATAGGAAGGCAAACAAGCAAGTGGGTCACCTGATGGTAAGTGATCACCACCGCCTATAGACACCTGCAACAACAAAGAGAGTGCAGATGCGTTGCCAACCCAGAGGGCTAAGATGGAATACCTCTTGTGCCAGTAATTACACCGGCTGTCTTGCTCTCCACGCCGGAACACAACAGTGCAAGCACTGCTGCTTAGCGGCAGGATTAGCGAGCAAGATGGTGGTAGCGATCCAGACGGGCCTTGCACAAGGTCCTACCACCCGCGCCGCAATTGCGAAAACTTTAAACGATTTTCGTTAATGTGATAAGTATCGCCGATAAGACCGGTTTAGTTTTCACATGAAGAGATAGATAGATGCAGAGTTAATTTCACTTTTATTATATTAGTAGAGCCATAACTTGAACATTAGCATATATTACATACCAATGGTGAAGTTTTAACATAAAACTATCGTGAGACTCAGACATATTAATAAAACGGATCACTCACGTATTTTTGCGTCGGGAAATGCCCGACATGTTTAAGGACCACGGACTGGTCCGAAACATGTCGGGCATTTCCCGGCGCAAAAATACGTGAGTGATCCGTTTTATTAATATGTAATGGTGAAGTTTATTTTTTACCGTGGTTTATGCAGACTGCTATGATTTTTTTAGTTAAAAGACTAATTACTAGTAATAGTAGTCTACTACTAGTAATTATATCTACTACAAATAAATCTAGTAAATGGTGGCATCTTTATTGGTTAATGTTATATGTATATGTTACTTATAATTATTTCTAAGAAAAATTGTACCGTTTGTGCCCAAATAAACATAAATACCTACAATCGTGTAATATTTTAGCTCGATGCGTTAAGCCAGACAGACATAAATACGGAAAATAAGATGATGGTATAAGGATCCTATTTTTTAAAATTAATTCGGAAAACGGTTTTACTTGATCTTTTAGAGGACCTATTCCTGCAAATGCAAATACCTTCCATTTGTTGTACATTATATTGGAATACATGTGTATTGTTTGGAAAGAAGATTTGTGTACACTTAATTTGAAGGGTAACCGTAAAGAACATCTCTAGTCCCTTTTTTAATGAGATTCTTTGTGAACTCTACGTTTTAAAATTAAAATCTTATTTTCAAAAAGTGTTTTGGCTAAATTCTTTCCGTGTCCCTTTCATTTAGTCACTATGGCCGCTTCTATTGATGCTGACACATAGATATTAAAATGTAATATTGTTATTTTTAGTTTTTTCTTTCACAACCTAAAAGCTGTAAAGAATTGGAAGCTGACATTTTGCATCTTCGTTTTAATGTACTATTACGTACACCGCCAGCAAAAATAAGATCTCAAACTGACGTAACGTCTTTAAAAAAATTGAAATCTTAACGGTATCCTGTCATTGAACGAAAACAACATTCGCCAAATATATCTTTTGCCAAAACTTTCATTTGTACTAATGGATTTTATTAAAACTTTTAGGACAAAAATAACTATCTTCAACCTAGGTTCGACCCTATCGAGTCGGGTATCAAGATAAAAACATTTCAAATTATAGCCGGAATCGAAAAATTTTAAAAAATATATTTATAAATAAAATAATGAACAACTTCCAATCAAATTTGGGGTAGGTATCCAAATAAATGTGTTTGGACCCGGGTCCCAAAATATGAATAACAAATTTAAAAAAAACAATAATTCTCCTTCTGTAGCCGGTTGCCGGTCGTAGTGTCAACGGGCCGGCTCGACCCGGATAGTGCCACACTCGCACAGGATACCGGCGTGAAATATTAGTTTGCTACTGCATTTGGCGCGATGAGTGAGAGATCTAGAATCCCATACTTAGCTAAAGGGCAGGAACGGACCAGCGATTCTCTCGAGACGGTTGGTTACCACGGGGGGCGGTGATCACTTTCCGGCCAGTGGCCATGCTTGTTTGACTCCCCAATAAAAAAACACGTATTCAAGTAAAAACGGCTTAGCAACTGAGCAAACTGTTTTTATTAAATAAGTAAGTACTTTGATTAAGCACTCAAATAAAATGACTTGCAAGAAGATGAGGACGTCAATGTGTTAATTTTATTCACAAAATTGTTCAAATATTATTATAATCATAGTGTTTTATTTGTCTGTTAAATGAATCGTCTTGCTTCTATGTTTGTAAATGCGAACTATTTATGTAGTTATTGTATACTATGACCAAGTTTGTTATATTCATAGAACGCAATGCGGGCAACATCCGTTTAAAAATGCCAACAGCACTGGTTTTCGCGGGCTGTATTGGACAGGACAGCGTACTTTACGGAAATTCATTTTAAAAAAGGTAAGAAGAATGAAATGGTACGCATGGTTACACATGGCGTCGTCTTCTTCTTTTACAATATTAGTTTACCAATCTATTGTTATTTGATAGTAGACTTGCTTTTATCATGTTAGGTTAGAATTAGCTGACCCTTTAGACACAAACTCTCTTTAATTGTAATTATCCAACAAATAATAACAATTGAACATTTTTTAAAACTGGTCGCCTGGACTTGCAAAAACAAAACACGGTGACGTTATAACTTATAAACTTTGTTTTGGTTTTTGTATCGCAAAACTACTCAAGCTGCCAAAAAAATCACACCATTCAGGGGGGTTTAGGGAAAATAAAGAATTACCTAAACTGCAATGGTTTTGTCTTCTTCAATCGAAGCTATTCTAAGTAGTAAGCTATTCTAAGTCTAGTAAGCTACTGCTTACTATTAAGGGAATAAGAATTTACTAATCCCATCCTTTTTTTTTGATTAAATTTTTCCAAAAATAAAAATATCCATAGCAACTGTCGTCATTAAGTCATCAATGTCATTTTTGCACTCGAAACCTAGGAGTTTTTTAGGAGTGACCAAGCATATTTTTTTTTTCGAACTGACACACTACACACTCTACATGTAGATATCTAGTTATTGACAATGAACTGGCAAAGGCAATAAAAAGGCGGGAGTAGACATCAGCTGTAAAATTAAACAGCCAGTACTATTTCACTCGCAGCGAGCGCCGCGCGCGCAGCTTGAAGCCATAACCTCAAATTATTTCACCATAGGCTTTTCGCGGGAAAAAAGTGCGCGAAACAAAACGTCAACAGACGTAAGTAAATACGCAGTAAATGTTCACAGCTATTAATTGGTCTAATGAAAAACATGTTTATAGTTGATGATAGTAAACAAACGTAGTTCCCATAAATGATGAGTCATAGTAGGTATTCCATTGATTAAAAAATTACATTCATTTTCCTACTATCAGTGGTGTTTATTGAAGAAGGAAAACATACTTTTAATCGTCCATTCATAAATTAACTGTCTGGTTTTACGATAAAATTGTTTCAACGAGACTTCCCGTGTTTAGAGGATTGTGTAGGTACAAACTAAGCGTGTTCGATACAAACAGCGCGTTAAAGTTTTCCAGCCTCTCATCCTCTCTAGTTACGTTATGGTTTTGATTTTTAAAATATTCACACTTTTTGTTTTATGTGAAACTCTAAAAGTATCAATTCTTTAAAGAAAATTATAGATATAAGTTAAAATTTAATTAGAGGGTGGAAAACATTACCAATTACTACCTAACACTACACCTCTGACACTGGCACTAAGTTTACCATATACGTAACATAATTATATTTAGCCATACGGCTGTATTGATATTTATACCTTTGGATACCTTAGTGTTTCTTTCACTATCAAAATGACTTCCGGATTACAGTTCAGACAATTTAAACGATAAACTCGAAACAACATCATTATTGGACCTCCTGTATATGCATATGTAAATATAATGTAAAAGTCAACATGCAATTACGTTCCATCTCGACTGACAAGGTCGCGCTAACGATCTAGTCCAGTGGTAGTCAACATTTTTTATATCCAAAATTAATACTTAATTTAATGGGCTAAACGCCCATTACTTGGGCAAGGATAACAATCGACCAATCATATTTTATTTTCTGTATTGGAAAACAAGTGGTAGACAAAAAAAGGGAAGGCGAAATAATAAAAAAACAGTAAAATTTAGTCAACATCCTAGATCAATGGTAGGAGGACACCAAGGGAACTCACAAAGTTTTGCTCGGGTACGACAAGGAGCATATATTTGTATGATTAAATTATTTTTTGTATCTGAGTCGTCTAAGTTAAATCTATTTAAGTATATTTATCTTATTATCTATGGATGTATGTTTTGTCTAGTATAGGTAACGCAACTGGAGTAGAAGTCACATACACAGCTACATGTTATGATGTATACATATTTAAATGCTAATGCTTTTCGTTTCGTAAAATAAACCGCTGAGAGCAAAATGTAAACCTATTTAGTCTAAGACATCTTTACTACTTAAATACAAGTACATGGCTATACAATATGATATGAAGTTGAGGTATTAGTTGCGCAATCTAGCCACCGTCTAGTGCAAGCGTTAGTTTATCATTAATTTTGCACGGTGATGCATTTGCTACGTTCACACATAACATTATGTAAGTACACTTTAGTTCATTTGTCTGCGCGTGCCTTGGCTGTTAAGGGAAACCATTGAATGTACGGAATTTCGCCTAAAGTTCCCTTCCGTGTTCGGACCGTTCCCGGACAGGCTGCCCACGGCAACACGGCGCTGTGATGGCGACTCGACGGAGCCCCGCCAAGCTGTCACCTACCTAGTAGATTTTTATTTGTGTTTCTAGAATTTTGCAGCGCATAGGTTTTTGTTGTAATGCTATTAAGTTGTATTTGATTCAATAAGTAAATAAATATGCATACAAACACACCCGAAGTACATACAAATTGTAACTACTAACATTACTGCCCAAGTTTAAGTTGTTCCGCAGTACATATTTTTTTATGTCACTAGTGATAGGACTTTTGTTGTCAAGCCTATTCCAACCAAGTGGTTTCTAGGTGACCTCGATAAAAGGAAGATTATCTCAATTCGTCTGTATTTTTAAGCAGAATTGCCTATATTTTAATTGAGACGTACAGTTGGCAAAGAAAGGGATTTACTTTTGAACCCTAATGCACACGCACTAGAGTCGAAAAGTGGTAGACCATATTTCTTGCCGACTGTACAATAGCAAAAATTAATCATCTAAAGAAGCAACTAGCGACCTCATACAGAGTAGTTTAATTACTGGCTTTTGTCCGTGACCTCGAAGAGGTGTTACAGTACAGGCTGATCTTTGCTTTTTTATCACTTTTTTTTATCATAATACATAATTATCGCTTTATACTTTGATATTGACTATGATACTTTTTATTATAATAACAGTAGAACTAATAAGTAGGCTTGTCAAAAAAATAAAGATACTTAGGTACCACGATGTATTCATATAAAATTGTAAGTAAGTATCAAAAGACAGAAAAGTCGATATTTATTTCAGAATAACTAACGAAAATTTATAATAACATTTTATGTTTGAACTAAATTTGGCTAAGTATTTTAGATCTTTGGAGCGCTAATATCATCTTTCGAAAATCTATACTTTTTATTAAAATTATCAATATCCATATCGATATTCCTTTACAAAAAATATCGTTACAATATGTATAGGTACATATCGATATTAAACCCTTTAGCACTTCCGACATCCCTACGACTAAGAAGGTGACTTTTTAATTGTAAAACTGTTTTCAGTTAAATTTTAAAGCAATTTTTTTCTGTGGATCCCTTTCTTATGATACTAGTTTGATAGAGCCATACGGAGGGATAAATTAAAGTAATTTGCTTATGCTAGGGCCACGGGAATGTTTATTTTTTATCTGCATTCATTCAGGTTGTTTGTAGGTACAGCCAAGATTGTAACGTGGTGAACCTCCATGGTGCGTAACTGGCCGCTTACAATAAAAACTAAATTTTGAATTTTAAATTGATCGTTTGGCTTTTGTTTTTTTTTCACTGACTAAAGACTAAAATTTGCAACGCGCAAGGCGCGGTTTAATTGCACGAAGTATGAAATTTTATTCTAATATCTTAATAACAGGTAATAGGTGTGTGAATATAGATAAAAGGGCTGTCACATACGCAGGTACTGTTTTAATACATACTTTCTATTATTTCTTGTTCATTGTAATTAATGTAAAACCTAATCAAAGTCTCGTTTAGTTATTACTGGCCTAGACAGTTTACCGAGGCTTGGATGGGTAACGCAAGCCATCAGACCTTCCCGATCCGCTTCCCTGCTTCCAACCTATTCTCTCCAGCTTTCTCGTATCACTTTTCTGCATCAGAGCAGACCGCCGGCGAAGACTGAATCCTTTTGAAAGCTCCGAGACCTCCTGGATTACCTTGCCCTGTCTTCACGTCTGCCTACAGAACGTCTAAGGCCTGTTTAATTTATTTCAAGAGCTGACTGAAACAAGTTGTACAGTCAGCGTCAAATTTACCAGAGCGGACAAGGTGTCAAAAATATCTGAATTCGACTCTATTGTCATGGCGTGTTCAGATATTTTTGACCACCTTGCCCGCTCTGGTATATTTGACGCTGTCTGTACTATATTTTATTTTATATTGTATTATACTTTTTTTAACGAAAACCCCCGAGTTTTTTCTCTCCGACCAGCTAGCCGGCGACAAGGTCATTAATATATACGTTACCAAGATGCAAAAATATCTCAGTATGTACTGAGGAATAAGATAGGATATTCATGATTTAGTTCTTCATCCAAGCTTGACATGTGTCAAGCGTGATATTTATTACATATTATTAAGCATGTTAGTGTTAGTACACAGACAACCAGAATTGATCTGTCAACAGCCTTTTTGCATAAGTGTTACGTACCATCGTAAAACCAAGTCAAAGTGTAAAAGTAAGAGCCTTCTTATGATTTGATTTAAAACAAGTCTACTTTGACATAGTGCCATGGTCGGTCAGGGTTCCATTATGATGATTTCACGTTTGGAACGTTGGCGGCTTATACTTACCTAGTGGCTCCCTAGCCCACCCCCTGGATGGACTCGTGATCGTGAGGTACAGGGTTCGATCCCTAGCGGTCGGCCATGTACCAATGAGTTTGTCTAACTTATGTACATGAGTAGTGGGTTTTGCGGGTGGTAGGACCTTGTGCAAGGTCCGTCCGGATCGCTACCACCATCTTGCTAGCTAATCCTGCCGTTAAGCAGCAGTGCCTGCACTGTTGTGTTCCGGCATGGAGAGCAAGACAGCCGGTGTAATTACTGGCACTAGAGGTATTCCATCTTTCTTAGCCCTCTGGGTTTGCAACGCATCTGCTATCTCTTCGATGTTACGGGTGTCTATAGGCGGTGGCACTTACCATCAGGTGACCCACTTGCTTGTTTGCCTTCCTATTTCAAAAAAAAAAGTCCCGTAGTGATCAACGATTTTGCGGTTAGGGTAAACATCGTGAAGATACCTGCTCATTCATGTAACGAGTGTGTAACCAGTGAGTGAGTCTTATCGATCCAAACCTAAATAAACAAATGATGATACTTAGGTTATAAATTAATAGGTATGAATTAGGTTTATCTGATAATAAATAGGTACGCGTTTGCTTAAGAGGACTCGCTAAAACAACACAGTCGGTAATGGATTTTTTTTAATTATAGAGCCCAATATTATGTTATCAAATTAGGCTAAATAGGCAATTTTCTAAGTAATCACGTCCCAGCTCGGCCTCGTTATCAGTTTCCATTAGGTCACACTGTAGTTAAGCGAAAACCCGTTGATAAAAATAAAATAAAAAGCCTCAAATCGCCCTACCTATTTGTACAACCTTCTCCCAGAGTAATTGATAGAGCAACTCGAAAATTAGTATTTTACTTTCTTTATATTTAATAATATAAAGAAAGTAAAATAATAATTTGCTTGAAACCTTTACACCATTTCGCCTAGCTTTTAATACTCGTTTATTTATTTTAAAGCAATATCTAAAATCTCCAACATTTTTTTTATAAAAAATAGAAGAACGAACAAGAAAGTGGGTCACCTGAATGTAAGTGCTCACCACCGCCTATAGACATACACAAGGAGATTGCTAATGCGTTGCCAACCCAGAAGACTAAGATGAAAAATCTCTTGTGACAGTAATTTCATCGGCTGTCTTGCTCTCCACGCTGGAAGGCAAAAGTGCAAACAGTGTTGCTCAGCGACTGGATTAGCAGTCAATACGGTGGTATCTATCCAGACGGACCTTGCACAAGGTGCTACCACCCGCAAAAAAACGAATTAAAAACAACAGTTCAACAAGCGGTGTGTTAAGTCTCATTAGTTACCAGAAACATTACTAATATCCTAATATTATGCAAGTTGATACATTTTGCGCAGTCATCGTTCATAACGTGCCTTTCATTTGTACCATCCACTTCACCATTCCTGGTAAGGTGATTCAAATGTCGCGGTCACATTAATTATAGTGAATCAATTTGGAATTCGCAACACACATGTCCGTTTTCCTCACTCATTCATTTCCTATGGCATCGTGGCTATAGGATTCTTCTACGTAGTACAAAATTGTGTTCTACCGGTTAGACCAGAACCACTTTTTTTGTGTTGTGTCTGTATGACTGACACCGCGGCGTGGGCTCGCCGTACTAAACATTCATTTGGAATCTTCAATATGGAAACTTCAAAACACGTTTTATACTTAAATCTTACCGGAACAACAGCAATGATTGAAAGAAAAATAACAATAGCAAAAATCTCAATGCAATACTAATTACCTAGAATTAATAAATACAATTTTATTAAACCGTTTTTTTATATAACATACGAAGGCAAACGAGCAAGTGGGTTACCTGATGGTGAGTGATCACCATTTCCCATAAATACCCGCAACACCAAAGATATTGCAGATGCGTTGCCAACCCAGAGGGCTAAGATGGAATACCTCCTGAAAATTTCTCTTTAAATGGTAATAATTTTTACAAATCGAACGACAGCAAATTTCATAATACTTATGTAGATACAGCGCATAAATTGACTAAAATAATAAGCAGAAGACAATTAAGTCAAAGCAAAATCAAATGTTTTGTGCAGCAGACAGAGCTAACGTTCCGTACTTGCACTCAAAACAGACTTTCGCGTCGCTGCAGCGAAACGTGATGACTCTGTCAACTGTTCTTGATTGAAAACCATTAACATTATACTCGTATGAACTGTGTTGAAAGACACACCTTCTTACATCTTGACGTAGCACATAAATTAAATACTTAATGTAAGAAACGTCAGCAAGCCTGTTTATTGCACAAGATTCGGACCCTCTCTCATCAAGCTTGAGTCATCATCATGGACAGAGCTATAAAGACTAAATTCGAAGAAAATCGCCGTCACATGTTGACATTAATTTATGAATCCTTCAAGTATTTAATAACACGAATTGTAAACTCATTTTAAGTCACCGAAAGTAATAACAAAAGAACTATAAACAAATGTAACCAACCATACAAATTAATAGCCTAGCTTTGGGAATACTTGACAGTGCATTCGCGCATACTGTAACCTTAGATTTGATTATACCTATGTCAGTGAATATATGCAATTTAACAATTTGTTACTGTTTTCGGTGACTCACAAGCGACTTTAAAACACATTAAGGGGCCATTTACATGGAGCAACTACTCGTATGCGAAATGCATTACATTGCGCGGCTCGATCAATCGATCGGTTACATCGTACTTCGGTAGCCCGCAATGTAGTCAAACTCGCATGCGAGAACTCGTACCATGCAAATGGCCCTTAAGTATAAGCCCGTGGCCGAAGATTCCGACATTATAGCAATTTTTGGTTACAACCCTGGCTGCAACTATTGGTTAATGCCATATTATAATTCTGATATATTTGCGTTTGATATGACACTCATCATCCTCCTAGCTCTATTACCCATTTCTTTGTTCAGGGTACGCTATAACCATATATCCAAATTTGCCATATCGGTTATTACATTAGAACGATTGCCATTTGACCTCTGTACCAAAAGAATCATGGTAAGACATCATATCAGCTCACGATTCAAGGGCAGATAACTAATGGAAATTAAAGAGTTTCATATATTTATGTTCAGGGACATGGGCAGTATAGTAAGCCGGTGGTGGTGGGGTGGTGACCCTGACGAGGTGCACCCAGTATCGGGGCTGACGCTGCGCGAGATATACGCCGTGCAGAGCACGTGGCCCGTCGTGTATGGAGACGCGGGGAAATATGGCATGGAACTGTTCGTGAGGTATTTATAGAACGCCTGAAGATGTCATTCACAAACAAAATACACACTGAAGGTTGGCGGAGTACCTAAGCATCGGCCGTTTGACCATCAGGTGATCCATTTGCTTGTTCTTATTTTAATAAAAGAATACCTTGATAATGCAAGGGACTCCTTTCTGATTTATTATTGATTTCTGACACACCATGTTATTCACGTCCTATGGAGTTTGATAGATTGATACAATATTTAGTTTCATAAGGCTAGCTAGCCTCGTCCAATTTAATAGAGCCACATTCTTATCAAGACCCATCCCACAGCATAGCGTGTCTAAATTCGGATAACCTTGTGCGAAGTGGGACAAAGGTTCAATGCCAGTGTCACTGAATAGCCAATGAAGCCCTCTATGAAAATATTTGAGGCGGAAACGTCTTTGGTATTCCCTCTCGCTATGGCACTCCAAACAAATTGTGTGCCACCTCTGTTCGCTTTGTGACTACCGTCCATTGATCCATAAAAAATGGGATAACCCCAATTAATTGCTATCAGACATTTAAACATGTTGTTTGGTGTACAAATAAAGATTTAAACAGAATTAACTTGAAGCCTGGTTTGCATTTACCTATGGTAATGAATGATTAAAAATGTTACATTTCGAACTAAATTACTGAATCCCGGTATCTGGCTTTGGCTAATTGAGATTTTTCCATAGTTTCTATCACTTTTTAAAAAGTTAATTTCTGTCCAGCAATGGAATTCGTATGCCACTTCCTGGAGCGCTAGCCGTCCAGCAATAAGTATTTTTTTTTATTTGATAAAAGCCGGCAACAACGTCCTTCGCGGTTTGTTTCTTCGAGTACAAATGACAACATTTCCGACGGTGTTTGAGAAAATACTTTTTAAATTTAAAAAATAAGCGGGAACACGTAAACAAGTAACGAGTTTAGATTTATTAGTGACAATAAAGATACATGAAATGAAAATAATATGTTCTACTGAGTAAAACATGAACAACGATTCATTAAGCAGTACATGAAAAAATTATGCAATTTAAAAGCAAAGCAAAATTACCTGTGGTTGTAAATTAATAATTGGTAATTGTATCGTCAAAACTAAAATACAATACAATTAACTACAATAAATTTTTTTTCACAATACGTACTCGTGTGTACAGTATTTGTAGCCAAAAAATGGCATAATTCAATTTTGGATAGTTCAATTTACTCTTCTTACGATTCATAGTACACTTAATAAACTTATATTATAATTTAGTGATTCATCGTAGTTTTAATAGTTAGTTTTCTGTTTATTATCATGACAAAATTAATTCGTATTTATATTTACTCATTCCCAGACTATTCCGGGCGGACCCAGAAACAAAAACATTTTTCAAAGCTATTCGTAACCTAAGCGAAGAGCAGCTAACGAAGAGCTACCAGTTCAAGGCTCACGTCATCAACTTGATGTCAGCCATCAACCTGGCTGTGACTAACCTGAAGCAGCCTGAAGTCGTCGTCGTCATGATGGACAAGCTCGGCGAGTCCCATGAGAAGAGAAAAGTGACGCCTAAGCATTTTATTGTAAGTTTCAAGTATCATTTACCTTCTTTATCTTTACCACAGAATAAATAATAGTACTAACGTACAGAAACTTCTCTTTTTCGACCACCATTAAACGAATTTCAACTTTATGATCAGGTTCAAAAAGTTCGTATTACTTCATAAGCATTCGCCAGGCGGCATGCGTCAAAAGGAAGGCGCCGCCCGCGCCCGCCTTCCACCCGCAATGCCCTGGCGCACCGCTAGGGCTGGGCTGCTTACTATAATACTATCTTATACGAGGCGGGGGCGCGCGCGCGTCGGGCCGGCAACCTACTGCGATTACCCTATGCCATGGGTGTTGCGGCGAGCGCACCTACAGTGCGGAGTGGAACCCCCCTGTCTTTACATAGCATAAAAAAACGCTATCCGTCTCTATCTGTCTCGTATCTTCGGCCGCTTACTCCTTCTAAACCACGCTACGGATATTAATTCGATGTTCCATCCAAATATTCCATTCATACAGATTTTTTTTATGGACGGTTTTTATGTCAGTAAATAACATGGGAATTGTACCTTTACAAAGTTGATGTGGGTCGGTAGTATATTGTATAGTATATTGCATTGTATTTATATATAAGCTACATTCATCCTTACTTGTATAAAAGTAGTACCTAAGTAACCAACATTCTAATAGTAAAATTTAAATTTTCGTCATCATGTTACTTTAGAATATTTCAATAAAACATTCTAAAGTTTACATTTTAGGTTAGAATTTTGTTCACATGTTAAGACAATAATATCATCATAGTAATCATCCCGTAATCTTGCACAAGACAATCCATCAAATTAAAGTGTGCATTTGATCGATTGTGTTTTCCTGTTGTACAGTAGCTATTATTTATTTGAATTGCTTTTGTTGGAAACTACATACAATGAAAAAGACTTGTTACAAACTACGAATACCTATTAAGGTATTATTTAACTTTGCAAATTCATTTTAGCCCTTTTCCAATTTCTAGATTAATTTAAAATTTAATATTTTCAAGGAGTTCCGAAGAAGGCACAATTGAAGATGCTGATAACGTAATAAATTTTATCTACACATATATATTAAATGCTCTATAATGCGTTCAGAAACCGTAGGTAATGACCAGCATTATAACAACCAATATTATTATAAGAATTTTTCTAATTTGTTTCTATATTTGTTCGAATTCATTTTTTATTACATTATTTTAATGTGTACAGTCTATAGATATTTAATAGGTACCTAGCACTAGTAGCTAGTAGCAATGCAGGTCATTGCCCTATGGATTCTGAACCCATCATAGAGTACTTATGATATGTGTGTAGATAAAGTAATGTATGCAACTGTACATAATTAGGTCTTAAAACACTCGTGTGATTCTATTATGAAACTCGCTGACGCTCGTTTCATAAAACCACACTCTTGTTTTAAGACCCCTCATTATGCAACAGTTGCATAAAATACTATTAAATAACTTTTCGCTATCTTTACATTACTAAACAAGGTATTCTAATATATTCTTATTGTTAATGCAATAAAGCATATTATTGTATTCTATACCATACATATGGTTCTCGCATGCAAGTTACATTACATTTACATTACAAAGGTATGATACGAGCAATGTAATGCAACTTGCATACGAGAACACGCTTCATGTGATGGCTAACAAATGAGCTATAAACTTTTTAAAATTGCGCAACTTCTGAAATGAACATTTTTCGAGAAAATTCCCACGTTTTGAGAATTTTCTGCAACTTCTCTTCCCTGTTCATTATACAAGTATCAACGTAAATGTTTCAAAATAGTGATGTTACTACATTATTAAACGATTTGTGTTCAGTAGCGTAGCAATATGTTTTATAAATACTCCGATTCTGTCGAAGTCCTGTTGATAAAACCATGAGAAAATTTGAAGCCGTACCTAATTAATCGAAACAATTGAGTTAGAATTTTGAATTGCAGCTCCAGTGAAGCCTTTTCTCTGAATGTAACTTTCACTCACATGTGATAGAGCCGTTTGGTTTGGGAACTTGGTCTTACCGGTTTATTTCTCTTATTTTCGAGGTCTTTAATCAGGAGCACAGCCGCTATAAAAGTACCTTCTAATTTCGAGTGAACACATGAGTATTAGGTATTTTAATGTATCTTTTGCATTAGAATATAATAGAATAGAAAAGAACTTTATTCACTCACAACACAGAGAAGACATTAATCAATACAAAAATACACCATTTATAGAGTATGACAGTATGATATTAAGAATATAGGATCGCAACATTTTTGTCATTCTTTTTGTTTTTTAAATTAATGTAACTTTGATTTTAGACAAAACGAACGTTGCGATCCTATGATTTAATCGTACGATAGTTTTTAAACTCTACTTACAATAAATTTAATCCAATTTTTATTTGATTACAGGAGACCAAAGATGTCTTCGTTGGGATTCTTTTAAACGACCTCAAACTAAATGAATACCAGATTAAAGCATGGGGCAGCTTTGTTGATTTTATTTATAAGCACATTTTTGCTAGATTAAATTGACATACTTAATTGTATTTTATAAGTTACTGATACGTTAACATTTTAAGGGGGTTTTAAACCCGATTGAAGATTGTATATTTTTTACTGTTTTTGAAGAAAAAAATTGTAGTAATATAATTTACCAGTTTTTTCTTTATTTACCGATGAATATAACAAAAACTTCAGTTACAAGTTGTCAGATTTTTATGTCTCATTCAGAAGTATGTACATATGATAATTATTTATTTTACTAAAGCGTAAATAACAAGAAGAGATACAGAGATGAAGAAGTAAGCGATAGGTATATTCTAAAATAACTTAAACCTTATGATTAGCATCCGCTTACTCTCAGCATGATGTACTCGAATAATGTTACCCTTGTGAAGAGCCCGGTAATTTTAAATTCATGTTTTGTCAAAAATTTTGAAGAAGCTGCTTGTCGGGACATTTTGTACTCGTATTTGGTCGAGAGTCAGGACATCATATCATTTGGAATGTCGACACAATCCAGACAAATCCCGACCAGCTGGCAACTTTACTCTGGCTTAGCCGAAATAAAGCATGCGTGCGAAATAAATACCTCGGCAACAGCAATTTCGGTATAAATCACGACGGAAAGCCGCTCTATGAGTTTTGTGCTACAGACTTTGAATGTGTGTATCACCTACAATGATTTGCAAACAAAAAGGGTATCCACCCTATCTTTTTAATCATAACTATAACTGTATCAAATAGATACTGACTATAGATTCATTATCAGAAGAGGAAAATCATTTAAAAAATAAGTTGTGTAACGTAATTGCCGATTAAATCCAGTTATTTTTGAAAAGTCACTCAGATTATGGTAATGCCAAGTGATAGTTTGAAGACAATTAAATCTACTTATACTTAAATAGGTATTTAGAGTTAACTTTCGTAGCATTTGAATTAGATTTCTCTTTTGAAAAGAAGCCTTCTGTCTTTCTTAAATAATATCATGGGGAATTTTTCTTTGTTTTTGTTAGATGCTACCAAAAAGTTAACTACATTGATAACGAAGTTTGTTCAGAAAATATTATTCAGTGTGATTAACCGTCGATTTATCACAATACTGTACGTTTTTGAATGTAAGACAAGAAACTAACACCTTATTTTCCTAACTATTGCGCAGAGGGCAGTGAAAAGACTCGGCTGGCAACATCGCTTTTTCCGCATTTTTCAATATTAACAACCTGTTACGTACTAGTTAACTGAAATTAAATAATATAATCAGGACTGTTAAAATTTTCGTTTAGATACACAATTAGAGGGTATGACAAAATATGTACTTACACCAGATGCATAACGCGTCAAAAATAGACTTTTAATTTCATTCAAATAAATGGTCACTTTCGAAATCCATGGAGGAGGCGTATGTTCAGTGGACTTCTTCGTGATAAAATAAATGAGATAACGCAAAAATAGCGGCGTACAGCTCTTGTAACAGCCTTCTTAAACGGGAAATATATTTTCAATTACCTACTTAGTATTAGTAAGCATTGATTTAAAGGTAAGTATCGTCGGGCACGAGGCTTCGATTAGTATTCCCCGGGCGCACATAATCACAGCTGCGCACGTCCCGTAAATGCTAACACGGTATGTACACTCAGCATAAAACTTATTCACGTTAGCTAACATTACTACAGTCGACTGTAAAGGTAATTAAGGAATCAGACATTCTTACCTTTTTTATATGTATAGGTAAATAAAATAAGATTAAATTAAAAAATACACAGGAAATTAGAGATTTTAAGAGAGCAAATTAGATGCTTGAGCCAGAAAAAAAAATCGATGCTTATTCTTACAGTAAAGTTGATAAAAACAGATGTTTTTTACTACATAATTACATTCACTTTAATTTTTTTTTTCATTTGCTCTTTTTGCGTCGGTTTCATTGTTTGTTAAAAAGATTTTTTTTAAACAAAAGCGTAAATTGTGACAGAAGGTAAGCCGAAGACCAACTATATCTTAAGCGATAAGAGCGCCTATTTTTGTGTGGTTCAAAGTAAAAAAATATTTGTTGTTGTCAATATCAAATAATACACATAAAGTCTGTGATCTCAACGACCGTTTGCTCTATTTCGCAACGGATTATAGACAACAAAATATGGCAAAGGTATTCAACTATGACAATCGCAATTAATATACGCGTAAATAAGCTCATCAGCATCACCGATAAGCATCATTTAATGACCCATTGTTTGCAGCCTTGTTTGGTACATTCATTAATGAATACTAACTATATTTTTTTATTTAAAATTCTCAACTGTTTATTAATGTGATAATAATTTTCTTTTTATTAAAATAGGAAGGGAAACGAGCAAGTCGGTCACCTGGTGGTAAGCGATTACCACCGTCCATAGGCACCCGCAACACCAAGGAGATTGCCTTTGCGTAGCCAACCTAGGGCTAAGATGAAATACCTCTAGTGCCAGTAATTACAATTATTACAATTGAAATTTAATCTATAATAAAACTATGGAAGTAAGGCTAATTCTTAACCAAACCATTTAAGTGAAAAAACCCTAAAACAATTGCAGTTAATAAGGGTTTATAAAGATATTACAAAGAAAATAAAACGATAATTGTAAATAGCACGTTTTTTTTGATATGTTCTAAAATGCTTAATAAACGAACTCGGTTTTGCGGTTCGATTTTTTTATTTCACGGGTTGCTTTAGCAAATACTTGGCACGAATACATTAAATGGTGCTATGGAACCCTCGATGCGTGGGTCCTTCTCGCACTTGGCCAGTTCTTTACTAATAAAACTAAGCCATATTCCCTTCCCTTGCACTTGTTTCTTACATTTTGCAAAATGGTTCACAATGAAGATAGCGGCAGAACAAATATCGATTTATTTGAGTATTTATTTTATTTTTTATCTGATTGCAAATATTTAAATAACAAACAATTTCCTTGTTAAATACGCCCGCCTATTTTACTACGCAGAAATTCCTATAGCAAGGAAATCTACGAGTAATTTTACTTCCGAATTAGCAAACCATGCGGGCCCTTAGTCCTTGGCTCGCCTCATTGATTCGGATTATAGCAAAGTATACTTGGGAATGGTTTTAAATTAAAACTGGTGATTTCCTGAAAACAGGCCAAATTAGAAGTACCCGGAACCGTCGAGCTTGTACGAAGAGAGAACCAATGTGAGTGGAGCAAGCGAGGGAAGTATGCCAGAGCCGGGGCTAATGGTATTCTGTGGTCTCTGCCTACCCCAAAGAGAAACAGGCGCGAGCTTATATTAATAAAATAATAATAATAAATAATTCATTAAAAGAAGAATAACTGCGATATACTTAAAACAATTTAAGTAGGTAAACTGTTTATATCGCGTAATAATTGCAACGAATAATTTTTATCAACAACTGATATAAACCGATCAAATTGTTTTATTTCAATATCTACAAGTCGTAAAAACAATTTTTTTTAAGAAAAACTATCTTGTTTTTTTTTAATCATTTTTTTTTCATATCAAATACAAATTGGACCGCTTTTATCGATAACATAAAGCATTTATCCCTTTGTAACCAGTATGCGCGTGCGAGGGGGACCAAAGTGTTTATGTGCGCGATAAACGCTAGCGTGCTACTATAGCAGATTACGGTAAACTGTGGCAACCTTACCTGTCATATTAACTTTGCCTCCGCCCACTACAGACCATTGGGATATACATATTTGTACTACATATATATTATATCAATGAGACACAGTCTAAAATGCAATTAGTGCAAGCACCTCGTAATTAGAGAATGACATAGATCTATACAGTTTTTTGGTATGGCAGAGTTGCCACGCTTTAGATAAAGTTGGTACTGTTTACGGTAGCGCATTTCGTATTCCCCAAGAGTCCTTATTGTATTAGAATCTGTGCCTACGTGACTAAAGTCGGTAACTCATCACGGATAAATAATTTATTATTTCAAACCTTACAAGCGGAATTGTAATCTGTTTCTATTGTCACTAAGGAGTTACTATGACTGTCATTTTTATGAATTATTAATACGTAACCTCGATTACGCTTTATTACATGATAAGAATTTAAACAAGATTGTATCAGTTTAACTGAAAACTGTTATGAAGTCTCAAGTCCTTGTAAGCTGCCACTGTTTATTGTTAATACAATACAATATAAATATTCATTATTGAAGCACGACAAAAAACAATACAGAAAAGTTACAAATACAAAGAAAATTGTTAGGAATAGGGGGTCTTATCACTTAGAACGATTTGATATAGACAGCTGTTGCGATACTGAGACTAATAACACAAAAATTGGGCTGTAAATTGAATTAGGTAGGCAATTAAATTTAAACTGTAATGACATAAATTGACATTATAAAGAAATCAAATTAAAACTTCCGTGGAATGCTTGCTTTTCTTTTATTGATTAGGTCACCCGTCCTGAGGCTATAAATTTCTTCACTTACTGTCCCAAAACGCGGAAGCAAAGCTACTACCGTTATCTACACTAATATAATAAAGAAGTAAACTTTGTTTGTTAGTTTGTTTGTATGTAAGGGGTAATCTCTGGAACTACTGAACCGATTTAAAAAATTCTTTCACAAATAGAAAGCTACACTATTCCTGACGGACATAGGCTACTAATTTTACGTGAATGAAGTCGCGCGCGTCCGCTAGTGTACTATAACCTGCAAATGGATATAGTTGTGACTCTACCACTATAAAAAACGTATATACACACATATATCGCACTGCAGCCAATATAATAATTAGATACAAATTGCACCGAGAACACGTGGAATTCAATTTCAAGATCTAAAATTGCGTCTAGACGTTATCAACTAACTTATGTATTCATTTAGATATAAGTGGTGAGGCGATAGTACGGTGGGCGGGCGGCTGTAGTGAACAGCTGTGTTCAGTCTCATCCCAAACGTAGGCTGAATCGCGCGTGCCTTGGTCCCTGTCGCGCGCCAAAAACCACAAGCTTTGTCGTTGGAAAAAGGGCGCCAAAACCGCTACTGGCTCTGTGGTATAAATTGTAAGTATTTTATCGTTCACGAAGTGTTCTGTAAAGTGCCATCGGTTTATTTTTTTTAATGCTTAAGAATTAATGAAACAGTGACACGATTCCCACAAGAAACGATTGGTGAACTTGACCTTGTAGAGACTGAAATATAAACAAAACCTGACAGTATTGTTTTCATACCGGATGGAAAAGTAATTTCGATAATAAAATCTTATCTCGATAAATAACCTAGATGGAACCGGTATAGCGTTGTGTAGAGTGCGAACGAAATATTTAAAAGTCGTCGTGTTTCCCATTAGCGCGTGGCAATTTATGAGCGCGAGTTCGAAATAATTAAATTATCATATTTATAACATTGCGCCGTACCGCGGAGTGGCACATGAATATAATCCGTACTGCATTAAGAGAGTCCTGCCCCACGCCGGCTTACGTACAAATGACATTTGGTTAATATTACAGAGTGATTAATTGATAATTCTGAAGTATCAACATCAAGTAGAATGCTATGTAAATAGTAAAGTAAAACTGAACATAAGTAGCTACTTAAAGTCATAGCCATAGCATAATGATTACATTTTTTTATGCTACGGTAAAACGAAAATAAAACATGTTATTAAGAATTAAAAAGTAAAATAACCTCTCGTTTCTGTCTATGTACTTACGATACTTCAGTACCGCAAAAAGTAAACAAAAAAACGTCGCTATCGCCGTTAGTAGTACATCAACATCCTGACGTACTGTCAACTTTGAATCGGTTAGAGTCCAATCCATTAGAAACACCAAAATAGTAACATTTAATGACAAAGTACGAGCAACACTCGTCACAAAGATCAACGCTCAAGTCCGATGCTATTTGCTTTAACACTTAACTCACGTGCAGTAAGCAAGTAAATAATAGACGAACCGAAATCGCTATCGGTATTCGAACCTCCAACGAGTTATTATTTCCATAAAATGAACGTTTGGTCTAACTCTTCCTTAAACTTCTTAAGGAAATAAACATTTTATAATAAATTGCGATGCCTGACAGCAACAGGCTATTTTTGTCGTGTGAAAACAATGTAATACAACAAGGTAAAATGACTCTTTGTATTTTAACAGGTCACCGTTATCCTTTGCTATTTTGCATAAAATAAAAATTAAATAATATTTTAATATTTAACACCGGAGTCACTGTTAATACAGTATTTTAATGTGTTTATGTTATTGAGAACCGGCATTTTTGTTACCGAGTATCTAAAGATGGCTTAGAAGAATCGTCGCCGAAATAGTTTTGTTTTTAGTAATTCTTTTTTTGATATATTTTAGTTATAATTTTAGTACTAAGGTTTAGTTTTTATGTAGTTTGTTTGTTTTATTATATCTATATTGTGGTTGTCAATAAATTTAATTTAAGAAATTAATTTCATGCATGTTAGTCTGTAAGGTATTTGTCTATGGGCCTTTGTAGCCTGAAAATAAATGATTTTGAATTAAGGGGCATTTCACGTGAAGCGGACAGCGAAAAAAATGTCAGTTTCTAGATTTTGTTTATAATTGGGTTAGTTGGACTTTTATGTGACCTGAATAAATGTACATCATTATTTTTTTTTTTACTTGCTTAGTTACTAATTTATTAGACTTCAAAGAATTGTCAAAATGCGAGGAACGGATTTTTCGAAAGTTATTAATGCAGTTAATCAAATGGATTTATTAATTATTAAATAGTGTTTATTTAAGTGTACTAATTGTTTTTCTTATAAAATTATAAAAATATGAAATTGATTATTTTTTTCATATTGTAAACCGGAAGTTAGTAAAAAAAATAGATTTTTTTCCAACTTCGCATTATTATTTTTTTTTTTGCTTGATAATATAGCTTGTAGTCTATAAAGATTATATAAAAAAAATTATCATGGTATCTCAAATCGTTTAGAAGATAGGTGAACTAAAGTATGGAGGTGTCGCACGGCGCGCTATACTGAGCGATTTTCTTAGCGTTGTCCGTTGCCGTTATACTTGCCAACGCAAGGAAATATTACGAAATAGATATTCGACTGCTCTATTTCATTCGTTTTTCATTAAAAAAAATATAATTATGGGTGGTAAAATTAAAACATACTTAAGAAATCGATTTAATTTTGCAAATATATATAATTATAAAGAAGATTTTGGCACTGCAGCTGAAATTCATTTTCATGCAACCTCACACGGAAAAGGGCCATGTGATGGTCTTGGCGGAAACCTGAAAAGGCTGGCAACCCGCGCAAGCCTTCAGTTGCCTGCAAATAAGGCGATAACTACCCCGCTCCGTTTATATGATTGGGCGAAAACGGCATTAACAGAAACTGCAGTTTATTATTGCTCCAAAGAAGAAATAGATCGACAGAGAATTCTTTTGCAACCAAGATTTGAGAAAGCTGTCACCATCTCAGGGACTAAAAAATTCCACGCCTTTCTGCCAACATCTGAAGGCATTATTGTAAAACGGACAAGCTATACCACGAACTGTAAAGTAGTAAAAATTATAAAATAAATAACACCTAATAGAACAAAATACCACCTAATTGACCAGAGGACGGAGGAAATTCCATTGCAAAGAGGTGTGAGACAGGGAGATGTTATCTCTCCGAAACTGTTCATCAACACAATGGAAGATGCCTTTAAGCTTCTGGAGTGGAAAGGATTCGGCATCAATATCAACGGCGAGTACATCACTCACCTTCGATTTGCCGACGATATAGTAGTCATGGCAGAATCGATGGAAGACCTTAGCACGATGCTCGAAGACCTCAATCGGGTTTCCCAACAGGTGGGCCTTAAGATGAACATGGACAAAACGAAAGTCATGTCGAATGTCCATGTGGTGCCCACCCCAATAGCAGTAGGAAACTCAACTCTCAAAGTTGTTGACGAATACGTCTACCTAGGACAAACAGTCCAACTAGGCAGGTCCAACTTTGAGAAAGAGGTCAATCGTCGAATGCAACTCGGCTGGGCAGCGTTCGGGAAACTGCGAAAAGTCTTCTTGTCCAATATACCTGTGTCTGAAATCGAGAGTGTATGATCAATGTGTGTCACCAGTGATGACTTATGGCACTGAAACGTGGCCGCTTACTATGGGCTGTGGACTTCTTGTGGCTGAGATGATGTTGATGAGAACAAAATAAATGATTCTGTTAGTCGCAACTTTGTTTTATTTAACCTAAAAATTAAAATATATTTCATTGATTAATATTTGAATAATAATCATTAATGACAAAAAAATTAAAATGTAGTCAAATAAATTAAATTTTGATTTTAATTATGGTTATTTAATCACTTTCCATCATTTATAATACGTACAGGAAACCGTTAGAAGCGACGCACTGCACTACTAAGGAACCGCTCAGTACAGCGCGCCGTGCGACACCTCCGTACTTTAGTTCACCTATCTTCTAAACCATTTGAGATACCATTCTATTTTTTTTTATATAATCTTTCTAGACTACAAGCTATATTTTCAAGTAAGAAAATAAAAAAATAAAAAATGCGAAGTTGGAATAAAACTGTTTTTTTTTACTAACTTCCGGTTTACAATAAGAAAAAAATAAACAATTTCAAATTTTCACCACTTTATAAGAAAAACAATTAGTACACTTAAATAAACACTATATATTAATTATTAAATCCATTTGATTAACTGCATTAATAACTTTCGAAAAATCCGTTCCTCGCATTTTGACAATTCTTTGAAGTCTAATAAATTAGTAACTAAGCAAGTAAAAAAAAAAATGATGTACATTTATTCAGGTCACATAAAAGTCCAACTAACCCAATTATAAACAAAATCTAGAAACTGACATTTTTTTCGCTGTCCGCTTCACGTGAAATGCCCCTTAAATAAAATTAAATAATATGTTAACAATAAAAGGAAAACAAGAGGTGGACTCTGCACGTCTTGTATCAGAGTCAACTCGATTCGTGGTGACTAAATATTGTATAGTAAATATGATAATAAGGAAACATGGTCATAACATTACGGGAATGCGACTTAAAACGTTTCGCAATACTTTGTATAAATTCATTTCAATAAATATACCGCCGCCGATTTAACCTACTGGGTAACATCATAGGTCGAATTAAGATGAAATATAAATAAATAAGTACTTACTATGTTTATTAATCGTATAGGTACTTATTTAGTTGATAAAATTAGTTGTACCTACTATACTATGAATACTAAAAACTTAAATTCGAATTTTAAAGTGTGACCTAAAAATGAAAGAATTACAACCACAGATAATAGGATCTAGTACAGAAGCGAATCGACATTTGATCTTATAGAAGAACTATCGGTATCGTCTCATCAGAGGACTTTTCCGAACCTGTGGTAAATTTATTGACATTCATAAGTACTTCGTGTAACCCTTTAAGCGACTAAGAAACTGTAGACTGTGCGACTGTGGACTAGCCCCTATCTCAAAGTAGAGTATATTCAGAATCTCAAAATTAGTCACCAAACGCTCTTAAGGGGTGTTATAGTGTTCACGTTTCTAAAGGATGTCGGCGCTCGCGCCTTTTTGTACGTCAGCTGTCACTTACTGATTATGACAACCTGAGAGAATGTCATCTTCATCTTAGGAAAGAATTGTAAGATAATTAATAATAAACAATGCTTCTAAACTTATTAATGTAATTATTATTACAAGGGGCAATAAGGTCGGGCCGATATATTTGTGGGTCGTTTGAATCGATACAACTGTTACACTTAACTTACATCAGTCAGTGGGCTTCAGGTTTTCCAAATAGTTAGTACTCTATTGAAATAAAATGTTGTCCGCTACATACTTCGTAACTCTGTGTGATATATTTCTTTTAACTTGACTTTGTTTTTTTCTGTCGATTGAAACTAGTTGTTTTCTTTTTTGAGAACTGTATTGAAACTGTATATATTATAAATAATAATATGCTTAATGAAACTAATTGGTTTACTGCAGTAGATCGTTCATAATCCACACTATCATTCTTACGTTAAGATCTAACAGGCGCCTCCATTAAAAACACGTTTTCTATTTTCGGCTCTATATTATTTTTAGGTGCAGCCAAGATCAAAATTGTATTCAAATTTTTTACCCTATCTCTATTGAGAAAAGTAAAAAAGTATACATAGGTTAAAGTCCCAGTCATTGTCAGTGACCATTGACTAGTACCTAGATAGAGACGAAAACTTACGACTAAATAAAAACGAGAGACAAATATGTCAACTACTGGTAAAACAATATCCTATGCGTGTCAAACATTGGTACATCGTTGAAAGTATATTTAACAAAAATAATTACTTATTTTCTTTGGGCAGATTTTCTTATCTTTACATAGCATAAAGTAAAGTCGCTATTTTTTTCTGTCTCCGAAATTTTAATAGTGTATCTTTGGCCGCCTTCTCCTTCTAAACCAGCCAGCGGATTTTGATACAGTTTTCGCTGTCATTTAGATTTTTTTACAGAGAGGGTTTCCATGTGCTTTTTATCCCGATTATATACGTCCGAAGCTGGGGCCGGTCGCTAGTTTATGCAAAAAATAATGCTGACACTCCTCTTTAATTTGGGAGCTGTAAGTTTAAGAACACCTGAATTCACTGAAGCCTTATCGGTGGTATTAAAAACCATTTTACCTTTAAAATGGTTCAAATTTTGTCGCAGTAGAAACCAAGTTTAAAATAGCAAAGCACTCAGGCGCCGGCCCTTTACTATATATACCAAATATTTGCTAAAGTTCGCACGCGTTGACAGAGTTCTTTGGAAGTAGTCCAAGCTCGTAAATCCAAAACTATACGGAATTAGCGACGTGTTGTAACCGATTCGTATATTTAGGGTTTATTAGAATTAGTGGTTTAATTAGATTACAATGTAAAATGTATACTCGTTTGTTTTCAACTTGGCAAGAAAACAACGAGATGTAAGGCAGTTGGGTGGGTAGCTATGGGTTATTCCGTTCAAAGTCTGGGAAAGCACTTTTGTCTTTATTTTGCCATATTTCAGTGGGTTTTAAGATATTTGGCTGTGACAGACAGACGGAAAGGTAGAAGCGAGACCGTATGGAATTGGTGCTCAAAAATCATTATCAGGCTTTACCAAGACAAGATTGTTATAAAATATTTACTGGTCTGTTTTTGTCTTGATCGTTCCATAATGAAAGTGAAGAAAACAAAATTATAATGTACAGTTCAAAAGTTAAACTCTAGCTCGATTATCAAATATTTAGAAACATTCGTCTTTTGAGGAATGTTTCTAAATATTTGATAATCGAGCTAGAGTTTTCGGTTTCAAAACTCGCAAGTCATTTGTTATGCTAGGCCAAAAAGAAGTTGTTTTACCGCACCTGACACTAAATTATATGTAAAATAACTTCAGAACCTAAAATTTTCAAAGAAAAACGAATTATTAAAAACAGTACTTTTTTCACTTTGACAACTTAATGCTATTTAAATATTGCAAAGAAAATCTTGTTTTTAAGGTCCCATAAGAAAAACGGAATCCTTATAAACCTACTTCCACTTGACATTCACTGTATTTCTTCTTGTTATTTTGTACAATAAAGAATTTACACACAAACATACATTCTATGAAAATATTTAAAAAAATACCCTAAATACAATAAAGAATTTACATAAGTACAAACATACATTCTATGAAAATATTTTTTAAAAAATACCCTAAATACAATAAAGAATTTACATACAAACATACATTCTATGAAAATATTTTAAAAAATACCCCTTCCAAATCTGGCCCGTTTAAAAACGGCATTTTTTGTATTGTATGGAATAACGGACCAAGAAAACAAGTTTCATTTGGTAGTAGGTCATATTTGGTTTTACTGACTGTAGTATTTAAATCATAGACGCAATGACAACGCAGAGAAAAATCTTAGTTATCTGACTGACTGAACCCGAACTTGCAACCTCGGCATTCCGAGCCTTGCTCTTACCAATTGTGCTACAGGTGGCCACGCCATATACTGTTTAAATTGCTCTATTCACACCGTCTTTGCATTCTTGGTTTTTAAGGACTTAAACTCTTAGTATAATTAATATCTGATACATTTACGTATTGACCGAGAACCCAACTGTGCGAACGTGACTCGCTCTTGGCTATTTTTTTCGTTTTACATGATTTTTCCGACCGCCTGTTGTCTACCGTATAGTGTAACTTGTTTTCCTGTATTTTTTGCGTGTTGCGCGATAAAGATTTGTTGTTGTTGATTTTTAATTGCGAACCGCAATGTCTTTAGTATTTGCTTGTATGCGGTCAATCCTAGACGGTGTCTAGATGAAATACTGAAGGGCTATAATTATTAATGAGGCAAAGGCCTATCCCTCCGGGAAACAGGCTTGACTGTATGTATGTTTATTTCCGAACCGTTGGCCCGCTATTTATCAGGTCACATTGAATAAACTATGAGAACCAACTATCCTCATTTGAATGATAACAGGCTATGAAATAACGCTGGTAGATAAAACCGGCCCGCTCGTTGAGCCACAAAGGACAGTAATTGAATGAGTTCAAAAGGCAACTTGACATATTCATGTTGGTTATCAGCTTTATATCGTGATATACGCAAACGTGATATTTTTTTGGAGACCGCTCTATTCTACTATCCTTTATAAAGACTATCTAGCCTGCACACTAGTACCCATTATTTTCTAACGCAAGACAAGATAAGTACCTAATCGATATTTGATACTAAAATTTAACTTCGACCTTTCTTGGAAAAAAGTAACACTCATACTCGCATATCCAAATATTGTAGCATAATCTATATAGCGTAGTTGTCAATTTTGTTTGGAATGCTAACTGACGCATCTTCCCTGCCTCTACTGGATATCCGGCAAGTAGATATAATCCATTTCTGATTGTAAAGTGGATAAAAATGATTGTTTTTCTGTAAATGTCTCAACGTTTCCGCAAAAGATAGACCTGCCTATTTCACTTCTACTTTATTTAAGTTTGGAAAAATCGAATTGTGCGGGCTCAAATTGTGTGCGCGACACATTTCTGACAACTCTTCTGATACCAGTAACAGTACGAGTAAAAGAGACGGCTGTAGTCTGTCATTTTTTTCTATATGTAAATATAAAGACAATCCAATCACACTTTCGCTGCTAGGACCCATCTTTAGGTACTCGATGGAACTAACCATCCGTGTGCTGATAACCTTAGACTTTGTCGCGATGCGGACTAAATCATTTGACCAACTATCGACACAACTCGATCTGCTGATTCGGCTCGATCCCAATGGAAAGTGCGCAAAGACGAAAGACATAGGGCTGTGTCCTGGCGAAATAAAAATGATGATGATAACTGATAATAAACAAAGTAACTAAGCCGTGATAGCCATGCATAGCTCGATGAAGAATATAATAAGAAATTCAATGTGTATATGTACGGTTTTTATGAAAATGAGAAAAACGACCGTGCGGATCATCTGATGGGGAAGTAGCACCGTCATCCAAGGTTTATTTATTTATTTAAGCTTCATTACACAGTTTACAAAAACAAATCGAATTACCGGACTTAATGAAAGTAAAACAATAAATAACCTGTATATTATCGCGTTTAAGTCCCGGTAAATGTCATAAGTTAATGCCAGTAGGCATTCTCCACCAGTCAACCATAACATAAATAAGATAATTACAAACATGCGTGCACAAAAAAACATAAAGTAAATCCAAAAGGTAAGGTACTACCTATCTTTTAAGGTAATGATAGACTTTAGCATTTACTTGTAATAAACATTCTAACGATTGTTGCAAAGCACACAAAATAAATAGGAAAAAACAGTATACAAGATGAAGACGTTTAAAAACGGCGAATGCTCGTTGTTCTGTTACAAATTAATGGTAAAGTCTATCCGCACCTTTAGATATAGGACAGTCCTCATACAGTTTTCCAGTTATCAAAATAAAATGGAGCTAATTTTGCTGTCGATAGAAAGAAACACGGATAGATATATACCTATATGGCTAGTCATTCGCATAGTAACTACTATACGAAACTAATCCACTTTTAACTCGGACTTGTTGATAACAAAACTGTTTGCCTCTTATCAAAACGGTGAACTATTTCTGTGACAAATGAGTGGGTGCGATCATACATATATGGTTAACATTTCTATTCTATTTTATATTCTTATATTAGTTTAAAATATATTATTCGCAGTATACATATGTGTATATGCGTGATATATGTGTATAAAGTGTTTAAAAATTGTTTTATTTCAATGTGTCTATGGGCGAAAAAATATTATACCTCTATAAACGAACGCATATTTTAACATAACTAAGTGTAGGTTTAATCGTAAATTGTTTGGTTCGAGGCAGGCATTAAAAAAATCGCTTTTCTGGACTCATCGTGCTATTCAACGCGATTATATCAAATCGAGCAATTTTTCGCAAGTACCAAGACGCACTGTTCCTAACACCACGGTGTTCTGGTCTTAGAAGTGAAACAACAAATTTTTGATTAGGGAAGTACATCAATGAAAACGAAGTTTTGACTTTGCACCTAGCAATAAATGGCAAGTTCATAGATTTACGACCACAGTGTTATGCTTCATTCCGTTTCGGGCTGAGTATGGTAGTTGTAACAATGGAATTACCACAGTTGTTGCGATTCAGTCTCATTTAATTAAACCGTTGGCCTATTTCCATTGCAATCAATTTAAGTACATTACACTTGCTACCTTCGTGAGCCTCACCTTCGTTCTACCAGTCCTGTAAATTGGTAGTTTAATTTAAACACCAGAGACTAATTTTAAAAAGTACTTTTCTGTAACACTCGTCGAAACTAATTTAAACAATATTATTATTTCCGTTGAGCTGGATAACGAATCGTGAGGTCATGTTTTAAAGTAGAACATTAGCCAACTAATATGCTTCAAATTTTCAAGACATGGCCAGAAACATGATCCAAAGAAGGATAAAGTTGGCATGTTGGTATTATTAACCAATATCAGGAACAGAAGGTTCTACTGGCCAACCTGGCGCCGAAAATGTTCCATCCATTCATAGACCTACCAACTATACTTATCATATCCGCAAATTCGAAAGTGTCCTCATATGTTGACGATTTTATAAATTCAACTAGTTACTACCTAATCAATGGTATTAATTTTAATGACTAATTTGTTGTTGTTGGACACAGTATACTCATGGAACCTTTACTGTTTGCGCTCATCACCCTATTCATAAGAATGATATTTCAAAAGTATTTCATCACATGATTGCAAATTGCAACTCAGTATTTACGTTATCACTTGTTTATAATAAAGATTATATTGTCAAAACAATAATCTATATGGATACGCAGTTATCATCTTATTTAAGTTATAATACGACGTAATAACCTGAAGCATGACTCGTGGAAAATTCAAGAATGTTTTCAGTTAACTGGTATTTATAATCCGGAATCATTGTTTACTTCAATGTATATACTATCGACACTCTTTATTTTGTGGTCACTATTTATTTATCAAGTACATAAATGATTAATAAGAATAACTTCACTACTCGCTTTGAAAAGCAACAGGCGCGAAACGATTCTTTTATTTAGGTACATATTTATAACAAGAATTTATTTGGCTTATAGTGTTTGTTTTTATAATTGTCAAACTTGAATGTATATTTAGATCCAAAGGCAATGCAATAAATAAGTACCGTCACCAAAAAGCGCATGTTTTTTAATCTTTATTTACTTAAATAGAAACTTTGATTGAAACTGAACATGTTAGCCCAAGCATGTGTTAAAATGAAAAATTAAATTTATTATGTAATTATGGATACGCAGAGTTTTCTGCCATATAAAAAATGGTGTAAAAATTAGTAGACCTAATGCACCTAGAAGAGTTGATTCATCCACGATTCATTTACCCGTGAAGTAGGTAGGTTAAGCTCACGTTGCGAGGTTGCTTCCTATTTCCGAAGGGTAACTTGCCCAAAGATCAAAAATACTCTGACTGTAGGGCGCAAATCTGATGAACATTTAATTTGAAAATTATGGGTTAGTTTTATTCATAATCATTTCAGTTTTATTGTTTTTAATATGTGAACTAAATACATAAATACACGAATTTTGCCTGCATAAATAGAAATGCTTAAGACTGCACTCTGAGACGTTTCAGCTAGGCACGGTTAAAGTGCTTACCTAGGTCGAATGTTATTATGTTATCCACCTAGGGACTTACATAAATACAAAGCAAAACAAGGACGCCACAGCATTGGCACCGTGTCCACGATAAGCGACTTATAGTCATTTAATCTTGGCCCATTAAATTAAGTTTATATAGACTAGCGACCCGCGCCGGCTTTGTACGGACACAATTAAGATGTAGCGTACAATCGAAGACACGTATAAGCCACGAGAAAGTATCATTTTTAGAAACGGAGGCATATAATATCCATTGTGAAGTTGATATATCCATCTTTTTCGAGCATAGACAATTTCTCTTACTTCCCTCTTTGATGGTCGGCTTACTATCACTGAGATCTAACAAACGATATTTGGCACTTGTCTATTGACGTTTGTAGTGACGAGGCTAAGGCGTGTTGATTTACGTATCTACCGATTATCGACTAAGGGTGGCAGGTTAATGCAATCGATTATAGTGACGATTTTTAAAAATATTTTTATCTGAGTTACGACGATGAACCTCGTGCAGGTTCCGCCCGGATTGGTACCATAATTTGATATTGTTTCGGTCAAAAATCTATGCTTTGAAAATTCAAAATTCGCTTTTTAGTGAGTCTGGTTGTTTATTTAAGTTACACGCCAATTGTCAATTGCTCACCACCCTTTACAAAATATTGGTTTTCCTAAGGGACGTTAATTCTTGAGGAGTTCTCCTGGAGTGCGATTTTTGAATCTCACCGGGTGACTAAAGCTGTAACGGTCTGGCTTTGGGTTCAGCAGCCCGTCACGTTCACAAATATATTTTATACTAAAGTATTAATAAATCAATTATATTATTTCTTGAGATATGGCCCGCCACAATATATGCACCAGTAATGCTACTTAGAATCCCCTTTGTAGGGAAATCTTTAATAGATGTATGATCTACTCGCACAGTAAGCGCCTATAAGGCATCTACCTTAAGATATTTAACTACTTAAATGCTATCTATAACGTTAACAATTTGTCGCTGAGTGGCTAAATAAACATTAGGCAATTAGTCCGGCGCGGTCATTTCAGTACGAACAAAAGTCTGTAGGCATGACCATATATGGAGGTAAACAAACCTGAAAATATGACCATATAAGGAGTCAGACTTGCTGGCGCCTACGAAGCTAATGTCCCTAAAGAAGCCAAAACGCAGACGCTAATGTCCCTAAAGAAGCCAAAACGCAGACGCTAAAGAAGTTAAAGAAGCCAAAACGCAGACGCTAATGTCCCTAAAGAAGCCAAAATGCAGACGCTAATGTCCCTAAAGTAGCTAAAGAAGCCAAAACGCAGACGCTAAAATAGCTAAAGAAGCCAAAATGCTGACGCTAAAGAAGTTAAAGAAGCCAAAACGCAGACGCTAAAGTAGCTAAAGAAGCCAAAACGCAGACGCTAAAGAAGTTAAAGAAGCCAAAACGCAGACGCTAAAATAGCTAAAGAAGCCAAAACGCAGACGCTAAAGAAGTTAAAGAAGCCAAAACGCTGACGCAAAAGAAGTTAAAGAAGCCAAAACGCAGACGCTAATGTCCCTGAAGTAGCTAAAGAAGCCAAAACGCTGACGCTAATGTCCCTAAAGAAGCCAAAACGCAGACGCTAATGTCCCTGAAGTAGCTAGAGAAGCCAAAACGCAGACGCTAATGTCCCTGAAGTAGCTAAAGAAGCCAAAACGCAGACGCTAATGTCCCTAAAGAAGCCAAAACGCAGACGCTAATGTCCCTGAAGTAGCTAAAGAAGCCAAAACGCAGACGCTAATGTCCCTAAAGTAGCTAGAGAAGCCAAAACGCAGACGCTAATGTCCCTGAAGTAGCTAAAGAAGCCAAAACGCTGATGCTAAAGTAGCCAATGAAGCTAAAACGCTCTTCTGAGACTATAAATAGACCACAGAAGCGAGAATCGGGGCTTTTTTACTGTTGTCTGGCGTACTGAGTAGACGTGCGGAGGACTCATCTTGATTATTCATTATTTGGCATTCAAGCCATGTGGACGTGTGTTACGTTACATACCATATTGAAGTACGATTATTATATTCACACCCGAATCGAACGAAACTGCGCTACGGTATTGGTGAGATCTTTCCTATTTAACTGTATTATTTGCTAAAACTAAAGTGTATTGTGTGTATTTCAGCGATCCTATAATTTGTTTCACTTGTTTGAATTTAACTTCAATTAGTGTTAAAGTAAATGTCTTGGCAAGATGAAACTTGCATTTTGCTGTTGCATTAGTGTTAACTTCATGGCTCGACCGGAGCGATCCTTTGGACGGATACCTAACATGGTGACAACGAAGTCCTCTGGATTTAGAATCCAAACGGTTGGATGCCCCAAAATGTGGCCTCTTTTGGGCATGGGTTTTCATTCATGATAAACTTTATTGATTATCATGTTTAATTTCCTGTGTGAGCTCGCCACACACGGGAATGTTGGTCCACTATGAGGATGTCTAGACAGTGAGGTTCTCATGTGGTCCAGCTTGCTGTGGACCGTACTGATCTATATATGTATATATTCACTCGTTTGTGTAGGGGTATCCAGGGGCCCTTCTTCTCTCCCAACCCTCTCGGTTGTGTGGGGGCCCAACCCAGACGTAACACCGGGATTTAGGTATAGGTCTATAGAGGTAGTCCCGAACCTCGCATCTTATAGGGTTTTAGAATAGATAGTAATCCATTCCTTGCATCGAGGATGGGTTAGAGTTAGGGGTTTATTCATTGCACTGAGAATAAACAACATTACACACACACACTAAATTTAAATGTGAGGCCAGTCCTCTAGATTTGTTAACACCTTAGCTTAATTTAGGGAAATAGGAACCTTCTCTAAGTGTAGGCATAGGGCGTAGGTTCGTCATTAAGCGGATGGAAATCCTAATTTCTTTTAGACATTTATTTCAGGTCTTAGCTGTAATTACTTACCATAATTACCTTCAACTATTTACCATAATATATTTTATCTTGTGTGAGCAATTCTAGCCTAAGATGGGATTTTATTGGTTGATTCTGTAGCATGAACAATGTGCTATTTTACAGTAAAAATACCTTATACTACATTTGGTTGGAATTGTTAAGAAATAAAACAAAACCATCCCATATATTTGTTCTTTCCTAGCAAAGTAAAACAAGCTTAGTATTCCTACTACCAAACGGAGGGGAGTCCTATATTAAGGTCTGACCAAATACATTCATTATCAATCAGATATCCTTCACTACAGTCAAAATATGACTTTGTTCAAGCTATAGAAAACATAGACTTGATGTATACTGGTTTTGGTAGATGAAAACCTTACCTTGGCTAGAGAGCTTATACTTTACTTAGTGAAAGTAATATTATAGTTTAAATAACATAAATTATTTAATGTCTACAGGACTAAACTTTATTATAAAGTACTTATAATCAAATGAAGTATCAACAGAATACAATTACTTTCATCGTACTTACTGTTTCAATAATACTATTGACTTTAACCTAGAACTTGATATTATAATGTTAATTCACTATAAGAACAAAGATTCTTATTATACTTGCTTTAGATTGATAAAGTCAAATCTATTGAGTTTCTTGCGGCATTTCTTCTCAATAGACTCCCTTATGAAGTGCTGGTAAAATTTGCTAAACTACAGAGAGAGAAGCTAAATTACTTTATCCTATTTGAAATAATCAAGAATAAAATCTATGAAAGAAATACTTTTGCTTTATGCATTTCTATGAAATAATATTATTCTATAACTTTGTAATCAATACTGGGTTACAAAACTGTTCCATAAATATGGCAGAACCCAAGTCTCTCTCTTTAAATAATAATAAAAGTGGAGGAGAGACGAAGTAATGTGACGGTCTCACTGGAAGGTGCGGGGAGTGGGCACTTCCTTTACCACAAAAACATATTTGCTAATAAAATCACTAGAATTCATCATTATGATATCAAACATCTAATCAGCCTATTTCTATAATCTTTATAAATCAACCTCTAACGACGTATCTATCGACTGATGTTATTATTGAATCTATTTCACGTTCAACGCTCGTAAGCCTCAGTAATATTTAGACGTTACTTAAATAGGTAGATCATAAGATATTCTAAGATGTAGGATGTTCATCTGTAGCTTAATAGGTACCATTTTTACGCACTAAAAGGACCGAGGTTATTTACGGATCACAACGAAGGGTTATCACCACTAGACGAATCACTGGCCAAATCTTCAATCATCAATCTTCAATAAATCTTCAGTTAATTTTAAGTATTAGTTTTAAGCGGTTAAATCAAACAAACTCCCCATACAAACTCAAATAATGTAATAATAATAAATTCCTTCATACAAAATCTCCCAATTAGAATCTCCATATAAAATCAATAAGTAAAATTAATTCCAAAAAAAAGAAATTACAAACTAAACAAATCAAAAACAAATAAAAAGAATATTTAAAAAAGAACGATTTAGGTTCCGCTACAAAGCTCACCAAGCTGGCCGTTTTTCATATAGATTTGGTCATTTTTGTGAGCTTTAGTCACCTGGTAAGATTCAAAAATTCCACCTCTTCACCATCAGCCTCATTTAACCAAATGCATTGCAATGAGCATAAATTGCCTTAGCAACTATATAAAATTAACCGCGCGTATCGCCACCCGTAAAATACTTATTATTGAGTGGTTCCGGAGGCTGTCTGTATTCACCATCAGTTCCAGTTTTCCAATAGCAAAAGTACAAGTTACTATAAAAAATATCCAAATCGCTACAGGTGTGCATATATCTTTTAAGATTTCCCTCGATATCTCCAGGATCCCACCATCAGATGGTGACCTGATGACAATGGAACCAACTTGAAAGTATACCCTTTCAAACAAAACAAGAATTTTTCAAATCAGTCCAGTAATCGCGGAACATACTCCTCCTTTTTTTGAAGTCGGTTAAAAAGGGCGCGTTCTTAGTCATGGGGATTTTTTTGGTTCATTTAAATGTTTGACGTAATGTTTTGATACCTTATTGATTTTGTAAAAAGTTAATCGATTTCAACAAATTTACGAAAATGTTATCTGAATCGAAACGAAGAACTTGGTCACTACACTAAGTTTAAGAAAAAAAAGACTTAATATGTAACTGTTTACGTGTTGAGTTGTTAGTATGAAATAGTTTGTTATTACGATAGAAATAAATGTAACAACCACTTAGTTGGACCTCAAAAGAGCATATACATAGCTTTTAGGTATCTGTGAAGCTCAAAAGCTGTTGAATATTTTATTTATAATTTCAATGGATAATGCACATTTACGTTATATGGGTGTTGTCATGTGTCAAATGATGGGTCTTACATATATACTTCTATAGTTTGTTGCTGCATGTACATAAAAAACTTCTTCAAAAAAATTGTCTAAATGACAGTGAAACCGTATTAAAATCCGTTGCGTGCGAGTTGCGTGGTTGAGAAGGAGTAGGCAGCCGAGTCGAAAATATGCAGACAGATAGGAACGGATAGCGACGTTACTTCATACTAGAGGCATGTAAAGAAAAAAAAGAAAAAAAAAAGATATTGATTGCTGAGTTTTAGTAGGTGCGCGCATAGTTATAACTACTACTCTGCAATCTACTCGTACGCACTTTATGGGTTGTAAATGCTTACAAGGAATTTCTAAATATTAGGTAGGTACTTATGTTTTCTGAGATAAATTTTATTAACTCCTGCATAAAAATCCGCCAGTAATTTTACTTAAGTTCAAATCACAGTTTAGCAAAACATAGCTAAAGAAAATAAACGATTCTAAAACTGTTAAGACGTAGTATGCTTTTTCTTTTTGCCTTGTTGCAAGTTTTATTAACGAGTAAAGCGCAGCCGCTTAAAGTTCATAATCGATTCGCGAGAGTCATTACTATCGATTTTTCAGAAGTTGCTATATGACATTGAACACTAAATCTCTGAAAAACGATATTATTATTTATGTTTCAATTTGTTTTTTGGAATTTAACTTGATCATTATCCACCACTATGTAGGCTGAAACATTTTCATCACTCTGTTACATGAATGGAGTGCACGTTCAATGTTTTTTTTACTACTCCATTGTCGAGCGGTTTAAAAAAGATACCTACATCTACCTTCTAAATTTTATTAATAGACAGAAGTACAGCTGATAACTGTAAGGGTTCCTTTTTTGCCATTTGCCTACAATTTTATTAATTGGAATACTCGTAATTAATTGAAATATTTTGCTAATACTACAGGGATGGCGAACCTATGACACGCGTGCCGCAGCTGTGGTGGAAAATGGTGGGCACGGCACAATATTCTTGCATTCGATGCTACATTCCTTTCAAATGATAAATTAACGGTAATAATAGCACGTCTTAACAACATTTTTTTAAATTTTATGTTAAAAAGTTTTGCCATTCTTGTACTATACCCTGGTCCTTTACTCCCAAAAGTCAAGCAAAATGTTAGTCTACCTGTCAGTCTATTAGTACATCTTCATTGCTAAACTATTCGATGGATGTTGATAAATTTTCACTCTGATGATAGCTGGATGATGTTACCATAGTGCCTTTACCTCATTTTACTTAAATAGTTGCCCCATTATAGCTGCTTGTTTTAGGAGTCATTTAATTACTTCCTCATAGATCTCATAGTCAAATCTTGATTTTGAATAAAATAGGTCCAAGTTAGAAATTCCCAACTCCATAAAAAGTCCAGTCAGTTCCGAGAAATCCGGGAATATACAAAAAAAAACGCGTCGAACTGAATACCTCCCCAGTTTTTTATAAGTCGATTAAAAATGGCACTTAACATTACATCTTGAGTTTACCTTGAGCATTCTAGCAGAGAAGCCAAAAGATAAGTTGAAGACTCAACGGATAACTGAATGATGATTGTCAAATTGCCTTAAATGACTTAACCAATCCCGCTTAATGCAATTATTGGAGTTCAATCGGCCGCGTGAGGTCGCCCATCAAATTCCAATTTAATTAGTGACCAAGTGCTCTCGTGAATATTAAGTAACGGAGGTGGTGAATCGCAAATAAGCTGATTTATGGAGATCAGGCCTTTTGTGTATTCTTGAGGAAACTCTAGTTACCTCGAACATTGTTGGTAGAGCCATACTGTAGCCAGTTGCTGGTTACAGTATCTAAAAAATTACACTTATTTGACTTTCTTGTCGGTATCTTCTCATCACAGTTTTTCCAAGCCGGTGGTAAATTTTTTGATATTCATAAGTGCTTCCTGTAAGCCTAATCTGAATTAATATATTATGACTTTGACTTTGAACGGGCCGCCTCAAAGGAGGCAGTACCACACTCTCACAGAATACCGGCGTGAAGTAGTAGCTTACGTACGGTGAGTGAGAGGTCCAGAAGCCAACAACATTATAAGTAGTGACGTACGTACTAACTATTATAATAAAGTATTTTTAATACTATCACCTCATTGCTCTTGCTCATTTTCTATATTTTTATCTGGATTCTAGTGAGCGTGCTTTAAAACTGAAAAAAAATATTATTTTAAAACTTTAAACGACTATTATTTCTCAAATTCTGGATTGCTATACTGAATCCATAATAAACGCTTGTCCAAATAAATTGTTTGTCCTATACAGTAATATTTACAGGATTTTTTACATTTATTATCGTATATAACTGATTGTGATTAGGTTAAATATTAGATTCGTTACGTAATATTTCTGAAAAGTTTCTCGTTTCAACATACAGTCCTTTAGGACAATGTTTTTTAACCGGTGGGTCGCGACACGCAGGGGTCCTGAAGCCAAAAATTTATCGCCAGAGCGGAGTTAGCCCGCCCGCTCGCGGCAATATTACAATCCTAGGTCGCCATATTTTTTTTATTTATTAATGGGTCGCGTATTTATAAAAAAAACTGTTTTAGGACAAATGATTATTAGGACAAACGTTTATTAGGGATTCCGATGTAGACCCAAATAAATAAAGTTTATTCTTATTACATAAACACTGCAGTACACAGTACATGCAAAAAGTAAACAGTAACAATAAAACTAGGTTCCAAGTAAACATTGACGTTGGCGTTCGTTCGCCTCGGCGAGCATGTGATGCTAACTTAGCCTCCGCAAATATTAACTATGCGATAAGTTTTCATAATATTCTGTTTGAATTGTTGAACCTAGTATGACCGCGTGCATTTCTGTGACGCTAGTTATGTTTGCACATAGATGGGGATATAAAATAAAAAGTTTCTAATGACAACGACTACTCTTTGGTGTCAACTTGAACATTGATAGCGTTTTTGTGTAAGTAAAGCTCCAATTATTATCCCATTTATTTAAAAATGCGCAGTAACGAAATGTTATTATTACCTTTGCTCCACATGGTTTTTAATTATCGTTGGGTGTATAATAAAACACTTATTTTATGAAATCACGTTGGTCACACATTGTTATTACAGACAGAAACGTACCATTCTTTCCTTTCACTGATGGCGGAAAGTTCCAATGTTAAACTAATTTATAGTTTTAAAGATGGAAACTATTTTATTGAGTATAATTTTCTCTTAATAAAAAGCTCGACAACTTATGAATATCTTTAGAAATATATTTTTAAATAAAATACTAACTAGTGTAAATATATTATACTAACTAGTATTTTATTTAAAAATATATTTCTAAAGATATAGTTTTTAAGTTTGAATACGAGCAGAATTGGTCACGGTTACGGAAATAGGGAAATGGTGTATGGGTTCATTCTGAAGTCCTTGTTGGGGCAAAATAATATAAATAAATAACTAAGTACTAGTATTTAATGCTTTAAGAGTGTAACGATGTCAAAAAAAATCTCATAATTTCTCCGGCATATATAAAATTAATGATTATAATTATGAACTTAGACGTGGATGTTTGAAAAGGATTCTAGCTTGTATTGGCGATCCCTGGCTCCAAATAGTGTGCATCTACTATGTTAAATACTCAAGATGTAACATAAATAACTTTTTTTTTAGATAGAACTTTATGGCCAGTATCTTCTCATCAGACGCTTTTTTCTGACATTCATGACATGTGTTTCGTGTAAGTCTAATTTAAATAAAATGTTTTATTTTTACTTTGTTTTTTAACATTATTTAGAATGGCTATGGCTACATGACGAAAATAAGATTCTCGTAAATGTGTTATTTTTTGTTTTACTCGTACAGTAACGTATTAGGCTGTCAGGTAGAGAAGGGATGGATACATACATCTTAAGAGATAAGCAAGGAATAAACGATGTGTTAAATATTTTTGACCCAATCACTTTTGTAAATGTGTATAACGTAGTAGTTTTTCGATCTTTTGTCATAACATATTACGTACGTAATTAACTTTTAGAAACGAAGAAGCAAAAATATAAATGAATACATTTTATAAACCAAACGCATCCAGCTAACGTATCGTTAGTGCATATTATTAAATTGTATGTATAATTTTACTTAATAGTTAATAATAATGTTCTTTACATAGTATAAAACATTCTCCTTCTAAACAAGCAACGGCTTTTGATATGGTTTTCACTGTCCTTTAGATATGTTTTTTTTATGTACAATACGCATTAATTTCACTTGTGCAAAGCCGAGGCAGGTTAATAGTGTATTATAATCGGGAACAGCGCAACATGAATGTTTGAGTGAACTGCATTACTGACAACCAAGCAAAGCACCAGCAAACAATAAATGTATGTTCTACATCAACACGTCTCACATTGTCAGTCAGGCAGTGTTCCTATTTATTCTAGTCCCGTGAGCCACGATAAAGTTTCTGTAGGTTTTAATATTAACTAAACACAGTTACTTGCCTCAGTTTAATATAATTGAATACGCTGTGAAGACTGGTACTTTCATTATGTTACTTTTTATATATTTATCATCTATATTCACACTGTTAACTGCTATAATAGTTTTGAAAAGAGTGAAGAGTGGACAAAAGGTCAGATCAAAGGTAGATTTTATACATTTTTAAATATTTTTAAGCAAAGTATTAGTATGGCTATAGCCTGTTGAAACGTTTTAAGTATAATTATCTCCCATTAATTAACTATGACATATTTAATAAACGGTTCACAGCTATAATTCAATTTTACTAAAGCTGGTAAAGTTCTAGTAAAACTACTTTAATAATTAACTTCACGCGTTCTGTTGAATTATGAATTTATGTTTGTTGGTTTTGTATTTTGAGTATTCAAACTACTTAGACATTGCGTTCGTAGAGGGCTACGCCGTAGCATATCTACGAAATCGTCTTGTATTTTAGAAAGTGCGTCATTAATACATATTAATTTTAGTAGTAAATAGTAGTAAGTAGGAATTTCCTCGCTGTGGGGTCTTTTTTTAAAAGTATCACTTTGTGCCTAGAAATGTGTTTGATTTTGATGAGAATTAAAATTGAAAAAGTGCTGTACTGAGATATTAAAAACAATTTGCTTAAACTTTTAAAGTGTAATGATATTTTGATAATGTAATACTGACAGCCAATACGCCGTTTTTTTGCTTTGGAATTAATTAAAAAATCACTTTCCTTTGCGTATAAGAAGTTCAGAGCTTGGCTTTTAAATTACCTAGCTGAAATAAACCGTAGGTATCTGTTTGAAAATCAATGTAATGCAGTAAAAAAAGTCTCCCTTTGACTCGTTCTTATTTTCCTTTTACTTCTATATAAACCAAAATAACGTAAATACTTATACTTCACAAAATTCCAGCATTAGCAAAATTTTCTTAAAGACGTCACAGATGTGAGACTTTTAAACGACTAAGTATTTCAAATGCGAATTCTAAGGCAAAATGCTGTCCCTACTAATATTGATCTCAGCATTGTAATTCCAACTTTAGGTATCTAGTACGCTAACCGAAGTACTTAACAATTATTTAAACTATTCCAGACCACAATGGGGGGTTGGCTGAGCTACCTTTGGTGGGGTGGTGACCCTGATGCGGTAAACCCTATATCAAACCTCACGCGGCGGGAAGTATACGCTGTGCAGAAATCCTGGGCTCCCGTTTATGCTGACTCTGTCGCCAATGGAACCGAACTCCTCAAAAGGTAGGTGGCTGAGCTAAATATAGGCATTTATACTTCAAAAATTTTAATGTTTTACATTACAAATTAAAAACAAAAGAAATTTCGGTACTACATTTTTATAAATGGCGTCATCTCTTCATCAGCTCACTGCAAAGTAACGCAGTTAAATGAGATAACCTGTAAAAGTTACTCATTGTTGGCATCGAGGGTAGTAACACCTTAAAATCAAGAATGCAATGGCCGTGAACAAATCACATTGAAAATTTACAGTGTCTGGCAGTGGACTCTTTGGCTTGATTGGTTAGAGCGTGGTACGAAATGCCAAGGTTGCAATTTCGAGTTCTGTCAGACACCAAAAAATTTTCTCTGTCTTGTCATAGCAAACTCTGTAGGGTACTACAATTTTATTTAAGAATGCACTCAGGTTTTTAAAAATGGCATGAAAAGGTTACGTCGCTGATAAGTATTTTTAATGTTGCAAGCGGATAGTATTAGTCGTAGTTGAAACTCTGTTTAATAACTTTTTCATTGTTTATTTTTGCTACACTCCCCGTCAAAACCAAAAAGAAACAAGGCTAGATACATCTAGGTAGATAGGTTAGATTTGGAACTGCATCAGGGCCGAAGGTCCAAACTTCCCAGAAATAGGAGTTCCGTGAAGCGGAGCTCCATCGACTCTATCACGTCACTCATCTAGCGAAAAAATGATATGAGAACCCAAAATGAAACCAACTGTTTGCATGGGAAACATTTTCCGCACAAATGTTTAAAGTTTGTATTGAATGTCAGGCCGAACAAATTTCTGCTAACAGTTATTCCGCTCATTAACGCAAATACCAACTGAATAGTATAGGTACATAACGTTAAGCTGCAAATCGTTAATCGACGAAAAAATTTCAGCAAATCGATAATCTGTGAATCATCAGAGATTTCTCATGTGCGTTTGTCATCACCGACATGGTATTAAAGTGCTCTATGTCCAATAGAGCTAAGTTACACAGAAATAAGGCCTTGACCACAAAATAAATAACAGTACCAGAAAAGCTGTTATTTAACGTCCTACCTTTGCAAGTTCAAAAGTGACAGACAAAATACAATTTTGATCCAACCTAAAACATGAATAAAAATATATTTTACGGCGCACTCGCTGTTTTACGAGGCACTCGCATTCCGGCTGTCGATCGACGTAACGTTTACGACGGTTGTTAAACCCGCCGTAAACCTATCGAGTATCGATTTAAATTAATTGCCTGTCAGGTGTGAGGTCTCTGTTCTGAACAAACGAATTCTACACGGCTACAGGCGAAAACCAAGCGACGGTGGTTGAGAGATACCGCTTGAATTCGCATACAACGATATTTAAGCCAAAAAATGCTTTCAACTCTGTAGCGCAGTTTCAAAACGTCTGCTGTGTTGATTCTGATAACTTTAACGCGATAAAGTCCTGATTGACGTTATAAATGTGTGTGAAAATCGTACAAGTTTAAAACAATTGATACTGACAGGTTGGTGTATCAATGAAGTACTCTTCTCAAAATAAAAGTATTAAATAGGTACGTATTAGGTATTTACATACCTATTCTTCGAAAATATCTTCAAAATGAAACGTTTTAACAAACTGCAAATATTACCTTGCTACTCCGGGAAACCCGCATTTGCAACGTTTTGCTTTGCAATTTATTTAATTTGTCATTTTATTCAAAAATTTAACTTTATATTGACTCAATAAATAAACTAAACTAAACTATTTACCCAGGGTTGCAATTTTTGAATCTCTTTAGGTGACTAAACCTCACCAAAATGGCCGCATTTCTATGAAAAACGGCCATTCTGGCAAGCTTTAGTCACCGGTGAGATTGAAAAATCGCACTCCTGGTCATTAAATGATAATAAATGTCACTAATTTGTAATACTTGCTAGCTTCGTCTAGTTTTACTAGGTATGCAAAAAAGCACTTTCGTATAAAGACAAAATAATGCAGCACACTATTGCCTTTACGGTCACACTGAAACCCCGTGGCAACATAAAAACATTATATGGAGCCGTGGCACCGTCGGCGGGTGATTAAAACCCATTAGTATTCAGTTTGTTCGGGAATCGTTAAACCGGGACCGTTAATTGCGAGTCTCATAATTAATTTAATGCCGAATTTCATTTGAGGTTATGCACGAATCAGTTCGGCGGCAGAGCACGGAGTGTTCTGGTTACAAATGTATAAGTACCTATAGGTATGGTAATGGTTTTTTGTATAATCATCCTATTTATTTGACGACCGGAGAAAGTAGTTCAGTGACCATGACTGTAGTCACTAACCTAGAGGGTTCAATCCCGCAATGAGCAAATTTTTGTATAAGAGTGATTGTAACTGAGTCGTTGATGTTGTACAGGAATATTATAGGATAAATATGGCAATCTCAAATGTTTGAGATTTCCACTGTCGATATGTATGTAGATATATCCCTTGTGTAGTTCCATTATGCATTAGTACGAGTACAAGCTTTGCGTAGTTTGGGACCAGGTTAATCGGTATAAACTGTCCCAAGATATTTTATTTATTTATGTAATTACTTTAATTATTGCCTAATTTACTTGACGGACAGACAAAGCACAGCTTTAACCGCAGAAGATAGAAACATAAAAGGGACATTATTATTTACTTTAGGGGGTGTTGAGATGTACTAGTTAAGAAGAGATTTTTTTTTAATGCTACCACTAAGTAGGTTAAAAGTTAGAATATTATGCAAAATCTACGCGGACGAATATAAAACTAAACATTTCCTGTTTACAGATTCTTTCGCGCGTATCCAGAAACAAAAGAATTCTTTAAGATGGTCCGCAAGCTGCCTGAAGAGGAGTTCGCAGCCAACATCCAGTTCAAGGCGCACGTCATCAACCTCATGAGCTCGCTCAACCAGGCCGTCGCCAACCTCAACCAGCCCGAGCTAGTCATCGTCATGATGCAAAAACTCGGCGAGTCGCATAGGAAACGACAAATTAAGGAGAACCATTTTCATGTAAGTCTTTATTTCTAGAGAGATATCTTCAGCTGGCTGCAGACGCAACTGCATGTTACAAGCATGCAATGGCAAGCTTTTTGATGCTAAGCCGTAAGTACGCTGTAGCCGGCTTTCCCGTTGAAACATGTCATTGTGGTTCAATCCAGGAATTATGCCAGACAACTCTGTTGGTGCTTATGCTTGATTACTTGTTTAAAAGAACAAACTGAAGCCCAGGTCCTGAAGCCCCTGAGCACCCACGGAGTTGGTGCCCCTGAACTGCTGAACTGGCGATATTGCTGCTGTAGTGTAATATAAATATTGGCAACATTTTACAAAATAATTACGTAATTCAGTGCAGTAGTCTTGTTTTTGCCTTTTCTTTTAATGCCAACCGAAGAACATACAAAAACTACATGACATAAGTAAATTGTTGGTTAAAACATCTGCTTACACCTATAATAATTTTCAGGATCTAAAAGACGTCATAGTGAAAATGTTCATTGAAGTACTAAAACTGGACAACGCGACGCTTGGCGCCTGGGGTAAGACCGTCGAGTTCTGGTACAAGCATGTGTTCGAGACCCTTAACGCCGAGGAGAGGTAACGGCATGTTTGCAACAAACACTAAGCAAACAAGATTTTTTGTATGCGACCTTTGGTAAATAATTGTTCATAGATCCGTAAAATTTAATAGTAGAGTAGGTATGATTGAGTTTTTGAATTTGGCAGACGCTCCACTGTAAAAACCAGACCCACCTAAACTGGCATCATGGTCAAAAGTTTATCCCGAAACAAAAAATAGTGAAAATACCCAAGAGGATAATGAGTTATTAGTTATGACAAACAAAGAATAAAGTAGGAAATTGCCAAAAACAATCATAGTCACGATAGCTGGCGCCTCTCCCTTCCTGAAGTACTTACTTTTTCAATAATGGTGGATGGTTTGGCGTAATGGAAACATGCATGGCCCGTGAAACCATGAGAGATAGGTGGAAACCCAAGTTTATCTTATCCCTTCTTGCGGCTCTGTCATACTAGTAACATAAGAAAGAGACGCACATAAAGGTAAATTAAGCTTGAGCAATCATGTTAAGGTCAGGAAACAATTTACAAAAATACACATTGAAAATAACTTAAGGGTTGATTTGACACCTTCTCTGCTTCTGAGAATAAAAAAAGAACAGTTGAAATTTGAGAAATCTTGAAAGAATAGTAAAATATTGTTCGACAATTTGTTTATCATGAAAGCCGTACCTAAATGATTTCTTATCTCTTTATAAAAGACCGTATATCAGAATAATCTTAAAAAGTTTTACTTCAAGTAAAAGTTACTGTTGAATTATATTATTCGAAGTCCATAAACTATGCTCTATCATACTACTGAATTTAACGGACTAGGTAGTAATTTATTTTCAGATTATACCATTTAGTTAATTTTGTTATATATATATTTTATGATAAAGAAGTAAAGAAATTACATTAAAGCATAAACGTTAAAATGAAGACTTTTGCCTAATTGTAAATAAGTTAAAATATAGGTATGAAATAAAGTATAGGTTATGTTTACTTTTGTTATAAGTAGGTACTTATTATTGTTGTTCAAACACTATAGGTACCTTATCGTACTTATATAATTGTTTGTTTTAAAAAAATATGTATATTAAATCTTAACATCAACTTCCCAATTAAGGTAAGTATAAATATTTATTGAAATTAAGTCTAGTGTAAATTTGTTTTCGCGTTGTACAACTGCCGTTGTTTTCACGTTGTTTTTGTGTAGTCTTATAATTTTTTAACTTGCCTATGTTATAATATAAATGTTTAGAAATATAGGTACTGAACACTTTTTTTACTATGTAACATGTGACTTTTAAGGTAAAAATACAATTTATTGAATCGTAGAGCCGTAACGATATTGTTATATTTATTTACAATTAAGTAGGTAAATGTTATTTGTATACACAGTCGTGTAGAATAATAAAGTGCATATATTTATAAATAAACTTGCAACAGAAAATAAATTTATTTTTCTTTATCGTTTTTGTAACCTTCTATCGTCTGAAATATCAGACAAAGGCAGTTAAATCGGTAACACTTTCGCCGGAGGCAAACGGCTATAGCCAGTATAACAATAAAATTGCCTATTGAGTCTCTGTCAAAAACAACAATATTACACTTTTAAGTCATTTGGTTCATGAGTGGCATATCGTATTGAGAGACGCGTCATTATGTTAGAGCGAAACTCAAGGGCATAGCGAGGAACGGGCAGAGGGCTTAGCAGCTGTCTCTTCCCTGCAAGAATGCTGACAATCTGAAATTTGGTATTTTAGGTACCTAAGTAAAAAAAGTTCGCCTGCCCCCCTTAACAGGATCCTGGCTACCACTGCGGGCGTACAAACTGACTCACGCTAGCTGTGTTTTTGTATGAAGCGTGCGTGGCGTGCGAAGCAGCGGGATTCCGGCCTTAGCCGTATTAACAACCACATCCCCTTAACCTATTTGTTATTTAATTTATGATACTAGACTACACTCGTTATTTTATTGGCCCGCATGGTACTTTAATGAACATGCCATTGTTGCCGTAGGTACACTAAGTAGGTTGAGAGATGTTCAATGACATAAATTTTAGTTAACGACATTGGCATTGTGAAAACTGATAATTTTGCCTCGATATAGTCTTATGATCACAAATGTCACATACACTACAACAAAAATATAACAACATTATCCACATTTGCTATACTCAAGTGATAAGGGGCAAAAAAATTGTTACGACGAAAACTGTCTCTACTGTGGTCAAAGGTTAACGACATAGGTAAGTACATCCAATTTATGTTTTCTCGGAATACGAAGAAATCCCAGGCACCGTACATGCGGATGTAGATTTGGCTAACAAATATTGGACTATAGACCATAACTGTTGTTCACAGGGAAGACATTCGCAAACCCAAAACATATAACGCACTGGAGTCAACAAAGGGCCAACTGACTCCCCTCTCCCCGCTAGACCTCCAAATAAGTTTGTAATCTTGCAGTTCATTTTTACAGTTATTCCAAGAAATACGAAGTTGTCGACGACGTTCCCCCCTAGCACAGCACGGGCTAACGGCCGGGACACACCGAATGCGTATGTAACACGGCCCCAGCTCGCTTCATAGAGCTGCGTTACGTGCCGCAACGCAAGTAATGTGGCATCTCAACATATAATTCCAAACATTAAAACCGGCACGTGCGTGCGTGTGCACATGCGTGTCTCCGGAGCCGTGTTGCATTCGGGTGTGTCCTGGCCTTTAGATTGCTGGCTGGCAACGTCCCTGAACATGTAAATTTGACATGACTCTTGCCAAAGTTACCAACTTCAGTTGATTGCAGACAATCTTCCAATTATTTCTCGCTTGTGTAATTGGTGACCTTTGTAAATATTGTTATAAGCGGACAAGGTAACGGTCCCAGTTATGGACAGTGACCGAAAAACTAACGTAATGGACGAGGAGATATGGAAACATGCGAGTTAAAACGAGAGACGACGACGTCAATCACTGGCAAAAGTAATGCTCTGCGCTGTCAAGCACTGGTACGGTTACCCTACGCAATCACCTAAATATGTAAAAACATTTTATTTAATGTAAGACTATGAGTACCTAGTTAAACCAATAAATTTTATATAAGAGTGAATTGTGTTTTGTTTAGTATAGGTACATCAGCCATCGGTACCTATAGTTCCTGTAAGCTAAGAATTTGAAAGCCCTTGGTAGATCCAAATACTTAAATAAATACCTATCCTCGAACACTTTACACGATTGACCTTGGCCTAACTATTAGCAAACCTGGTCGTCGTTGTAACGAATGAAATGAGAGCTGCGCGAATTCGTCACATCACTGACAGCGACAAGGTACTAAAAATGTTCAGCTAATTCTGCGGCTGATCGTCGTACCTACCTATGCTATTAGTATGCCTAAGCTAAGAACGTTTGTTGGTTTAAATTTTTGAATAATTTTCATAAATTTCAATACTTTTAAAATGATGAATAATTTTATAACCTTAAGTTCTTTACATTATTTGGGTTCCGTACCTTAAAAGGAAAATAAAGCCTTTGTCACCCAGACTACAATTACGAACCGAATTATCAAAATCGGCTCAGTCGTTAAGGCACTACAGTGGAGCATACGTAAATACAAACATACATACATAGGCTGCTAAAAAAGTACCCTTACCGGGTCACTTCGTTGTCCGTCTGTCTATCGGTCACACACATTTTCTCAGAAACGCGTGGAGGTTATAGAGTTAAAATGAATATCAAATACTCGGCTCAACAGTCCCTGGAGTTGTGAAAAAATGAAACTTAAGTCAACGCAATCAAAGGATACGGTCGTTTATGCCGCATATTTATTTCATACATTTACAAACCTATATGACCTAAAACCATGAAATTTGGCAAGAAACAAGGTCTCACAGTACAAACAAATGAAACAATCCTGAAACCGTAAATTTGCAATTGCAGTCACAATTGTTTTGTTATTTGTACATACCTACTTATATTTGTACTTGGTAGGTAAGTATGGGGACAATTCTCAATTCTGTATTAAGTCAATAAGTTTTTTTTGAGACCAGCTTTTTGTCGATTGTCATCGGAACTACGCATACTTTCCAAATTTCAAACTAATCAGACTACTGGAAGTAAGATCAAGCTCTACTTGCAAGAGAAGAAAATAAATAAATTCGAAAAATATACAGAGTGAAGCTTATAAAAGCATGTAAAATAACAGAAACGCGCCAAAAATCACTGCGTCAATTGAAGCAGTGTGTTGTGTTGAGTACGTGCGAGCGAGCGCGTTAAATATGCAAGCCTCTGAATAATGCAGCTAAGTGTGGAGTCAGGACGGCTTACTTTCACCCGGGGGTTTGAAGACGGAAGTTTCCACAGTGTTTCTATCTGACTTAAAATTTAATCTATGACGTTATAAAGTCTTTATTTGCGACAGCGTCCAAGTGTATGGCAGCGGCGTGCAAGCGAGATTTGCTTTGTTGATCGAAGGAGAGTTGTCTCTCAAATCAATATGTCAATATTTTGTGTAGATATGTATAGTGAATTATATGTGTGTATCGTGATGGCCCGGGCGTTATTTCATTTTACGACCAAGCTCGGTTCATCACCGTCAGCCATCGCCCATCACGGTTGTTAGGTGACTTAGAATTATACTGTAGCTGAGGTACTATGGTCAGAAATAAACTTGCAAATGTATCACTTGGCCCTCAGAACATAAAATAAAAATGCTTCTTTCTATGATCTGAGACTTGACCTATGCCAAAGTCTATTAAAATAAGGGCTTGTACAAGCACAATGACTTTAAAATCTACCATCAATTCGGAAAATGTAATGAAGAAGATGCCGGTATGAAACTCAACAAGGTATAATTTTTCAATGCACTAATTTACAATACCGTTATTTTAATAATTAGGTGTAACTACCTAATTAGTAAAATTACGATATTGTATGTATTTTTTACACATCAGAGTAATAAAAATATTGTATCGAAACGCGGAGCGTTCTATTCGTGTGCCCCTCGCCTTGCGGTCTATACTTAGTCGGAATACCAACCGTAAATCTCAAAATAAGACTAGATCCTTAACTCTTCAAATATTTTAAGAAACCATATAGCATTTTGGCATTATTTTAAGTTACAGGCATTAGCACGGATGGCTACTTGAACTCCTTATCCTATTACGCCGACGAATGTTTGCGAGGCCGCTCTCGACTGAATCATAGAGCACTGCACAACGCCGTGGTAACAAGTTCGTCTTAGAGTCAAAGATCATTTTAAAAAACAAAGTAAACCAGTTTAAAAAAACACTAAAAAAACCTTTTGAACGCTTGGTGACCACTAAATACGGTTGTCGCGAACTGTCGTGCCTTGTACGTATCAAAGTACACACATGGCGACCTAAGTTCATATATACTTAAAGTTGAAAGTTGCCTTGGAGGCCTTTAAAAGGTTTAAATATATTAATTTCAAGGTTGGAGGTGTTAAATGCGAAAATAAAACTACGCATTTCTTGATTTTTTTTATTATTTTTTTTACAATTAATCATATAACATACAAACCAGCCGAAGTATGGCTAAACCCATTTATTATCTAAACTTATGAACAATACAAGAAATTGATACATCTCAAATTCACCTTACTATTTAAATATATAGATATATTATATATGCATTCACTCTACATATTAATCTACAACCTACTTAATCATAATCTACGTTTTGCATAAATTCAAAGTAAATATGCCCAAAAGAAATATTGTTGAACTATGAATATACATATAACTTTTTGGCAATTAATTGAGTATCATTTCTGTGCATAGCAAAATTAATTTTCTTTTAACATGTAACTTAGATCTTATTCGTAAAGAGGCCACAAATATAACATGCGTTTCTGTCGTCAGTTCGATTACATAGGGACTTTTTGTTAAACATTATTTATTGCCTATACTATAAATGTTACTCTTATGAAATGTAAGAAAAATATCCTTACGCGTTAACTGAATTAGTCTACCAGTGCTGTGCAGTGACAGTCGAGGGGTACGGTCGGGTGAGGCGCGGGGGCGGCGGCGAGCCCGGCGCTGCGCCGGCGCCGACGCCCCCGCGCCCTTGTGCGTACACATTGCGCTAACGATACGATACGATACGGTACGATACGATACGATACAACACTTCACATAATGCTCAAAACAACTATTTTGTCATTTACATAAAATTTGCTCCAAATGTTTTTATATTAAAATATTTCTACTTATTGTAACTTCTAATTAGTTACAGCCAACTTTACAAATAATTGATACATTAGACTCTCAAATAGATCTCTACTAACTATTATTAATGGTAAAAAATAAAGAATAAAATACTTCTAAACATTGCATTTCAATCACATAAGGTTTAGTTTAATTACACATAATAATAACATCTTTTTAAAACCCGAACATAAGTATTACAAGAACATTGATATCGTTGAGTTCTGGAATGGAAAATAGCACACTTAAATTCACTAACTGTTACACTTACATAATAATTATTGTTCTCCTGCTTTGTTTGTAAAATACATTGCTTTTAGGTAGTCCCAGAAAAATAACAGTAAAATATATCAACTATGTAATAAATACGCTGATAAGTTTGATGATAATAAACGCCTTAAATTAACTTAAGAGAGTTTAGTTATATGCATGTGTACCAAATAACAGTGCAGTGCTCGTGATAAGTACGGGAAGTCGATAAAATCAGTATTGATAGGAAACTAGGTGAGGCGATTGCTGAGGTAAGACGATACAGGCGCCGCTACGCTATTATTTGGTACGAGCTGCGCGTGCGCGCGGGCGCCGAGCTTCAGGGATGGATGTACAGTATAGATTACAAGTATTACTAAATAAGGCAGCCATTCCTAAAACTTACTATTCGAACTTCTCATACGCATGCCTCAATATATTATGACATTAATTGAGTTACAATTTTAGACACGAGAACAAGGTTCAAATAAATACCCAAAATAGTTTAATTCGAATAAGAACATAAGGAACACTAGAGCAGCAATCAAATTGCGAACACATTTGTACTACATAAAAATAATACACAACCTTTTGCGCGAAAAGACTGATAAGTTTAACTTTTTAAGTTACCATGAAACTGTTTCACTTTCAGCTAATACTAGATCTTTAGAATTAATTTTCCCATCACAGAGATTTGCACAGAAAAATCTCTTAATGTATAAGCCTATTGATATTATAATTATGACGTAAATTTAGTATCTGTCTATCATAGTAAGTGTTCCAATACATAGAATACATATCGAGGAGAATCAATGATGAGTTGAGTAACGAGACGAGGCGGAGCTAGTCTACCTACCTTACGCTAGCTACTCGCTGATATCGTCACGGTGAATACGTCACTGACACGCTCTACAACTACATTGTACTTTAACTCAAAGGTGGTACCGAAAAATATATATACCTTTATTATTAAAACAACGCCAATCATTTATTACTTTAGAGTGTCACTCACTACAAGGCATTCGATTTAGTACTCATTATGATAACACAAGGATCTCAACATCAAACTTAACGCATACCATGGGAATTACGGATATGAATAGAACAAAATTAATTCCAATTAGAAATGTAGTAGATATGCAACGTTCAAAGATCAAATATGTAGGAAAAATAAATTTCAGATGACATCGGTGGTATTGACACTAATTTTATCAGTCTCCGCCCGCGCGGGCGGCATGATGTCATGTCCATTCGCTTATTGTAATTATCTTTGATTCACACATGGGTAGCTACTCCTGGCGGGGTGGGTCATTACTAATTTAGCTTGTTCGTCTTTGTACAACATAATCCAGTAACTCGTATATTGCTCTTCGATAGTATCACTCGACACGTCACTAAAGTTAAATAAAATACGAAGCAATTGTCTCGTCACTTACATAGGTGTCGCTGGCAGTAGGAAACATTTAACAAAATAAATATTTCATCCGACTCACTGGATAATATTAAAAATATTTTCTTAATCACAGCTATCAGTCTGTCAAAATTTAAATTAAGTATATTTTCAGAATTGGTTTAGTCGTACCTCACTTACATAGGTTATAATTCAAGTACAAGTACAATCAAGGTACAAAAGTGACTAATTTACGAGCAGAGTATTGTTTGACGCAATACAAATAACGACAAGTTGAGAGGTTGCTGTGTCGGCGGTCACTAGCGGAGCAATGAACGCGATTGGTCGTCGGCTGCGGTTACGTACGTATATTATGACGACGCTCTTCGAGACCAGCACAGTTCTTTTAGAGTACAATGATTGTATATAAACAATTTCACGCAGGTACAACAGAGATCTACTGAAAGAATAATACGAATATAAACTAGTTTTATATAGGATATGATTGATAATTATGCTCGATAACAAAAGCTTATTAAAGCGATGTTTGAATGCGAGAGACTAGAGAAGCAGTGTATTGTGTAGTTAGCGAGCAGCAACTGGAGTCTACTGCATCAATTAACCGATGGTGGGGGGTTGGCCTTCGTACGGGGTACGTGTACACAACGCAAACATACGCGACGATCCTGAGACAGCCCGCGCTGCGAGGGGCGGCCGCGGGCTCCGCGCGGACCGCCGCTCCGCGAACTGACAGGTTAATGGCGACTTACCGATCTACAACTATACATATAGCAGTTAAAAATATTCTCAGCGATCACATTCAAGTTAAATTACCACATTAAAGAGAATTTAGCTTAGTCAACATTTTTTTTATCAATGGCCCTCTGTTTACACGTAAAGTCACTCAGTACATTTTTTTTATTTTGTATTAATCAGTTGTTAGTGTTTATCAAGAACACCCTTTTTCTTACAGCTATATACCAATAATACAAAAATCCATTCACTATAATTAAGGTAAATTTTAGATATTTAAACACTAAAATGTAAAATATGAAACATCCTAAATAAACTCTTGATATTCCAATTTTAGGCATTAGCTCAATTAATTAAATATATGCTTGAGTGACTATGACAAAAGAGAAATAAATGCATATTAATACTAGCCAACCATTCCCTTGTAACGTGTTCCTTGTTCCAAGCTGCTCGGGCCCCTATCATTAGCGCTAACACTACACATGTCAAAGCCTTCGTTATTTTATATTTGGTATCTATCTCTTATGTAATCGCACCACATAACAAGACTAGAGGAATGATTGCCTCTCGCGCGCCTCCCTACCACCTGCCGTAACCTCAAATAAGGAAGACTAGTTTACAAGTAGATATCACTAATGTGCTTCTTTCTGCTGATCGGGACGACCGAACCACGAACGCCCTAACGTACAAAAATATTTATATATAAATAAATAAAGACAACAAGCAAAACTTTAACCTTATCAAATTAAAAAGGCCCTCCTGGATATTGTACACTATCACTATAATAAAGTTACGTTCTAGTAAGTTGATTTCATTAACAAGAGATTTTATGCGTTGGGGAAGAGACGTGGAAAAATTATGATGTCTTTTAGTGTTTATGTTAATTGAACCAATGCTCCGGGCAGACGATTGTAAAACGAGCGACCGCACTTATTTGGTCCCTTTTAGATGCGTATGCGACGGGTTTGTTGGATTACATTTAAAAATTCGTCGAAGCACCGAGATCACGCATCGCCGCTCGCCGCACCATCATACACTTCACGCACGACTCCAATGACATTGCAAACTTTGGAAAACGAAATGAGAATTAAGGCAACATTGACGTATAAAAACGTCAATATCAAATTGGGATTGTTGTCGGCAACAGTGCGAACCGTATCGCAACAATGCATGTAACATCTGGCGAGCAGCGCGGCGGCCCGGCGGCAACAAAGCGGTGCAACACGCATTACAGGCGGCATCTGTGCTTCGCCAAACACAATTCAATACTCTTTATTATGGTCCTTATAATTAAGAGCTACATTGGAGATTACAAAATATTTTAAGAATTTAACTCCGCATAAGAGAAAGCTCGACTTAAAGAGATAAAAATTAAAATTAACAACAATATTATGAGCAAACTACTATTGAATACTTGAGCTAAAATAATACCAGAGCAGCTTGGAGGCTGTTAATGGCTCCCATTTGTACGATCAATAGTATATTGTGATGAGAGAGATCTACGCGGGCAGACTATCTAAGAACGTCAGTGGTCGTAATGTTTCAAATGGCAATTACACATAGACTTTGGCATTCAAGTGTTATGGAATATACGCAAATTTTGGATTCACATTCCACACGAGAGACAGACGCTAGACTAAAATTAAAAAGAAATTGACTCGAAAAATTTAAATTACTTATTAATTCGGGTAAACTTCATGAAAAACAAATAAATAAATAGATAAAAATATTTACACATAGGTATTATATAAAATAGATATAACTATAGATGTTGATTGATGACATAACACTTACGATAAAAGTAAAACGTAGCTAAGCTCATTAATGATTACACAAGGCGAGGGCGCGAGCCGGCCCGGCGGCCGCGGCGGCCGGGCGCGGCGAGCCTGGCGCACAATTCATTATAATATTCTTTCCCAGGAAACGTTTACACCTGCCATCGGTTACGGTAACGTACCACAGTTCATTGAGGCACAATCATTGGTTTCTTTTAATTGCTTCTTGTTTTATTATTTTTTTTGTTTTTTTTTATTTTTTTTCTTACATCTCCTACCTATGATAATTATTATAATTACTTTTAGGTACGTAAATTTATTCTAAATAACAGAAACAAGTCACGAAAAAATGTATTTAAAAGTGAAAGCGTGAAGCGTATTAAATCTTTTAAGAATATAATTTCACAATATACACATATTACAGTATAGGTTTAAGTATAAATATACAACAACATAATAATAACATATACTAAAATTGCACGTGACGCAATTGTGTGCAGGAAATAATGATGCAGTCATTGAACCGAGAGGAGATTCAGGTGACGCGGCGCGCCGGCGCGGCGGCGCGGGCCGCGTCTCACAACCAGCCGGCGCGGGCGCCGTTGACTAGCTCAGCGGCGCGGCCGACTCACACACACCCACACCACTACATTTATATGTCTCTTTACATTATACCCATTATTTAAGTACTGATAACTTTTTAACTGACTAAAAATTTTCAAGGCATGACTTCTTTCGTCTAAAGTCTATGGACAACATATTCTACAGGGCACTGGAACGTTATACTTTCCGTTATTGGCTTTATCTAACTTTAAATTGGAAAACGCTTTATAAAAATTATAATTATGACATTTATTGCTGTATTCTAAAAAATCACATTTGCACCAGAGAACTATTGCGTTTGAGGCATTCCGAATTAATGTACGTGGACAGAACTGTTCCAGGTAACATAATCATTTAAATTTAGATATTTACTTCAGTAAATTGTTAAAAAGAACACGTTAATCACTTGAATTGAGCTTTACGACAATAGAATTGACGCCGACCGGTCGGTTGCGCGGCGCGAGCACATAGGAACATCAGATCGATTACCCGTACCGCAACTAATAATTTCAAACGATTTGGAAGATTGTCACTAAACGAAGAGATGCAAACCAATCGTCCCAGACACCTCTTACTTATCTTTGATACTCACTCTTTGGCACCTAACATTAAACGTCATGACATTGTCATAATCGGCCCCTTCGAGCCGTCGTAAAATTTGTAAGTCGACAGCAAAAATCAATTTCGCGATCGTCGCCTGAAGGGGCTTCAAACGAAAGTTATACTTAAAAAAAACTGTTAAATAATATTGGTGTTATTTAACTTGTACTGTCAGTAAATAATAGAACTCCGCGTCACCGAACCGACGGTGAGAAGGCGGCCGAAACGTTTCGCGACGCTTCAGCCTTCACCGGCGCCGGCCCCTACAGGAAGGTAGAGGGGATTTGGGGTAGTCTACTAATGAGAAATGCTGATCGTTTCTTATATGAACACATCACACATCGACACATTAACGCTAACTACTACAGGTCCGAGCGGTCGGTCGACGAGCGCGAACTCTCCGCGCCGCCATCACTAACTTATTTCTTTAATTTGTGAAAGAGTTCTCGAGCGTGAGGCTCGACAAGGTACAGCTTTACTTATGCTAACTTAGCGCTACAATCGTTATTTATGTATAATCGTAAGATCACTGGAAGATGCTCGAAATAGAATAGGTAATGTACAACTATCATAGTCATTCGCTTTCTGCGATCGTAAGTTCGGATCATAAAGCGTGGCGGGTCCGTCGGGCCGGGCGCGCCGCCCCGACGTAGCTTCCCGTAACATATTGGTAATGATATATTTTGGCAGAGTATCTCTGTGGCACACCATCAATAAATTAAAAGTAAATAAAAATGTAAATAAACTTTATGATAACGAACATTTACACGTGCGATCGTTGCCGTTAAATATCAATAGTATGCTTACCGAAACCTAGGATAGGACTTAAGTGTAATCTTATATCTACAATGATGTAATACCGACACGCCTACGACTACAATATATTATTAACAGAATATCTAAAGCATATGTCACTTTGAATAACGTTCAAATTGAGCCTATAGAAAATACCACAAATCTTTTATTAAATAGATATTGATATGGCTAAATTTAAGTTAGAACTTTATTCTTACCTATAGGTACACAAAAGTGTAATATTTTAAATTACTGTCAATTATAGTACTTTATAACACTTCTCACAAATGTATGTAATATAAAATGATAAAACAATTTTCAATTTAATATATTAGGTTACCCTTACATTAATCGTATAATCTAGATAATCGTTTCATATATTAAACATAAAGTGGCACTTGAATCACAAATACTGGAAAAAATTTGGGGAAACAGTAGCGTCGGCGGAGGCCGACCGCTGCCGGCGAGTCTACTCTGATACTCTCCAACAAAATAGATTATCCTTACATTAGGCAAGATACTTTACATCACAGGATTACTGGATTGCAAGCAGCGCCGCCGCCCAGCCCGCGGTTAAGTACTGCGCCGGGCGACCGGGCCGGGCGGCCGGGCCGGGCCGGGCCGGGCGGAGCGGCACCCGCCGGCCGGCCGGCGAGCGCGTCGGCGTCACTCGCTTCTCGCGTACGTGTATATACTCATTTCCGTCTCAGACTATACGGCTTAAAAGGAATTTAACACTACAAGAATGCACTTCGAATCTCATAATTTTCAAATTTTGTTATCTTTATAAAAATTACAAACTAATTATAAAACGTTTTGTTAGTCGACGAAATGCACTTACTCATTTATTGCTGAATAAAAATATCACTAGTGGAAAACAAAGGCTCATCGCGAGTGAGAATTCAAAACCGAATAAATAATTAAAATACGATCAGTATGTAAAACGAGAAGTAAAAACACGAAAGAAACTCGGAACGAAACATCTCGGCGGGCGAAACAGCAACAGCCCTCGAGCGCAACAAAATAAATACACACTAACATAAGGCCACGGACGAGTGACTGAGGTAGCCCGCGACGCAACTACTCTACTCCGATACCTAGCTCTATTTGGTGAGGGCGGGGCGGGCCCGCGACCCTATCGCACTATATACTTCATACAGGTATAACCATCGATACATTATATGTCTGCCGTTGTATATGTATAATTCTTATGTACACTAAATAATCTACATGAACACTTACAACACAGTAGATAATAGTATTGTGGACAGTTGGCTACCGCGGGCGCGTCGCGGCGCGCGGGCGGCGCGACGCTCCCGCGCGGTCTGACTAGGCGATGCGTCCGCCCCGGGGGGCAAACAAGCGTAATTACAACTAGACACCCTACCACAGACATTCTAAGCTTACCCTAGCGGCGCGACTGCAGCAGTGAGAGGGTCGCGGCGCGCGGCGTCGGGCCGGCGGCGTCGCGGGTGGCCTAGATGGACTCCCCGCCGAGCAGGTCGGGCGGCAGGAACGAGTTGAGCGACGACGGCGTGGCGCGCTGGTCGTGCTGGTCGGGCCACAGGCCGGGGAAGCCGCCCCACGAGTCCTTGCCGCCGCCGCCGCCGCGCCACGCGCCGCCGCCGCCCGAGCCGAGGTGCTGCAGGATCATCTGCACCTCCGACTCGGCCGGCGACTCCGCGAAGATTGTCGTGTTGCTCAACACGCAGTTGTTCAGAGCCATTTGGGCCTGTGACAACATAATTAACACGTTACACGACTGAAAAATATCAGTTTACGACAGGAAGCGCAGGCCAATACTGCTATTTGTTATACTGCCTTTATGAATAGGGAACTCACGTCACTAACACACGCCAGATTATAGCCCCGTACTTCTTTCATTTACATTGGCCATTCTGTCTTCCATCAGTCTCTCTTAAACGGTACCCTATGTCATGAATAATCATAATAGACGCAAGGTACTCACTTTAGCTGCCTCCTCGCGCGTGGAGTAACGCGCGAGTGCGAGTCCCTGGTTCAAGTACAAGTGGAAGTTCTGCAGCGGACCGTGCTGCACGCACAGTGTCTTCAGAGTCGAACCATCGATCTGGATGACAAATGACATCAGATAACTATAGCTACACAACCTTCCTTTTGAACTAACGGTGTTATACCGTTGATAATACTTATGATTCTTCACATACTTTTGGCCACCTAGACAAATTTCTAAGTATCTGATTGCTAAAATACTGTCTGTTCAACGCAAAGTCCTTTAACACGACGAGCCGGGAGGAGGGGGTTTTAGCCAAACGTGACTGCCCGTGATAAAGAGATAGGAAAAGCGTGACGAAGAGCGCACCCGGGTCTTGAAATGATAAAAATCGTGTGACCCCATATTAGATACCACAAAGCGCGGCAAAAATCTACGCGGCAGAGTTCGAAAAAAGGTAAACAGACTTGTAAATGCATGACAGCATCCACCAACCTGAGCAGTAAGATTCTTCAACAGAAGCCAAGTGGACGCCTGCCACGTCGGCACAGCCCGCGGCTGAGTGTTGCCGTGGTGCTGCGGCCAGGCCTTGTTGAGGCCGGGCGGGGGCGCGGCGCGCGGCTTGGAGCCCCAGGCGTCGGCGGGCGGCTTGAGCGCGCCCGCGCTGGTGGCGGGCGGCGCGTAGCTCCACGTCGACGACGACAGCGAGCGCTCGCCGCCCGGCGGGGACGTCTTCCCCCCGAGCATGTCCGAGTCCTTGATCGCGGTCAGGGACAGCGGCGAGCGGACCACGGAGCCGGGCGTCATCGAAGGGTCGTCCTCTACGTTCTTGATCTGATTGCCCTGTAGTTATTATAGTTGTAGGTTAAAAGGAACTTTTTGTAGCGGCTACGGATGTTTAAGTATATAATAAAAAAAATACATAGGTATAAAAAGCTTTGTTTTGAGACAACAGTTGTCAGAGAGTGGTTTGTTTGAAGACACTTAAACTTAATGTACCTAATGTTTTGATAAATAATCTGTAAATATTATTTTATCCAGATAAAAAGTTAAAAATATATAACCCATTAGCCGATAACTTGAAAAATAAAGAGAATAATAAAATGTTATCACCGTTATATGTGATAAATAACTATACGAAAACCGAATCAATACAGGATTGTATATTAAAACATAAGAAGATCTGTAGTTTGAAGTACGGTAGCAAATCTTGATGTTAGTTTAGCTGTTGTTAGCATGTACGTGTGTAAATTGTTTATTTTAAAAAACACATAACCACAAAAACAAAGGCGACAAAAAAATCGTCTACATTATGTTAGATTATATCGACATCAAACTACAATTTATTGAAATTCAAGCACGTTTATAGTTCAAGCACTAACAACCGAAATAGGTGCACGTATTAACAATTAACAAGTTAGGTGTTCCCGACATTTTCGGAACAAGCGTTCGTTAGCGCTAAGGGCGTAAGTATGGCGGAAAGAAAACAATTGTTTCTCTTAGTGTATAGCTGACCTTCCAAGGCTTGCCGGGCTCGAACTCGGGCACCATGTCGAAGACTGGCTGGTGCGCGGGGTGCGCCGGCCACGCGTCCTTGCCGTCCGCCACGTCCGCGCCGCCGTCGCCCCAGCCTTCCGCGCCGCGCCCCACTCCCCAAGTGCTGCGGACGAAGGTACTACGTAACAACACTCTTTCTTTTATAAAATAGGAAGGCCCACGTGCAATTGGGTCACCTGGACTACAGCCATCAAAAAAATTGCGAATGCGTTGCCGACCCAGAGGGCTAAGATGAAAGACCCCTTGTGCCATTACTAATTTTACTGACACTCTTGCTCTCCACGCCGAAACACAACCATGCAAGCACTGCTGCTTAGGAATAGCGAGCAAGATAATGGTACCCTACCACCAGGCAATGGTAGCGATCCGGACGAACCTTGCAATAGGTCCTACCACCCGCAAAACTCATGAATATGGATCCTACTAATTCAGTGCTCTCTTTACACCTCGGCTAGCGCAAGTGTGAAATTCATACATTTGCTGTTAAGTGTATGTTGGTAACAAAAGTATGAACTCGCACTTAACACTTCGCAAGGTGTAAAATATCCCTAAAGCGTGTCGACCGCGAATCAGTTCCATGGGAGGATCGCGAAAGATTCATTGTTATTTAAGTACTGCTAATAAAATTAAATACAACATTTCTCTAATAATTAGATCATTGAGAGTCTAATCTAAAGCCTCAGTCTTTTGTACCAACTTAAAAAAATAATAAGCATTGTGGACAATGCTTACCTTCAAAATTCGAATTCGAGTTCGAAAAATAAATAGAATTGAGGAAAACTGAAGATGAAGATGTTTGAACGCTTGAAATTTTCAGTTGGAATTGGCTACGCTTTTAACTCGTTTTTATTAAGATAAGAAAGTTGTCAGTCTTTCAACTCTTTTATTTGAAAAAGGCTATTTGTAAATTTTGCTGTAGCAGCAAAATTTACAAATAGCCTTTTTTAAATTAGATTATTCTGAAAGAACAAGATTTATTTGTAATATATTTGTTAGCGGCTTTACTCACTTTGGCAAAAATACTTTTGAATTCATTTTAACATCTCATCTCACTCGATTTGTATACTCTCTAACTCGAATTATGTTATACCTACTAAGTTTAGTAGTGATGCCCCCTTAAACTGCCACCCAGGGCAGACGCCCAGCTTTGTAGCAGCAGCACCCCCCCCCCCTGGCTGCAAATCGTCCTGCCAACTCGAGTTGACTCGAGTCACGTGAATTTTAACTCTAGTCGTGTTTTTTCCAAGTTGCTTTGATCAATATCTAGACGAAACGGATTTGAAATGTCATATGATACTCACGAGTCGGGCTGCAAGCCGAGCTGGTTGAGCTGCGGGCTGGTGGCAGCCTTGGCGGTTCCGGGCGCGCGGCTAAACTCTGATCCCTCGCCGTCCTTGTCCAGCGAAGGCAGCTTCCACTGGTTCAGACGCGACTGCTGCGGGTTGCCGCCGCCGTAGCCCTGCGCGTGACAACACGTTCATGACGATGACGGGCGGTCATCTGAGGCCTATACCTTAAAACTTACAAGTGCTACAATTTACATATTTGTCACATTTTAGTATGAAAAACTTTACAATTATGTCAAAATGTAGCACTTGTAAATTTTGTAGTTTTTGTTGCTGCTGATCCCAGATTACACACAAACTTTGTCTTGGGCAGGGAGGGTAAGCTAAGTCACTACAAATAACACCAATCTGTCAAACTGTTCTTACTTTCCTATCGTGTATTTAAAAGACTGGTGGCGTGCTGAAAACTTTTAGCACCATCTTTCTTTCATATCCTAGCAACTTGGGTAACCAAGTCCATTTGGACACCATTTGCACACCAAGATGAAGAATGACATTACTGGACAATCCTCTGTCTACAGTTATCCAAGCATCGAGCATAGTAAGGCGAGAGGAGTTATACAGGAGAGCAAACCTATTTTAATCACAGTCCATGATATTATTATATTGTTTAACGGCGCAATTAAAACGGGTTCACTGACGCCACAAACTCGTAACCGCATCTTTAGGTCCCTGAAAAGGCATACAAAATGTCTTATAAGTAGACTTACGCCCTGTGCTTCCTTAGAAATGCCCATCTCGTTGAAATTGTTCTGAAGCTGAGTGAGCGGGTCGGGCCCCTGCTTGAACAGGTCGGCGCCGCCGGCTTGCTGCTTCATATACAGCGCCTGCTGGGTCGCGATTTGACTCTGCGCAACCATAACAAACCAGTTAACACTTAGCCAATGTTTCTATTACTGTTACTGAGATTGAACTTGCATGATCATGACTATGTAACCCAAATATTAACACCTGTTGAACTTTTAAAGTTAAAATGCTCTTTCAAGATCACGTTTAATCTTAGCTCGGATATATCGTTCAATAGAAACATGATTGTGGCGTTATTATTGCCCTTACACAGCGGCAGCGTAGCGTACGTTTTTTGTTTATATAAGCTATGATGACAAGAAATCATTCAACACAATAGTAGACATGCTTAGAGTAAATTCTGTTAAAGTTTTAAGAGGATGTTGCTGGTAAGCGTTTTAGGTGATACTTGAAAATATCTTTTCAGTTATTAGATCCTAATAATGCTGCATGTTTCGAAATTACTTACTTGTAGAGCAGAAATCTGCTGCTTAGCTTTGGTTATTTGAACTGAGTATTGCAAAGCGAGCGTCGAGTTCGCCTTTGAAATGGCGAGTGTGTGCTGCTGCACCAACTGTTGCAGGACTTTGATCTGAACAAAGAACAAAACAAATGAAATCCCTGTTGAAAATGGCAATGGTCGCGTAAACACGAAGTTTGTGAAGCGTAAAAAGATCGCTTGGTTGGACAATTTCTCCGCTCCGTAAGTTAATGATAGGGTGAGTACTTGGCGACCTAGAAACGTTGTGTCAAAGACATCGATCGATTGTTTGATTGTATTTATGTTTTTGTTTTACACCAACCTTTCACTTGGCATTAAAAAATATTTTTAACCACGACGTACGAGACAATAACAATTTAGAAAATCTATAGTAATCCTTAGAAACTTATCAATTGAGAACTAATACTAAACCAGCAGGGGCTGATTTACAAACAATCAGTGACATAACCACAAAGCTCTGTTGGACGCAACAGCTCCTCCTGAACTAAAGCGAAGGTATGTCCCCTGGGACATAGCACATTTTTTCACAGTTAGGGCAATCACCGTGATCATTATGTTCATTAATATAATACACCGACACTGACCGCTGCTACGTCGCGCGCGTGCGCTGAATCGCTGTGAATACCTTTTCTAAGCTCTCATGGTTCAAATGCTGTGAAAAGGCTTGTTCGTTATAGTACTAAATCTTCCCCTCGTGTCCGTGTCGCCTGCCTGCTGTGGAAGTTATCGCTATGGACTCATACATTTATTATAAAAATTACCTGTTGCAAAAGTTGGTTCAGGAGCACGAGCGTTTGCGGCGCAAGCGGCTGATTGAGTATCTGATGGTTGAGATAGCCGGCAGAGACGGCCATTTGTATCTGCTGCACGAGCATGCGCAGTTGCGCCGTACTCGGCTGCCCGCTGTTGCCTGTTCCGCTGCGAAGGAAAATAAGTTTAAGACGACGTCGAGAGAAAATATGAACGAGGTAAGGCAGTGTTGACTATCAGTCAAAGTTTAAAGATACTTTGATTAGGCGACTTTTGTTCAAAGTGGTTTTGTAAATGACGCGACGTCCACAGCACGCGAACGCGACTCTGGCAGTCAAAATATCTGGAAGCATAGCAATACCTGTTAGGATTGTAAGACTGGTGATGATGCACGGCCTGCGGCGGCGGCTGGTTGAGCAGTTTCTGCACGACTGCGGCGCTCACGGGCGGCACGGCCGGCGGCGGCTGGAAGGGCCCGCCGTGGTGCCCGAAGTGCTCCTCGCGCCGCCACCCGTCCCCGCGCGCCGCTCCTAACATTTCCAAAGCCTCTTCGGCGTTCATATCGCTCCTACGCAATGCGGCCTCGGCGTCCTCCTTCTTGTAACCCATCTCGACCAGGAATCTGAACTGCTTGCTGTTCCACAGCATCTCTTTCGGTATCTGTTTCCCGAGCGGTCCGCCGGTCTGCGGAGGTTTCGGGCCGCCCCACTCGCCGATGTCGTCGGGCCAGCCTCCGGCCGGGTTGGGCTTGGGCTTGGGCACGGGCCACAGGCCGGGGTTGGAGGCCTCGGGCCAGGCGGGCACGTCGCGGTCGGGCCAGGCGGGCGTGTGCGGGTCCTCCCAGGAGCCGTTGCGCTGCGCGTGCGCGCCCCACACGGCGTCCGGCTTGCTGGGCGTGGGCGGGATGCGCTGCGGCGGCTGCGGGCCCTGCGGCGCGCCGCGCGCCATGCCGCCCATGCCGCGCTGCGCCCACAGCGACGTGCCGTCGTCGAACCCACCCGCTGTACGCCGTGCAGCGGGAGGAGATGGCTCTTCCCACCCCGACGCCTTCATAGAATCCTTGGGGCCCTGGATACAGAGAAGACATGAGTGGCGCGCATAAAAACATTCCGAAAAGCTACTGTGAAAAATTTGATGACTCTCGATCAAAAAACATGTTGATCGGTAAATTACCTGAGCTCCCCATTGGTTGACGCCACCGGACGGCATCATCTTGTTGGGGCCGGCGCCGTGCTGGTGGTGCTGGCTCCACATCTCCCCGTTCAGTCTGCCGGAGATCCCTCCGCGCAGATCGTGCCGGGGGTCCGCGGGCTGCTGACGCGGATCGGGCGTGCGATGCGCGTCCATACGCGGGTCGGCGGGCCGGTGCGGCTCGCCCCACGCGTTCCAATCGTCCTTCTTGGGTACCGCCCACTGCTGGGCATGTTGCGGCGGGCCCGCGGGCCACTGTTGCGGCGGTGGCGGCCCGGTCCATACGTTAGCAGACTCGGCGGCGTCGTCGTCCTCGCCCCATGTGCCACCGATGTTCGTGGTCGGAGTGTGACCCCAGGGAGTTTTGGAGGCTGGCTGCGGCGGCGGCTGACCGCCGTTCCTCAGGTTCGCCTCCCACAGATCGGTGCCTAAAAATGCGCCGTTGTTGACGCTAGGTTTCCAAGCAGGCGGGCCCCCGGCCGTGGGTTCAGTAGTCTTCGATCCAGGCTCGGGTGATCCCGGCACGTCCCAGTTGGTATCTTGATTCACATGTTGCTGTAACAATAAGGTCAGATTTACATGATCTAGTTGACTCCAAGGCCATTGTTTCGGTGGTTTGTGAGAATACTTACGCCGCCCCAGCCGTCCTGGCTGAACAGAGCCTCCCTCATGGAGTTGAGTTGTTCTATCTTAGCGGAAGACGTGGAGTTCGTTGTCCCGTTGCCGTTGGCGGCAGGAGGCATGTTGGGAGCGGCGGAGTTAGGCGAGTTGCCGCCGTTGTTCCCGTTGTTTGGGTTATTAGTGCCTAATAAAACAAAAATAAATAAAAACTTAAAATTTTATTTCAAATAATATATTTAAACCGAATTAGGAGCAAGACAAGTAGACTGTGTAGCAGCAAGGACTAAAATGTCTGAACTTTTTTAAGACAACAGATGCATTTTAATTAACGAATAATCTAGTAACGTCACTTAAAACAAATATGACCAATCGAAAAATATTGCGACAGACGCATTTCAAAAAGTGATGTAAGCAAGCATACACTCAGCAGTGACGAATGGCAGAAAAGAGATGCCTGTTTCAGAAACACCAAAATAGTCATTTTGTAAAAATAATTTCGGGGAACATGTTTCTTTGCTGTATAAGACTGTCTTATTTTTGGTTTTGCTTTATAGTATCCTACTGCTGGGATAAAGTCGCCTATTATTTCGAAAAACACTATACCCTATACCCTACTGGCGGCAGTCTCGTAAAAAAACTTAATTCGCGGGTTTCAGAACCTGGTTGCGAAATACGACACATATTTTCTATTTCTCTCTATATGCATTTTAAAGAAGAGTAACTAAGCATTCTGGGTAAACCCGCTCCATTGTCGGTAACTATCACGCGAGATTCAGGTCAAGGGCATGCTTATTGATAATTGAAAAAGTTTCTCAATGAATCTAGCATAACAAAACACCTCTGCGCGTGTACAATGTAAACGTATGTAAATCGACATCAGTACTTAAGCAATTCGGTCGGTATGAAACTAACCATTGCTAGCGGGGGCACCATTATTGTTGGGCTGTGAATTTGGCATGTTGGGAGGCGAGCTCTGCCAATTCTGTGCAGCGGCGACGCTCGTCGGCGGCATTTGATTAGCATTACCCTTGTTGCTATTCACTGCAACAAAATACTCTTATCAGTACAAATTTACCTCAGAGTTGTAACTGTGCGAGATTTTTATGACCAACTATTTCACGTCTTTATTGTTATAAAGCGGAAATTCAGTAGCGAGCAGAAAATGTGGACGAAAACAATGCAACGTCGTTTCATTCTTTCTGTAGTCTGTTTACTTTTTTAACTGAAAGTAAACAAACCAAATCACGTGATTCGGTAAACAAGCGAGACGAGATATCACTGATACCTACCTAAATCGGATCACGGTTATGTAAGATCGGCTCTAGTGAATTGGCTATGGCATTATTTCGAATTGAAAGGTTTCAATGGCGTGAAAATTTAAATCTATTTACCTACAACACTACAACTCGACCACTTTGCGCGAAAAGTCCCAAGGGGGAGTTCAGAAATTTGTAATCCCAACAATTTACTAAAAAGAGTCATTAATCGCAGCTATCATTATTTTACGCAACCAAAATCAGATATGACGCTTTTACTCATCAGAGAACTATGTTAATGAAGAGTCTGACAAGTAGCATTTAATGTAGTCATCAATTGGATAATTAGCCACCACTATTAACAATGCAAAGCGCCGCGATCCGTTTTAAAAACAACTTACTGTCCGCTTGAGAAGTGGGCGGGCGTTGCGCCGCGTTGTTCCATTGTTGTGAATTGTTTGTGCCATTATTCGTTTGGCCGCTGGAGTTGCCGCCCCAATTACCAGCTGCTGATGGAAAAGTTGCTATTAAAAACACTATCTCCAAGCACCTAAAAAGCATGTTTACGTTAAACGATATCACGGCGACCCAGTTGGCTTCGCGGTTTGTGTATCAAGCGACGCCGACTCCGTTTCCGGGCATGCTAACATTCCGCTGCGTAGGCACAATGCAACAATAGCAGCAATACCATCATAACAATAGCACTATGTCAAAGAAAAATAATATTTATATAAGAGCTAAAGAGTGTTTATTTTGGGATCAAATACTTCAGACTTTATCCCTCATTAGTATGCGTCCCCAGAGCCTCAATTTGAAGCCAAAACAACATAACTGTCGTAATGAAGTTAATGTTTATTAAGTTGGCATAAGTGCCAGTTGGCTGGGTAATGTAGTTTAATGTGGCAGCAAATGAGGAATGTGGGTTGGAGTTTGATGTCGGGGAGTGGGTAGGAGTCGCTCACCATTGTTGTTGGAGGCAGGCGGGCTGCCCCAGCCCGAGGCGGCGTTGAGCGAGCTCTCGCCGCCGCCGCGCAGGCGCAGCCGCCGCGGCACGCCCCAGCTGTCCGTGCCGCCGCCCATGGCTTTGGTTATTCTCTCTTCGTTCGTCAAAAGTTCCAGCATCGCGTCCAACGTGAGATCACCGTTAGCGAAAGTCTTCAATACGGTCGACTGAGACTCCGACGTTACGACTTCCGATACATTATTGTCATGGTTTATCCTTATCGACTTTTCGTCGTTATTTATCATTCGAGTTTTCGTTTTGCATATCATATGAGCAGACTTTTCGTTTAGTAGTTGCGTCTTATCCATGCAAGGCTCATCTCGTATAATACAAACTGAAGATTTAAAAGCGTAATCAGACTTGTTCATATACTCGGGCGCTCCAAACGCCATCTTATACTTTAAGTTAAAGCTACTGAAATACGGGTCACTGTATGAGATACCCTGGACTGTTATGGCGTTAATCGTTAAAGGAATGCAGTAGTTAGGCGTATCGCCAATCATTTGGTTTTGTTGGATACTATCAACAAACTCTACATTATAAATATTATCATCTACCATTTTTACACTAACTCGCTGACTTTCATTCTTCTCTTCGACTCGCTTCAAAGCACCAAATTTATTTGTGTTCGCCACCAGCATCGAGGTGGAGATTTTACATTGCATTGGTTCGGTAACAGTATAAATATTGGAGTAACAATTATCCTTAATTAGATGTGGAACACATAATATTACAGAAACATTAGACATCAGACAATTATAAATACCCTTAATAGAATAATTTTCTACAATATCCACCTAGAATTATACTTATTTTCACAGATTGCATATTGTTTCAATTAAAGACTAAGTAACAATGGTTCGTAGTGATGCAGTCAATAAAGCAGGTAGCAGTGTTTAGTGCCTCTGCGGCAGAGGGCAGGTGAGATCACCGCTCGAAGCTGCTGCGGACTCGCCTCTAGCCCCGAGTGGCCCAGCCCTACAAATAATCAGCAGGTCAGCACAACACCATCTCTCCACACAATGGGAGCTCAACAGTATTAACAATGCCTCCCAGGTAAAGACAACTTTGTCTAAGTGTATGAAAGGATGGCCAAGACCACTTTTTTTGCAGAGTTGGTTTTATTACACTGCATAATATCAAGTTATTTTTGCAATAAATGCAATAACTAAAGCAATTCTACCTGACAAACTGTTACTGCTGATGGATATATTACCATCAATATTGAGTTAAAGAAAATTCAACAAGATTCAGTTAAGATCTGTGACAAGTTAATCTTGTGCACTACTTCTTGTAATCAGTCATACACAAGTAAATCTTGTCAAACAACAAGACAAATCTGATGGGAGTAGTCTAGTTGGTTTATTTTCTGATCAGTGCACCACTTTCTTTCTTAGATTCCTGGAATCCAACGCTTGAACTCTGATAGGAGTATCAAATTTCTTTTAGCTCTGCACCAAGAACAATCACAAGCTAAGCTGTGTACCTTCTTAAGGCAGCTAAGCCACTGAGTGCAGAGATATGTGATTTTTTTACAGTCCAAGCAGATCAGGTCAGAGCAGTGTTTGAAATGTATGAAAACGCCGCCCTGTCCACAAGCAAAGTTCTTGAATTATCAATATCAGGATTAATACAGAAACAGTTGGTCGGGTGGATTTTTGAGATGAAAAGTGCTTAAGCCATTGTATTCTAGCTAATGCAATGGTGTTAAAAATAGTAGTTATAATAATTACACTTTTGCAAAAAATCGACTTTCTTTGACCAACCTAACGTGCTGGTAATATAGAATTACAGTTCAGCCAGACAATAGAAGTGGCAACTTAGTATGACATTATTGGACACTGTCGATGGTCAGCGAACATTTTGTCTTTATCTGGGAAACAAGTTAAGAGAGCGTCAGTGTTAGATGTACGCACCTTATAGGACGGACGAGAGGCTGAGCTGTATATCACAGATAATGCGGGCTCGGCAGATCCTTTAGAGCAGCTTCGCAGTCAGCTCGTGACGTTCAAATTATCTGGAGATAGCACAAAACACAAAATTGACGCTACATCTTTACAATGAACACCACCGTACATGATCGCTTTTTCTATTGTACAAGACAATTTGAGGTTATCTCAAGGACTAATAAAATAATATTGCGGACTCGTGTGCTAGCGCCAACCAACATAAACTTTATTTACGCCGCGACTAGAGTTTCGACTGCGATAAGAACCAGAGAAATAGCAAAACTCAAATCAAGCTCTGGGTTGGTTCTCAAACGGTAGCTAGGTATAGGTACCTACCTAGCTAATACGCCATTCGACAAATGGAAGCTTGTACTTGTGATCATAAAGATCAAGATTGCTCACCCGATAAAAAAACTTATCAGAATTTCATAATTTACATCTAAGTAAGATCCTATAGGTAACGTTATTATGTTCTTTTACCGTGTATATTCTACACATATTTGTGTATTTCGGCCTTGAGACTGCTGCGACTCGTACCTGTACTGTATCTATGTATCTATATCATCCACAGTACGTATCTATCTATATCTAGAGTGAAAGTTAGCACGACCTATATGAAACGACAGGGGTAATCAATTTAAAACAAAACATTAAGATCTTAAAACAAACGCACTATCAAACTGGTCACAATAAACTATCACCGAGAATTTTTACTGCTAGCAAAAATACAAAAAATCTTACGTGACACGACCGAGCACGACGGTGTTATATTACTAGAATGAGACGGAAAATTAAACATGTGGCTAGCTTTCCGTTCATTGAAGCGAGAAAAAAGATACGCTTGAGAAAGCGATGCCATAAATGCCAAAAGCAATTGACGACTACACAGTTTACATCAAACTTAAAATTTCGGTTTTCCATAGCATACCTTCGTTTTGTGTAGTTGTTGGCACTAGAGATTTACACAAAAACACTATTTCAAACCCCCCGAGAACACAGCTTCGACGGCTGGATGGAATGATTTCGTTCGTCGTCGAATGGGGTTCGCACGATGAGCGGAAAACGCTTTGAATTTAGGAGGGCTCTCGCAGCATTATGATATGTAGAAACACGGGTCGTTTTAACTTGGTCGGGTAATAGCAATTTGCTATATAATCTATAGCTATCTAAACATATATATACATGATACAGTTGTAGCTATTTATCTACACATCTATACATATAGTATATACAGGCTGTCTTGCTGTTTTGTAGCTATAGAATATACATCAAATGCGAATACAGCAGGCAAGTACCAAACCATCATACCTGCGAACCTATAGCTACCAAATAATGATGTATACGAGATATATGCTATAGGTCGTGTAGGTACTAATATTCTGTAGAAGTGTCGAGCTAGTTTCGTGTTTATGTATTGGAATTTCAATTTAATTAGATAGTTAGTACTTTAAACTAATGTTTACTGTTTCTGTTTGTATAAAGAATAACCAGCTTAAACATTGTTAACAAAAATCAACACTACTTGCTTTGCGTTGCTTGTAACTAAATCAAAATCGATAAGGCTTGGTCGTAAGATTAGATATTTTTATTATGCCTATACTTACAAGTATCAAGCTATGTTTAGACTAGTAACCAGATAAGTATTTGTATGTATATTTGCTGAATTTAATTAGGTAGTCCTAGACTTCCCGTTTTAAAAGGAAGCTAATTTTATGAATCTCTCAGAATGCATTTGACACAAAATAGAGTAGGACATTGCTATTTGCTACATACTTGTGTGTTATCAATTCAGGGGAAGAAAAATGTTCTATAAATGGTTTTCATGTACCGTTCACCACAACAGTACTTATACTACTACTACTTGTGTATTTTTGTCACAGAACAAGTACTTGCGTTTTATTTATTGTAGGTTCGGCGTTATAAAATTTTCGTCATAGTTGATGATAAAAAAATAAGTAGGTATTCTTTAAAAAATTTTGGCTCTTGTGAATATGACATGCTATGTAAATAAACAAAAATAAATCCGAAAATATTGTTTGTTTTCTTTTTTCTTAAGTTTTTTGACTGACGCTAATTACTGTCTGTGTTTTTTTACTATTTATCGCCACGAAGCAAAAAAAGCGAATTGCAGCGTAGCACAAACATGTCAAACAGGTCCGAAATATGTAAGGCTTGGCTCACATTATCTGCCCCTCTAGCACACTAGCGTTTATCGCTAACATAAAGCATTCGTCCCTATCGCACAAGCACACTGGTTAGAACGGGATAAATGCTTTGTGTCTTATGTCATCGATAAAAGCTAGCGTGCTAGGCCCCCTACTCTAGTAGCATAGGCCATTTGTCAACTGACGCAAGTAGAGGCGAGGCTTACACTGGGTTCACAATAAGCACTTACGAGCAAAAAAAAACGCAAAATGCGGCCATTATGCGGCCATTGACTAATCAGAGACAGCCATTGCCGCGTTTTTGCGTTTTTATCGCTAGTAAACATAGATTGTGAAGTTATTAATCCTGTAAGACTGGGTTCACAATAAGCATTTGCGAGCGATAAAAACGCAAAAACGCGGCAATGGATTATTGTAAACCCAGTGTAAGAGTGACTAAAAGGCGAGGCTAATGCCATAAAATCTATGCTAATGCCCTTCGTTAGATACCAAATCTGATTTAGAAATGGATCGATTTAAGAAATCGATTGTTAAGTTTATGACGCTTAGATAAAAGTTAATTAATTATATTAAAATCATGAATAACTGTTTCAACAGCTTCATATAAAGGAAAGAGGCAAGAAATCTTGCCAACTGTTGTAGTATGTGTTTTGTATGGACCTGATCGAATTCGTTTCACAAGAGCTTGTTTTAATCCATACTACGACCTTTTTCTTTTAGTCATGGCTGTCGACGCTTAGATCCTTTTGCTTTTCTTGGTAGTGATAAACGTAAAAAACAAAGTCATTTGACATGCATTTGACAATTGACTGCTGGATTTTGACACTGACTGTCTGACGACTATATCTCTCTAATCTGTGGTCTGACGTCAGCTAGCGCAGCGGTTGATTTGATTCAGGAAATATTGGCTTTTAACGTTATCTTAGCTTGATTAAGGGTACTTTTGAGTCATTGCTGTATCAAGTATCGGGCAGCAATGTCGCAGGTTAAATTCATGTTATGCCGCGTCGTTTTTGGGGTATAAGACGCTTGCTAAGAATGCCTGTGGCGGAGGCGGGGGATCAATATTCAATATGGGTAAGCTCTTTGTTATTGTTAATCAAACATTTGCTAATTCAACAATGGTTTTAACATTTACCATATGTTCCATGTGAGGATTATCATAATTTTAATTTGGAGTTTATATTTAACTGAATAGGTCCTCTTTGTTGTTTACCGTTGTTTATATCTGACCTTCATCTGATGTTTCTAAATAAGGCCTTTCACCTACGCGATGAATGAAGTCACGAATATTATGTCCAATTCAACCCCGGGACCCCGTTCTATTTCTATGATTTCTGTATGAATACTTGCTTAAAACGATTGTAAAGATATATAATATGAAGGATAATTAATAAAGAGGTGTTTTTTTTGTATGCTTAAGACTTATTGGGTAAGAACAAAAGGTACCGAGCTAATTTTACTTTGTATTGCTGTATAAGAAACCTTATTGTCATTTCTACTAGAAAGTTATTGATTTAATTCTAAAATTAAACATTAATTAACATCATAAATAAATTTTAATTAACATTAAATAAAACCATGACTCAAAAATTATGTACAACAAAAACAAAAACTAAATAAATACTAAAATAAAACAAAACACTTGATTTAAATTGTTTCCAGGCAGAATGGTGCCTTGGTTGGCAGCATTGCTATGCTGCACATACTGTATGGCAATGCTGCCAACCTTCAAGGCGATACTTTGGTCAAGGAATGAACCTGCTCTCCTGCAACCTATTGTTTATTTGACTTTCGTTGCTAAAGTCTTAAAGGCAAACAAACCGCTAGTCCCCTAAGACTAATGTTTCGAACCTAAATAGCAAATTCTCAAAATTTTCTACTTGTATTTACATGTCCTTTATTTTACCTTAAAATTCAAACTGTGTATTTAATAAAAATCAAGTACTGTAATTTTTTGATTACTTTGAGGATTTTTCTAGCTTATGCAAACGGGTTTTCATTTTGTAGCTTATGCAAACGGATCCATTAGGGTTTTATTTATTTATTTATTTATTTAATCTTTATTGCACAAAATTAACAATAAAATGTACAAAAGGCGGACTTAATGCCTTAAGGCATTAAGTCCGCCGGGTTTTCATATTAAATAACACCTTTCTTTATTTTAGGTTGGTCTAATTTACGTTTTCAACTTGATTGTGGGCACGGGGGCCCTGACGTTGCCAGCTGCATTTGCGAGAGCGGGATGGGGTCTCAGCACCATTTCGCTGGTATTCCTTGCATTCATGAGCTTCATGAACGCTACGTACGTCATTGAAACTATGGCATGTGCCAATGCAGTCTACAAGTGGAAGAGGCTACAGTCCATTAAAAGGGAGAGTGTAAGTAACTGTAGTATAGTTGGGCCAAATAACTTTGTTTACAGGTAATTCATTCTTGAATATAAGCCAAAGTAGGTCATATAAAAACCTGCAAAATGATGCAGCCGTCATGGGTTTGTATTAATTTCATGCTTCTTTTATTTTCTGATAACACATAATGCTGAAAATGGCTTTTACACATAGTGTTACCACTTTAAAAACAGAAAAAATCTCCTTTTTTGGAGGAGGAGGGTTCCTTATTGGTTTATGCTTCTAGTTTTTTAGCAATATTTCAGATAAATATTTGGAACAGCCTAATGTCTTAATGTTGCTTGCTTTATTTTTAAGACACAAATTTTACATGGGTTTTTTTGGCTGAATATATTATGAGAATCACTGTTTACCATCTTGGTCCTAGGATCTTGAACTGTTTCATGTATTCATGTCAAAAAACTACTCATTATTCTATTCATGTTCACAGCATATCATTCTCATTTTAAAAACTTAGCAAAATAATAGAATAATTATTGGAACAACATATTGATTCTTCAATTTGTTGTTATAGCGGCAACAGAAATAGGTACATCATCTTTGGAAATTTCAACTGTCTAACTATCACGGTTCATGAGATACAGCCTGGTGACAGATAGATGGACGGCCAGCGGAGTCTTAATAATAGGGTCCCGTTTTACTCTTTGGGTACAGAACCCCAAAAAAAAACAACCACTGTGCACTTTAAGAGTACCTTTTTACCACATACGCCAGCTCTGTGGAATCAACTTTCAGCGTCAGTGTTTCCAAATAGATACGACTTAGGACACGGGCCTATTCCGTTCTTATAGGCCGGCAACGCGCTTGCGATTCTTTTGATATCTGTAGGCGGCGGTGATTGTTTACCATCACGCGACACGTCTACTCGTTTCTCCCCCATAAAAAAATGTTTTTTTAATAAACAGGTACAAGATCACGATGACCATGAATCAGACGAACCCTCGCGGCTCCTCAACGACATGGAGGAACCACTGGTCTGCGGTGCCTCCATCCCGTCTCGGTACTACAGTCTGGACCGAAGAGTCGAGCTTGGGGAGATGGCCAACCTGTTCCTCACCAAGACTGGAAGAACCATGTTCTACTGCACGCTCTGCGTCTACCTATATGGGGATCTATCGATATATTCGGCCGCCGTTGCGAAGTCGGTCATGGATGTTGTATGGTAAGTCGAGATGATAAGACCTGCAAACCAAATGGCATAAGACTATTGATGAATTGATAGCCCATTGGTTAGTGACTGGCTACAAAGCTAATTTAAAGTTATTTTTTTTTGTTTTAATGTTTTGTTCTATAAATATGTATTAGTTTTTAAGGTATTTATCCTATGGTCCTATGCAGCCTGAAATAAATGGTTCTGTTCTATTCTATTCTATTCTAAAGCTACAGGTTCCTGACCGGACCTGATGGTAAGTGATCACCACTGCCTATAGACACCCGCAACACCAAGAAGATTGCAGATGCCTTGCCAACCCAGAGGGCTAAGATGGAACGCCTCTTGTGCCAGTAATTACACCGGCTGTCTTGCTCTCCACGCCGGAACACAACAGTGCAAGCACTGCTGCTTAGCGGCAGGATTAGCGAGCAAGATGGTGGTAGCGATCCTGAAGGACCTTGCACAAGGTCCTACCATCCGCAAATTATTATAAATACATAAATTATTATACGCATTATCTATGGAAGTATGTATATCCAAGTATCCATAGACGTTGCTTAATTTGGGACTAGATCAATTTGTGTAAATTGTCCCAAGATTAATGTTTAATTAGTGTAAAATTATTGTCGATCATCATTAAAATCTGTTACCTATACCCCTCATAGGACTCAAACTAGGATGCCAGTGCCAATACTTAAATGATTAATATGAACAAACAACCAACGAGACCATATTTCAGTACGGTATACGCAATATTTTATGTAAATATTGAAACAAGTGTCGATTTCGCGTATGTATGACGTGTGTTCAGTATAAGCAGGGGTAATGCTAAAACTATATGTCGGCTTTTATTGTATATGTATATCTTTGAGTAAAAGTAGGTACAGAGGTGTCTCTAGCCCATATAGTGCCCGTGTGCAAACATCACCCTAGGGGGCGCTTTTCCACTGTTTTTGATAAACTCATACCCTCTTATTCATAAACGCTTCGTAAACGTTTGTTAGTTAACACGTTTTATGTCTTTACTGTCATTGTGACGTTTACCCTCAAAGGAAAGGGACTAAACATTTTGTTAGCTTAAAAAGATTGTTAACTTTTTATGAATAAGGGGGTAAGTCTTTGTCTGTCCCTGCTATGATTATCCTTTCATCCACTCAAAGGTTAACTGGAAGTATGTAAATTCTTTATGTACAAAAAACATAAATTACAAAAAGAGATACAGTGATGTACAAAGGCGAATTTATCCCTTTAAGGGAGATCCCTGATACATACATAAAAGGGGGCGCTAGGGTAAGTAACGCCGAGTAGGGCTCCAAATTGTACTTTCTGCCTTACGGGCGCCTCGTAGTTAGCCGTTCCCGAAGGTGGCAGTAGAGTTGCGGTTGAAATCGAACAGTGTAACCCCGCTGTTTTGTATGAATCAGAGCGAGATAGAATGGCAATGCATTCTGTTACCGCGGTCTGCAGTTAAACACGGAATCATGCCTTCTAACGGTAGCATGGGTATTGCTTTCTATTACAATTAAATAATAAATAAATTGCTTTTTTGGGACAAATAACACCAATTGATCTAGTTCCAAATTAAGCAACTAAAGCTGCTTGTGTTATGGGTACTGGACAACTGATATACATACTTATATAAATATATTCTTATATATAACAATCAAGATTCGGTTACAAACGTTCATATTCATCATACAATCTCCAATCAGTCTGCAATCTCCTTGGTGCTGCGGGTGTCTATGGGCGGTGGTGATCACTTACCAACAGGTGACCCACTTGCTCGTTTGCCTTCCTATGTTGTATAAAAAAATCAAACATTTACCCGTTCCGGGAATCCAACCTGGAACCTCAAGCTTTGTAGTCAGGGTCACTAACCACTAGGCTATCCAGTCGTCAAATCCATCAAAATTCAATGAACAATTCCTTTGTCCACAGTTCAACAGTGCCCTCAAACATGACCAACGTGACGGACTGGGACGCCCTGCCGTGTTTCAACACGTCGTCTCCGGACCCGGAGGCCTATACCCGTATGGGGTGCTACCGCGTGGCCCTGCTTACCTTCGCGGCGGCCATCGGACCGTTTGTGTTCTTCAATGTGCAGAAGACAAAGTATCTGCAACTGTTCACTACAGGGATGAGGTGGTTAGGTGAGTCATATATGATACGGACTTTTAGGGCCTCCGCTAAATCGCTCGGGCGCACGAAGCGGGTGCACGGAGTGGGTGCGCGCCTTTAGAAAAATAGTTCGAGAGCGTCCGCTAACTCGCGCGGGTGCTGATGCGAGCTCATACTACTTGTTCGATGCGTGCACCCGCGCGACGTAGCGGACGCTCTTACCCGCATGAGATTAATTATGCATTTTACGGGATAAAAATGATCCTATGTTTTAATCGAGGACATGACTTATCTGTCTACCAAATTTCATCTACATCTCTTTTTATGAAATAGGAAGGCAAACAAGCAAGTGAGTCACCTGATAGTAAGTGATCACCACCGCCTATAGACATCCGCAACACCAAGGAGATTGCAGATGCGTTGCCAACCAGAGGGCTAAGGTGGAATACCTCTTGCGCCACTTGGACTATACATTGATACAATGAAACTTAAAGGGACCTTATAAATTCTTATCTACGTGTCCCTTTACGCTGAAAATTTCACGATTGATTTAACGGTTTTTGCCGCGTATATTGTAGGTATTCCTTTCTGTTCACTCGTGACCATAAATAATGAGTTATTATTATGACTGCTAAAGATTTGAAACGTCGGATTTAAATAAGTAACTACATGCAATAAAAAGCGTGAAAATAGTTTAATGTTAATAAGATTTATTGTATTGTGGACTGACAACTAAAATTCTTTAACTTCGTATGATTTTGTATGTGTACAATTGGATTTGTATATTTTCTAAACTTGTAGTGAGTGAGTTTTGATAGTCAGACGGATTAGACGTAAAAATATTTATTGCTTATGCCGCGGGAAGTATGCATTTTCTTAGGTCCAAATTTTATGGCGTTAAAGTCCCGAATTGACGATATAAATAGATGTAAAATTGCGAAAGTTTAAAACAATTATTTATATTTTAATCCAGGTGCCAAATTACATCTAAATCAGTCCAGGCGTTTACGGCTGATTGCGGAACAAATTTTCAAACATCTTCACATAGTTTAACATTTATAATATTAGTAAGATTATGGAGCGACCCATTACCTAGTGTAACGTATGAAGAGAAAGAGGTGGGGTGTGGCAGGCATCTGCCGTACACTGCAGAGCTCTCTGATATTCTTACCTTTCTCCACCCCAACGCGCAAACGTTACACCAATAAAATGGACTCTCTATATTTATTCAATATTTGTTTACTATGCTTTCTATTGTTCCAGCATTTACAATAATGATATCAATCGCGATCCACCTCCTGATTGGTTCCGGGGCGCAGAGCCGGCCTCCAGCCTTCGACTTCACCGGGATGCCGACCCTCTTCGGAGCCTGCGTCTACTCCTTCATGTGCCACCACTCACTGCCGGGCCTCATCAGCCCTATAAGAGGCAAAAGCCGCCTAGGCCTCCACATAGCTTTAGACTACGCCCTAATAAGCATCTTCTACTTGCTCCTAGCATTCACCGGAGCGTTCGCATTCGCCCATCTCAACGATCTATACACGCTAAACTTCATCCCCACAGACAACGACAACTTGTTCGTAAAGATAATCGAATACTTCCTCACTCTTTTCCCAGTATTCACGCTGTCCACCAGTTACCCGATCATCGCGATTACGTTAAGAAATAATTTGCAAAGTCTGTTCTTGGATATGACTCGCTTGGAGTCTTATAATTTCGTTCTCAGGAAGTTGTTGTTCCCTATCGTGGCTATAGCACCGCCGCTAGTAGTGACGTATTTTCTAGAAGATATTGGCATACTTATAGAGTTTACAGGGTCGTACGCGGGTACGGGTATTCAGTATTTGATACCCACGTTCTTAGTTTTGAGTGCCCGGAGGTATTGCACTACCTTGCTTGGGCTCGGCGTTGTAAATCAATACAAGAGTCCGTTCTCTAATGTCGCTTGGGCAGTATTTGTACTGCTGTGGTCATTTGTGTGCATCGTTTTGGTATCTGTTAATATTATACAGAAGAAATCATGACAGTAAGGAATGCTCGATTTACTGCTTGAAATTATAATGAAATTATAATTACTGTTAAGTGAATTACTTTTACGTTTTGTTAAAATCGAACGCGCAATACAACACTTATCTGAAGTCAGTTAGTGTGATTTTTGTGTGTCGAACAAACGACTTTGCGCTCAATATTGTAAGGTCTTCCAAAGTTTTTTTTTATGTTGTGTTGTTTTATTCAAAATTGCCAAAGTAGTGCATAACTAAGAACAATAACGTCCTAGTGAGAAGTTTTTATTACACTGTTTTAAAATATGAAGATCAAAATTGGTTTCATAGTATGTTCGAGTAATTTAGGCATAAAAAGCCGGGTATGCACCGCGAGTATTCGCGCATAATGTAGAATATAAAAGCTCAGTTTTGAACATTACAGGGCATTGCAGGGTTGTCCTCAGTACGAAGACAACACGCGCATGCTAGCACTGGATACCCGGCTTCATTATATTTTAATTCTGTGATAGAATAACCATTTCAGATGTAGTATATATTTATTTTTAACATATAATGGACTGATTCATTAATATATTTTATAATTCGAAATATTTTTACAATAAAGTAAAATTGCGTGATAAGTCTTTTTAATTATTTGACATCGATAATAAATGGTTGAAACATTTTATTTGTGGTATAACAAAACCCAGTCTGATAATTTCCCATTACCTTCGGATACATTTGCCAATTAGACCGTATGGTACGAAGTATATATGTAAGACCCATCATTTGACACATGACAACACCCATATAACGTAAATGTGCATTATCCATTGAAATTATAAATAAAATATTCAACATCTTTTGAGCTTCATAGATACCTAAAAGCTATGTATATGCTCTTTTGAGGTGCAACTAAGTGTTTATTACATTTATTTCTATCGTAATAATAAACTATTTCATACTAACAACTCAACACGTAAACAGTTACATATTAAGGCTTTTTTTTCTTAAACTTAGTGTAGTAACCAAGTTCTTCGTTTCGATTCAGATAACATTTTCGTAAATTTGTTGAAATCGATTAATTTATTACAAAATCAATAAGATATCAAAACATTAAGTCAAACATTAAAATGAACCAAAAGAATCCCCATGACTAAGAACGCGCCCTTTTTAACCGACTTCAAAAAAAGGAGGAGTATGTTCCGGGATTACTCGAAGACGGCTGGACCGATTTGAAAAATTCTTGTTTTGTTGGAAAGGGTATACTTTCAAGTTGGTTCCATTGTCATCAGGTCACCATCTGATGGTGGGATCCTGGAGAAGTCGAGGGAAATATTAAAAAAATATATGCACACCTGTAGCGATTTGGATATTTTTTATAGTAACTTGTACTTTTGCTATCGGAAAACTGGAACTGATGGTGAATACAGACATCCTCCGGAACCACTCAAAAGTATTTCACGGGTGGCGATACGCGCGCTTATTTTAATATATCTAGTTGCTAAGGCAATTTATGCTCATTGCAATGCATTTGGTTAAATGAGGCTGATGGTGAAGAGGTGCAATTTTTGAATCTTACCAGGTGACTAAAGCTCACAAAGATGTCCGAATCTCTATGAAAAACGGCCAGTTTGGTGAGCTTTAGTCACCCGGTGAGATTCAAAAATCGCACTCCAGGAGAACTCCTCAAGAATTACGGTACCTTGGGAAAAGCAATATTTTGTTAAGGGTTGTGAGCAATTGACATCAGGCGTGTAACTTAGATAAACAACCAGATTCACTAAAAAGCGAATTTTGAATTTTCAAAGCATAGATTTCTGACTGAAACAATATCAGATTATGGCACCAATCCGGGCGGAACCTGCACGAGGTTTATCGTCGTAACTCAGATAAAAATATTTTTAAAAATCATCACTATAATCGATTGCAATAACCTGCCACCCTTAGTCGATAATCGGTAGATACGTAAATCAACACACCTTAACCTCGTCACTACAAACGTCAATCGACAAGTGGCAAATATCGTTTGTACCATCTCAGCAATAATAGTAAAAAGAAAACTTCGAGTAAGGTTCAAGAATTATTTTATTTATCATCTCCATTATACATAGTTGTCACTTACTGCGTACACAAGCGACAGAAGCCTTTCATAGCTCAATTGACTTTGGCATGAAGTAGCAGTTTGTGCGCGGGCGGCGCCCCCGGCGCCCTACAGCGAAGTGAAGAAACCAAGCTTGCAGAGTAATCCAATTCAGCGCACAGTCCCCGGCACAGCACTCGAGCGGTCAGAGAAGTCGTAGGGACAGATGCGCGAGCGCGCGCAAAGCATCGAAAATGTACTTCAAGATCTACGCTCAAGAAGTTTTCCGGGGACTGTGCAACTTTAGAATACTTTTCCATAGTTTAAATGTCACTGGTTGACAGCACTATTATAATTTAATCATACATTGCCGCCCAAACCCAAGTACATGACCGACTGTCCCGAGCTGGTGTACAATTCCACTACACGTTGGTAACAAGATTGAATAGTAGCGTAACCGAGTTCAATAACTAAAAACACTTTAGCTATAACAAGTGGCTATTCTAAAATATATGTACCAAATAAAAACATGCGCATCTTCATTTCAATAATAATTCCCGTAAAACAAAAATAAGAAACTATAATAACATAAAAACTAGAGTTTACACATGTCACACATACAAGTAATAACATTATATGCGAGATACACAATTCATACCTACATCCATCCTTATAACAGGTTGTGACAAATACCGAAGTCACGGGAACAGCTCCCGGAAAGTAAATAATCTAAAAATACGTGTCTTTATCCATGTAATGATAACATGCTGCAACAATACAACAGCAACAAGCTTTGCGCTGTGAAATAATTTCAATAAGTATTCGTAACCTATCATAACATTACAGGATGCCGCATGAAAAGTAGAGATTACTTTTTAACAAATAAATTATAATAATCTATCAATTATTAAGATCTAACGATTAGATTTCGCATAAATCGAACATTTTCATTTAGAATTTGATTTAATAACAGACGGACCCGGCGTCATCGTATCAGACCAGCAATAGGAAGGACGGACCCGCCGGCATGCAGCGCTCCCGCCCGGCGGCCGCGACACGTCCGCCGTCGTGAATTTCATTACCTACTATTGTAAACGAAGTGAAACGTGAAAAAACAATCCACTATCGCCGGCTCGAACATCTAAAATATTCCTATAGTCGAAAGTACATCACAATAAATACTATAACTACAAATATTTTTCAATTTTAAACGAGACACGCGTCGCATCGCCGCTCACGCTATATAAACAACACCGTAAGTACTAGGGGGGGTGGGCGGTCAGGGCTATAAGGCGGGCGCGGGCGGCGCGGGGATGTCGTGGCGGCGCAGCGCCCTGCGGAACGACTCCAGCGACGAGCGCAGCGTGAGGCAGAAGCCGCGCGACGCCGGGATCAGCGGGAAGTCGGGCGGCGCGGCGCGCGAGCCCTGCACCCAGCCCTCCAGCCGGCTGCACAGCGCGGCCGCGTTGGCGCGCAGGTGCTGCAGGATCTCCTCGCGGAACGGCTCCGGCGGGTTGCTCAGCATCTTGGTCATGGACTGCACCAGCTTCAGCAGCACCATCTCGTTGTACATGCGGGAGTTCTCCTTGCCTTGCTGGGTGCCTGCGAACAGTACACACGTGTTGTTTGTGGGAAATACGATGCAACGAACCGAACGCTCGGTTTCTGACCACTGTCCAGCGCGGCGCTCAATTCACCTACGCTTAATAAGTCACTGATGTAGCGTTAGGGGTTTGAATACAAAGTCATCGAGCGAATTCAGCCCCTATTAGGAACCCCCGGCCCCAGCCCCAGGAACAAATTACTTTAAGAAAAAACTAAGCCTATCTCCATCTTAGAAATGCAAATTCTTACCAAATTATCACGATCTGTAGGATAACCTTTCTCACACAAAGCTCCTGAAGTAATTCGAACGCACAACACAACCCGCGTCGCTCCCAACGTGGCGCCCCATCCCGTCACTCGACGGTCGCACATCGGAACTCACCCTTCTGCTTCTCGTAGCCGGCCTCGTTGAAGTAGGGCTCTGCGTTGAGGATGAGCCCCTGCAGGGACACGATGACCTGCAGCAGCGAGCTGTCCTTGCCCCACACCTCCACGCCGCGCCCCGACCACGTGCCTAGGAGGGACACGCACACCTGCGCGCACACAATACTGCATTACAACCGACTGAACGTGCAGTTGGACGGGTTATGCCCCTTCTCTGAATTTTTATACAAACATATATGTAGGTTTCGTTTATTAAGCCGCGTGCTTCGCGGTATACGGTTCTATTGTCCGCACCTCTCCAAAGATGGGAAATCTCGGTAACCTCATCAGAGTTATCGAGTTTTTTGAACGGGTGGGAATTACTGCTTCCTGTAAGCCTAATCCGAATAAAAGGGCTTATTACACTACGCGGTATTCAGACAGTCTTACTAAGATTTAGCATAGTGTAGTAAGAGTTAGACCGACTGAATGGGTTCGGCCGTGCTTAGGCAGTCTTACTAGGACTGTCTGAATACCGCATAGTGTAATAAGCCCTAAAGGTCTTACGACTCTAAGTTTAGGGGTCGTCCATAGATTACGTCACGCTCATAAGGAGAAAGGGGGGGGGGCTTAGCCAAATGTGACAGCTCGTATTAAAGAGTTGGTGAAAAGGGTGACAAGAGGGGAGGAAGCCTTGAAACTTTACAAATCGTGGGACATAATGTACGAACGACCCCTCAGTAAGTACGATGATTGTGAAGTTTTTTTATGGAAGGCAAACAAGCAAGTGGGTCACCTGATGGTAAGTGTACACCACCGCCTATAAATACCCGCAACATCGAAGAGATTGCAGATGCGTTGCCAACCCAGAGGGCTAAGATGGAATACCTCTTGTGCCAGTAATAACACCGGCTGTTTTACCCTCCACGCCAGAACACAACAGTGCAAGCACTGCTGCTTGGCGGCAGGATTAGCAAGCAAGATGGTGGTAGCGATCCGGACGGATGTAAGCGGCACCGACCTTGCCGTCCTCGTAGAGGTTGGGGTTGAGGCGGTCGGTGCAGTAGGAGTGGTAGTGGCAGAGCGGCGGCGCGCGCGGGTACTCGCCGCCCAGCTGCACGTCGAACACGAACAGTCCGCCCTCGTACGGCGTCTTGCTCGGGCCCGCGATCATCAGTGACAGCAGGTCGATGCGGTCCTCGAAGCCGCGCACCCACACCTGGCAGAGATGTTGCTCACGTTGATTATAATAATAATAATAGGCTGTGCTCCTTGACACGGCACGCACAGTAAGGAGGTTCCTTACTCTGGACAGCACCGGTAGTTTGGGTTCGCGCTCCACTCCTGGTTGACAGCTGTTTTTTATATTTTTAAATGTAAATTTTACACTATTTTTTTGATGGATAAAGCAAGAAAAAAAATTGAATAAAGAAGATAATAATACCTTATAAACTGACACCCATACGCCGGCCCCAGTGTAGCGGTGCGCCGATGTTCTTGGAACTTTGCGAAGTAAGCCACGCCTTTTTTTATGTACAACATAGGAAGGGAAACAAGCAAGTGGGTTATCTGATGGTAAGAGAACACCATCGCCTATAGTCACCCGCAACACCAAGGAGATTGCAGATGCGTTGCCAACCCAGAGGGCTAAGATGGAATTCTTCTTGTGCCAGTAATTTCACCTGTTCATGCCGAAACACAACAGTGCAAACACTAGGGGCTGGATTAGCGTGCAAAATGGTGGTAGCGATCCGGAGGGACCTTGCACAAGGCCTGACTTCAGGTTCGACTCACCCCCGGTGGCAAATCGCTCTTGAGCAGTTTGATCTCCCGCTTGACCGCAGAGTAGAAGCTCCTGGGCTCCGAAGGCTGCAGCATGGAAAGCCGGAAGCGGTGTCCGGCCGGCGCCGCCTCCAGTATGCAGAACCCTTCGCCGCCCTCGTCCGCCTCCGTACCGCCGGGGAGCGGCTCCACGTCGGCCGGCTCCGCGGTCGCGAGCGGTGCCGCGTCCGCCGCCGGCGCTGCTGGAAACGAGTAAAAGCACGATAATTTAAAGCAGATAATTTAAAGTGGGAGATTTTTCGTTCAGTTAACGTTAACCTTTTAGTCGCCATTGTCTCATATTTAGGACACACTATGTCCAACTCATTTCGCCGCAGTCTTAGAATTAAGACAAACGTCATATATAAAGTTTTTGAATGAGTGGCGACTCAAGACGTTTCCGACGAAAATGTGTCGGCGGTTAAAGGGTTAATAGTGTAAGATCCCACCGTAAAATTCGACGTCTACCAGTCTTTTGACCGAAGTGTGATTTAATTGCCTTCATATTTGTTTGGAAAATAAATAAAGTAGCATCGAAAAGAGACCGATCTACATAAATAGGTAACTGGAAAAGGATAGGTTGCCACCTCATAGTTTGCCCTGGAACTCTTCGGTTGCCAAGTGGTACTGACTGATAATAAGTCATTATCGTAGACTTAAATTTAACAACAAATTGAAGCTATTGTCTTCCACCACACTGAAATAAAGTCACCTGCGTAAAAGTTGCCGCAAATAAAAAAAATACGGTAAAGGTACTTGCGGCAAGATTTTGCTAGGCAACCCTACGGCGTTGTATAACCCCTTATAAATGACATTTCGATCAAATAACAGTAAGGTGCAAAATTTTACAGTGGGATTATAGACTACCACACAGTTTAGCACTAGCGTGGTATTACTTTTCGGTTGCGATTAAAACAAGGACTCACGTGCGCCGTCAGGCTGCGCAGGCGCGGCGGGCGCGGCGTCCTTGTCCCCCGCCTCCCCCGCCGCCGGCTCCGCGTCCGCCGCCTGGTCCGCCATGCTCACCACCAGCGCGCCGTATTGACTGCCGGCGAGAAACAGCCGAGATACATGTTAATACATCGAAAACTGTAATAGCGAGCTTTCGAAAAGTTGACAATCGAGGTGCCGATAAAGCTGAGCAATTCGCGACGAGCATTCTAAACTCGGAAATGGAATCAGAGATCAAGAGTTAGGGTCCAGTGGGCCCAATTTCATAGACGCGACAGGTGACCGTGACAATTCGCCGCACATTACTTTGTCGACAAGTAACGCTACAGAATTAGGTGCGATTTACATGGAGCGAGTACTCGTATGCGAGTCGCATTACATTGCGTGGCTCGATCAATCGATCGGTCACATCGTACATCGTAGCATGATATAAATGGCCCTTTATTAGGGACTTAACATCATAGTGGGCAAACAATGTAAACCGAATTATCACTGTCAACTGTCGCCTGTCGCGTTTTTCAAATTGGGCCCAGATGACATGATCTGGTCAGATCAGGAGCAAAGTCTATGTAGTGGAGGCTTGTCGACCGATAAATCTTTCAGACAAGACAGATCAAGGCCTGACCACATCAAGCATCACATAATGTCATCTGTAAACCCCAAATTTTTGATCTCGGATTTTTCTGAGAATAGTGAATCTTCGGCTCATGCTTTGCTCGAGTCGACGCTCAGGTGTGTCAGCACCTTTTTGTTATGCCCGCCTTCCACTGCGAGCGGAACGGGCTCCGTACGGAGTCCGTTTAACTCGCAATGGCGAACTGCATAGAAGCTCACTCTTATTCAGTGGAAGCGCTTCTATGCAGTTCGATTGCGAGTTAAACGGACTCAGTACGGATCCCGTACCGCTCGCAGTGGAAGGCGGTCATTACTTTGGGGACGTCGTATTTATTATTTATCAACTACATCGTTTCCACGTATGAAATACTTATAAACACTGGGTAAGGTACAATAAGTGGAAACCTTTTCACATCCACGGAAAGCAAAAAAAAGAAGATTTTGTTCTGTTCGTATCAAAATTGAATCTTTACGTTTAGATAGTTATTGGTTTTATAATGAAAGCTGTAAATATTTCGACAACCGAAATGAAAGAGGACACAACCAACAAATAGCTCAAATTTTAAATATTTAAGAGTACAATGAGCTCGCTTTCGGGGTGTCCTCTTTAAACGTTATCTTAACATTAAGATGGACACGTCGTATTTCCACGATACCAAAGCCCATATTACATATAAAAAATTAAATAACATTCTCTCAACGCACCTACACAAGTATCAACAACCACAAATAAACGATCATGCGAAGAATCAACTTCATCACCCGACAGATACAACATAAAAGTTATCACGCAAAACTTACATTAAATAATTTTAAATATCTTTAAATCTACGCGTGGACTTCTAAAGTTCTAATTTACGAGAGGGCTCAACTGTATCATAAATCAATTCGAAAAACAGAGAAATTAAGTTACCACTTTTTACAGAGTTTCTCTACTGGAAAATAAAAGGCCAATGCATAATTTAAAAAACCAACTGATAATAAAGGGTATGGAATAACCGCACACTGCAAGGAAGGGGTAAGTCAACTCTACGGGGACATGTATACTTACCCGTTCAGCTCTTCCCTTGGCCACATGATGCTAAAAGTATGGGAAACGGTTACATCAGTGTTTAAGACATGTCGGAAAACAAATGTTTGTAAGTAAATAATTTAACCTTGGTATATTTTCATATGTAACGGCAAGTGTGACTAAAAATCTGAAGAGTCGTGTAAAAGTTAAAATTTAAATTAAAAAATATAATACATATATCCATCGTTTAGGTAGTGTTGTTTCAAACATAATGAAGTCCGCAGTGTACGGTTTGGATGGGTAGGAATTAAAATAGTCAAAATTATAATAAAACAGTCATGACTTGGATTTGCAAAATGTTACTTATATGCGGGTATTGAATTATTTAATATAAGTATTGCGATTATGACCATACATTATTTGGTATAGACCTTATTGTGGACTATTGTTTATGACATATGACACGAACATTGTACATCTCATGCTGATATTAATACACAATTGATACGATAAGCGTTATATGTATGTGTACCTGTATATTAGGATTAATTTGTACACAACAATAGGTGCGGAAACCAAAAAAATTATCTAAAACACATAAAACAACAAAAACGGCATGGAATTCTGTACAAAAGTATCCTAGAGCGAAAAAAGCGATTTATTCAAAGTATATTGATGACTAATGTAGAGAATTCCAAAGTCCTGAAGGTAGAAGGGGGTAGTAAATAAAAAATAAACGTAAGCTCACACTGTAAAGTGGTAGGGTAACTTCTCTTCGTTCACGTTTTGCTTATCCATTAAGCTGTTAAGAAATGCGGCCAATTCTTGGGGCCTTCTCCTGCGGAAAACAAATGAGTGTTTATTGCAACCGCTCTAACTCACGAACAAGTGTGGGTGGGTCTTATTATGAGAGACATACTGTCAGCAGCAGAAGTATCTGAACACTACAACATCACGGCGGCTGAAAAATTCTAAGCCTTAAGTGGAAATTAAAAGTAAAAAAAAAAACAATTTTCAAGTCTGTTTTTAATAAATTATTCACATATCATTTTATATTGCGATAACAAGTGTATAATAGTGGAGGGTAACAAGGGGCCAAAAGACTTCCTAAAATACCACAGGGTTAGAACTTTTCAGACGATCGTAGGCTAGAGAGAGCTACGCAAGTTTGTACTCTCTTGACAATTAGCTCTTTGCCCGTTTCTGTGTAGACATCTGCCGCGGACTGTACCTACATGGCAAAGGGCCAGTTTAGAGGACCAGACTGAGTGATTAGTGATCCTGAGGAGTACGATGCTACGAGTATGATGGTGCAATTTCCGCGACTGTCCGATATTTTTATGACGAAAATTAATGTTTTTCAATTACATGTTTTCTTCCACGTCAAGACAAGCCCGACTGTTTCCGGATTGTACTAGTTATTTATAAATGATTCAATATTAAATGTCCGTAACAGCTTTATTCTCTTTTACACACAAACATTATAAAGTTTCTTTAAACATCACATCAGACATAAAAAAATGCGGGGCCATGAAAGACTGAAGATTTTAGCGAATTTAGTACGGACGCTGTAATGAACGCGCTGCAAAATTTCATCTACTAGTAGCTGCGCGGGCGCCGACGCGCCCCGTTTAACACCACGAGCCGAACGTTTGCGGCGCGACCCGGGCCCAATTTCATAAACGCGACAGGCGACAGGTGACAGTGACAATTCGTTATACATTTGCTTGCCCACTATGATGTTAAGTCTGTAAGTCTGTAGCGTTACTTGTCGACACAGTAACGTACGGCGAATTGTCACTGGCACCTGTCGCCTGTCGCGTTTATGAATTTGGGCCCCGATGTCGGCGAAGTCTAACTGATGTTTTATAAAAATCGCTCGCGCGCAATTAGTACCAGTCCGCGCGCTACATCTTCCAATAAAATCGGCTTAAAGTTTTGATTATTCGGCTTAAAAAGTTAAACTAATTTTAGATTTGCACGTAATTTTTAGGACATTAAATTGGCGGCTAGTTGTGCAAAGCACAAGACTGCATTACGAAGTAACTATATCTTATTCGGTGTTCAAAGTAGCAGTGATTTAGTGCAGAATATTTGTAGACATAAAAGTGGAAAGCTTTATTGGTGCAAAGCTATCTTCAACAGGTGCAACAGAAATCACACAACAAATCGGACAAACAAATCAGAAGCGTTAATAAATCCATAGTTATTTCATGAACATATTTAATTATAAAAATATAAGATTATTTAATATATTTTAAAAATATATATTTAAAATATTTTAATATTATTTTTAAATGATATATTCTACGTAACAATGTTTACGTCGTAAGAACAAGTAATCTATCTATAACCCTACCAAACAATTGACAAGACTCAAAATTTAACTGTTGGCATGTAAAACTATCATTTCAATATGACCATAAGAAATATACGCAAATTATAAATGTTGTTACGATCTTGCTTTTCTACTCATTTTCAACTTCAAAACTTCATTGATAGATTCTACTGTCGAACATTATACTCGTACCGTGCCTTGTTCGCCAGATTTTATATCCTATCTTCAATAAAATACGGTTTCATGTTTCTAACACACACACAGTACTAACCAATCATTATTTAAAACACGACCAAAATAATTATTACTTGAGAAACGTTAATAATGTCACGTCAACAGACACGCATAAAGCACTGTTTGCAAGCCTAACCTGATTAAAGATAATTTGACTTTGACCAATTTGTAAACGAAGAAAATCAAAGAGTTAGGAAATGAGAATAAGAAATAAGAATATTAAAAAGTGACTTGTAATTAAAATAGCAATTATGAAGTTATTGGTAGTTATTAACATAGTGACACATTGTATGCTAAGTAATGTCTACAACACTAAGGGCCTGTTCCACCACTCACTGACAAGTTCCTGGACCCCAATTCTCGGTTCATACGAGATGCATCTCACCAGCGATATACGTCAAAAAACGACAGATTTCAAAGGGATTTGACAGTCGTTTTCGTGCGAGATAGATCTCGCATGATCCAGCATACCCCCGCTGGTATTATATCCAACAGATATCTGTAATGCCTTTGCTGTTTATTCTATAGACACAAACAGCGACGGTATTGCAGATATTTGTTAGATATGGCATCGGGAACTTATCATAGTGGTGGAACAGGGCCAGATGATATTTTAAAATTAACATATCATTAATTATAATCTACTAGCGACCGGCCTTGGCTTCGCATGGGTACAATTCGGATTTAATGAACATAAAAAACTTCCTAAAGCTAATAACTAAATGACGGTGAAAACCGCATCAAAATCCGATGCGTGGTTTAGAAGAAGGCGGCCGAACATAAGGATTTAGGACAGACAGGAACGGCTAGCGACTTTATACTGTGTAAAAATAGATTTAATAACTTAATTACTTCGGCCTGCCAGCGCCCATGTACCTTAGAAAAGTCTTAATTATAACTTAACTTGTGTGTACATACGTTGCCGCAAAATAAATAAATAGCTTATGGGATAAGGAGGGTTTCACACCACAACTGTGCGCAGGAGTTGAGCTTGGTTTTGCTGCGTTCCGTTTTGGTCGTTCTGTTTCCTTAGCACTAGCTTCCACGCACAGTTTTGGTGGAGAGGCACCCTGAACCATATTCATCCTTGCTCGTCTCAAATAGCAAAGAACAGTCAACCCCAAATTAAAATGTTGCCTTCAAAACATTGTTTATGTTCAAATAAAATATTGTAAAGCAAATAGTTATGAATCACGTCTTCTATTTACAGCCTCGATTTGTTTTCTTTTGGCGATAAACGATCTTTAGGTGAAAAAAAGTGAAATTTTAGAAGTCGAGCCTGCAAAGAGAAGATGTGATCTATAATGTGTTGCTTTAAAATGTTTTATTTAATAGACAAATAATGGACAATTACTTTGACGGTAAAAAACTGAAATTTTAGTTTAGAATGTTGTTTACCACTTAACACATTAACTGCCACGGAGTGCTACGTGTCACGCTCGTAACTCGTAGCAAAGGCTTCCCGCTTTGTAGCGAAAATCATCCCCGAACAGAGAACTCACCTAGCGCGTCCGTGGCACTGAATGTGTTAAGCGAAGTTTGGATGAATATAGGTACTTTGTGTTTTGTATGAACGGAATTCAAGCCACCTATGAGGGTGTATACATACCGGCTGACTTCCGCATGCGCCTTCACTAGCTGCGAGTGTATGAGCGAGCACAGCTTGTAGCACACGTTGCGCGTCGTGCCGTCGACGTCCGTCGGCAATGCGGCCGCTGCACAAATACAATCTGTTGGAATTTAGACTCGTCTACAATCCAGCTCAGCGGTACATTTATGCAGTCGGGGCACTTGCCCCGACTGCATACTGGGCACTTGCCCAGGGCGGCAATTTTCTAGGGCGACAAAATTAGTAAAGTGTAAAAAAAATCCAGTCTATGAAGCCTAAACTGTTATATAGGAATCGGGGGTCGTGAAGGTTATGAGCCCCCCCCCGCCATAAGAAGCACAACTACTAAGGACGGGGATCACCATTTAGTTGTACTGGAGGTCCGTTAATAATACAGGACTTTCGCGGTCCAGTGGTCAGTACCGTGGCTTGTTCTGGTCATAGGCGGATACAGGGGGAGTCCTGAAGGTCATGAGGGTCACGTTCCGCCAAGAAGCAAGGACTTTGTAAAAAACATCAGCACCATCTATGTCTGTTATTATGGTAATTTATTGCGAGATCCTCTTCCCTCCTCAAAATATGCTTCAGGTTTTGATAAGGGCCGCCATTTGGTGACCCCTCGTGTAATATGTATTAAGGTGGTAGTATGACTCCAGCTTAAGTCTCTAAGTTATTGAACTTACGGTTCTCATTTTCTCCGGATGCGTTCTCGCTGTCGACGTGAATCTCCGAACCCGAAGCCTGGACAGGCTCAATGTTCAAATGTAACTCCTTTTTAGGCGTAGCGCCTTCCACCTTAAAAAATAAATTGATAATTTACATTTTCCACATTAATATAATAGAGAGGTAAACTTTGTTTGATATTACTAAGCCGATTCCAAAAATTCCGTCACAAATAGAAAGTTACACTATTCCTGACGGACACAGGCTACTAATTTCACGTAAAAGAAGTCGCGCGCGTCCGCTAGTTATAAATATTTCTGATATTTTATTTCATTTAAACAATTCACCAAATTTTGTACACCTGTGGCCCGTTTCACGAAGCTACAATTTACCATTTTACAAGTCTAAACCGGCAACATCGGTCATTATGCCCAATGCCATTGGTCATTATTGACCAATGCTGCCGGTTTAGACTTGTAACTTGTAGCTTAGTGAAACGGGCCACTGCTGTGCTAATTGTTAGTTGTTTTTAATATTAAAGATGTAAAAATAACATTATATGTAATTACGATTTCATTTAAAAAATTGCACCTCGTTGAGTTTCTTGCCGGTATATCATCAGAGGTTTTTTCCGTACCGGTGGTAAGTTCTATGACATTCACAAGTGCTTCCTGCAAGGCTAATCTGAATAAAGAAAATTTGAATTTGACTGATCGTAGCATAGGACGAGCAGTGTCGGTGTCCCACCTCCATGGGTTCCGCGGCATCGTCGACCCGCGCGTCCTCGTCCTGGTCGGTGGGCGCGAACAGTCGCGCGAGCTGCTCGTGCACGCGCCGCTCGCCCGCGCGCGGCGTGCTCGCGCCGCGCTCGCGCACCCGCTCCAGTAGGCCCTGCGACAGTCACCTTTCTTTACCCTTACCATAGAACAAATAACGATACTAGAAATCTAAAAAGGTAAGGGACATGTTCTTTAATGTCCTTTACGACATTTGAGATTTCTAGTAGCGATAACAGTACAATTACAGAAGTTCTGCTTCGAACAAAAAAGTGTCAGAAATGATAACTCGTATACATTCGTACGCGCGGTAACTTAATTGCGCCAGCCCCAGTGCAGAGGTGCACTGATATTCTTGTAGCTCCACGTAGTAAGCCGCGCCGGTCTTATGTATAAACCAAGTTGCTATCAGTTCCCGTCAGTCCTCGTTGTATCTTCGGCCGCTTACTCCTTCTAAAACGTCTAGTAGTCAATTAATTACAAACAGATCCATTTTTTGTGCCTTATGCAAAAGTGGACGCATGTATGTAAAGTCGACTTTACACTCTATGGTTTATGGCCAAGTCGCCTTGTTTGAAAGCGCGCTAAAACTTGTCTTGCAGCCTTTGCTTTGCGGTGCTTCTTTGCATGTAGGTACTATTTACTTACCAAGAAGTGGTCTTCATGGAAGAACGAAGTGCCCATCAAGCGATCCAAGAACCGGCAGTCTTTGTACAGATTCAGCAGCTTGCGCATGATCTGAAAGTAAGAGAACGTTGGTGAACCTAATTGCCTCCATGACTTTTTTTATTTACCCTTTAACCGCCGAGACATTCACATCGAACATGTCTGTGTCACCACCTATACAAAAACTATATGATATTTGTCATAATTCTAAGACTGCGGTGAAATGAGCTGGACATTGTGTCTTAAATATGAGACAATGGCGGCTAAACGGTTAAGCCTACGTGGGTGTCCCACAGCTGGAAAAAGGGGGGCTTGACTTCCACATCTCAATGTCCTAGGCTATATCCGGCCATGACATGTGTAAAGATTATTATAAGCATTTTCTGTGTCACGCACTGACCTATAAGTAATATGGACTTCTAGTCAGTGTTTAAAAAATGGCGTATCAAAGTAGGATAAAAAGAAGACTAAATTGACAATCGCTCGCGCTGTCAGTCTGTCGGACCGACGGCGCTGCTCTCAATACCATTATTTGAAAAAAAAACCTATTTGCAACGAAACTCAATAAGTTATTATTTTATCCAGTTAGACGTACAGTTGTAAATCCAATGACTATAAATGGTAAACTAATAATTTGCATTTGTAACATTGGCGTCAACCTGTATTCTCATGTCGGGCCGTTTTTCTGCTGTCATTTAGTATGAAACTGTACATCCATGCATTATAATATCATTGGTGTCACGGCACTGAATATTAAGGCCAAAACAATGTGTCGAATCGTGCTCGGTAAACCAATTGTAATAAACGGCGCAATTATGTAGCCAGCGGGGTTTTTTCTACAAATAAAAGCCGGTTACCAGAATTAGCAAATGGTTACCTCCTGGCTCTGCAGCGTGGGATGCTTGGCGAACATCTCCTCGAGCCGGCGCATGGCGACGCGGCCGCGCTCGATGTGCGCCGCGACCCGGGGCTCCAGCAGCCGCGGGACCACCACGGGGGCCCCGGGCACCGCGGGCGCCGCCGGCGGCTCCGCGCGCGCCAGCACCATCGTCGCGATGTTCTCGAACACTGAGAGTTAAACACAAAATACTCGTATAACAATGACCAGCGCGGCTGCAACGCGCAAGACTAGGTGTCCATGTTTCAAATAATTTTAGTCTAGTGTTATTAGAGGTTTTGAATGAAAAAATACTATGTTTGTGAAACGGAGTCCAGACAACGCGAAAAATCCGAAAAAACGCGGTATTATTAGTATAATAACAATACATGTCCATTTTTGTTCATCGCAAGTGTAACGAAAACGTATGTAACGCGTGTGCAATCATTACACACTCGGCTCCCTTGTCGCGCTCGCGTACCGCTTGCGCGATTAATACCGCCTCGAGCGTATAACCAACATGGCACACTCGTATCATAATGTAAAGTCTGTTCATCCATACTGATCATGATGATGACGTCATGTAAACAAAACTCTAACCTAAAATTGCACTTTTTGTCACCTAAACAGCGATGATCCTCTAAATAGAATAAATCGAGGCTGCAAATAGAAAAAGTGATGTGTGATCTATAATTTGTGGCTTTACAATGTTTCATTTAAACAATATTTTGTTGGTGTCAACTGACATTTTAGGTTAGAATATTGTTTCAGGTCCGTCGGTGACGTCGTGGTGGGTTTTAGTTAGGTTAGGGTATGCCCCCCAATCTGGGGGAGAGTCCCACATATCCCCCGTGCCGCTCCAGGCAGGGGAAAGACATAAAGCTTTCCCACCACGTCCAAAAAAAAAGGTTAGAATATTGTTTACTACTGAAGACAAGTTAGGATGAATATGGTATAGCAGAGCTCACTGGTGTTCTGCGGCGCGGGCGTGGCGGGCGTGGCGGGCGTGCGCGGCTCGTTGTCGTGCGCGGAGCTCTGCGTCTCCCACGAGTCCTCGGAGCCCGAGCCGTCCGAGCCCCACAGCTCGCCCTCCTCCGAGTCGTACTCGCCCACCTGCCGGCCGCCGGACACGTCAACGCGACCACTCACTGATACAGCGTTAGGGCGTCCGCAGAGTCGCGCGGGCGAAAGGAACGGGAAGACGCCGATAGAAAAATAGTATGAGAGCGTCCGCTAACTCGCGCGGGTGCGGGCTCACCACGGGCTCACACTATTTGTTCCATAGGCACCTCTTACTGTATTCAAACAACGACCTTTTTATCCACCAGCCTTTAAATGACACATTTTATACAATTGTTTTACACACAGGCTTTAGTAGAGCATCAGTCTACTCGTAACCACGGCCGTTGAAAGATGGTCGAAACGTCGAGGTAAATTAACAATGATTTTATCGCGTTGAAGTCCCATTAACGTCATAAACACATTTTATACAGGACTACTAATCAATAGGTCAATCTAGTTACAATTAGGATGTAATGTACATAAAAACAGACCGTATAAAAATCTCTAAAAGGAAGTCAAACCCGTATCAAAATTCGTTGTGTGGTTTATAAGGCGGCTGAAGATACTAATACTATGTACAGAAGATATCGACTACAACATGAGCTAAGGGACGTTAGTATACGCGCCTTTGTGTTTTAGTTTTCCGTCATTCTAGAAAGCGACGACCCGCGGGGCATGCAATACCTGCATTTTGTGCGTGGCCATTCTGTATTCGAATTATCATTTTTATTCTAGCTTCTGCCTGCGACTTCGTGCGCGTATATTTGGGATTAAACGCCAACCACCCCCTTCTTAGCGATAGTTATAGACTGAACTCAAATTCCAGTCTGATACTGACAATACTAAATATCCAGTATGACACCGGAACCTGAGTTGGGTCTGTAACTACCACCTTTAGTGCACCTCTCCTCTCCCTAAGAAACACACGTTCCAAATTCCACGTTTCATCTTCAGTTGTTTAGGTTTGCCTTGTCTGAGTCAGACAGTCAGTTAGTAACGGAACTCTTCTATATTTTTGACATAAAACTACCGTGAGACTCGGACATAGTAATACAAACGGATCACTACACACACACACACACTTACACATCACACACAAGTCGGGCAATTCTCGACTTTAAAATACGTGAGTGGTCCGTTTGTGTTAATATGAACTCTTCTATACGTATAGGTTCCGTGCCATAACCAATGGTCTCGGCGCGCACGCTAGCAACGGTCGGCCATAGGTAACGAAGTGTGAATGACCTCTCCTCGCTCGGATCCCAACATGTCATGCCGCAGTACCTTGTAGAGATCTTGCGGCCAGCACATGCTCGTGTGCCCGTCCACCCACCACACCTTCACGCGGCCCGACGGGAAGTTGTCGATCACCTGCACAACACACGTAATAGTACATTACACCCTGACGGTGGTGAAATAAAAAATGTCTCAGTTCGCAAGAACTTGTCGCATGAGCCAAGGGCGAGGGCGATAAACATGGGACCTGAGGCTTTCTTTATCACCGCCCGAGGTGTGTACACAATTTTACGTCTTCCCCTGGACAGGATGTCAAAATTTCTGCTCGCTTAGCGGGCGTTAAATTGGTACTTACGGCCCGGGATGACGTAAATAATAATATGTATTTCAGACGAAAAAGTACTTATATAACTATCTTTAATTATCACTTGCAAAAAACTATTTCTTAACTGAGCAAATTAACAAAACACTATAAATAAACAGAGCAATAACAAAATATGCCTCTATAAAAGCAACGATCATTTTGAAATAATCAATAGTTTCTCTGTATCTTTATAGGATAGTTTTTGGAGTTCATCTTGGAGAATACCTTGCGTTTAGCAGTTGCATGGAATGCTGATGTTGCAAATTCGAGTCCTGCCATTACCCATTATTTTGTGTTGTCAGTATATAATATAGCAATTAAATTTATTGGAATGTTTAAAAAAACGAAAGTAAATTTCGATTACAAAAAAATGTAGTGGTTATTTCATTTTCGTCAATTCGACATACGAGGTGAAGGCACAGAGCCGTCGATATGAAATAATATGTACAGTCAAGGAATTTAATTTCCAACCCACCTAAGGTTCAATATCGTATAGCAAACTGTCACCATAAGAGCTAACTAGAGCAAGGCGTTGGTTTTGTGCCGAACGATCGCCCCGACACGCAATGTACTTTGAATTATAATATAAATGCAATAACCTAGTCATACTTTGATACTTACTTAAGTGCTATATAAATACAGAATTACATTATTTGAATAAAGATGGCACTAGTGTGCGAGAGAGATGGCTGCTCCCGCGGTGGGGCGAAACTATAAAGACAGCGCCGTCATCATCAGCCTCAGTAGCTTTTGAGCTTTAGAGCTGTCTTTCTCGCGCGCAAGTAATTGTTGCGAAAAGAAACGACGTTTGTTTTTTTTATCATTCCTCTAAAGAGAACCCCCGCGATTGACCTTAAGGCATTGCAAATGTCAGGCGACATTTCAACGACATGGGTAGGGATTTAAATTCTTTGAGTGTATGAACGGGCGTCACCTGGCCCGCGGTACAGTTGGCGTCCTCGCCGGTGAAGTTGGCGACACGGATGACGACCGTGCCGGGCCGGTACTGAAAGTCGGGGTGGTCCTTCAGGTCGTACACGCTCATCTCGCTCTCGTGCAGCATTTGCGGGCTGGGGGGGAAAGAGAAGGCGTGCTCACTGACCGGATTATGTACGGCATTATTAAAAATCAGCAAAACATTGTAGTATTTTTTCATATCTTTACCCCCTTCTTTATAAAAAGTTAACAATCTTTTTAAGCTAACAAATGTTTTGTCCTTTTCGTTTGAGGGCAAACGTCACAATGACAGATAAAGACATAAAACATGTTAACTAACAAACGTTTACGAAGCGTTTATGAATAAGGGGGTTAGTTAATAAATAACAACACATAACATACTAAAACTAAATTAATATTGCGATGAGCACTTGGCTCAAAGGTCTCAAAAATACTTGCAGTCACCTCGCTGTATTAATAGGGATATTCTTTGAGCCAAGCCCACGTTTGGGTTCCTCAGCCGTCGTGAAATCAAACCACTGTTACGATATAACAGATATACACACATACAGAAATAGACAAAACTCTAACTTATGGGCAAAGGATGATTCACATTACATCAAGCTTGCCTGGTGTAATGTGAGTCATCCTTAACAGTCTTTTTGTTTCAGAGTAGAGTCCAGGAAAGACAAATGCCTCTGGACCATCACCAAAAGCAGAATTTTTGGAAAATCGTTTGATATAATCAATCCTACTACATATATGAACTTATTGCCTAAAATAGAAAAGCGTGCTAAATACGTACACTGGCTCGTCGGCGCTGGTGTAAGTCCTGTACCAGTGAACGATGGCGGTGCGCCCGTGGTGGTCCACTCTCTGGACCACGCCGTACTCCCGGTGCTTCAGCTGTGGACCACATTCATTTCTAACTTCATAATGTTACGGCATAATGCGTGTTAAGAGGGATACACCAGAAGAAAGTTTTGTAATTTACCTTTCTTATATAATTTGCCTTTTTGAGACTTTCCTAAGTGCCCCCATCAGCTAGTCCCGGATTATCCACTCATTAAATAGTTTGAAACTTTCGCGATTTTCACACATATTTATCAAATCAAAAGCTTTTATTTTATGACAACAAAGGTCCATATGTGTTGATAACAACAAGGTACTTAAAAATCTATGTTAATTACAGCTACTCAATAAGTAAATAATTTAAAAAATAAACTTCTTCAGCGTGCGGATTTATTAATGCAGACACCCAGTACCTCTGCATAACGTTATTGGGACTACTCGTGACCACGATCGTTGAAACATGGCCGCAACGTCGAGGTAAATTAACAATGTTTTTATCGCGTTAAAGTCCCGATGACGTTACAATTATCCACTCATTATCTAACACCCTGAATTTCTTAGGAAAAAAAAACCGCCCAACCTGCTGGTTGTCCTCCGCGTTGGCGGCGCCGCTGACCACGAAGTCCCCGGGGAAGCACTCCTGCCCGTCCAAGTGGTGGATGGGGTAGAGCTGGGTCGACGGAATGCCCATCTCTATCGTGCCGTCCTGTTTACAATTAATTTATTGTTAGATTTCAACGCGTTTTAATATTCAGCATTCGAACGGAGGTCACCACACTGAGAAGATTAGTATTTTGTCCTTCATAGTTTTTTTACAATGTGAACACTGTTTGAATCCCCGGATACAGGTTTATGACATGTTAGTGAAAATTATAAAGCGGCGCGCGGTGCGCTTCAGCCGCTTGCCGCGCAGCAGCCGCACCGCCAGCTGCGGCGAGCGCTCGTATACTGTGACACCGACCTGCCAGACGACGTTGGCGCGGCTGGTGGTGTGCAGCGTCTCGACGACGACGCGGTCCCCGAGGCGCGGCGGCGGCGCGGGCGGCGCGCGGCGCGCGGTGCGCTTCAGCCGCTTGCCGCGCAGCAGCCGCACCGCCAGCTGCGGCGAGCGCTCGTATACTGTGACACCGACCTGCCAGACGACGTTGGCGCGGCTGGTGGTGTGCAGCGTCTCGACGACGACGCGGTCCCCGAGGCGCGGCGGCGGCGCGGGCGGCGCGCGGCGCGCGGTGCGCTTCAGCCGCTTGCCGCGCAGCAGCCGCACCGCCAGCTGCGGCGAGCGCTCGTATACTGTGACACCGACCTGCCAGACGACGTTGGCGCGGCTGGTGGTGTGCAGCGTCTCGACGACGACGCGGTCCCCGAGGCGCGGCGGCGGCGCGGGCGGCGCGCGGCGCGCGGTGCGCTTCAGCCGCTTGCCGCGCAGCAGCCGCACCGCCAGCTGCGGCGAGCGCTCGTATACTGTGACACCGACCTGCCAGACGACGTTGGCGCGGCTGGTGGTGTGCAGCGTCTCGACGACGACGCGGTCCCCGAGGCGCGGCGGCGGCGCGGGCGGCGCGCGGCGCGCGGTGCGCTTCAGCCGCTTGCCGCGCAGCAGCCGCACCGCCAGCTGCGGCGAGCGCTCGTATACTGTGACACCGACCTGCCAGACGACGTTGGCGCGGCTGGTGGTGTGCAGCGTCTCGACGACGACGCGGTCCCCGAGGCGCGGCGGCGGCGCGGGCGGCGCGCGGCGCGCGGTGCGCTTCAGCCGCTTGCCGCGCAGCAGCCGCACCGCCAGCTGCGGCGAGCGCTCGTATACTGTGACACCGACCTGCCAGACGACGTTGGCGCGGCTGGTGGTGTGCAGCGTCTCGACGACGACGCGGTCCCCGAGGCGCGGCGGCGGCGCGGGCGGCGCGCGGCGCGCGGTGCGCTTCAGCCGCTTGCCGCGCAGCAGCCGCACCGCCAGCTGCGGCGAGCGCTCGTATACTGTGACACCGACCTGCCAGACGACGTTGGCGCGGCTGGTGGTGTGCAGCGTCTCGACGACGACGCGGTCCCCGAGGCGCGGCGGCGGCGCGGGCGGCGCGCGGCGCGCGGTGCGCTTCAGCCGCTTGCCGCGCAGCAGCCGCACCGCCAGCTGCGGCGAGCGCTCGTATACTGTGACACCGACCTGCCAGACGACGTTGGCGCGGCTGGTGGTGTGCAGCGTCTCGACGACGACGCGGTCCCCGAGGCGCGGCGGCGGCGCGGGCGGCGCGCGGCGCGCGGTGCGCTTCAGCCGCTTGCCGCGCAGCAGCCGCACCGCCAGCTGCGGCGAGCGCTCGTATACTGTGACACCGACCTGCCAGACGACGTTGGCGCGGCTGGTGGTGTGCAGCGTCTCGACGACGACGCGGTCCCCGAGGCGCGGCGGCGGCGCGGGCGGCGCGCGGCGCGCGGTGCGCTTCAGCCGCTTGCCGCGCAGCAGCCGCACCGCCAGCTGCGGCGAGCGTTTCCCGCGCTGCGAAGCCGCCGACGAGCAGCGCGACGACCACGTCGCACCGCTGCAGCACCAAGCGGAACGTTCCAATCATCGACTGCTATGTACACTAGACACACAGTCCGCAACAGAAACATTGTCACGCTGAGGTGCACTACATCGCCGCAACTGAACACGGCATTTGCTACTTCATAAGACAGCGGCTGTCATTTGAATTCGGAAATGCTGTGCTGTTGAAGAATTTTCACATATTTGATTAAGCGTGATACATAACAGCGTCCGCTTCTGACGTTTGCGCACATGAGTTGCGACCATGTAGTGCACCTCAGCGTGACAATGTTTCTGTTCCGTACAGTGAACTTAGTATATGTAGATAGAAGTTCCAGTAGTTCCAATAGTTATTAAAAGTCGAACCACACCGGTCACATACACTTTACGCATGCGACACGGCCCCAACTAGCTTCGTAGAGCACGCAACTCTACGAATCTAGTTGGAGCCGGGTCGCATACGCGATGTGAACGCGACTGGTGTGGCCTAGCTTTGATAAACGTAAAATAGCGAAACACAGGTGACTTCCTAACATTACGTCCTCGAACCCTGGCTCAGGATCTACCACAGATACATTTACTCGCACAAACTAAGGTTAATATTACACGCCAACAAAGAGATTCGTTTCGCGAACGCGGTTACAAACGAATATTTGTTTCTTCCGTGTTTTTTCCGACGGACGGTCACGTGAAACATTTAGAGCAAAAATCGTGTCGTGTACAACTGTCGCACCGACCTGTCGGTGTCGCTACCGTCGCTGCTGGTGTTCTCCCAGTTGTCCGAGTCGTCGTCGTTGAGCGCGAGCTCGGCGCGGGCGTCGCCGTTGTGCAGGCACACTTCGCCCTTGTTCGGCTCCGGACTGTGGATGTGCGATTTGCTCAGGCCGCTGTCAACAACAAAGGTTACTGAAGTCTGACCAACCGAAACAGATAAAGAACGTCAACAAACTTACAGCGTTATAAATCACCTTTATAAATTTGACTCAAACCGTTTACAACCGTGAGACTATAATACTCGTGGTACAAGTAGCAACAAACTTAACTGATCAAGAACTGACCATTAAAGACGGAACTAGGAGAAAAATCTATGCTTGAAAGGGATAGATAAATATATCAATTTCATAGTGCATATAATATGCCTCCCTTTCGCTGTGGCTGCAAGAGATTCGCTGAGATCTCTTGCGTTAGCAAGAGAGACGTGTTTAAATCTATGTATATCTCTAACTGACCTGATACCGGAGTCGTTTTTCTCTTCAGTAGCGGTATCTTCTTGACTGCTCGCTATAGGCAGGGACGCGTCCGCGCTATGCTCGATCTTGATGCTGGGGCAGTTGGCGTCCGCCTTTAGAGCGTCATCCAGAGATTCTAGATTGTTCTCAGTTGCGTCCACTTCCATTTCGTTCTGTAACAAAATCGTATTCTTATGTTTCTATGCGTTTTAATTTTTGATCTTAGCAAAACCACTGAATTAATTTCCTTTTTTTGTTTTTGGGGTAAAAAGCAGATAATGCCACTCTCCAGCCTAGCTACATCTCCTTACAAAAAAAAAACGCGTCGCCCAGTACCTTAGTTTTGACGTGACACAAGAACAAACAAACACACTTTCGCGTTGCATAAATGTTTTTGAAACATTAGTAAGAGCTGACACTATGTGAACTTACGTCAATGGACTTAAGTTTCCGATGGGAGGAGGCGCGTTTCTTGGGCCGCGACGGCATGTGCTCGGCAGACTCCTTCGACGACTTCTTGCTCGGCCGCGTCTGCTTACGGATGCTCCGGTAGTACTTACCTGCAGAGAACAGAGCAATGAACAAATATGAATAAATAAATAATCATAAATAAATATTTTGGGACAGTTATAAGCTATTTACCTAGCCCGAAATTAAACAGCTAAAGCTGCTTGTGTGATGGGTACTAGACAACAGATATACAAAACATATTGATCTTGAAAAATACATACTTAAAATTTACATACTAAAAACTTTCATATTCATTATAGCACCACTTGCCTATCTAGGGAATCGAACCTGGAACCTCAACCTTTGTAGTCAGGGTCACTAACCGCTATGGCTATCCGGTCGTCAAATACCATCGCGACAACACAAGCGACAAGATACAGTCAAATACGATCGAGATAAGTAAGAAATGCAACTTTTTAAAATCCCTGAGATAACGCAAAGAAATCGCTAAACCGCTGCCGGCGTTTAGGTCCTCCGGATCTCTCACTCGCGGTACAAACGTAATGGCAAGCTTCTACTGCACGCCGGAGGTAAGTTCAAAGTTTCGTAGAAGAAGCATTCTTAAATATATGCAACTAGAAAAAAATTAAATAACATTGGTCTACCTACCAACTACTACTACTACTACTAACTACTAACTACTTGGTGTGGTTTTCAATAAAGAGTATTTGTCTTGTCTTGTCTTGTCTACCACTAAGGAGAAATAAGGGTGATGTCATGTACCTACTGATAGTTCGTGATATGATTAAAAACGCTTAAACGTTAGGCTAGGTGGTTCAGTTATTAGCCACGCGTGGTAGAAAACGGGTTAGTAATAATAAAGTTTTTTTTTAATAGAAAACAGGGGGCAAACAGGCATCTTCTTGCTTCTTTGTTACTTGATGGGAAGTGATCACCGCCGCCCATGAGAGCCAATGACTCCAAGGGGCCTAATCGCTAATCCACTCCTGGCCTTGTCTATATTTAACTTTTAATATATGTCGTGGTTGAATTCAGTTGCTGCTGTGTGTAGTTTATCTCGGAAGACTCACTCTGCTGCTTGCGCCACTGCTGTTTGCTGACGAAGCTGTCCTCGGCGCCGATGGTGAGGAAGTTGCGGTCCCCCACCTGGAGCGTGCACGGCTCGAAAACGTTCAACAGCTTCAAGTTCTTCAGCTCTTCACCTGAGCATGGAAAATACGGCCAAAGTTGACACTTGAACACATAAAATTATTTAAAACTTTCGGGATTTTCCCACATATTTATCACGTTGACGGAATCCGTCAACGCCGTGGTCACGAGAACATCACTCAGGTGGAGTCTTCTCGTGACCTCGGCCGTTGAAACATGGCCGAAACGTCGAGATAAACTAACAATGATTTTATCGCGTTAAAGTCCCGTCAAACTTATAAATACTTGTACACTTGACATCAAGTGCCACACCAAAGGTAAAAGTTCTTCCACCCCCTCTTCCTTCCCCTTTAACCGTCTTAGACGAGGTACCTCTGAAAATTAATTCTATGAGCGCGGACACTCTTTAAAATGTATATTGTGAAACGTTGTTTGTTCATGGAAACGGCATGCAGGTGATAGGACCACCCCCCACAGAAACCATGGGAATCAAACTTAAAGCTGGACTATGGCAAAATATTTGCAGTCACAAGTTAAACAAAAATGTATCGTTTCGAACAGCAATAAATAGATCAGTTTGAAATGTGTTCATAATAACGTCAAACTGCTTAACGGTTGGCCAATTTCTTAGCCTGCTGTAGAATTACAGCAACACTCACCTTCCACCAGGTACTTGGGCTGCTGAGGGGCGGCAACGTCGGCCGGGTGAGTGCACAGCGCGCGGCACTGCCAGTGCACGCCCACGCTCTCCGTCACCACGGCTTCCACGGTGAACTGGGCAAACAAAGGACAACTGAACCTTACCAAGGACGGATCCACATAATCGAGGGCCAGTCAGGACAGGCTCATTATTGGAGGAGAAAAATTGTCATTGGTCGACCTAGAGTAGATCCCATGACCCCACCGGATCCGCCCTTGTGCGTGGCGCACTTTGCGAAACTACAAGGCGTTTGGCACTTCTCTGCTCTGGGGCCGCCGCAAATGAGATGCCGCGCGTGTGATTGGTAAGAGTTATACGATAACAGTGAGCATACAGTAGGACGCTCCTTGTACCTAAACGCCTGCTTTGCTAGAAGAACGACTTCTGCACTTGTACTATTATTAATTCTGTGCTTTTACACAAGGTCAACAATCCTATTGATGGCACCCTTTTAATAATGGGCACATTTAACCGTGTTTCAAGGCAATCTTGCAAAAACTTGGCGCCAGTTTCTGATACTTTGAGTGCCGATAAATGGTTTCTTGTGTTGACTCTACGTTACGCTAATAAAAGGGTCGATTTGATTGCTTCTCGATTATGTAGAGCCAGGATCACGTATCCCGTCTTTTAAAACATCGTATTTTGATCAGAACATGTTCTCAGCAGTATTGCAATGGTGTTATACCTACTACGATCTATATCATTATGGCGCATATTAACCAAAGCTCATACATAACAAGGTGCATGCGTGTTCAAAACCCCGTATAGCAAATTTATGCCTATTGCAAATCACAACAAAAATCTACAAGGGCGTGCCTTAGCATTCAACATGTCAGTAATCGGACGTTTTCTCGATTTAACGGTTTCGCGAATAGTCACCTCAGCTGACATGAAGTTTCTATTAGGGATGTTTTGCACAAAAAAAAGCAAAATCAATTAACCGCGCAATATTTCGTACCGCAAAATGTCTTTATACGCTATGGGTAAACTTAGCCTATTGAAATTTGCTCTGTGAGGTATCGTTTTTGAAATCCCATAAGCCTATGCAGGGTGTTTCCTGAGCAGTCCGAAATATTTCACCGACAGCTTCTGCGACATAGTTTTAGTTAAAAATGTGATATTAAGCATAGGTCAATTCGGCTTGTAAATTGTAATTCCTTTTCTGCTTAAAGCTCATTGTTACTTAGTATAGACATACAGTTTGGTATTTAACATAAAGCGGATTAAAAAAAGATAATTTTGTAAAGAAAATTCTATCCCATAATGTCTATATATGGGGTCTTTGAGACCCCAAAGTTATGGGATGTCAATAAGGACACCTTTAAGATAGGTTGACGCCAGAAAAAGACGAACCTAGCGTAAAGCGCTTCAATAACTTTTTAGATGGACATGCACAGATGTACAGGTAACGGTGAGCTACGACGCTTGCGACCCGGCGCGTAGCGACAAGCTACACGTTTCGATAGACACGAAAAGCCTAATTTTGCTTCTAAGCATATTAGTAGGAGATAATTATAAATTCACGCCATCTCTTTCTCGCACACAGTTAAGCATATTTCTCTCTAATGGTAACTACATACGTGAATAGTAAACACAGACCATAATATCCTCTAGAGTTCACACCTAGATCAAGATAGCTAGTAGGGAATACAAACCCAAACAGAAAATAACCCTCTAAGGAATAACCAGTTAAAACCGGTTTTGCATTCCCTTATAGCTAGTATGACACACCGCGTCAAACTTTGTCACTCAGTACGTCTACTAAGTACTAAGTAACAGGCGAGAAAATGAGCACGCGTACTAACCGTTTAGAGCGGCTAACCGCGGACCATCATCAAGTTAAGGAAGCAGGAGGATGCACTAACCTTGTGCTCATGCATCTTATGTTTCCTGGCCGCTTTCATCTCCTTAGTAATATGGAGCCAGTTGGCACTATCGAGAGCACCTAATGGTCCAAACACCATCTGGCCTGGGTAGAACTCCGATGAGGAATACGGGGTGGAGCGACGACGCCGCATGGAGTAGTCCTCCAGGGGACAGTTGTCCAGGTCAGGGTATTCCAGGCGAGAGCCATCCGAGGACACCAGGCGGAGTTTGCTGTTTACAGCCTGAGAAGTAAAATGAGGATGGTTATCAACTGGTTACAACACGAGTTTGTTCCTTTCCTTGCTTTTGTGATTGCAAAACCCGGGCCACATACAGAAAGGTGACGTTTATTTAGATACTAGCGGATGCGCGCGAATTCGTTCGCGTGAAATTAGTAGCCTATGTCCGTCAGGGATAGTGTAGCTTTCTATTAGTGAAAGAATTTTTGGAATCGGTTCAGTAGTTTCCGAGATTACCCCCTACATAGAAACAAACAAAGTTTACCTCTTTATTATATTAGTCTAGATTAAAAAATAAACAACTGAATTAGCAAAAATCACTGTCCATAACCAATAAATAATAGTGCTTAGTTGCAGCATGTTTGGTACGAAAATGGGTAGTTTAGACAGCATTCAAATATGACTTAAGTTTAGCTTAACTTCTACAAAAGAAAATGCCAATTGCAATACGTATTAAGTAACTATGATAACTCAACAGATCATTCATAGCTTTCCGCTGTCAACGATAGCTCTCAAATGGACACGAATTTTAGCCAAAGTAAACTGTCACACGAAAGAGAATGATAGAAGCCATTGCGGGTGGCAGCTTTTTTCTTCGTATGATGCATACGATCAATGACAGATAAGCGACTATTAAAGATGGAACAGAGAGAAAATATCTTTCTGTTTCTCCCAGAGACAAGGTCTCTCCATTCCGTTTTGATCAATAAGGGTTGTGTTTAGTGGTTTACTCTTACAAACTACTACTTATATCAACCTTCTCCTTTGCCAAACTCCTGTACTTAGACTTTTACTACAAATGGGCTGCTATAAGTCCTTACCTTAGAAGTCCCAACCCATGAGTCAAGACACACAGCAAGGTCCGGAGTGAACTCTTCAAGGGGCTGCAGCCTCTCGCTGGCGACACTAGGGATGACATGCTTGGTGCCGACGATCTGTAGGGCTGCGGTCATCACAATATCACGGCAGTAGCCGCGCTGGGTGTCCTTGCCAGCTATAAGGCGGCGGACCACGTCGCCCGGCATCAGGGAACGGTCTGCCAGCCCCACCTGACAGAATGTGACATACATCATTTGATGTGGGTGGGTAGATTTGACTCAACTGTAATCAATAAGCTGGAACAAATTACCTTGCTACTTCGCGAAACCGCGCGGGTGTTATCGCGGAATTACAAGGTAATTTGTTCCAGTTCGTTTATACTGACTTCCGTAAAGTTTTGCCTGAATCTTTTTTTCAACTGTAATACTCAATTATAAGAGATCTTGATCAGATTTTAGTGTTGTATGTGTGAAGGTGTCTACACGCCGAAGCCACAGGCGAGCCTATTCAAACAATGCATTGGGCCTCCCGTACCATCCAGTAGCATGGACCAACAGTTATGGCTTATGTGAGTAGTCTCCACTACTTTATCCATAATGGCATTTTACATTATTATACTATAATTAACTAGCAGCATAAAAAGGACTTTCAGAGAGATGCGAAGAACTTTGGTGTCATGTTAGGGCCACAGCACACTGTACTGTAAATATTAAAGGTTATGTAATGTAATACCATGGGTGAATGCAATCAAAACCTTTTTTTATATTTACCAAAAAGATTATACTAACCATCTCAATATCACAATGTATAAAATATTTGAATTTATGATATTAAAAACAGTTTTTAACGTTAAGGAAAAATTTTAAGATCTATAAATCCAACAAGAAAAAACATATGGCCTCCCTTCTGGCAGCTATTGGGTAATGAGGTTCATTTATTTGTCTTTGTAATTGGATAATTGTGACAGCATACCTCTATTACTTCACTGTCCGCCAACATCAAAACACAAAACAATGATTTGTCACTCTTTCTACATTACATTTAGTCTAAAGCTTGATTCACATTACACTCGGCCATGCCCTATCCGTGCCTGTCCATGGCACGTTCCAGCCCTGGCCTGGTATAATGTGAACCATGCTTAGAAGAGCCAACTTAAATTTGACTGATTTTAAGCATTAGCTAGACTCAAATATAATTTGGTCTCAACTAGCATTAACATAGTATGGAGTTAAAAATATATTTTTGTCTAACTATAAATTTCTGGTGTCTGATATTTATTTCCTATGTGGTTTAGTACATTTTACTTTATAAATTACTGATAACAATCACCATACATACGACTCTAATCTTTTTGAAAGATTTTGAGAATAACCTGACCCTGACAAAGTGTCTCATGGCAAATTTTAAAATGAAAATGGAAACCAAAATATGCTGCATGTTTGAAGTAGTGTGTTCACCGCACATACGTTTGTAACATGTTGCTTATGACTCCATTTTGAAAGTAATTCGCTTTAGTTTACATGTGAATATGATGTAATTGTATAAGAAACCACAACACAACTCAACCACAGAAAACTATTTATCATTATATGATGCTTAACCTTCAATGCTACTTGGTCTCTCTCTAAGTCATTCAGACAACAATCTCTTGCCCAAAATTGGAGAGACATTAAATTTCTCTTTGTAAATTAATATTGTACTATCTCTGGCATGTATTTATCGTTAAAATCGATTATTATTAGCATCAAATTCATTCAAATTTCAACCTGTCTGTGGGTACACCTGCACAATTATTATCAACAATTTCTTCTGATTTTTACCCTCACAAAATAAAATTTGTAAATTTAGAGACAATTTCACGTGTTTTTCAGCCCTTAGCTCCCTACATGGGGGTTGATGCACTCTCCACCGACCTAATTCATGATTTTTTCACCACTCTTGACATCACATGCAGACAATGTGGGGATACAAAATATGTACTTTATTTATACATGCCTTACTTACCGTCTTCTCGGATATAACCCGCTCGGTACCGGACGGGTGCCACACAACACGAATTTCACCTTTTTGAATGGGTGTTTCAATATCGCTCTCTTGATCACTGGAGTTGGCTTCATAGTTCTCGAGCACAAGCCCGAAGACCACTTGGCCGTGATTGTTGATTTTATACACTTCATCCTCGTAAAAATACTGAAAGTCAGTCGGCGAACCCGGATTTTGCCCCGCCATATTGACGGGAATTATCTTAGACACAAATAATTTTGTTTTTTACGTGATTATGTTCTTTCTGACAGCTGATTGCAATTGAATTGTGGCGCATGCGTCAATTTAGTGACGCGCACGCGCTAGATAATGACAACTCGAAAGTCAAGTCGATATCATTTGTTTGGTCTTTGAAATTGTTAAATTTTTGGTTACTTGATTGTTTGGCATTTAAACGATTTTAATCCATAAACAGGGTATACTAGCGTAGCGTACGGTAGCGATGAGTAAATCGACACACTTAATTCCTAAATTCGGATAGGCTCACACCGAAAATAAATTCGATTCGGTCGCTTTCACAATTCGGATTGATTCGCTTGCAGAACAGCGGTAGCGGTACTCGCGCGCTGTTGATCAGTGACAAGAGATGAAGTGAATGGGACGGAGACTGCTATTAAGCAAATCGATTTGAATCATCATTCGAAATCATCCGAATTGAGAAAAATCTGATTTGTGACATCGCTAATCCACAGATTACAAAATCTACCATTTTAGTCAAGATTTTTTTTTTATGTAAAATTATTTAAAATTAAAGGTGGGTTCACAATGAAAAGTAGTAAGCAATAGAATAAAACGCAGCGATCTTTTCACTTCAATCAATTAGAGCCTCTAATTTAGAGATAGCGAATTTGCGTCACGTGTGATAAATTGCTGTGTTTTGTCACGGTGTTGTCGCTTGTAACTTTGTTGTGAATCAACCTTTATTTTTGTAAAAGTTGCTAGAAATGTTTATAAAAGTCACTTGCTGTACGTGTGAAATTAGGCATAAATGTTGCTAAATATGTCTTTAAATAATATATGGACAGGGTCATGAAAAGTCGCAAAAATATATGTCGACGCAGAACCGTCAACATATTGATAATTTAAGGTTTATAACCAACTGATAATTATTACAGAATTGATTACTGTTCTTTAACTAATGCAAACTTAATTAATGCTGTTAGGTTAATTTGAAGAGTAATGTTTTGTTATTGATCTTCATAACAAGGCATTACTCGTCATTAATAAAAAATTGATTTTAAAGTAAGGAATCCAAGCCTTAATTCGTATGCTGATTATTATCGTCACGTAGTAGGATTTTTGGTAATTTAGTTAAGACGAAATAATGCAAGCAAAGTAACTAGCGTAGTTAAAATAACTTAATTGGTTTTGAAACAAGTCAAAGTGATTAAATGTTAAGAAATACTTCTAAAATTAGGTTATTAATTAATGTCTAAAAATTACAACTGTAAAGAGATTTAAATTATTGTGATTTTTAATAAGAAGTTGTTTTGAGTTCGGAACGCCATTTTTGATTTATAGTGAAATGTGCGTTACGGAGCCACATTCGAACACAGACCTCCGTCGAGGCAAGTCGTGCCCTTAGCTGCTAATCCTGTGAGTGCCTGTCTATTTGTTACATAGAATAATCTTAGTTTTAAGGACCGCATTATTGTAGTGAGAAAGAAATAAAGCTTAATACAGAAAGTGTTTTTCGTTGTTTGCAATGAGTGAGCCCAGTGATGGGGGTGGTACTGTTAGTCCTGCTAACGCTACCACCTCCAACAACCCAGTTGTACAACCCTCGCCGTTATCAGAAGTGGGACAAGTACCCACTTCTGCTCCTCCATCCGGATTAAATAGTAATTCTCAAGCTAATGCTTCGGTGAGCGGTGTACCTGCTGAGTTTTTCACACACATGTTGCAAATGATGAAGAACATGTCCGATCGTATTACGGCACAACCTGATACAAAGGTCAAAATCAACGAAGTTTTTTTACCATCATACGATCCGGACACTAATATTGGGGTACGGGAATGGTGTCAGCATGTGACTACTGCCATGGAAACCTATAACCTGAGCGACTATGAAGTACGAATGAAAGCAGGTAGTTTGCTTAAAGGTCGCGCAAGGTTATGGGTTGACAATTGGCTCGTATCTACCACCACGTGGCCAGAATTGCGAGATGTTTTAATAACAACCTTTGAACCAGAGAATAGGTATTCACGCGACATTGTTCGCTTCAGAGAACATAGTTACGATAATACTAAAGACATCGCGCAATTTTTGTCGCAAGCTTGGGTGCTATGGCGGCGAGTAACTAAGGATAAATTATCAAACGATGACGCAGTTGAGGCAGTAATTGGTTGTATAGGAGATGAGCGATTAAGAATGGAGTTGCTAAATTCTAGGGCTGTATCTGTACCGGAATTGATTTCGGTGGCTTCTTCCATACGGAGCGTTAAGCGTCCCCATGCTAGTTCTTCGGGATTGCAACAAGGCAATAATGCCAAGCGCTCTCGATTTTCCGATAAGCCTCCGCTGTTTTGTCAAAACTGTAAAAAATCTGGTCATGACACACGAGAATGTCGTTTTCGTGATAAAACTGAAAAGCCTCAACCGCGCCAACAAAATGATAAATCCGTGCCTCAAATTGCGGGTAAACCGACATGTTCATTCTGCTCACGGATCGGTCATACTTATGAAACGTGTTACAAGCGAGAACGCGCGGTAGTTTCCAACGTTAATTGCGTGGGTACCCCTAAATTAAATTCGATGCCAGTGGTTATTGGAAATTTAAAGTTAATCGCAATTTTTGACAGTGGGGCTGAATGTTCAGTAATACGCGAATCTCTAGCAGCTAAGCTGCCTGGGAAACGAATAGATGTAGTAAACTACTTGAAGGGGTTAGGGCAATTTACGGTAGTTTCTCTATCGACGCTGACGACAGTTTGTGTTATCGACAATTTGCGGGTAGAACTTCAGTTCCACGTAGTCCCGGACTACGAAACTTGCTCCGATATTTTGATAGGAATGGATCTTGTCGAAAACACAAACTTGAGTGTCATAGTGAATTCTCGAGGTGCTACATTAGTACGTCAACCGGTGGTTTATCACATGCGAACTCAAAGTGAAAAGTTTGACAAAATAGATTGTGACTTGACAAATGACGATCAAATCAGTGAGTTGAAAATTTTGTTAAACAAATTCGAACATTTGTTTATCCGCGGTTTTCCTCGCTCACGTGTTAACACCGGTGAGCTTGAGATACGCCTAAAAGATGAAAATAAAAATGTGGAACGCTTCACGATTTTGCGTGTCATCCTTGCGCAGGGGCCATGCTAATCTTCTCTGTATCGTTCCAATTTTAGTATATGTACTGCCGAAGCAAGTACATATTACTTAACTACTCTAATGACAAGAGCCCAAGCAGCAGTCTTGCAGCATTAAAACGGACTGTGCACTTATTCGGAGCTCCACTGCAGGTCGTAGTCGATGGAGGTCGAGAATTTCTCGGCGAGTTCAAGCTGTATTGTGACCGTTTTGGTATCAATATACACTCGATTGCACCAGGAATAAGCCAAGCAAACGGCCAAGTCGAGCGAGTCATGAGTACCCTGAAAAATGCTTTAACCATGATAAAGAACTATGACACCGAGTATTGGCAAACGGCACTGGAAGCTTTGCAGCTCGCGTTCAACTGCACGTCACATAGAGTAACTGGAGTCGCACCACTCACGCTTCTAACGCGACGCCAGCATTGCGTGCCACCGGAACTCTTAAGGTTAGTAAACATTGACAATGAATCGATGGACTTTGACTCGCTTGACCAGCACGTACAGCAGAGAATGACTGCAGCGGCTCAATATGACAAACAGCGATTCGATAAAAATAAAGCAAAGATGCGTCCGTTTCAGAGAGGAGATTATGTGCTCATCAAGAACAATCCACGTAACCAAACTTCGTTAGATCTCAAATACAGCGAGCCGTACGAGATACAAAGAGTGTTGGATAACGACCGGTACATGGTAAAGCGTGTAACCGGTAGAGGGCGTCCGCGCAAGGTAGCTCACGACCAGCTGCGCCGAGCACCACAGCCAGGTGATCAGGAAACCGTGTCGACGAGCAGTGATGACGAAACCTCGCCACAGGTGACACCTCGCCTTACTAATAATGAAACGGTGGGCTTCACTGCTGATGCTCCGCCTACCAGACCTCAGAGTTTCATTGCGTCAAACGAACCGCAACCATCTACATCCCAAGCTGCCCAATTGACGGATGCCCAAACAAACTGGTTAGTTAATTATTTTAACCATAGTTTTTTTTGTATAGCACATTACGATTCAATGAATATTCATCCGCTTTTGTTAGTCAAAAAGTGGTGAACGTAAACAAAATTTCTGTACTTTTCCAACCCTTGCTATTTCAATAACATTTTTAGAGCCCCTGTGGACCACGGTCAAAAATATGAAGGCCTAGGCCACAGCAACGCCCTTCCCAAATCCTTTAGGGCCTCTGTGGACCACGGCGTACAGTACCGCTCAGCGCCACAGCATCATACCCTAACAAGCTGTTAAAAGCAAATTTTGACTACTTACTTTTCTTTTTATTCTTTTTAGAGCCACTGGGGACCACGGTCATAAAAATAAGGCCTAGGCCTCAGCATCAACCTAGTTCCCTTTTCCTTTAGGACCCCTGTGGACCACGGCATACAAGACTGCCTAGCACCACAGCATCATCCTATCTACGAGATATAAAATCGTGCTAGTGTGCGTGGAGCATTAAGCACTAAAAATAAATACTTAAATAAAAATGCAGCTCATGACTGTACACATTTTATGACACTTTTACACGTTATTTAAGATTTGTGTGTGAAAGTGGTACCTTTATAGTTCTAAACGCTATTATAATACGAACATGACTAAGCTGATTACTTAGTTATAAAAATTTACTATAATTCAAAACTGTTACATGACGTGTCATTGAGATGTGTCTTAACACTAAATTGTCACCTAGGTGTTCCTGTGAATGGATACCTAGCTCAGAGAAACTATATTTCTATTTTCAGAATCGCGACTGGTGCAGAGCGCGCACCGTCTCGCAGAATGGCCGTGTCGACGCAGAACCGTCAACATATTGATAATTTAAGGTTTATAACCAACTGATAATTATTACAGAATTGATTACTGTTCTTTAACTAATGCAAACTTAATTAATGCTGTTAGGTTAATTTGAAGAGTAATGTTTTGTTATTGATCTTCATAACAAGGCATTACTCGTCATTAATTAAAAATTGATTTTAAAGTAAGGAATCCAAGCCTTAATTCGTATGCTGATTATTATCGTCACGTAGTAGGATTTTTGGTAATTTAGTTAAGACGAAATAATGCAAGCAAAGTAACTAGCGTAGTTAAAATAACTTAATTGGTTTTGAAACAAGTCAAAGTGATTAAATGTTAAGAAATACTTCTAAAATTAGGTTATTAATTAATGTCTAAAAATTACAACTGTAAAGAGATTTAAATTATTGTGATTTTTAATAAGAAGTTGTTTTGAGTTCGGAACGCCATTTTTGATTTATAGTGAAATGTGCGTTACGGAGCCACATTCGAACACAGACCTCCGTCGAGGCAAGTCGTGCCCTTAGCTGCTAATCCTGTGAGTGCCTGTCTATTTGTTACATAGAATAATCTTAGTTTTAAGGACCGCATTATTGTAGTGAGAAAGAAATAAAGCTTAATACAGAAAGTGTTTTTCGTTGTTTGCAATGAGTGAGCCCAGTGATGGGGGTGGTACTGTTAGTCCTGCTAACGCTACCACCTCCAACAACCCAGTTGTACAACCCTCGCCGTTATATATAAAACACCCCCAAAAATTGTCGCTCACGTAGTCCCAGAAATTTAGGGATCTAGCGACAAAATCGCTTACTTTAAAGGAGAAGGAGGTTCTTAACTCTGTATACATTTTTGTGTGCATGTTACGCGATATCTCCGCCAATTGTGGACCAATTTCTATAACTATTTTTGTAATTGAATTTGTAATACTCGAGCTTGGTTCCATTTCAATTTGGAGGAATAAATTTACCCATAAGAGTGGGAAATCAAGGGATGAATCGCCGTTTATCCATAAATATGAGGCTCATCAAAAGTTTAAGTTATGAAATGAAGTCGGTTTTTAATTTGAAAAGTTGATAAAGTTCATTTTACGTACCTACCGAGCTACCGAGTGAAAATATAACTTAATTTTATTACAATTTCAAATTAAATATTTCATTATGAACATCTACATAGATTTCGTAAGGTTTCCCAACAACTTAAAGCACTTAATTGACAGCTAATAATTATTATCTGTTACAAATGAGTAGGTACAGTCAAGGAAATATAAAAACACGTACCACCGTAGAACCTAGTCGAAGAGGCATACGCATGAAATTTGTATGACATAGCCTGGCGTTTAACGCGTCGCGTCATTGCGATAGGGTTCTAAGATGGTACGTGAATATATTTCCCCTACTGTACCTAGTTACCTACTTATATTTATTATGTATATCTAAATACTTGGCCCGTGGTTGCTATTTGTTCAAGTGTTCTATATGTTAGTTTGCTGCTAATGAAAAAGTACGAGACCTAATTTCAATTGTATCACTAATTATTGTATACCAGCAGTCCTTCATAATCAATACAGGGTACGAGTTTAGTAGCCGAGGAGATAAATGTTAGGAATAAATTTGTCATAAGTATAGCCAGTCCTAACATAAGCATTTTTACCCGACTACGGCAAAGCCAAAAGGAAGGGTTATGATTTTAGCAGCCTATGTATTAATAAAACTAATGTTAATGTTGTCAGCTCTTGGCTACTAAAACCAAAAGCCGTATGTGCCTTATGATGTAGAGACGCATACATCTTTTTAGATCCGCACAGAAGCCCAGCTGTCACGTTGCGTCGTTCTCTACGGATCAATACTGTTATCAAAGCGTAGGTGTTTGCGCGCGTAGTATACACACAGCCGCGCTCCGATGAGGTCGTCCGCGATAACGTGAATAAAAGGAAATGGAATGATGCCGCTACCGGAACTCCTTAAGAGAGCCTCGAGCTACTTCTTGGGGCTCGAGTTTGAGGAGAACGATGAACCACCAGACTATGTGGACAACGAGATATTGTTTTGCAAGAACAACGTGTGCGTACATCCGCCGACGATCGCTAGACACGAGCTGGATATCGTGCACCATCCTGGATACTTGACCGTGACCACCAAAGTATTTACGGACCAGCATAACAATGCCAAACGACCCACGCTCTTCTTAAATTGGATACCCAACTCCACTCTCAAGAAATGCCCGTCAGCCGTCGAAACGAGTCCCAGCGACGAGTTGGGCTTACGGAACAAACCAGCCAAAGAAATTTTTAACAACAATCCAAAGAATTCCAGCAAACCTAAGGTCGATCCTAACAACGAAAACGCATTTTCGGACTCATCTGAAACAACTAGTATTAACTCTAACTCGGACAAGCATAGCATTAAATCTAACGATACACGATACACTCAGAATGAAACTACGCAAGACGAATTGTCGTCGAGCTCGAAACCGACAGTGAAGACAGTTGAGTCGGCTAAAGACAGTGTTTTTGGTAGTTTCGAGAAAGACGAGTCGAAGGACGACGTGTTTTTGTACGATAAACACGTGAGGTCGCAGTCCATGACATCTGTTAACATTACTATAGCTAATCCGACGGTTGAGAACATCGACTTGACCCCCGACTCGGCTTCCGGTGACAGGTTCATTAGGTCACTCTCTATGAGTTCATGCGACGAGGGGAATCCTAACTGGATGAGTACGCCAGAATTCTTGGCACTGAAGCACAATTTAGTATTTCCTGATAGCGTTCAAAGTTCGCCGGTGCCGCAGAGGCGAGCGCCGATTAAATGTCGAAGGTAAGTACTTAATAACTTAGGTAGGTATCAAAAAACTTGGTTTATTTTTAAACTCACTTAAGTAGTTCATTAAGTTTCAAAGTTTATTCGCTAGTTCATCAAGGTAATCTACCATCTTTATAGACCTTGATATCTACGCATAATAGTACGACTAAATTGCGGTTATGTTTGTACGGACTATAATCCATAGTTTACGTTAATTGCACATGTGTTAATTAACTTTGACTTTGATAACAAAACAATTGATCCGCGTCCTCAAAAGATGGCATTAGCTGACCTAATGTAACGGTATTATAAAAGTGTGTAAAGTACAAATAAAAAAAGGGCAATGTAGAGCAGTATTTGTTTTGTATTATCCGTCATTGATACACTAAATATTATAATCTTATAACACGAGTAAAATCCAGTCGCATGGAGGGTTTCATTAAACTTGGGCGGACATGTTAGGGCCGTTGCCGTCATTTTATTATAGGTCGCTTGACCACTTTTCGACCGTATTACAAATAGTTAAGGTTCAAAAGTGATCAAGCAATTACTTGGTCGATTATACATTCGTCAAAACCGTTTTGAAAGTTTCCAACAGATTTTTATGTAGAACGACAGATTGGAGATCCCAACCAAGGTTTCTACCGGGTAAAAGCGGTTTTAAATTAAATGTCTGATCCTAGTAATTAACTTTTGCAAACGCCGCCGGGAGAGGCTTGCGTGGCAGAAGGCTGCATTGTCAACAAAATGCCCGACCCGACGTATCTTAATGGTTCTTCCATGCAAATTAGGCAGGTTGTCGTCGTTTCAAAGAAAACATGTACATTCCGGTTGTAAATGATGTTTAATACGACATCAGCGAATCTTTTGACATAAGTATAGGTACCATTATTATTGTAGGTAGAGTATTTGGGCAACCGAGCTCGGCTCAGGACAAATGTAAAAAAACTGAAAAACGAATTGTCTAAGAAATTAGACCTAGCTAGATCAATTTTTCGCCCCCGCAAACCTTTATATTTTATGGATAGAGGTTTCCGTGAAAGCGATTACAAGCATATAAATATACAAGCGATTCGCCCCGGCTTCGCATTGGAAATTATGCTTACAACAATAATGAAATAAAACTCACATCAATATGCTAGTTTTTTTAGGAAATAATGCCACTTAAATCTTATTAATTGCAGATTAGTTAAATCATTATTATGATTTTAAACGCTCATTTTACGGTGTTGCACTTAATTCAATATATACGTATATTCAACGCTTTGATAATGATAAGTTACGTCGGTTTTGATAAAATTGCTGATAAAGCGTTTAACTGAAAAAATATTAGTCACGGATTAGTTTATTTTTAGCAACTTTATTACTATATTAGGCACTAGAAGAAATGATGAAATCAATTTACTTGGTCGTTTAAGTATCAAATCGGATGCTATTGCTATATAGCCATATATGATACTCATATCTTTTAAATAAATGTAGAATTTCTAACTTGTTTCTTTATTGATAAGACAATCACGTTACTACACCTACTCGTACTATTCCTTTTACGATATTTTTTATATCTACTTTTATAATTTACTTCTAACCCTTGGCAAAATAACGATAACTATGAAGTTGACTGAATATATAAGAAGGTAGTTAGTTTTATAGGTACAGTAGGGGAAATATATTCACGTATGTACCACCTTAGAATTGTATCGCAATGACGCGATGCGTTAAACGCCACATACAAATGTCATGCGTATGTCCGTATGTCTCTTCGACTAGGTTCTACTGTGGTACGTGTTTCAATTTCCTTGACTGTACAAAATATGAATAAAATAACTATATTAAAAATTGTAATTTAGTCGAAACCCAACCCGATTGAAACCCTTAGCTGTTGGCTCTTCTTATGGTATAGCATAATTTTACGTCATTTAAATACTTTTGAGGAATTATTTTTAAAGAAAATTAAACAGGCAAAAACCACACGTGTAACCCTTGACACGTGTAAACTTTGACAGTCATCTCTACACTATCTACCGAAAAATTAGTAGCGTGATGAAATTAATAAAAAAGGAGAGTCTTTTGGGCGAGTCATCTCAGCACTCGAAAATCTACAGCGAAAAACCGTAAAAAAATCGTGATGTTAGGAAATTAATACACAATACCTTGTGTTCATCGCCAGGCAAGTCGTCTCTATACTCCCCCCGCGAAAAACCACGAATATAATTCCGTGATGTTAAGTAACATCACAAAGTACATAATACTAGTAACATTCAAAAGTATAAAAAAAGTGTTTTAAGATCGAGTGTCGCCTGTCATTTCATTTACACTATCTACCGCGAAAATCATCATTATTATCATTTCAGCCGAAAGACCACTGCTGGACGTAGCTGGCCTCTCCCAAGGATCGCCATAACGCCCGATCCTTCGCTGCTCACTAGGGGTGTAATTTTCGAATCTCACCAGGTGACTCAAGCTCACCAAAGTGGCCATTTTTCTTAGAGATTCGGTCACTTCGGTGAGCTTTATAGTCACCCGGTGAGATTCTAAATTCACACTCCAGATCGTCGGTCTATCTTGTGGTGAATCTGTCCATTAAGTCTTCTGGTACGCGGTCACCACTCAAAAATAATTGCGTGATATTTAGGTACGAAATTATTTATTCACTATATATCCTGTTACTTCAGTTCGCGACAATACAACCCAGAAAATCACTAAAAGCAAAGCATTGCTTACGTCAAATACATTTGCGTGATGCTCAGTCGTGGGCGTATTATTAAGTAGAAGTACTCGGTATTTACGTAAAATTGATATTAATAACCTGAATTAAAGTGGGCGTAACAGCTCTTGAGAGACCCTTTAAAATATTAACTCAAATTGCCTTTGTCAGCCCGTTACGTGAAAGGCCGCGTTAACTCATTGTACCTTAAAGCTCGAGGGAGCCGCTATGTCATAATATTCTGCTGATTGTTCTGGAAGGAATACGAAGAATTTCATTACGAGTGCGGGGATCTTAAGATGCATATTTCATTACGGGTGCTAACCCTGACATATCGAATCGACCTGACCTTGGATTGGTGCCGGCCTGTCTCTATCTTTCTCGTGCAAGATTTATAGGGTTAGTTATGTAACGTTAATTGGCATATAAACCCTAATCACAAACAGTTTTAAAAAAGGTCGGTGTCAGAAACGATACAGTCATACTACGAGTAGGTTTACCAATGGTTCCAACTGACCGGCCATGTTTAGTTTATCTCTAAGTGGTGCGTCTTTCAGTTATGACACTAGTTTGACAGAGAGGGATAAATTAAACCTAGGCCGGTCATGTTATGACTGTCGAAGTTAAATTTTTATCTTAACCTGTTGGCTGCAATCGCCATCAAATACTCTTTGAAATAATAGATTACCGGCTTAAATCCTGGTTTACTGACGATCAACGAGTATACCTATGTACTTAAACTTTACCACGTAAACAGCCAATCATTGTGACTTTTAATTGGTAGTTTTATTTCCGCCTAACATCCACAATCGAGACACTTCGTCGTGTCCGCAGAAATAATTATTTGTATTTCACTTGCGGTGCGTGAGCGATGGAGTTGCTATTCTGTCCAAAATGCGAATACAAAAAGCAATCGATACATTCTAATTTCAAAAAAATCACATAAATCGCACGTTATCATAAACACTAAAATTAAAATACTCTTTAGGTAGGCGTAGAGACTATAAACATTTCCTTCTTTCCGTTTGTTCATGTAAAAACCAACAGTCATGCCTTAAATTAACTTTGTCCCGCGGGTGCTCACGTCCCAAACTCAGCCTCCACATCGTCTAAGTTAGGAAAATTCCAATACCCTTAGAGAAAACTTTAATTTGCCATTCCGTAGACAAACTACTCGAAGTTTGAATCTGTGGCCCTATATGACCGTCTAAGTTTTAATTTATCTTTTCGTGCGTCCCTTTATTAATGACACTACTTACAACAGGGATGCACAGACTCATTAAGGCCAGGGGACTCTAAGGCAGTTATGAGGTAGAGGTGGGCCGCACAAATAATAAACAACCTTAAAGTTGAGGTACACAAAAAATTAGGGCTTTATTCGTCTGGCTGGTGGTTCCGGACTCGGAGGGATTTCATTATGGGTACTTTTCTTGTACGTAAGATTTAAAAGTTTCGTTGTGTCTATTGATTTGCTGTCGGACCGCACACCCATCGTCAGCGGGCCGCGTGTGGTCTGCGGACCGCGGTTAATGCTCCTTGGCTCAGAGCCTCAGGTAGGGTAAAGTTCAGAGACGTAGCTACGCCGTATCAGCCGTATCAATGATACGGGCCCCCCACGGTATAGGGGCCCCGACGTGAGTAAGCAAAAAATTATTTACTCTCCATTTGGGCTTCGCCGCAGTCTGGTAAAAGACCCCCCTGGCTGTTAAATTTTGATACATACAGGGCTCAGCTAGGTCAATTTAACCTATGCTAGGATACGATAAATTTGGGCGGTTGTTAAAATCGCTGCGGTAGGTGTATATAGTTTTTTTTAAGTTTTAGATATTTCTCAAAAGGTTTAGAATAGTCACTCACTAAGAAACATGCACTTAACGATAGCGAGCGCCGTCAGATATGCTTTTAACACATAGTTGTATTTTAATCTGCATTTAACTCAAAGCTTAGGTGAATCTGATACCCTCGGCCCTAACATGACTAACAAACTGATAGCTTATCCGATGCGGCTCTAACTATAACCCTGTATTATAGAAGCGAAGTGCACTAACACAAGGCAATCAGATACTTTTTCATGTAGGGTGACCAACTCAGAGTGCTCATATTACAGGACATATGATCTCAAATTACAGGTTTCATCATTCATCATCATTAGGCTTAGGACTTTTCGTAGCATACCGTGGTTCTAAAATCTACGGAGTAGCTAGTTGTAAAATAATATTTTTCGAAGTCAAAATTGTCATTTTTTAATTCCTTATTTGGCTCTATCCGGTATTTAATTTCGCAAGTTGTAATATTGTTCATTTTAATTAAAATCAAAAACCAATCAAAACTGACAACTAATTTTGTTAATATTTTTTAATTTTAAATTGCGAATGAGTTTGCACTACTCACTAAACACGGACTTTAAAGAGGATGCATATTAGGTAAATCAAATTGTTGAGTCACATGTGATCAGTAACTAATATTATTATATACGTTTGTGATAAAATTAATTATGTTCGATTAAAATGAACTCAGTAACAATGTGACAGTGTAAATAATTATATTTAATATTACATCATACTTTTTGACTTTGACTTCGAAAAATTATATTTCACATATGGCGGCTCCATCGATTTTAGACCCGCGGTATGCTACGAAAAGTCCTAAGCCTAATCATCATTTTGTTGATAGTTGACAACGGGACATCCTGTAAAATTCAGGACAGTTGGCCACCCTATGTCAACATATACAATTGTGAAGTGTGAAGTTTATCTTTTAACATTTCCGCGTCAGGTTCTCAGTAGACCTCAGCCAGATGCGCTCGTTGCGGCTGTTCTTCAACGACGACAACTGCACGTGCGGACAGCTGGTGGTGGCGTCCCGGGAGTCGCAGTACAAGATCCTGCACTTCCACCATGGCGGGCTAGACCACCTAGCACAAGTGCTGCACCGGTGGCACTCGCTGCTGCATAACATCAAACTCACTCCCGGTAAGCTCCACTCTAGCTCCACTTCATCGGTTTGATGAGTAGCCTAGAGCAGGGATCTTTTTCGGCAGTTCCAATTTTGCAATGACCAGAGGTGCAATTTTTTAATTGCACCTGGTGACTAGAGCTCACCAAAGTGGCCGAATCTCAATGAAAAACGGCAATTTTGGTGAGCTTTAGTTACCCGGTGAGATTCAAATGCAATTTTCGAATCTCACCAGGTGACTAAAGCTCACCAAAATGGCCGCATTTCTATGAAAAACGGCCATTTTGGCGGGTTTTAGTAACCCGGTAAGATTCAAAAATCGCATTCCTGCTATAATCATGACGACTTATCTGAAAGGAAACTAGCATCGCAATCGTTTGCGGCGCGCTTGCCATTGGTTTGCCATCCCTGGCCTAGTGGTTAATACTAGGGTCATTAACCACTAGCCTAATTAGGATTAGGAAGCTTAGGTTTCGGGTTCAATTCCCGTGGGGGGCAAATGTTTGTTTGATGAATATTAATCTTAGGCTTGGATGTTATAGCTATAATATGTACATTATGTATTTTTATTAAGTATGTATTATCTATACAAGTGGCTACGTATATCTGATGTCTATAGTAGGTACCCATGGTGCACAAGGTTAGCTTAGTTCAGGACTAGGTCAATAAGTGTAAAGTGTCCCAAAGTATTTACTTATTTTATCATTCTTATTGCGCACTTTCAAGGAATAGAACGAACTGCCTACTTCGGTATTTCCGGACACTTTGGGCACTTTCAAAGGGAGAGTAAATAAGCACTTTTTTGGGTAATCGCGTTCAATCAGGTGAGACTGGTGAAGTGAACTGAATACTTATAGATGGTATCGGATCTATAAAGTGTTAAGTTTCTAAATCTAATTATTTCTGATAAACACTGCTTCGACAGACAGGCGGAAAAACAGACTGTCCGTGAAGTAAAATTGGTGCGTAAAACCAGGCCCAAAAGGACCTAATAATAGTTATTATGAGGAGTCTAATTCTTCCAATACTCTGTTTTCATGCGGAAACGAAACCCTAAATATACATAATGCCTTTCATAAACATTCGTATTAAAAGCACTCAAGTGTACTTAAGTGACATAACACAGTAATGGCGGCCGGGCGGTGACCCTTTACTCCGCCTGCTTTAGTTGCCAGCTAAATGGAGTTGCCCGTTTACTTAATTAATTCTATTGTAATATTTATTATAATGCGTATGAGCTATAAGGTACGTACGACGCTGGGTTTTTACACAAATAAAAATAAGTATGATACATGCAGACCATTACACAATCTTATTTGTACTCTATTCCAGGGTCAGAAGAACCGAACCTCCCGTATCGCCATTTCATGGTGTGCCGTCCCGAAGTACAAAAGTCCGAGCAGCACCCGGAAGAAGGAAAAATCTCCAAAATTACACCTGAAATATTCTACGGAAAAGTAATGAACGGAAAGGGGTTGATAGAAGATGACTTGTTCTTAAGAAAGGGAGTCTTCTTTGGGGGTTTAGATAAAGAGTTGAGAAGAGAAGTCTGGCCGTTCCTGCTACACTGCTACCCGTATAACTCTACATACGACGAAAGAGAAGTAATTCTCCAGATCAGAACTAGGGAATATGAAGAAATCGGAAAGAGGAGACTGGAGAAGATCACTCCGGAGCAATTTGCGGTGTTCTGGAAGAATGTGCAGTGTGTAATCGAGAAGGATGTCGTTAGGACAGATAGAGGGAACCCGTTCTTTGCCGGAGAGAACAATTATAATGTAGAGATTATGAAGAATGTCTTGCTCAATTATGCTGTTTATAATCCTGTTTTAGGGTAAGTAAAAATAATAAGAAAGAATGGCCACAAGTACAAATTAAAAGAAAACGTGAACACAACTGTTTTCTCTAATTTGTTTTGTGCATTTTAACACGGGCAATAAGCGACGTCCGCAGCGACTATTTAAACAGATTTATTCATTGATCAAGTTTTTTTTAAACAAACTTAATAATGAAATCGGCTTTAATCTAGCAAGTTAGCAACTCATGAACCTTGTACCACAGAACACAGAATAGACAATAGTACTACGTCTTGTACCAAGTCCTTATAGGTACATACTAAATTACTAAACAAACAGATGTCGCTATTTTCTAAGCTTTATCAATAAAAGCTACTCAACAAGAGATGGCGCCACTAAACATTTTAAATTTTGACGTAGGTATACACAAGGCATGAGCGATTTACTGGCGCCAGTCCTTTGCGAGATAAAGTGCGAAGCGGAGGCATTCTGGTGTTTCGTGGGACTCATGCAGCGGGCTATATTCGTATGCACGCCAACGGACAATGACATGGACAATAATCTAGTAAGTTTGTTTCATTACGGTCATAATAGAGGTAGATTAGGTAGTTATTTAGATTTGGGTATACCCTTATAGGACTGTCAATGTACTTACAACGACACCAGATAATACCTTAAGGCATTAAGTCCACCATTCGTCCATTTTATTGTTTACATCAGTGCAATAACGGTCAAATATATTATATTAGATAGCTGCCAATAGATGGCGTTATGTGACAATTTGTAGCCGGACTGCGTAGCCCTCTGGGTTGGCAACGCTTCTGCAGTCTTCTCGGTATTGCGGATGTATATGGGCAGTGGTGATCACTATCACTTGCCTTCCTGTATTGTAAAAAAAAATGTATATGTATTACGGTTAGAAATCGTTCAAACAATAAATTTTGTATTTGCTTAAAAGCTAGTAGTTATAAAATAACGATTAAAGAAAATAAAAACGCATTCAATTAGCTATAACGCACGTTGCGATTATTTATCTGTTTCTTTTCCGCCTCAACCAACAATGTACTATTATGTTACAGAGCTACTTGAGAGAGTTAATAAGAATAATGCTGCCGCATTTCTATAAACACTTAGAAAAACACGTTGATGCCATGGAATTATTGTTTTGCCATCGATGGATTCTTTTGTAAGTAAATGTCTGCCAGTGATTTTCCACTTGCCCAGACGGTCGAATCAAAATGTAAAATAAAATAAAATGGTTTTGGAGTGAATAGATATTTTACTAAAAAATCACATTGTTCTTGCAGTTGCCGTTGAAAATATCATAAGTTAATTTTCTTGTTTCATCTATGAAACACAAGTCAAGTCATGATTGTAAAAACTTGCAATGCTTTACCGAAATGCCTCTTGACTTGATGGCTCTTTCACTTTGGGATTTTGATAATAAATCTAATATTATCTATGTAAACCCATTCCAGATGTTTCAAGCGAGAGTTCACCGAGGCCGTGGCGCTCCGCATGTGGGAGGCCTGCTGGGCGAACTATCAGACGGACTACTTCCACCTGTTTTTGTGCCTCGCCATCGTCGCCGTGTACGCAGACGACGTCATCGCTCAAGACCTGAACACTGATGAGATGCTTTTGCATTTCAGCTCTTTGGGTAAGTGTGAAACGCTAAAAAGAACTGTTCTGTTAGTAACAAAACTAGACCGTTTGCTGTCTGACATATATAAATATAAAAGCCAGTTACTTTACTAACTTGACGCTTTAGATTATATCCCCATATATGTCAAAACTTTTAAGAGCCTATCTAGACTAAAGTTTGTCGACCGAGCAGAGCCCCTGCCCAAATTACTATTTCCTATTTTATTTTGCTTTGGTTTAGGGTCATTCGCTCATTTCCTAACTATCTGAGCTGTTTCACAAGAGCTGCCAATAGAAATATGGTGGTAGCTCTTGTGAAACGAACAGTTCCTACCTATTGAATTTGATGATGAACTGCACTGTAGCATAATGGTATATTTCAAATGATTAAATTCACAATATTTTTCAGCCATGTACATGGACGGCCAGCTAATCCTGCGCAAGGCTCGCGGCCTACTGCATCAGTTCCGTCAACTCGTGCGCATTCCATGCACGCTAGCGGGGCTGTGCCAGCGCTGTGGGCCCGGTATCTGGGACTCCGCGCACCGACCCAGCGTCGAGTGCACCGGCGCACACGACTTCTGCGAGTACGCTGTGCAGTAAACATGCCTGAAAAGTTCACTACAAACTGTTACTTCTCAACAATGAAATTGAACGGACAGCTGATCCTGCGCAAAGCCCGTGGCCCATTGGACCATTGCCGTTAACATTTTCGCATGACGTGCACACCACTTAGTTATCTGCACTCCGGAAACTGGCCTCTATACAGCTCGGGCACGAACAAAGAATCGTAGGGCGTAGGTTACTTATTAGCTGAACGAGGGGAATACATCAAATCATCTGTTTTTATATGCGTTTCCATTAAATCCATTAAGATGTTGGTTGGAGTGATATTAGCATCAGCATAAAGGATAAATCTGATTAGTTGAATTTGACACGTCGCTTTAATTTGTTTATCTTTCCTAATTGTATAACTCAAAAGTACCGCGTGGTTGTTTGTTAATCAATGGCTATGTTGGCTATGTAAAATTCAGCATACATGAAGCCTACATAACCTATATTATATTTAAATATGGACACAAGATACCTTTAATTCCGATAACTTGGAAAGATTTTTAGTAAACCTTACAAGTACCTAAATATGAGAATAGATGACCGTGCCTCCGCTACAGATAATGCATATAGCATGCAGCGCTTAACTAATTAGCCAATAGATGGCACTGTTAACATTCTAAATTCCAAACGGGTGAAGTCGCAGGCAAAGCCTAGTATTTACTAATTAATACAATTCAACCGTGAGCACAACTACTTCGACCTTCATTATTTTATGTGTTATTAAAATTATTGGACTGTTAAATACTTCTCCGATATATTCTTTAGTCCTTTGCATTGCAGTATTCCCCACTCACCCTATTCTTACCGAAGTTCTCAAAGTTTTTAATCAAACATTTAAAATGGCAATTGAAGTCAATACCTTTTATTTCGAACTTTAGACTTGTAGAAAATTAGTCATTTACTAATATATTTTAAGAGCAGTGAAGAAACTGATTATGTATGTAAATTTATAGTATTTACATGTAGACTAATACAACTAATGTTGAAATATTACGCAATTACGAAAAGGCTTTAAGTTCGTAAATAATATGAATATTGACCACTCTACAGAATCTTATTTAAATTATCTGTTGCGTATAATTATACATATAATGAAAGGTGCCTATGCCTTTATAAATGGTATACTTTCAAATAAATTATATAAATTATGATACAATTAGTACAAAATGTTACCAGTATTCATACCATCCTAAAAGATCTTCGTTGTTGTTGTTTCTGTTGATAAAAAAAACTGCTTTTGTAATTGTTACGTAGAGAACATATCATACGAATAATGGTTGGCTGTTAAATGTATGAAGAGTGTCAAAATAAGTATTAATTATTTATCTTCCCTGCGCTATAAAAACCATTGTCAAAGCTGTTTAACTAAATACACCTATTTTTAAACAGCGGAGACCACAATTATATCTGCATTGAAAATTGTATTTCTAATTAATTCGACAGCAACTTAAGAAGGAGAAATGCATTTACCTTTTATAATTATACTCCAGCCGTTATTGCGTAATTAGCGAACGTGCTTAGAGTCGAAGTAGTTATGCACCAATTACAAAATATCGATACCCTTTAAGTGCAATTCGATGCTGTCGATCCCTAATCTAGCTAAACAGGCACGCGGTTCGGCTAATGGCAAACAGCACCAATCACGTTACAACGGCTGGGGTATAAAAACGGTGATAGTGTTATATCATCATCGTTAAAAATTACCCATCTAAAAAGTATTAGTTAGACCTAAGTTGATGGAATTTTATCAAGTACCTAAATGACATCTGAGGGACGTAATTATACGGTACCTAAATAAGTATATCGATAGTTTTATTTTTCGCATACTGTGAATTGTTACGCGTATTCTGTGATATAATGATCTGCTTGAATGTAATATAGTTATCGTGTAAACGTTGATTTAATGAAATTAAACAGTCATTGTACCTATTGAAAATAGTCATATCTTATTAGTAATAAATGTACGAGCATTGAATAAACTTTTTGATTCCACCTGCCTATACACCTCATGCGAACGTATCTCCAAAAACTGGGTTGGGCCAAGGAAATTATAGATCGTGCGTGTCTGAAAGCAGCAAAATGATACATGTGTGTAAGCACGGCAAGGGCGATGCGGTGTATGAAATTCAGAGCGTAACAACGGATTCAAGCGATACAGCCAAGACAATAATAATTTCGTAACCGAGTGACATGTAACTGCTGCTTTTCATATGACCCACGAGGCAAATGGAAATAATCTTAACCTTTTGTTTTGGTTTTGCCTTAGTCGGGTAAAAAGCTTTCATAAATGAACATTTAACAGTAAACCTCCATTATCGTATTATTGTAATAATTAATAAATAAACATAAAATAAAACATACGTAGAATGGGTGTCTATTAGCGGTGGTCATCACTTACCATCAGGTGACCTACTTGCTCGTTTGCCTTCGTATGTTGTATATGTATAAAAAGAGGTAACTCAGTCAGTGACTTGTTATTAAATAGGTATCTTCCTTTTTTTAAACCATTGTACCTAGTCTACTTTTTAAATCCACCACTGGAAGTGGTTTAAAATAAATCTACTCACAAGATTTTAACTGATGCAAAGCTAAAGTAAAAGCTTGTTGTATATCACACTGCATACGATCTTTATTATTTGCTTATAAGATTGTTGTTTAGTGTTTAGTTAGATTCACGCCATCTAGTATTGGATAGCTACATTAGTAGAGCTTTTCAAAGCGAACGACCGATTTCTGACCTGATTGATACTGTTTAACGCCATCTTGTGGTAAACGTCCGATAATCTTTCATGTTACCTTATTTAGCAATAATAAATACTTATTAGAAATCAATATTTTATAGGCGGATAATTTTTAAATTTATTTCTTACTTTACTCGGTTTCATTGCAAAGTGACAAAACGACGATAAAATAGAACTGGAACGATATTTGATTAAGAAATAACCTTGTCAAATCAATTGTCACTATTTGTCATTGTTATGAAAACAGCAGCGCCTTACCTTTGCTTTTCCTTTGTAAACTAGAAAAATACATATACAATACGCAATTTTACATAAAAAAGTGTAACTAATGTAAATATAGACAATAACAAAATGTTAAGCACCTATCTATATATATTTCTTTTCTTTTAAATGATGAAATGGCCGGTAATCGCGTCACCAAGGTGTGTACTTTTTACACTATATCAATACAACTGCAATGACTTGCAAAAATCTACTAGTTTAAAAGTTTAAATATAAATATTCTAAATTTTTGAATGTATCGTAGTCTGTTACTGATTTTCATATTAACCGGCTGTGTTGTGAGTTTGAACAGTAACACGAAAGAACCTAAAATGATGGCTAAGATGTTGCCGAAGTCGATGAGGGCTGTTGGTCTCTACAAGTACTTACCGATCACGGATGTAGAGAGCCTTTTGGACATCGAAGTGAGTCTTCCCACGTGGAAAAGCACCGATGTTTTAGTGGAAGTAAAAGCAACATCTGTCAACCCTATAGACACGAAGCAACGGGCTCCCAAACCAGTTCCTCCAAATCAGGAGCTCCCCAGAATTTTGGGGTGGGACGGCGCCGGTGTCGTGGCAGCAAAAGGTGAGAAAACCAAGTATTTTAACATTGGTGATGAAGTGTTTTTTACTGCCGATTTGAGAAGGAATGGCTCAAATGCTCAGTATGTTGCACTGGATGAGGTAATGGTTGGATTTAAACCAAAAAACCTGACATTTGAGGAAGCTGCTGCAATGCCGTTGACTACTGTCACTGCTTATGAGTCTCTGTATGATCGGCTGTTGCTGTCTGAAAAGGACAAAGGAAAGACCCTACTAATTATCAACAGTGGTGGAGGAGTTGGTTCAGTTGCATCACAATTAGCTAGTAATTTGGGATTAACAGTCATTGGCACGGCTTCCAGGCCTGAGACGGAAGCTTTTAGTCTCCAACATGGTGCTCATATAGTTCTGAATCACACGAAAGACTTACTTCCTCAATTGGAAGCTAAAGGATATGGAAATGGAGTAGACTATATTCTCATGAACTACGACCCATATCCTTATTGGGATACAATGATGGCAGTCATTAAACCACAAGGAAAAATATGCTTGATTGTTGACAGCAGCGGCTTGGTTGACTTGAGGCCGCTTAAAGACAAAAGTCTCACCTTAGTCTCCGAGATGATGGCAACTAGAATGAAATATGATACTGAAGATAAATATAGGTATCATGAAATCCTTAAGGATGTAACTAAAATGTTTGAAGAAGGAAAATTAAAAAGCACACTGACCAAGACTCTGGCTCCTATTAATGCTGCTAATCTTAGAGAGGCACATAAACTGCTAGAAGAGAAGAAAGTGATTGGAAAGATTGTTCTTACTGGTTTCTAGACAACACCATTGTGCCATATTATTTTTACTGTAATATTATCTAATAATGTATAATGTAATGTGATGAAATTCATGCCTCAATAAATATTTTGGCACAATTTACAGCAATTGACTTAGTCTCAAACTAAGCAACACTTGTACTATGAATAAATACTATGCAATGGACATACATATATACTAAAATATACAGATGGATACATACTTAAATACAAATAGACATCCTCGATTCCGGTACAAACATTAATATTCATTAATTATCTTGCAAATATCGGCTGCCCGCTGCCCTTCATGGATATCAAACCTAGACTCTAGCTCTATAGTCATTAGTCAGGTTCACTAATCCTAAGTTAAAATATACATATTTGTTTTTTGCTCAAAACTTACTTTTTTAATAAAGCTGTGATACACTTAGATCAGTATCCATATATTTTGTTAATGTGCAGGCCATGAGCCTTTTTTCAAGTTTTAGAGAAATTAATTGACCACTCAAAATGTACCCGTACATACCCGTACTATAAAACAAACATTCGACTACACATTCAGAAAAATCCTGTAGGTAAGTATTATGAAGTCTACAAAAGACATTATGGAGATTGTGTAAAGTTAGCCTCAGAAATAGCTTAACACTTAAGAACCTTGTTGTACTAACGTATGACATGAGAGTTGCTCGGACTTGTCACATTACTGACTGTGACAAGGTTCTAAAATGTTCAGCCACTTCTGGTGCTAACCTTACGAAATAGTCTCCATACCAAAGACGGTAAGTACCTAAAGATGATTTTTAGTATGCTGGCTGATCTTATGCTTTAGAATTAGAATGGTAGGTTTGTATGTTTTGATCAGATTACCTACTATTCTTTATTATACTTAGATTTGGTAATATTTGCACTTTAGAGGTTTCATACAAAACAAAACTAAGTCAATATTCTCAAACATATTAAGAACAAATACCTACCTAGGTATACCTACATAAAAATAGTTCTGTTTTGTTAATGATAAGAACTCTGATAACTGCTGTTTGAGTTAAGTTGGTGTAGGTATACCTTTTGTGGGAATACTAGGTACATGTATGTGAATGAGATATGCGAATGACTTGCCGAATTAGTGCCTATCGCATTCTGCTACTATCATTCATTTCAAGCGGCAGGCTCCCTAGTACGAACATTTTTCAACCTATTTAATACAATAAAAGTCCATAATGGCCAAGGCCTTACCGACGTCCATGAGAGCTGTTGGTCTCTACAAATACTTGCCGATAAACGACGATGAGAGCCTCTCGGATATTGAAGTGAATCTTCTGACATTAAAAAGCACCGACGTTTTAGTGGAAGTAAAAGCAACAGCTGTTAACCCTATCTGATAGGGAAAGCTGCGGCATGAGCTAAATAAAATACTTTAGGATAAACGTAATATGTTTGTAATAGTGAAAAAACATTCAGACAACTGACACCGCTCCAAGTTTAAATTATAAACCATAGACAAATAGAAAAATAGAATTTGAATGAGGACAGCATTAAGGTCATCCAACACCTTCTCCTAATGTGTACTCATGCAACTGGAGCAGCTTCACCAGCTTCACTATCCATACATCAGCGTTGCACAGTGTCTTGCAAACTTCACCTTGGATAGTGGCTTCGTCATTATATCAGCTAGCTGAGACTCTGTCGGACAGTAGCTGATACTAATCAGACCCTTCACGAAGTGTTCGTGGATAAAATGATATCGCACATCTATGTGCTTCGATCGCTTATTAAAGGAGCCGGACTTCACAAGTTGAATTGAACTTTGGTTATCAACATGCAAGTTTATTTTTACTTCTGTGTCTAACATTTCCTTCAATAGTGATTTCAGGTACAATGCTTCTTTGCAACAGTCCGCTGCCGCTATATACTCGGCTTCGGTTGAGGATAGAGCGACTATAGGCTGTCTTTTAGACGCCCATGTTATTGGTCCATTTGCTATCATAAGCACGGAACCAGACGTGCTACGCCTTGTAGAAGGATCTCCAGCGTAATCAGAATCGCTGTAAGCATCTATACTTTCTATAGGACTATTCCTTCTGAAGATAATCCCCTTGTCTTTAGTCCCAACTAAATATTTAAATATTTTCTTCACTTTCGTGACATCTTCCTTAGTGGGATTTTCGACCTTTCTGCAGACTTGATTTACTGCATGAGCGATATCTGGACGAGTTCTTGTAGACAGGTACAGTAAGCTTCCCACAGCTTCCCTATATGGGTAGTCCTTCTCCTGGGAAGTTTCCTGTGCTAACTTAGTTTCAATACTTCCAGGTGTCTCACAAGGTTTGGCATTTGCCATTCGATACTTTTCCAGCATATCGATAATGTAATTCCTTTGGGTTAACTTTATCCCATCTTTACAGTTATTTATTTCCATTCCAAGGTAAGTACTCGGATTTTCATTTTTTTTCATTTCAAATTTCATTTCAAGTTTAGACAAAATGTGATCAATTTTCTTCTTGTCTTTTCCTATGACTAATCCGTCGTCGACGAATAGACCGATTATAATTGACTTATCTTTGTTTATGAAAACACATCTGTCAGTCTTAATTACTTTGAAACCTAAATCAAACATCGCTTGGGTAAATGTCTTGTTCCATGTAAATGGAGCTTGTTTTAAACCATACAATGATTTTTTCAATCGACATACTTTTTCAGTAGTATTTTTGTAGCCAACAGGTACTTTCATGTAAACTCTATCTGTCAACTCTCCGTACAAGAAAGCGGTCTTGACGTCAAAAGTCACGAAGTGATAATTTTTAGATGCGGCAATTGCTAGTATCGTTTTCAAGGCAGGTTGACTTACGACTGGGCTATATATTTCTTCAAAATCGAGATTTCCCTTTTGCTCGCAGCCACGTACGACTAATCTGGCCTTGTACGTTCCGTCATCCTTCACTCTAAATACCCATTTGTTGGACAAAATTTTGTGTCCTTTAGCTTCGTCTTTGTTTACAAGTACCCAGGTGTTATTTTTCTCTAATGAATCCTTCTCAGATTGTATTGCCTTCTCCCAATTTTTCTTGTCTATGCCTGTTATAGCTTCTTTAAAAGTAAGTAAAGAGCAGTCTTCATCATTTTCTGATTCAAGCATATTGACACATCCACTTAGCTCATAATCTTTAGTCCATGCTGGTCGCCTTCTTTCTCGTTGTGGTCTTCCACTCACAGTTGGCAATTCAGCTGGAACGTCCGATCCTTCTCCACTGAACCAGGATTCAGCATCATCGTCACTTGCTTCTGCTTGTACATTTGGAGCAGGTTCGTGTTCGGGCTGAAAGGAGGAATTAGAAGTGGAGGGAGTTGCTTCCTGAAAAGGTAAGACATTATTTTTATTATTATTAAATTCAATTAATATTTGTTCTTTTTCTGTTTCAGGTTCCAGTTGTTCCGGTTCGCAGTCTTTATATTCTTCAGCAGGATTTTTGGAATAGTGCATCCTTTCAATAACTTTCACATCTCTGCTTATAATGACGTTATTCGTTTCCGGTATGTATATTCTGAACCCTTTTGCGTTCTTCGCATATCCCATGAATACACCTTCAGTAGCTTTGGCTGTGAATTTCCCTCTTCGGTTTTTATTTAATACAAACGCTCTTTTTCCGAAAACATGTAGGTGATTTCCTGATGGTTTTCTTCCCACCCATTTCTCATAAGGCGAGTTTCCTTTTAGAGCTCTTGCAGGGCTTCTATTTATAAGATAGTTAGCAGTGAACACTGCTTCTGCCCATAAACTTTGAGGGACATTGGACTCTAGCATTAAGCATCTTGCTTTATCCAATAATGAGCGATTTTTTCTCTCGCTAACGCCATTTTGCTGGGGCGTGTAGGGAGCTGTTAATCTTCTACTTATTCCACAGTTTTTCAGTAAATTGTCAAAGTCTTTTGATCTGTATTCTCCTCCATTATCAGATTGAAGGTTCTGAATTTTTTTCTTATGGAATAGCTCTACATTGTTTTTATACTCCTTGAATTTTTCAATGACTTCACTCTTTTGTTTTATAAAGTAAATACAGCAATATCTCGTGTAATCGTCTATAAATGTAACGAAATATTTTGATCCGGCCAATGATTCGTTCTCAAATGGACCGCATACGTCACTGTGAATAATTTGTAATGGCTCGGTAGTGACAATTTCGTCATGGCTTGTGAATGGCTGGCTTGTCATTTTTCCTCTTAAACAGGTTTCACAGGTTTCTAATTTCTTCTCCTTAAACTCAAGTCCTCGCATCATTTCATTTCTTGCCATTAATTTTAGGTCTTTTTCATTTATATGACCTAATTTCCGATGCCATTTCATTATATCGCTTTCAGCTTCAGGTGTGAAATTTGCTGCCTCTTCCGGCTCTTCAAATTCAAGGTAGTAAAGGCCATTTTTTCGTGTAGCTCGTAGTATAACTTTCTTGTTTTTAATGATTTTGGCTTGTTCCTTTTCAAATATAACTTTACAGCCATTATCTGTCATTTTACTTACTGACAACAGGTTATTGGATAAATCAGGTACGTAAAGTGTGTCAATTAAATTATAATTTTCATTCTCTTTACTGACTATCACTTTTCCTCTTCCTTTGACTTCGGTAGTATGCTTGTCCGAGGCTAATTTCAATGTGTCTGTAGCAGGGGTTATGTCTGAGAACATACCTTTATTTCCTGTCATGTGTGACGTACAGCCACTATCCAGACACCACAAACCTTCTTTTGTTTTTATGTTATCCATTTTCAAACAAGTATTATAGTTACTTTCTTGACCTTTGTTAGTATGTTTATTTGGTTTCTTCTTTGCCCAACAAGCTTCTGTAGAATGTCCTTTCTTATTGCAGCTCTTGCAAAATAATGCTTTTTTCTTCTGCTTTACATATAATGCCTCCGAAGTTTGAGGGTCAGTTTGTCTCCGAGCTTCATTTTCTTCTATTATTTTTACTTTTATAATATCGGGGCTTGGCAGGGCATCCCTTGACTCAATAGCTGTTCTGAAGCTGTCAAAACTTGCGGGTAGACTATATAACATCATTATGCTCAGTAATTCGGAATGAATGTTGACATCCATGTCTTCGAGTTTACTCACAATATCCATGAAGTTATTCAGATGATCTCTTACATCTTCCTGATCTGTCATTCTCTTCAAGACCAACTGTTTTAAAAGTGTTGCCTTTCGTGCGGGTCCTGAACTTTGATGAATTGACTTTAATTTATCCCACACATCTTTGGCCGTATGGCATCCCTTAATTTGCTTAAGTTCTGGTGCGGATATAAGTAAGAGTAGCTCTGACCTGGCCTTTAAGTCTTCCTTCTGGAAAATACTTTTTTCTTCGGCACTCGCAGACTCCGCTAACTTTTTATCACCGCTGGCGTATTCCCACAAATCGTTTTTGATGAGAATAGCTTGAGCTTGAAGACTCCACGTATCATAATTTGATTTTGTTAGCGGCTCTATACTTCGGAAATTCGAGCCCATTTTTGTTTTTCACTTTTTATTTTTATATTTTATTTTAACTCTTCCATTTGCCACAACCACGCTCTGCTACCACTGATAGGGAAAGCTGCGGCATGAGCTAAATAAAATACTTTAGGATAAACGTAATATGTTTGTAATAGTGAAAAAACATTCAGACAACTGACACCGCTCCAAGTTTAAATTATAAACCATAGACAAATAGAAAAATAGAATTTGAATGAGGACAGCATTAAGGTCATCCAACACTATCGACACTAAGCAACGGGCTCCGAAGCCTGTTCCGCCCACTCAAGAATTGCCAAGAATTTTGGGATGGGACGGCGCCGGCATCATTGTAGCAAAAGGTGAGAAAACCAAATATTTTAACATTGGTGATGAAGTATTTTTCACTGCAGATGTAAGAAGGAATGGCTCAAACGCGCAGTATGTAGCCCTCGATGAGGTGCATGTTGCAATAAAACCGAAAAACCTGACGTTTGAAGAAGCTGCTGCGATGCCATTAACTGCTGTCACCGCTTATGAGTCTCTATTTGATCGACTGTTGCTATCTGAAAAGGACAAAGGGAAGACCCTACTGATTATCAACAGTGGCGGAGGAGTTGGTTCAGTGGCGTCGCAATTAGCCAGCAATTTCGGATTAAAGGTCATTGGCACGGCTTCCAGGCCTGAGACAGAGGATTTTAGTCTCCAACATGGTGCTCATATAGTTCTGAATCACACCAAAGACTTACTACCTCAATTGGAAGCTAAGGGATACGGAAATGGAGTGGATTTTATTCTAGTCAACTATGATCCGTTTCCTTACTGGGAAACATTAATGGCAGCCATTAAACCACAAGGATGGATCTGCTTGATTGTCGACAGCAGCGGCCTGGTTGATTTGAGGCCACTTAAAGAGAAAAGTGTTACTCTAGTCTCCGAATTAATGTCCACAAGAATTAATTACCATACTGAAGATATGTATAGACACAATGAAATCCTTAACAACGTTTCTAAAATGTTAGAAGAAGGAAAATTGAAGTGCACCTTAGCAAGGATAATGTCACCAATTAATGCTGCTAATCTAAGAGAGGTTCATAAACTCCTGGAAGAACAGAAAGTAATTGGAAAGGTTGTTCTTAGTGGATTCTAGGCAAAACCTGTCTACCATTGTGCAATATAAAGTGAATGATATAAAGCTAAATAAAAAAAAGATCAATTTCAGCTATTGACAAGGGCGTTCGTGGGTTTGTACTTTTTGGTAGTTATTACCAAATTTTGAAGGTCCAGTGGCGGGGGGCAGGCTGCCTTCCTTCCTAACATGTTGATTTTTAATTCTATTAACCATTGGTACTACGTAAAAATATTGTGAAACATTTTTCAAACTAGGATCTACACTATTTTGATAAAAACAACTGATAACAGCTGTCTCAATAGATTGTCTTTAGTTAGATACACGAATGACTTGCAGAATTCCTATTGATGAAGAAACTGGAACAAATACTTTGCTATAACGGCGCGAAACCATCGTTGTGCACGTGCAAAACGTTTGCAAAACGGACGATTCTGTGCCATATAAATATTTTTCATGCAGAAACCCGCCTTCCTTCCACACGAAACAACATATATCATACAGACTCAACTATAAACCACCACCACTAAACACTAAAACTACACGATCGACGCGCGTTTCGCATCTATACGAGGCATCATCCGCAGCAAATCGTACGACTGTTCGTTACTTGAACGAATGGCATGTCATATTGATGAAGTTTGACCAGACCATAAATAACCAGCATTTTAGCGATGGTAGCCATGAGTGGTTGTCTGCAATTGATTGGTGATCATGGTCAAGGACTAAACGGGCCATATGGATACTAAAATGTAGTTTCTGACTTTATAAAAGACATTCATTCAAGTAAAGGAACGAAAAGCAACAGCTGTTAATGCATCTTAGGATCTATGCTTAGTGATGGAAGACCTCATAAACGACTGCTCCACGAGTCTGCTAGTTTTTAGGGTCACGTACCCAAAGGGTGCCAACATAATCACATAATTAAGGCTGTGCTGTCCGTCCGTCTGTCACAGGTCTGCATCTTTTAAACCAACACTTAGAATGTTCGGAGTGCGTTATTATGATCGCAATTACAAATGTAGTAGGCATTAGGCATGTATATAGGAATTGATCTAGAATTGACGTTTTATGTTAGCGATAAAAGTTATCGTGCGTAGGTCCTCTGAAAAGGAATAAAGTGCAAGATAATGAATTTTGAAAAGTATAGGTACATAAACTAATGATATTATTGTAAAATTTAAAAAACTATTGACCGAAATAATTGTTTTTAATATTCTATAGTTAATGAGGGTGCAGTACACTTGGATCAAACTCTTTTCCTTTGAAAGGCGAACCATCAGCATTCCAGGCTTTTTTGAGGATTTCAATATTTCTGATTTCATCACTTGTCGGCAATCCCTTTAGCTTCTGTTCTTGGTTCCATTGTAGTTCTCGAACCTAGAAAGTTTTCCATTTACGATATATTCAATTACAAAAAAAAATGTATCTTTATATATTAATAAACGGATCACTCACATATTTTTAAGTCGAGAATTGCCCGACTGTTTTGGACCAGTCCGGGGTCCTTAGTCATGAGCCGTCGTCGCGCACCCGCCGCGGGGTTTCATGATTAACGACCACGGACTGGTCCGAAACATGTTGGGCAATTCTCGACTTAAAAATACATGAGTGATCTGTTCATTAATACGTCCAAGTCTCACGGAAGTTTTATGTTAAATAATTGTATCTTTTAACATGCACCTTAGCAATATGATCCTCAGGCAGTTCGTTCAGTGGCCTTGAACAGTCAATTTTGTCCAAATCAATGGCTTCCTCTCCATTCAGTAGTTTGTTCCACCAGCGTTCTTGGACTTTTTCTATCAACAGAAAAACCAAAATATATTTAGTTAGCATAGTTCAGCTTGGTCTTAAACTTAAGCATAATTGTAACAGATATGACAGGGATAAGTACTGTAAACTCATTGTAGGAGACATTCAAAATCGTTAATAATAATATTATGTATATTTTCTGTCATAACTTTAAAATTAAAAAATACCTAAGTGAATTAATAGTTTTCCTTCGCTAATGGTCCAAAAACTATCAATAGCCTTGATTTTGTAAAGCAATGAGTCCTTGACAATGATGTCACCATTGCGGCATACCACGGAGATGTCAGCAGGGTTAATGGTCACCTTCAAGTCCTTTGCTGATTTTATGTCTGGAGGCAGTTTCATTGTTACATCTGTGTGAGAAACATGTTATATATTTGAGATATCAGGAGCATATTGAAACTTGTTAACTATACCAAAATCATCTGATGAAGTGAATTAATGAGTAGAAAAGTCAAAGCCTGATTTATCCACAGGCTATAGGCTACAGCCTAGAGCGCAAGAAAGGGGGAGTTGGGATTTTGCAAGCAACTTATGGTGCTGTCAGAAGTGTCAGAAGTCTAAATCAGGCTGAGAAAAATGACAATACAGTGGGCAGTGTAACATAAAAAATGCATTTAACCCAGTTATGGGAAATCCATTTAAAACTGACAAGAAACAATTTTATGGTTGACTATGACTTTTAGTGTACAGGTTTGCCATGGCCATATGCATGAAGGCCATTTTAATGTCGGCAAAGGGGATTAAGGTAATACTGCTTAGTCTTTATTCATATGGCATTAATGGACTCCTAAGTACCAATGTAACGAATGTCACAGAAAGTGGAGGGGATTTCTATATTAGATCTCAGTGGCATAGCCAATGCAGTTGCAGAGGCCCCTGATTCAAGGAGGACCCAGTCAGCCACAAATTATTTTTTATTTTCAGGCTTTTCAAGGAGGGCTCCATATTTGTTTTCATAATAGGCAAAGGGGGACACTTTAATATTTCGTCATTGGGGCCCGAAAAGGCCAGTTATGCCACTGTTAGGTTTTTGTTCATATGAGCTAGTATAGGCCTGTATTAGGACTTCTTTAGTTAACTAAAAGGGAGTTATAATTGCATGATGTCCGAAGTTACTTCAGTAATGTATCATTAAGCAAAGATAAAATACTTACCAAGCTCTGTAATACTCTGCGACCAAGAATATTTGTCTCTCACAGCCCCATTGTATGATTCGCTATTCTTTTGCACAGGGATTACTGGTGGTTCATAATCATCTAAGTTAAACCTAGTTTCAGTCGTTTTGGTCTCTTTGCTACTTGAAGCTGACTTTGTTATGTAGTCATGATCCTGATTCACAGAAAGTTCGACTGTTGCCTCTACTAATCCTTCCTCAACTTCTTCAGTGTCACTTTCAGCCGACACTTCCACTTCCTGGGCGACTGTAGAACACATTATCTCATTGTTCAAGTTCTCGGGTTTTCGAGCACCGTTGGTTCCTTTCCAGTTCTTAGGATCGCAAGTTCTGAGGACTTTAATGACCAACTCTTCTGCTACGCCTGGAGGAAAGCCCATGTTTTCGTAGCGTCCTTCGGGTACGTAATAGAAGTCCGTCCTGGAACAAGTTTGCTAGAATTGTAGATTCGTTTACAAAGGCATAAGATAAAAAAGTGTAAATAAATATTTACCGTCTAGCCAAAAAGTTGAAAATCGCAGATAGAAACCCTAGAATTGACTGTTCGTTGACTAAGATGGACGTCAAAACATCATCATATTTAGTAAAAGTTGGTGCGTCGGACATGGTTATTTGTTTTCGATCAAAATTTTACACTTGAGTCTTAAATAGCTTTTGATTTCTCATATCAAGTAGAATAGAAAGAACGAACTAACATTGACGATTATTTCAGGTGACATTGACGTTTTTTGACAGTGTTGCCATCAGTAAAATACCACGCAAATGTTACCCTGATAAAAAAATACTTGTGGATTGGTAGATTTAGAAGCATGGCCATCGTAATGTACAAATGCTCTACTTGATAGGGGCCTAGCACGCTAGCTTTTATCGATGACATGAAACATTTATCCCGTTCTAACCAATATGCGTGTGCGAAAGGGACGAATGCTTTATGTCAGCGAAAAACGCTAGTGTGCTAGAGGGGCTGATAATGGCTGCAAAAAATAAAAATCTGTAGCTGGTACTCTGGTACTCTCGCAGGAAAGATGGAATAAATGTATCGACGCATGTCACTTTTCTAAATTCTTCTAAAAAGCGAAAGAATTATATTATCTGGCAATGGAATAAACTTCAAATTTGTAGGATGGATTAACAATGCAAGGTAGCAAGCAATAACACGCAACAATTTATCTCGTTCTGACCCATCTGAGACCAATCATTACTGTAACTGAGGCCCTAGTACGCTAGCTTTTATCACCGACACAAAGCACATATCCTTTTCAAACCAATAGAAATATGAGAGAGGGACATGCTTTATGTCCGCGATAAACGTTATTGTGTTACTATAGCTGGATTCATGGAAGAGGTCAAATATTCCTTTCAGACCACCTAGTGATATAGATTGGTGGGTAGCATTCTCAGAAGCTATCGCTGAAAAGTCGATATAACGCACAATTGTCGAGAGGTCCCGGGTTCAAATCCTGGTATGGGCAAATATTTGTGTGACGAACACGAATGTTTGTACCTGAGTCATGGATGTTATTTGTATTTAAGTATGTATTTATCTATATATAAGTACATACTTATATATATTATCCGTTGTCTAGTACCCATAACACAAGGTTTTCTTAGCTTGGGACTAGGGCAATTGGTGTAAATTGTCCCAAGATATTTATTTATTTATTTATTTAATTCACCTCTGGACTTAGCCTCTACTTTATTTTATACCATTAATATTTCTGCTATAAAAAATTATGTATTTTGTAAATCCATGGTAACTACACTTCGTTGGTAGACTTCTAATCAAAATCTACCATTTAGTAGAAACTATTTTTACAGCTGGTATTATAAACCTGTTTTTAATTTACATTCCCGCCACTTGGAGTCGCTTCGCTTTCGAAAGTTTCACATCCGCAAGAGAGCGGCAAGGCAGGCAAGGCAAAGTCAAGTAGGCAAAGAAAGAAGTCTCGCGCGCGAACTCGTACGCTGCAGGCGATGACCGCAATTTATATGAGGTTTTATTAAATTGTGAGTGTGCTGTCGTGTCCTTCGTCCCGTAAAGTGTTTACAAAAATGCAGCATAGGTGAACTCGGATAGCAAAGTGTTGTGATTGTGTACATCTTCTTGCTCTTCTTTTTGCTGTCTCTCAAAGGTTGTTAAAATGCCTTGCTCGGCGGTAACTTTGTCTATAGCGACCATTACAGCAATCGTGGCCGCTGCATTAATGGCAATAGCATTCTCAACGGATAACTGGCTTTATATTGAAGTGAAACGAAGCAGTATTCAGGTAAGATAAAAAATATGTAACAAAAAGTACTGTAAGCAATTATTTTAAGCACTACTTTTTAAGTTAATAATTAAAACTTGGAAAAGTATGTATGTAGTTACTACATATCGGTGGCTGATTGCGTTGCATTGCACTTTAAGGAAAAAAAAACATTAAGTAAGGATGTTGCTGAAATTGGCAAGATTTCACACATTCCCGTCCCAACTTAAGTTTGGTTTTTGTACTTTATTACGAGGCTATAAGATTTGAAATCGGTAGGCAACCCTGCACGTACGACCTTAACCCTTACTTAGCTTTCCACTTTTTATTGTAAAAGGTATACTGTTTATTTGGATATTTGATACTATTAAATATACGTAGTATTTAAATAACGTTATTCAAATAAATTAATTTCAAACGGTATTTTTTTATAATCAAATCTCAGGACCTCGAATACACCTTTCTTTCAGTCGAATTGTTTTAAGTTTTACGGATTGAGGTGGTTTTTTTAAGCCAGTCTTAAAGCACTAATAGTTGGGAGCGAGCAAAAAGTCTCTGGCAAAATTGCTAATTCTCTATTTGCTATAGGTGCCTACCTAGGTACAAGAATAATATGTTTGATTTTGTTTTGGCCCAGGGACCTTCCGGTCGTTTTCCAACAAAACCTACTATACCATTAGGAGTATTAGGTACCTATAGGTAGGGCTGCCAACTTTTTCAGTTATTATTTTTAAAGCCACTTTTCCGTTTTCTACATTATTAAAAGATGAGTACGAATCATTTACGTATTCATGAAAACTTGCCGTAACATCGCTGCATTCAACTTGGCGCCGACGCTCTGGCTTCATCGCTGTACGAATCTCTCTCTGTATCTGTGTACGGGTTCAGTTTTTATCGCTGGCGTATCGTTGAACGCACGATGTAACGTTTAAGGCCGGGGCACACCGGATGCGTATACAGCACGGCTCCGGAGACACGCGCGTGCACAGGCCGGTTGTAATGTACGGAATTATATGTTGAGATGCTACATCGCTTGCGTTGCGTGCACGTAATACAGCTCTATGTACGAAGAGAGCTGGAGCTGTGCTGCGTACGCATCCGTTGTGGCGAGCAGGCCTTTAACGTCAGAGTAGAGAAGCTCCCATATTATTCTTTAAGCGCATCAGCGTCGGGCTCGACTTCGAAGCATCGCGTTGTCCCACTCACTCGTGCTAGCGGGCTAGAGCAAGACAGGGCACTGCCCCATAGTCAAGCTCGACGCGCATGCGCTTAGAGAATCATTCTCCTGATACAAAATATTGAATAAAGCTCAACTGGTAGAGAATATCTTTAAATATCAAGTCCAGGGGTCCAATTTTTGAATCGCACCAGGTGACTAACGTCCGATTCAAAAATCGTACTCCAGGTATTGAACATTTAAATGTGTTTCTTTGATGAAAACAATCAAGAAGTGTAAATATTCAAACATTTTGTAAACTTTCAAATGGTAGAAAAACATTCAGGAAATAGCCCCTCTGGCGGCAGTTGGGTCAAAAGGAAAAAAGTAGAATGTTCCCAATTAAATTTACTTAATTCGCTTCTATTCTAAGTGTTATTCATAGGTTTGTACTTTTTATAACTTTCATTAAACATTACGTTCCTAAAATATGGTTTGCAGCCTTAATATTAACCGCAAATTTAGCGAAGTAGCGATTTAAGCACAGATGCCCTAGCAAGCTAGCTTTTGTCGCAGACGTAAAGCATCCCTTCGGGCCAATTCTCGCGTCAGTAGAGATGAAGTCACACTCGAGATAAGCCAAAAATAGTTGTCAAATCCCTTCAAAATCTGTCATATTTTGACACATCTCGAATGTCAGATGAATCTCGATGAGCGCTAGAATTGTGGGCCTGTCCTTTCCAAATAGTAGGCGTGTGCGAAAAGACATGCTTAAACGCTAGTGTGCTACCAATGCAAGTACACGTACCTACCTATGCTACCTATAGGAAACAATGGTTATGGAAAGATCACCGGCCATCGCAACATCTTTTACCTTAGCACCTTGCGCAATCTTATCCTCCCATTGTTTTGAAAATTACTCATTTGATGGTTAAGATTTCGAGTAAGTATAATTGGTAGATAGGTACCTACCTATTCAATATAGATACATATACATGCATACGTACTAGAGGGACTTACCTAGAACAGAATCTAGATTACACACGTATAGATACAATTCAAGAACAAGTCATGTTGATATACGTGTTGTCATTTTATTTATACGTAACAAAAGTATAAATTTAAGAATAAATAAGCCATTCCATTAAAAAACTAACCAGAGGCCCCAACATATATCATCTAAGTTCAGTGCATCCCTCTCTGCGGCCTTGTCTAATTAGTGTCATATAAAAGGAACGCAGTGAGGGGATAACATAAACTTGGGCGGTCATGTTAGGCCCACAATACTACATATTTTAAGTGAATCTCAGAAGCCCTAGCAATCAATAAGTTTTACCTAGCTAGTACCTTTATATATCTAAAAGTAGAACATATCACACAAAACTTAACCTAGAAAAATTTCTTCAAAATCAAAGTCAAAATATATTCATTCAGATTAGGCTTACCGGAAGCATTTATAAATGACAGAAAATTTACCACCGGTTCGGAAAACAGCTCGGTTCTTTTCGGCCGGCAACGCACTTGCGATTCTTCAATGGGCGGGGGTAATTCCTTACCATCACCTTTGCTCGTTTTCCCCCTCTAATAAAAAAAAGTTAATACAATCATAATGAATGCACGCACGCTGTCTTATTCTATCGAGTCCTTCCCTGACCGTTACCTTACGTTAGCTTAGCACGTTATGCATGAATATGCACGTTCTGTAACAGTACTGCGCCGTGCTCCTGCGCACCCATTCGTGCAGATAAAAGAAACACGACCGATAACGTTTATCTTAACCGCAATGAAACTTCTGTCATTTTAACTGTCTAGCATCGAAAGTAGGCCAAAGTTTCAATACGGATTTAGCACGTATACATAAATACTTATTGTAGTATGTAAGAATCAAAGAAGTAATTAAAGTCTGTCAAGCATTAATTAACGCATAATATTTTCAAACAAAATTTTCGAACTGAAAGCTGTAAAGATCCTCGGTTTTGGGCCCAAAACTTAGTAGGTATGCATGTCGGTAGTAAGTAGCTATCTATACTTAGGTACTACCCCTTGTGAAACCTTAAATCAAATTTCTTTGAAATTCACAGTTGCGCGAAAACGTTATAAAAGGCAATACGTCCTCGTAGACTCGTACTTGGTATTAGGTGGTACCTTCATGTATACATCTGTCCGTATCTTCATTAATTGCAGCCTAGATGATAAGAAAGAATTTTGATGACTGTACTATGTAACTGGATTTAAAAGGTTGAAGAGATAGATTATCTTTACTTTGTGTATTGCCCCAAGAAACTGGACTAGGTATGTTGTTTTAAATCCAGTACAGTGAACTGAAATGGCTTGCGCGCAATGTCTTATTGTTTTTACTATAACCAGGGTTTTAAGTTTACGGTACTCTATACACAAGAGCAAAAACTGACTGCAGAAGTTACATTTAGTTACGGTTTGCAGAAAGCGCATAATTCACGACCGACTGGTAGTCAAACTCACGGTTAATTTGCTTGAAAGTGTCGTCTGGCAGGTTCTGGTTTCTTTCAAGTCGGGTTTTTTGCGATCCCTTTACCTGCTTTACTTAAAATGCCTTTTTTTCATTCGAGGGTTGTATAATCTGCTCGGAACGTGACTTTGCCTATCTTGTTGCATTTGCCTTAAAAATGTACTTACCTGCTTGCTGGTTATTGTCCCAAACCGGTTCCTCGAATCAATGAAAGACTTAGAGTTCGAATACTGATAGCTGTGTAGAATCACCAACTGAAGTTCATTGCTAAATGTCATCACCTACTTGCGCAAGGAATTCATTAGATGACCGCTACTAATTAAATACAGAGTCCACATTCTGTAGTTTTATTATACCTACAGACAGCGCGGCTTGAAATATCAACTCTACTGTTAATTTATACATACAAAACTGGAATGTGTGGAAAGGAAATAAAGTCGCGAGGAAAATCATCATCAAGTCATGCCGAGTAAAACGTTCGGTGCGTTGTTGTCTGTCACGTAAGCAAATTAATGCTAACGTACATGTAAAAACTATAACCTTCACAACACGCAAGTATGGCCATATATGATGCATTGGTAAAAACCGAGTTGATAGACATATGTTTTTTATTTCGATTTCTGGTATGTTGCAAATCCTAGTTATTGCTACTGGTCCCGTCGGCAGTTCGAACAACTACCAAACAGAAAGACATATTGTTATGTATCGCTAACAAGATAAACAAACTCGATTTAAATCTGCGCATAGCTCTGCATTCAAAATTTAACAGAAGCAACACCAAGAGTTCAAGAGAAATCGATCGAGAAAGTGACGTCTGTAAAATTATCCGTGAACATGCATAGTACCGTGGAAACAGAACGCCACACTATTATACAATTGTAATGGAAACGGGCTCTTTGCTACGTAATACTGTTTAAAACTCGTACAAAGATCACACGGAAACAGCATATGATGAGAAGAGACTTTCTATTGGCTTTGCGATCGGTTCTCGTTTGGACATCGTCCATGGAATGCATTATGCAAAGATCCAAGAAAGTCGTTTCACGTAAAAGTGAGAAACTTTGTGCTATCCAATTTCTTAACATCATTATGCAAGATTGTATACTTACTAGACGAATTATGGACGAGCTGATATATATGGATGATATTGTAATATTAATGGCAGCTCAAAGTAGACTACAACTTCTTAAAACATGCTGAGTCAGATCAATCTTGGAGCCCGAAGTTGAATCATGTTTTCCAGTCATCCTGCTGTAGAAATCGTGACATGAATCTGATAAACGACTAAAAAGAACTACCAACCGACACAGGAAGAGATGAATGAAATAGTGAACACACAAAAGTTTGTTTATTATCGTACCTGGCTCGGGACCGGATGTACTGTTTGTTATTCCGTTAAAAATACACCGCATCTGGGTTGAAAAAGTATGTAGACAGGCCATTAATACTTATCTCGAACCAAAGCAAACTAATAGCTTGAAGGCTTTCTCTACAGTTCATGATTTTAAAACAAATTGAGAAGGTGAAATTTTTGATGAGCAGGACAGGTCTGAACCATAAGGTGGCTCGTTAAACCAATCAAGTTAATAGATTGCCGACTCGTTATTCGTATATCGGAATCGGTGTAAACACTGTAAACCTACATAGTCACGATGCAGTGAATTTTATGCTCGCCAATGCAGTGCGATACCACTAAAATTATAGCTGACGAAGAACTTTTAAAACTGGATTTAAATCGAAGTGAACGCTTCTTGATGAGGTAGATCAGATTTTAATGTAATCAAGAATTTCTTACTGTGACCTAAAGCGTTTAAAAGAACCATCAAGTCTCGTGCCTTACCAAGAATGAGACCTTGATGAGCGATCAACCTCGGACAATAGACTCCTTGGGTGGTCTTAATTTCTCGACAGACAGGCCATCCCGAGACGCCCAGCTACATTAACAAACATTTTATTTCCTTCCAACTTAGAAAAAAAACAAATTGTCTCATTTGATAAACGGCTGTAGCGAATGAGGGTCGCGATTTAGATTTTATACCTACTAAAGTAAGTCAGCTCAAGTAGACAAGCTTCTATCACTTTCAATAGTGTTAACCAATCTGCAGCGGTCAGTGCTCATTTAAAAGAAATGTTGTAATTATTGTCCCTTAGCACAACTGACCATCGGATAATTCCTTTGCTAGCATGATCTAAGACAAGCCTAAGTATTTCTGCTAGATGCGTGATGTTGTGACATGAGTGCGTAAACAATGGCTAATTAAAATACGGCAACCTGCTTTCTTCGGCATAGTGTCACCCACTTCCCATGACTTCCGACGTTGCCTACACTTTTTATCCTATTGCGCTTTCTTATAGCTGGATAATTCGACGTGCTTAGTGGCAAAATAATCGACGGAAGTGTCGAGTTAACTATGCCCCCATACGAATGTGATTTGGCACTTACGCTTAAGTATAGTATGTTGAGGTTGAGAAACAAATAAACATTAACAAACTGTTCCGCGGAATGCAATGTAAGCTTTCATGTAACATTATTTTGCGACACATTTTAAGTGGCATCATATACGGTGTTTGGCAAATGATACTGTTAATCAAAATATGGCAACATGCAGGTAAATTGATGTGTCGCTTGCTCAAGCTGCATACGGATATTACTGATATTGCAGGCTGCAGTCAAGCGTCATTGCGGCTGGTAATTGAGGTGTATCTATCTGAGGGAGGTAACAATTGCTCAGGTAGAAAGGAAACTTAACAACGTGTGGTCACGAAGGCACTGGCTGCGATCATTTTATTACCATGAAATATAATGGCAATAAGCTACGAAAACATAAGAAAAGATGAGTCTGATATGCAACTGTGACCCTAAGCCTAACTGTTCATCCTTCGCTGTGATTCTGTCTAACAAATTTCATAAGGAAGCAACGCACAGAGAGATAATTTTATCTTGGTTAATTTTATTTTATGTTCAAGTGATTTATTTGGTAGACTGAAATTGTTCGGTAACTTGAACTCCCATGAGCCAGCACTAACATCATTGGATTCGCCCCCAAGTTACTTAACACTTCAAGTACCCGACGAATCATAATAAAACAAATAGATAAAACGTAGGCTTGAAAGTGTATCTAATCTTCCGTCATTACTGTCATTGCTTTCACGATCAGATGTAGAACCATCATTTATTTTATAGTTTCCCGGACTTTCACTGCTTCCAATGATCTTTATTGATGGGTATAATGCATGAACCTTGGTCATAGGTACTCGGAATATGAACTCATGTCGGTTATGATAACATCGTAAACTAAACTTCTTCGACAAGTTTCGATTACTTTTCTTCACTATTGGGGTTTTGTGGTTTACTGGTTTGCAGAATTCGACTTATCTATTACTTATTTATGTTTATATAATATTGTCACAATATCGATAGTTAAATGCTTTCGTTTGGTTTGTTTTTGTTACACAGCTCTGCCTGCAGTACTGATAGAGTCGTCATAAGTTTCTCACCTTTACTTGCAGAAGAATTGCCCAACGTTTCGGGTCAATGTCACCCGTATTTTTCTATGAATAGCCCACTTAATTATTTTTCAACTGAAGTCCTAATTAGTTACTATCGTACATTATGTTATACTACACAATATATCTAACGACAATTTATCTTTGTCTAATATTTCTTCACACGCGCCGCGTTTAGTAAGATTGTTTCACTTGTTGCGAATTCACTTTGCAAGTCGCTGAGGTCTATTTAGAAACTAACCCCCTTATTCATAAAAGCTTACTAAACCTACTTTAGTTAACGTTTCATCTTTATCTGTTTTGTGACTTTTGCCTTCGAAAAAAAGGAATAAAACATATTTTATAGTCATAAGAGGTTTGTGAACTTTTATCTTTTCTGATTGGGGCTTGATTCTCTACCGTAACATCCTTGCGATTTACACAGCGCCGGAGTTCTGTCTTATGGCCGAATGCTTGCTTCGTAGAGCTGCGTTACGCATGCTGTGTAAGTATGTGTACGTGTTGCATACGCAACGTGTACGCAATCGGTGTAGCCCGGGCTTTATTCGCTCGCGTTCGTGTGCACAGATTTAGTCTTCATTGTTGGCGTATCGTTGAACGTAACTATGTTACAGTAGATAATTACACTACTGTGCCTAGGTTAGAATTTTTTCAACAAAGAGCCATATATCTCTATATAATAGTAGGAAGCATTGTTCTAAAGGTGGTCGATAATACGGTGTTAAATTACATTGCAGCAGATGATACGAAGCGACACATGATCTCTGGCAGGTGCAAGCTATTTTTATAACGCTTGCGTCCATTATAAACTTGAGGAAGTATCAGGCAGTAATGCAGGCATTAGGGTATTAATGAAAAAGGATTCCTAAAAAACAGTAGGACTTCGATCTATTAGTGCTGTAGACCTAACCTAAAATGACCGGCCAAGTTTAGACTATCTAAGTTTACCTTTGTGCGTCTCTTTCTTATAACACTTGTTCGACAGAGACGCAGGGAGCTAAACTAAACCTGTAGGGTGATTTTTGACTTTCGAGCGCCCGCAATCGCCAGCTGGGCGCCAATCAGTGCCGGCTAAAATATACGCTCGCGTATTTAATTGGCCCGCGGCTGGCGAATGTAAGGGCTCGAAAGCCAAAAATCAACCCGCTGGGCCGATCATGTTAGGGCTATAGGTACCTCAGCAAAGTTACGCTGCACGCTGTTGCGCAAATAGCCATCCCCCAAAGACTGAACTGTATTTATTCCTATGAGAATAGCTATATAAAATTGAGTTTTAGTCCCATAAACTGCGAATTTAAAGGATGCAGCATGTCCAGTAAGTGAGTAAATCTTATGGGGTGGTAGTGGTAGCTTGGTTGGAGTAAGATCATCCCAAAACTATAACTTAGCTCTCCACTGACGACGCGTCTAGTTGTCTAAATGGGGTGAGGTGGGCGCCTTCAATACCGGTGCATCCATTTCCATTGCTTCCACTAGAGATGATGATGATCAACTGTCAATAGTCCCACTGTTGATCGACAGTATCGATAGTAATCGATATGTCGCCATTGACGACGCATTCGTTTGCAATGCTTTCGTTGTTGATGCCAAACTATTTACTTACCAAACTATAACTGATTTAAAACGAATTAAAACTCTTTTTTACGATCTAGCAGTGCGATATAAAATCATTAAGAAAAGCAAACCGAGTTTAGATGTCGTGTGTGTAAAACTAAACGATGCTACCTTAATGGTTTTCAGGTCTGACGACTCCAAAAACGACTAAATTTAGTTTTGCCTCTGGCACATTAGAAAACTAGCGAGAACATCACATTAAACTCTATTTTGGTGTGCGTTTACACTTAAGTACCTACATATATTATCCTTGTACAGTCAAGGTCATAATTATGTAGGTATATGTAGACACAATCATCCTAAAGCAATGGGGTTAAGTGAGACTGTACTTTTTATATCATCTTCAATATTCCAGTAAAGTTTTATAACCTACGCCTTTTAAGAAGAAATAACTTTATTTTTTATCTCATCTCAAAAAGTTTTGTCTTTTTGAGCTAGACATTTCAAAGGCTCGATTTACATTATTTCTTACAACGTGAACCGATCGGTGTGGTCACCTTAGTTTTGCAAAAACTTGCTAGCTATGTTGAAATAGTCACGAGTTCATTTGTTGGGCTCAAATGTCGCTAGATGGTCATAAAAAGTCGCTAAAATGTATGAGACACTTGCAGAAAGTAGTCGCTTACGTGGTCTCAAATAACGCCAAATCTAGCTATGAAGTCATCCATTGTAAGTTGATTCAGAATTAAATCGTCACTCTACAATCGTGAGATCTGCATTAGGATAAAATACCTTAATCCTATAAAATTCCAAAGGAGAGCCAGCCTAGCGGCTGATTTTCTGAAGCGTACGCTTATTGTTGTATTTGTTACACCAGCCCAACGCACACATACATACCTCGGGGTTAAGAACACGATCTTGGCATTGCAAGGTGAACCGGATGAGTCCCTACGTCCGACGCAAGCGCATTCTCATACTTATAAAATGACTATTATAATATCCACGTATACGTAAACAAACGGTGTAGCAGACCGGCTTAAAAGTTCTTAGTATTAGTGAAAAGTAAAAATTGGGAATGAACGCAGTTTTTCCTAGTTTTAAATATATTTAGACCTAACAAAATACGCTTTTTCATTTAATTTTAAACTATACTTTTTTTAACTATCTCAGGCTTAGATTTTTTGACATTGCATTAATTTATCTTCACTGCCTGCGTCTCTGTCAAACTAGTGGTATAAGAAAGGGAGGCACGTAGAGATAAATCCAGATTAACTAACTAGGCCGGTCATATTAGGTTCACTGGATGATCTTAATTATTTGAATATATGAGAAAAATAAAGGATTAAAAAATCAAAATATTTTTTATTTAGATATAACTGTAGGTTGATGAATTAATGTCAAAACAGAATAGTATTCGAATCTATATCTTAGTGAATTCTGAATTGAATGAGATTTATTTTCATAATGATGTTTTAGTCTATTGTTCTATGTGCTTACAACAAAGGGTTGCCAAAACGCACAAAAGTCATTGTGATGTGGAATGAATTAGACTAAAGCAGAAGCTTTATGGAATGTTTTCTGTCCCCGCAACTCGCTCAGCGTAGAATCCTTGTTATCCCGCGGGAACTTAGGATATGAGGTGCTCTAAACGCGGGAATTATACGTTTTTGAAAAAAAAAACTATATTTTATTTATTTAGATAAGGCATGATCTATATGTCCGCCAAATTTCATATAAATCCGTCCGGCAGTTATTGAATTATTGAGGAACGAACATTCAAACACAATTTAATATTATAATACTAGATAAAATAAATTACTGCATGACATCCTGAAATTACTTTTTTTTGCATTTTGTATTTAAATACTTTAATAAATTATTTTGTACATTTCATGACAGGTCCTCTACTTCTTTAATATTATCAGCTCAATCAATAATTTTGACGTTATTTTTTACTAGCACAGTATAAGTTTACTTTACCTCTATCTGCGTCCCTTTCATTCCACTAGGTACAGTCACGAGCACCAACATGTATACAGCCAATCCTTCCCAACCTGTCAAAATTATGTTAACATCAACCTTATTGTTAGAGGCATAAGGTCTGTGTATACATATTTATGGAAGATTGACTGTATAGATGTTGGCGCTTGTGACTGTACTCAGATAGAGACGCAGGGATGATACCTGGGCCGTCAAGTTAGTTTTCTTAATACTCATTATAATACCTATGAACAATAATTGTACATTCTGTACTTGCTCGTAAACCTTCCGCCATGCTTAGTTTCTACGTATCACAGTTAGAAAACGTTCCCAGTCTTTGAAATTCGATTTCCCATGAACATTAAACTGTCTGCCGGCTGTATGGGTTTACATGAATATTTTTATAGTTTATTGTTTCTTAATTAGGAGTCTTGTTTTGTTTTAAAAATAGGCTTTTTTATTTCAGTATTTGGAAAGGTAGTTCATTCTATTCAGGTACTTTTGTCTTTTATTTTTGCCATAACAAATGCCTCTATAATTTTTAGTTCAAATCGAAGGGCATTTTTTATGGAAACATAATGGGGATCAATGATAGAATTGTTACACTTTCATAGGACGGTACGTACGGTATCTAAGATGAAAAAAAAAAATTTTTTTTAATAAAAAATGTGACTAATGTTTTATGAAAGTTCTACTTGTTACCGTAATAGAAAAGATATCAACGGGAGGCGTTACGTCAGGGCACGAGCATGAAATGATATTATTTCCACTGCTGGACCGTTGAAAACAATCAAGACTTCCGAAAATCTTAAGATTTCATCGGCTTGTTAGTGATTACGAAAATATTTATAAGTAGATTTCTGTACAGGCAACCTAATTGGTCTGGGGCCACTGTAGAACTATTTCACAGTAAACGTCATGGTGACTTCTTACAACAAAAATGTGATATTGTCGCGTCGATGACTTATTGTGATAGGAATCTACAATGGCCCTAAATTGCGTTTTGTTGATCGTACATGTACCTGCTTATATTTTTATTTTTAGTAATTCGTACAAGTGCAATGATGACAAAACGAAACTGTGAGAAGAAGCCTGTGCCCAAGTGACGAGCCAAGTTGAAACTGTCTTTATCTTCGTCCCTTTCTTATGACATTCGTTGGGCAGAGTCGCAGAGAGGAATAAATTAAACTTAGCCGGTCATGTTAGGGTCGCAGCAGAGGGACGTATCAAAGATGATGATGAAGTCATGCCAAAACAGCCTTACTTATTATTAAACTGTATATAGGTATAGCTTACGTTGAAATTAAAAGACAAAAAAAACAATTACAAGCCCTTAGCTGATGCTGTGGCTCGAAGGTTTAATTTATTCCTTCCTGAATCCTGTCTAACTAGTGTCATAAGAAGGGACGCACATAGATAAACTAAACTCTACGTCATGTTACAACGACTGAATGCCGAGTAAACGACACACTTAAAAACAAACCAAGGTTCATGGACACTGTGCCCTCTTCCTCTAACCTAGAAACGAGACAAGACTAGAGACAAGCTAAACAAGCGGGGAAAGTGCCTCACAATGGCGACGCTTATAATTACCGAACGTCGTGGGACGCCGGCGAAAGTGCCGAAACGACGGAAGCACATGTCTGCCGATGCCGCTGCCATCACATGCAGAGTTAGGCTAAGTCGCGCGGGTGCACTCAGCGGGTGCACGCTTATTAAACAATAGTATGAGCGCCCGCGCGAGTTAGCGGGCGCTCTCATACTATTTTTCTACAGGCGTGCCCCCGATTTAGCGAAGGCCCTTAGTTTGATAAGAGCCGTCACCCCATCTTGCATCTTACTCGCTAATCCTGCCGCTAAGCAGCAGTGCTTGTACTGTTGTGTTCCGGCGTAAAGAGCTAGACAGCCGGTGCGATTACTGGCACAAGAGATACTCCATCTTAGCCCTCTGGGTTGGCAACGCATCTGCAATCTCTTTGGTGTTGCAGGTTTTTATAGGCGGTGGTGATCACTTACCATCAGGTGACCCACTTGCTTGTTTTCCTTCTTATTTCATAAAAAATGATTGCTCAAGTTCTCTTTTCTCTGCGCCCTTTCTTATGTTACACTAGTTACACAAAGCTACTCTTTCACTTGGGTGGTCATATTAAAACCGCTGAAGGAGTTCTTATAGGTAACGCAATGAGTGTTGAGGTCACGCACACTGCTGCATCTCATACTTGTGTGTGGGATTTTCATTCGAATTTTCAAAATTTTGTTTTGCTTTGTCATTATTCTAGATCTAAACCTATGAACTCTCAGTCGCTCTATTTACCTACCTGTATTCATAAGCATGACCTTTTGCTCCAAAATCAGCGACAAGTGGTTAGCTTAATTATTGCTTCGTTCACCGCGACGATTAACGGTCAGTTCCGTTCTCAGTCACGATTACCGTACGACCATTGACCACTTCCTTGGCCTGCTTTTGGTTCACACTGAAAGGGAGGTCGCACTTCTGTTAAGATACGCTTAAACCGTATTGTAATTACTTTAAACGATCTGACCGGGCGCATTGACCATTGGCGAAAAAACTTCGAACGGAGTAAAACCATTCAACTCATGACCAACCATTTTGATTGACGCGGCTTAGTCGTTCTAGTTCTTACGTAGTTAGCGTTGCATAATAAACTTTATTTGCCTTTTCACGTTTTATGAAAGAATGACCTAATGTCGAATCTTAGCCGCCGAAAGATTAAATAGGATAGGTTTGATTGTTTTTATTATTATTATTATATAGGAAGGAAAACGAGCAAGGGCGTCACCTGATGGTAAGTGATCTCCCCCGCCCATAGACACTCGTAATACTAAGGAGATTTGGAGACAGAGAGCTAAGATGGAATACCTCTTGCTCTCCACGCCGGAACACAACAGTGCAAGCACTGCTGGTTAGCGAGCAAGATTGGTAATTAGATAATTAACCTTGAGATATGGTTTTGATATGTATAGAATGTTTTTTTCAAACTGATGTGCACTACCTAAGTATAGTCGACCAAGTAATTGCTTGATCACTTTTGAACCTTATTTCTGTGTAATACGGTCGAAAAGTGCTAAGTCTATCCATGATGTAGGTGTGTATAAGGTGTGTATGTATGTATGTAAATTCTTTATTGTACAAAAAACAAATTACAAAAAAGAGATACAATGATGTGCAAAGGCGAACTTATCCCTTTAAAGGATCTCTTCTAGTTAAACATGATCATGTCTGGTTAAAACGTTCATTGACACGTTCATGCGAATGATGGTCTATCTAACTGGCTTCCCTGTCATAGGGGTGACAAAGGTCAGATGGCAGTTGCTACGTATTACATTGGAGTTGACCTGACCTGCCAAATCTGGGATAATACTCAAAGGCCTATTCAGAATGCGGGAACGGAAAAAACGCTTGAAGTAACATAGTTGTTGACGTAGGACATAGTTTTTCAATACTTGGTATCTAGAATTGTACTATAATAATCTGTGCTGCTACTATTAGGTATCATAGATTGCATACTATTATCTATTATTAAATGGGACTTCTTTATTTGCGGTAAGGAGATAAATCTTTAAGCTTATGATGAGGTCAAGGAAAGTGTATGTATGTATTTATTTTTTACGTAGTCATTAATATAAGTAGGCAGTTGGAACATTTTATTAGTACGTTTTTATGTAATGTAACTATGTAATTAAAGTAAAAGCGAGTGAAAGCAAAATCAATACTTATAAAATCTTTAGTACTATCCTTATCTTTTCTTTATCTTTATCTTTAAGTCGCTATCCGTTCCTGTCTGTCCTTATATCTTCGGCAGCTTACTTCTTAACCACACAACGGATCTTCATACGGTTAACACTGTCATTTTTTGAAGGTTTTATCATAAATGAACTCGTGCGGAGCCAGGACGGGTTACTAGTTTTTAAATATTTAACTTATATACTTTGTATATAATGTTTACCGGCAGTTAACATTTACTTCCATACGGAAGGGAAGTCTCATGTAGGTATAGACTTATGCGTGACAATTGTAGCAAACGGAACATAGCTAGTTACGGAATTATTCGTACTGTTTTAAATATGCGTTATTGTGTACCCGTATGCATAATAAATAACACGAATGCTGCATAATTAGTTATTTAAAGAAATAAAAATCACGACTGCATTATCGATTTTACGTTTTACATAACGAACATACGAGTACCTATATATCACGCGCCCATTAGACTTATGAATTCTTAATCATTTATTTCACAATGAATTACATAACGCCGTCGCATTAATATGAAAGAATGACTTTCTTACTTTCCCATCGAAATTATCGAATATTAGTATCCGATGCTGGAATGGCTAATCGATTCAACGATCGATGAACCCAAGTTGAAGGAACGTCTCGCTCGGTTGGCTGATCACAGTACTCTTTTACTATTTCTAACAAGTATTAACATCCATAAGCCCTTGGCATAAGATCCATTACAAACTCGATGTTCGTGAGAAATAATACTAAACTAATGCTCGTGGGAATGCGTTCAGATTTTTCTCGTTTCTTATTACGTATGAAAAGAAAAAGACATCGATTCTATGACGAAATGACACGAGCCGATACGTGATACAATCAACATCATGAAGTTGTGATTGTGTAGGAAATATTGTAAGAATTTCAAAAAAGGCTGATTGGGAAAGAGCCTAGGTAGTAGAATAGTAAGCCCTAAGAATAACAATAAAAAAATCTACTCTCTTAGAAAACGATATAAATTTATACAAAAAAGGGTTCTTTTACAAAATCAGTAGTCACTCTTCTCAATAACTACATGTGTAGACTTATTCAAAAATAATTGAACGAATGTACACTTTGCCTTCGCTTAGGAGAAACTTATTCGGATCAGCGGCCCTAACGCAGCCAAGTTTAATTAACTCCCTCCGGCTGTCTATTTCTAACTAGCGTCATAAAAAAAGGAATAACATTAAACAAGGGCTGCCATGTTAGGGACAGTGATGTCCGTTCTTAAGGTGAGAAATATCACGAATTTTGAGAAAAGAGACAAATTTGATAGGTAGTTTTTGATAAACATTTGACTCTACGATCCTTAAAGCTCTATTTATATATTTATTTTCTTAATCCTAGGACAGGTGATCGCCTCAGCCTCCAACCGGTTCCTAAGAATTCGCAGCTCACACATATCCACGTAGGATAATATTATGTTTAAATAACTGAGATAACGTCAAATGCATATCTGAGAAAGTTATGGTAATCTCTGGTGAATGTTATTTTACATACACCTTAGCATTAGATTAAAATAATGTAAAAATAAATAATGAAAGGTTATGAACTCAGCTTAGACCTTTGCTTTTCAAAAGTAAAAGTTTCTTTCTAAGCGGCCAGTACTCAAAAAATCTGTGTTCATAAATAACGGGATCACTAAAACGTGCTCAGCAAATCAAAACAAGAGTGCGTCGCAGCACTCGCAACGGTTGCGCTCGCGCCGCAAAAACCCGAGCAGCACCGGTGCATGAAAGAATATTAAAATATGGGCTGTACTGTACACGCGGACAATCAATAACAGTCTTGGTTGAAAACATTGTATGTGTGAAATTTATCTATCTGACATCAGACTAAGGTTGAGTCAATAGCTTTTTAATAGCTTCAAAATTCAATAATACCTCGTGAAAAAAATCGTGTCTATTGTTTTATACTAATTGCTGAAATTTAAACTGAGTTAAACAGGCATGATGCACTTTAAGGAAAACAATGTCATACCTACTTACGGTATTAACTTATAAAGCTGAGCAAATAGGTATAAAGATCATAAAAGTGACAATTAATTTCGTCTTGTCATCGGTTTGCTGACGGTAGTGAATGGGCGTAAGACTACAACGCCCTCGAAGAATCTCCATTACAAAGCAACCTAACCTGCCTTTGTTTATTCATTGATGAAATCGTTCGGCAAATTATTGAAAGGCAAAAAGGCACTGCTATGAAGAGAATATTGAACAACGAAATAACAATACAAGCTCTTTTATTTCTTAGTAAAGTAATGTTGCAATTTCTGGAGTCATAACTTCTTGACTAAGTTAATAATGTGTGCTAGTTTAAACACACACACTGAACAACTTAAAATAAAGTTGTGTTGTACGCAGTGTTTTAAGCTAAAATTAATAGTAGGTAGAACAGAATAATATTTCCAATTCAACTCAGGATTTCTAGCCGATGCAAGTAACAGTAAAACCTGTTTCCGAAACATGTTTCGTCTAAATTAGAATTTGATGTTGAACAAGATTCAAGACCGTCCAGGATACGAAAACTGAATCGTGTGTTAAAGCAGTAAAGTCCACTGCTGCTTACCTACAACTTTTTTGGAATAGCTAACCAAAGACATAGGATATTTAAATAATAAACTGGATAAATGTTGATTTAACGCGATCGCCAAACCCAAAATTAAAAAAAGACACACCTAACTGTAGCAGATGTTCTGCCAGTTCACAATCTTATAAAACTCAAATCACTTAAAGCTAATTTCGTACAAAAAACAATTTCATCGGTTCCCACTGTCTGTCTGTTCTATTCACTTTCAAATGAAATCTGTGTCGTAGCTAAGAAAGAACGGGTTCAAGGATGCGTGGATAAAGGAGCCAGTCGAGGGTCTATGTAATTACTTAGGTATTTTATCCTTTACTTACTATGACGTTATAAATTCTAGCAATCAAGCATTGAGGAAAATTACTGCCATCTAATTGATATTCGGTGTATTTACAAGTTTTAGCTTATACAATGTTTAGTCAAACTAATATTACAATCTAGTCGACGTGACAGGTGATCAAAAGGCTGGCAGCTACCTATCGCAAAGGATTAGTATTGCGATACAACGTGGGAACGCTGCCAGCCTTTTGGGCACCATGCCACGGGGGCCATATTTAGATCTAAGTTAGCTTTTATTTTAGTTTTATTTAGATATTAAGTGTGTTTTCTTTAGTTTTATTTGTATATATTGTATTTATTTTAGTTTAGTTATTATTGTTTGTATTGTTTTTGTTCATATTACAATAAGTTTGTTATTACTTCAAGTTTTAATGATATTGTCGCTTTACTGTCTTAATATTTTCTACTTGATCTAAAGTACAGTATTGATTTTATTTTATTCTGAGACTAAATATATCTTTCTTTCTTTTACAGACATACGCAGGGACGGAGAGCTCGGCAGGCAATCCTCAGGCTCAGGCTATACTGGACAGCCTCAACACAAAATATTACTTCTATACGAGGACGAGGGGGCTGTTCAGAATTTGCTATCCTAAGGAGCGTCCTCCCACAGGTATGTTGCAAACCCACTAGATGTAAAAAATACTTCAGATGGCCAGTTAAGTCAGGTATAGGTAAAGTCCTATCACTTCAGCATTAGAACTAACCGCAAACGGACGAATTGAAGGTAAAATTACATACTGTTCCATGGCAACAATACACAAATTATTAATCAATTAATAGTTGCATCGAATGTTTATTGTTAATTATAAATAAATCAGAAATCAATAAAGTAAAAAAAAACTTACATAGAATTCTTTAGGCACTGACGCATGTTTTAAAACTTAAGTACTTAAACAGGAATTCTAATTTTATATTGCGAAACAAAGTCGTGTTCGATCATTAGATAAGTACTTGTTTACCACTGTTTGTCTTATAATAACAATTATTTTACTACGCCTCATCTTCGTCGTATCACATCATAACTTTAGCAGTCACTAGTCACAGTCGTGACGTGGCTGACATGTTTCTCTTTTAATTGAGTTTTACGACATCTGTATTTGTTAATAGTATATCGTCATCGATCTAATTAAGGACCTTCAATTGATTCATTTAATCACTATAAAATTATCTTTCTGCTATGTCTGACAAAATCTATATAAAAATACAAACTGAGGACAATCCCAGAAGTGTTAAAAAGATGGTGTGCAGTAAATAATGGACGGTTCTCAAACTGCACTAAATACCGCCTACATCAAAACATAATCACACATTCCGTAATTTCTCAGAAACCTCACAAAACAATCATCACAGTGTTAACTCTAATTGATCGCCCATGGTAATGATGAGATGAGCCTATTGGAGCGAAAAGAAAATTTCACGGGAGTATGATTCCAATGTAAGATGATATAGAACTCATTATGGTATGCTGTCTTCAAATGTTATGGTCAGTGGAACAGGTGTGCGGTAAATCGCTAACTGTTGCTAATAAATAAAATGAACGTAACGTCCTGAATAGCTGGACCGATTCGTAATAGTACACTGTGGAACCAGTGCCATTTTGCGACAAGTTTGTTGAATTGAAAATTGTGGTGGAAACACTATTAGTGCGTAATCAAAAACACGTTCCGGTTTTGTTTGTTTAAAAACCACGGACTTCATAACGAGGATTTACTGAAGGATTCCACCTTGTAATAAATGCGTTAATCCGAAGATTATATATCTCCGAAACACGTTCTTAGAACTTTGTTTGCTGTAGCAATTGAGGTCTCAGGATGAGCGATACGCTCTATGTTAATAACACGGATTTTTTTACACGACAAACCGGTGTGAATACAAGCGAATGCCAAGCCATACCAAGAAGCTTTGTCGTTTTAAAACTCCCAGTAATGAACCCTGAAGATGTCAGTGATTAGGCGAATTTCACTTTCAACCGGCATCCATCACGCCGAAAACCTAAATAATAAATAAAAGAAAGCGACTAACGACTGAATCAGAACCACACCTTTGGATACAGAAAAAAATGAGTCATGGGATTTAATAGCATTCAATATGTACATTTTAACGAGATCTCGGCAATAATTGTTTTGGACTAGAGCACAACGCACCAGTTTTTATGAATAACAGCCTTGAAGTGGGACGAGATTGAGAGCGCGTTAACAAACCATGGTTCCGTTTCTGCATCACTGACGAATTCCATTGTAATTTTTGGTGTGACAAAAATAAATTCAAACATTGCAATTGGAATAATAAGACCTATAAGGATAAAATTACAAACAATTCTTCAGCTGTATTGTGTCAAAGGTCTAGATATCGCTAGTTGCTTCCAAAAGTTTTGGCTGCAATGCGTTGAATTCTTGAGATCTTGTTTGATTATTTCCACTGGGTTTGTCAGGTTTGAAAGCTGGCCTGTGTGCCTTAATTACGTCCCATATATTCAGTACGAGTAAGACGCCCCTTAAACTACCGGTAGCCATATTAGCAAGGTTAGGTAGACGCTTTTGGGGCATAAGTTCGTTTGTATGCAAAATAGAATCGAAGGTCATACGTGTATGTAAGATGATTTTCTTTTTTTAATACATATTCATGATTTTTATATGTATAGTCGATTACTTGGATTTTTTTATGATGACTTCCTTGATGATTTTATCATGCTGGATATGCCCGTAGTTGGAAAAACTTCATCGAAGCATTTTTATACTAAAATATCTAATGAACTTTGCTAAGGGAAGGGATAGTAAATGGTGTGTATGGTGATGCAACATACGCGTATTAAAATGAATCACATCATTTTCCCCGTGTGAAATAAGCACGCATTGTCCATTCTTAGAACAATTCTAAAGAATTTCAACGATATATCACGACTCTTACTGAATATATTGTGTTTATCTACAAAGGTGGTATGTAGGACTGGTCATAAACTATTGACTGCGCGCGAGTGGTACGTGCTTCGCGTAGCTGGGACTCTGCGTCGGACCAAGGCTGTAGCTACTTACAAATCACGTTTAGATTGTCACTGCACTGATAATAGTTCAACAACGACCGATATTGAATGTGCTAAACATCTATAGAAAATCCGAGCAAGCGTATGTCGGGCCATGGTTAATTTATGGTTCCGTAGATATTACAAAAAAGAAAACACTAATAATGTTGGATATATTTTACTGGTAGCAAAATAAGTATACTTTCATAGTACATATATCCCAACATGAGAAGCGAAATGATTTCTGCACTGGTAAACTCCAGTTAGCGTGTAACCGAAAAAATACTTTATCTAAAAACGGTACATTTCAAGGTTATATTGTTTTAGGCAACTCCCAATATTTCTGCAAAACTTATACAACGATACCTCGCACTTTTTTTATAAGATTTTATGTCACAACTTTGCTGCCGTCCTCCTGGAGATACCTGTGACAACCAGACGGACGGACATAGAGAAACTGTAAAAAGGGTTCCTTTTTTGCCATTCGGCTCCGGAACCCTAAAAACTAACAAAGCGTTCGTGTTAATTTTTAGACATGACCAGTTCAGATCAAATATAATATTATATTTCATAAACAAAGAGAACAATTGCATATTAGCGTGCAACCTTCCTATACCAGCAGCTTGTCGCAAATTGGCGTCGCATGTTTCACTAAATAACAAATCAAATAGCGATGTCGAAATTCGGTTTGTTAGTTTGTTATACAGACAATAGCTACGGAACTCCACCCACAGCTAAAATGATCAGTAGTCGGGGTCACGGCCTTGACTCCTTGCTATTTTGAAGCTGGTAGGAATCATCCTTGTGTTATTTTGGTGGAGTCATTGTCACAGATTTACCGTAGTACCCAAGATTTACCGTAGTACGTTGAGATTAGACTGGCATCTTCTATAAGTTTTGTCTTTAGGAATATCGTGCGTTGGAATTTTGAATTTAAATATTATTTCTCCGGACCCCTACAAAAAGTGCCAAATTTGTATAATGTATAGTTTTGACATGCCAGTATGCCCGTAGAGGTGCATGAATTTTGATTTGTTGATGCTTGTAGTGCAAGATGACCGGATATCGTATAAGGATTGAATGTACCGATTCAAAGTCAAAATATTTTTATTCAGAAAAACAACACTTACAAGAAAAGAGACTGGTCCGGAAAATACCTTGGATGAGAAGAAACCGGCAAGAAAAACAAAGAGATATTATTTTTCAAGAATAAAACAGTACAGTATTGTCATTTGTCGGTGCTTACATGATGTGGATATAAATCTAGCTTTCCAACAGGTTAGGATTTTCATTTTCATTTAAATTCCAGATTCAATGATAAATCGTCTTTCTATTGCTTAGAGGTTTTTAGATCTCTACATTTCAATCGCATCTCGATGATCCCTGAATTTAAATTATCTTGCTTCACTGTTGGTTGATAAGAGCGTAATTGTAATTACAAAATTAATTATAATTTGTATCGTTTATGAACAAAATGACATCTCCACTTAATCAAAGCAATTAGTCGAGAATTCTACTCGTTCTGTTGCGTAAGAATTAAAGAGTCATCGAAATAATCTGTTGTCTATATTACATACCAGTTAAACAAACGTCGTTAGCAACCTCGATAATGGTTGTATATACGTCTGGTTCCGAGACAATAAACTCGAGTATTCAGTTGAGCAATAACCAGCTTTGATCCATGTATTAACAAACGAAGCCGATATTTTAACAGTCATGAATCACGCAACCCAACAAGTCATTATACTAGGACAAGTTATCTCGCACGCTAAATTTGTCCAACCATAAGCGATCATTTTTTGTCTACCATCAGCTGTCGATTTAAGAATAATTTAGCACATGTAGGCCAACACTTAATCTTTGAACTGGACTATTATGACAGGCAGAAAGCATTTAATTTAGATTGCGAGCGCTAGGAACAATAATCATCGATCATGGTTGTCTCTTGTGATTATGTACGGCCGAATCTCTATTACAAGTTGTCGACTCACTTTGCTTTCTCGGTAAAAGAAGAATATAATCGCTTTGTATCGTTTTACAGCAAAAACGCTGGTGCTGGGTATCACAGGTGAAATCACCGTTCTACAAACCGACAGACAACCGGTCCTGAGTGCGGCGACGCTGTTCTCATCTCGCTTGTGTATAGAAGGGAGATGCGCGGACGAACCTTTTTTTACCGGCGATGAAGATAAAGCTTGAGGCAGTAGAAGGTCGCGGGAGCCCCAAGGCGAAATGTGGTTAGCCTGAACGTTTAAAATATTTTTTCGGGTTAAATAATTTGAGCGTTACCTCAGAGAGCCTAACAATTATTTCGACATTTAACCGCTCATACTTATGAATCTGCTTATTCAGGTTGCGTTAGTAAAGCCACTTATTGCTGTGCGTTTTAGAGCTATTCATTCGTTGTTAAGCATAAGGTCACGCTTCCGCTGTCTTCATTGTCACTGACTTGTTAATTGTTTATGTTATTTCGAACCGGAATGACGTTGATACTCTAATGAGCCATGGCGGGCCCTCGTGGCCGTTAGTGTTCCCTAAGCTACCTAAATTTTAACTGCTTGTATTGTGTAGACTAAAGTCAATTGTCTTTATAGAAAGGCACATGTACTTATAGCAAATAACGCACAGTAATACACGGATAATTACTGAACAACTGTTGAACGTACAATGAACATTCTTACGTTTAGAATGTTGTCCTAGGCTAATATTCCTTAAAGAGATACAATCTGTGAGTCACTTAGTGAGTGTTACTTTGTATGGAGATTCGACTGTTGAAGTATAATGGAGTAATAAACATGATCTTGATATCTTGATATTTTTATGAAGAGCCTGTGGCAGTAACATAACCATAGTTTCAGTTTATCTCTATGAGCATCCCTTTCTTATGACGCTAGTCTAGTCAGACGAAGCTGCAGGCAGGGATAGGTCATATTATAGCCGCTAGGGGTGTAATCATCGATATGTTTTGATACGTCGATAGTGTCGATACTGTATCGGCTGAATAACCTTTAAATATAGCTTTAAAAATGTTTGTCGCACGTGTTACTAAATCTCGAATCAGTAGTCGGTCGTATTCGAGTCATACAAGAGTTCTTATTGCATTTGACAAGACACAAGGCTAAGCATACTGCGAATAGTTCTCAGCGTATAATAATTATGTGTCATTAACATTGTATTCAATACCGTCCACGCTCAAAATGACGACATGTTAAATGCTCTCGTCACCGAATTGCGTATTAGTTAGACTCTACCGGTGCGTAGTATTAACGGTTACTATTTATTATTCTAAACCAACGCAACTATTATTTTACATACAGTAAAAATTGTTCCATAGGTGTTAACAACCCGCGAAGGAAGGTTGGTTGATTTACATCTAGCTATATGAAATGTAACAAAACATTGCTGCTGGAGTTGGACTTACAAAACTAAAAAGTTAAGTCTAAATATATTTAATATCAACCAGAGTTATGATTAATATTTACACACTTGAGTTTTTCGTGCGATTTCTGCATTTTATATTTATTTATCTGTGTGACTAGTAGATCATGAAACTCTCCACAGCCACTCGTAGCTAATCTAACCTATCATCTTGAAACATACACGAGCAAATCACAGTTAAATCCTCATTAGCGATCCATTACTTAGTTTCTATTCTAGTCCTCCTCGCTTCAATTATTTTTCGTATTTCACAATTGAATCTTTATTTGCCGACAAGTCATTAAAAACTGTTATAAACTAGAAATCAAGGATGCCTTGTTTTTAATTTACGGCGATATGACGTTTTAATGATGAGCGCTCATGCAACTGCAATTTTCTGAAATTGTACAATTTCGAGACGCGAAAATCTTTTGAGCATATTTAAGAAGGTCAACAGGTTTACGTTTCCTGTTGTTAGTAACAGACGGTTTTTATTTCGGAGTATAGCTAAAAAAGTTAATGAGATATTATATTATAGATAGTATAAGTTTGATACTGGTTTTTTAAACAAGCTAATATGAAATGAAACATTTGTTTAGCCTATTCAGCATACACAAAAAAGACAACGCTACAATAAAAAGTACTATTATTGATGCCGAAAACTACTAAAAAGAGCCACTACTCAGCTTAAAGTTACTGCAAGCACTGGCGCCCATTTTCAGCCGTTACGATTCTGTTTTCGACCTGCTAACAATTGATACTCGTACTTAACACTGACCATCTTGTATGACAAAGTTAGGATCATATTTTTTCAAGCAGTATGTGGGCAAAGAGTGATGTCATGGCATGGGTATCATGTTTACTTGATTGCGGCATCACGTCAAGCAGAAGATTTAATACCCGTAATTATTGGATTATTATGAAAATTAGTTATGAGCAGTATAATGCTTATCAGTGTTTAACGGATGAGCCCTTGTCTGAGAATAAAACCTTGTTTGATAACTTGAGTGTGGTGGTCACGGTCCTTGACTGTTTTAAGTGCTAATGCAAAACGTACATTCTCTAGGTACAAATAATGTAACATTGTTTACCATTGGACTAGGATGAGTTAGCGAAGATGTCTATACATAAAAAAAGCAAATTGTTTAACGAGGGATAAAGTCACCAATTTCAGAGATGTTATGGCGACGTACTAGCCTCATCTATACATATGTTATGTCTAATGTAAATGTACCTTTTATATTAAACCTTCGCAGCCATGAAAGTGACGAAACGGAGTATCGCAACTTTACCAGCCGTGTTAACTTTGTCTCCGTCCAGTACGAACCATTGGGATATCAGACACAATTTATTCTAGACGTCGTGGTTAGTTTAGTTTATACTAACCACGGCGGTTCTCTTTCCGCACATAGTCCAACACAGTTTTTTGTATCATAGTGTTACCACATTTTAGTATTTTTTTAGAATTAGCAATGCATTGTTGTTGTATTCCCCGCAGCGACAATAGCTGCAATTAATGATGCATGCTCGTATGATGGACGAAAAATATCTTGGCATTGAGAATTTTACGAATGGCGGGGAAACTGTTTATATCTAGAGTGTTGTAAGCGCCCGGCGTACCGTGAAAGAATGTTGACCAAATCGTAACGTAAACCTAGTTTCCTGCCGATTTAATGCCTAGCGTTTGACTTTAGTCAAACGCCCTACCTTACCTTACCAAACATTACCTTTTTGTTACCTTAGTTGAGATATACGGATATATGTGCCTAATGGTAATAGAGTTAGTGAAGGTCGGCATTTATCTCTAATGAGTGATATCTTGTAGTGCTGACAAGAATTAAATCAGAGGTAAACCTCCTACAATTACTTGCGTTTTACTTGCTTTGTGTTAACCGACTTCAAAAGAATAGGAGGTTCTCTAGTTTTTTGTCTTAGAAATCGTCATATATGCCAATATACATATAATTAACAAGTTTACATTAATATTGCTAGTATAGTAACGGCCGGCAACGGCTCGTTTGCCTCCTTTTTTAAAAGTAAAGAAATTGATAATAAGATAGAATTATATAGGATTTAACTAGTAAAGTATAATCAGTCCCAATTACATTATAACTCCGTAGCTTGTTGCGGCATGCGTGCAGTCCGTCTAATCCCGTTGCTTGACCGCTTGCTTGCCGCAAGTCACACACGACTTGCTTGTACGCTCAGATTGGACAAAAAATAACAGGTAGGTATCTGGTATGCAGATGCCTGTTCCCGGGATCTGGTTTAGTGGAGTGTCTCGCTGTAAGTTATCTATGCATATAAGAGAGTTCCGTTACTGGCTGCTTGACTGTCAGAGAACGCATGCCTAAACCGTTGAATATAGAAACGTGCTTGGAACATGTGGTCCTTAGGGATCGTCCATTACTCTGTTGAAGCTTGAAAGGGGGGGTTGGCAAAAATCACGAAATATCACCAGGGTTGTAGTGATATATCACGTGTTTATTTTTTTGTTGAACGCGCAATGTCTTAACCGAAAAGTGATAAGTGAGCGAAAAATGTTAAGACACTTTGTACTAAAAAATACACGTGATTTCTCTCAGACCTCACCACGTTTAAAAAACTCAATAAAACATCACGTGTTTAATGGACGGCCCCTTAGGGGTTGTAGAGCTGCACTAGAAAAGATTTGCGGCAATTCCATCATAAAGAGGGTTAAAAAGGGGGTTCAAGTTAGTATTTTATCCAAAATTTACGCAGTCGAAGTAGCAAGCAAAGGTATCTGACAATCGTTAAGTTTGACACGGTTTGCTAATCAGGTTTTAAGGTTGGAGGTGCAGTAAGAATATGAATTAGTCGCGCTTGTGATGGGCATTCGTTTAATTTTAATGAAGAGCAAAAACTATAAACCCTTGGTCATTTTCATTTTTGTCTACGAAACACTATTTGTACGACGAGTAAGTGTTACGCCAAGAAAACGCCCAAAGACTGTAATGCAATGAATTCAAGATTCATCTCATGAGATTCATCTCTGATGTTTAAAAATTAAGTCAAAAACGTTTCCGTCTAGATACTTTGCACGGACCATTTAATCTTCTTCACTAAAATCACTAAATGTAGGTTCACGTTCAGCTTCTTTTATTTTATTATGCTTGTAAACTACACATATTTTGCTGTCATTTGCACGTAACCAGATTAGGTAATTTCGCGCTTTTTTTCAGTTCTTTCTCTTATTGTATCTTATACAACATCTTCAACAGCCTACGTGCGCACGGTGCTTAATTTCCATTACACAATCGAATTTGCATTAATTCGACGATTTAAATAAACATTCTTAAGATAATTTTGTGCGTAAGAATATTTTTATCAAAACACAGGACACTGTACTGTGAGGTTACTGTACTCGTGGTTGTGTGCGTTTCGACTGGTTTACGATGTTTGAGTGGGTTTTTTACCGTTCGCTAATCGATCAGCGTGGTAACCTAATTCGCAGTGGTGGCGACCTGTCAAACAGTGGCCTTAATAATGCCTTAACATGACCGGTCCAGGATTAATTTATCCCTCCCTGCGTCCGTCAAACTGATGTCAAAAGAAAGGGATGCATATAGGTAAATGCAGACAAACCAAACTACGCCGGTCATGTTAGGGCATAGAGAGACCGTGATCTATTCGGTACAGAAAAATGTAACGAGGAAGTTTACACACAATTTAATGGTGTACGCGAAGTTCCCAACTCGAACTGGACCCGCGTGGGAATGTGGGAACTAACGCTAGCTTGTAAGAGGGGGCTGTTCCCCAGTTGTGAGGGCTATGTAATAAAGGGTGGAAGTGATAAAAAAAATTGAAACGTAAGAGTACCTATAGTGGTTTAAGTAACAAAATCAAAATTAATTAAAAACTGACTTTATACATCGAGCTGGTGAACCTCGTATTTGTATGTAGACGATTCATCCATTAACTTCCCATCCTTTCTCCAAATTTAAATGGTTAAATTTGGAGAAAGGATGGGAAGTTAATGGATGAATCGTCTACATACAAATACGAGGTTCACCAGCTCGATGTATAAAGTCAGTTTTTAATTAATTTAGATTTTGTTTCATCTTCGCGACGTACCAAGGAGTAAGAAAATATTGGTAGTGACCAAAGCGCCCTTATGGTGAGGCAAACAACCTGTCGCTATAGTTTCCTTGTCACAAGGGGTAACGGAGGTCAGATGGCCGACACTTCAATATATTAACCTATCCTACCTACTTAATTTGGGATAATGTTGAACAAAAGAACAGGAAAAGGCGATAAAAGGACGAATGAGTCTGTCTGGTTTACGTCAGTTTTCATTTCGTCCGGCTTTGTCTCGTCGACGACTAATTCTCACAGCCTGTGTGCTACTTGCCATAATACTTCTAAGCCGTTTCGTCCGTATGTCTTGATCACGCTAACCCGATTACGTAGCAACGAACGCGTGACGCGTAAAAACTCACAATTTCCATTTTGGCAGATTACAGTATCACGATTCACTTGTTTTTCTACTGTGTACTCAGTATAGAAACATACTAGTCGTGGATCATATTTATGGATAGGCACGAAGTCTTGCTTCTCTTTGATTGGTATTTTACTTTCTTTACGTGGTAGAGTCGTGATGTTTGGGAGGCTAAGCAGCTACCGCTTTTTGCCACTAAGTCCGCCGAGAGTGGTAAAAAGAGGCATACTGTCGTACTGGTTAACGAGGCGTGTAATGTTTAAATGCGATTGATAATTTGTATCAAAATCGTTACTAATTTTAATTTTTTGCAGATTTTAATAGTCCGAGCTTACATTGAAGAATAAGACAAGATAAAACAATATTAACTTATGTATTAGTTACGATTAACCGTAACTGTGTATAAAATACTCTAGCAATGGAAGAAAACAATAAAATTGCAAGGCAGCCCACATTGAGAGATACGATCCCGTACGGTCTTGAGTTCATCCGGACTTTTGCAACAGTTCGCTTCGGTGTTGTAATAAAAGATAAAATTGAACATTAAAATAACACGTCACTTAAATATTTGCAACACCAACACCCGTAACATATCTTACGATTACAATCCGGAATGTAATGGCACTTATGGCATTGCTCTAGGCAGAAGAATAAAACAATCGCTGCGTGTTTTTCACCCGGCCTTGCTTAGATTGAATGTTTTTGTACGAAAAAATCAATTGAGTGTTTTAGTAGGTACTTATGTAAAACGCAATCGAATACATGAACATTCGTAATATTTTTTTCTTAGCTTGTTAAGCAACGTACACGTTAAAGTTAGACTAAAGGGCATCAGTCATCAGCCATCACATCACCTGCTATGCCAGAACATTTTCATCTTTAAGACGGCATTGAGGGAGCTATCTGTTAGAAATATTTACAAAGGGTTGTAACTGCAATACAGTTATTATAATTTCACAGATTTAGTGGCATCATGGTAGCTTATCTTATGGGGCAATTCTGTAGCAGTGGACAGGGTTTTTAAAACTCAAAAAAAATGTATACGTGCAATTACTAATGCCTGGTTTAGGGATAGTTGTAAGCCTATGTTCAAACAGCTAAACATTTTGCCGCTGGCTTGCATGTACGTGCGCAAGGTCTGTATCTTTGTAAAAGCGCATCCTGAATATTTTAAAGTTCGTCAGGGTATTGGAATTAACAAGAGATCACAGTACCGAAATCTTTTGCTGCAACCACTCTGTCGCTCAGATATTTACAAAAAAAATGCCTATAACATGTGCATAAAAGTGTATAACGCCCTGCCAGATAACATTAAGGTACTACAAGGCACTTCATTTAGGTCCACGCTTCATAAATGGCTCATGTTTCACTGCTTTTACACAATCAGTGAATATCTCAACCACAAAGCCACTTAGTTTTAAATATAGTTTGGACTTATTGCTAATTATAATGGAAATTTTTGATGTATTTATTGTTTACATTGTATTTATTGTTGACATTACCTGTAAATCATATAATTATAACCTCTTGACATTATCCGTAAATCATATCTATTTTATTGTTTCTGACATTCATTGTAACTTAGTATTGAACTTAGTAAAAATTACTTAAATTGACCATAAAATATTGTACACCATGACATTATGGTAGATTACGGTCATGTTTACTTAATTTATATTTTACCATCTTTCCTTCTGTACCCGTTTTCATACAATAAATGAATTTGAATTTGAATTTGAATTTGAATCATGGCATTTACAAGTTTTAAAGACGTATGTTTCTATAGTCACGGTTAATCGACTTCCAGCTTTTGTTTATTTTAGACGTGATACTTGTCGTCTTTTTTATTAGTAAGATGAAACGCCATAGGTTACCGTAATCTTTGTAATCGTAAAAATTTCCTATCCTCGATTTTTAATCACTTTCCACATGTGAGTGAAAGCTTGGAAATTTAACTCTGAAGTTCGTCCAATTACATAATTTTTCAAACAATATCCGTAAAACAGATCGCGAAAACGCATAAATAAAACCGTCGAATCTTTAAGTAGGTTTAAGAACATCTAAACCACACCTCTACATTCCAAACGGCATACCATGGGTACTGGGTAAATTAACACCTGCTGGCCTTCTAGGTACATTGGAAAATGTCGGTGAAAGTGAAACTGGTAAGTAATTGGCTGGAAAAGTGAGCCTTAGAATACTGGATCGGCCATTTTGGATTTTCTTTCCTGTCGTTTCTTTTACTGCTAGTGCTGTAAAGATTCAGAGGAAAAGATTTTTGTCCCAGCTAAAGTGACCAATTGACTAGATAGGTAGTTGTAAAAGTTTTCTATGATTTTTAATCAATTTAGTAGCAAACACCTCTTTACGAATTACGACATACTTTTGGCGACTTTACCATGTTACGAATCGAAGTCTTTCATGAAAATGACTTGTCTAAAATATAGAGGCAAAAAAAATCGGTTCGGTGCTGAACTGTAATTGTTTCTAACCATTTCTAATTTACGTCTCAGTGCCTATACTGTGTAGCAACACAAGAGAGCAAAGTTTAGCAGTAAACAACATGTTAATGAAAGTCCATAAACAAGTGAACGTCCATGGAGCGATGCATTAATGCGCATTCACGGCGCCGTCTTAATGCCCATTCTACGTGCGATTTCCTATTGTTTTAGAGGTGTTATTATAAACTTTATGTAACTCTTATATAACTTAAAATGAGGAAGTTGTATCAAAATGTAAAATTGCTTGCGTATGCAAAGGCTCGGAGCTGCATTTTGTTTCTTCGTTTGACCGATAGCCAGACGGCTTTCACCTCGCCATAAATTAATGCTGTAATAATTTCTCCTGGTGTAAGCCCTGATTGCAATGAAAGTAGGATCGTGTACTCTTTAACTTTCTCGGGTCAAAAGGAATAACCCCAATGATTAGTAAGTAAGGTGACATGTTATAGAAGACTTAATGACTTATTACGGGGAGAAAACTTATATTTCTTAAGGCGTGCTTAAATTCACACTTCTGATCTATGTAACTAGCCACAAGGCTGCAAAAATATTCTACGTAAATCAATTTCAATTTATTTTATGGAAAGCAGCGACTCTTAGAAAATCGCTGATCGCAAAAATATCTGAACACACCTGAACATATTTGACAGTAGAGTCCTATTCGGGTATTTTTAGCACTCTACTCGCTTTTATATATTTGAAGCTGGCCTCTAATAATATCTAATAACTAAATTTTAAGTAAACTGCGCTTCTAATCGCATTGCTTAACTTAACTGCAGCCTGCACCAAGCAGGTGATTCGCAACAAGGACGTCCGAAGCAACTTTCTCTAAGCGCCTACGGCTGTCTGAAATGTCGCGGACCGGGTCACCTATTTCGTCGCACACAGCACTTATCATATTTGGCGACGGTCCAAAAACGAACGTGGAGCGGTTTTTGAATCATACATTCCTGGTCGTATCAAGGCAGATACGGGCTTTCACAGCGTTTGACATCATGTGGTCAGATCAGGCTTTCATGTTTACTTAAGTCATGCCTTTGAGCCTCGTTCTTACTTTATGACTGCCCTAATAAGCGGCTACAGCAGATAACTCCTTTTTAAGGCTTACTCATCCAGGGTCCAAGTAAATGTACGGGTGTCACAAAATGCACCTGGAGTCTTCCATAAAAATGTTTAATTTTCTCCAGCCAATAATAAATATCTTAAACAAGACTTATTTAATCCTAAAAAAATCACCAGTGGCCCTAACATTACTGGCCAAGTTTAGTTTATCTCTATCTGCGTCTCTTTCTTATGAAACTAGTTAGACACTGACTCCCAACCACCAACCTCATAAAGTCTTATGGTTTAAGTATAGATTTCGGGTTAATATTATGACACCTTATGATTTATGTGACTTATTGTCCTAAATTATTTATGAATGCTTGAAAATACCTTGCAATTTTGCCGTTACTGTTCAGTGTTGTATACCGTATTCGTGTGGGTAGTACAAACAATGCCCCTGTGTACTGTATATTTAAATTATTGCTCATTGAATATTCATTTGCACAAAATATCGCTTTGAGACTAGGCAAGCACCAGTGCAATTTCGCACCACAGATCAACCTATTGGTCTACTTGATTGATTTTGTCAACAGTATATTATTCTTGAGCATGCGTCCTACTGGCTTAATGGCTTTTGCGTGTAGCGAAATGCATCATGATGTTTATTATTTATTGCTAGCGGACGCCCGCGATTTCGCGTGGTATTAGTAGCCTATGTCATGTCCGTGTAATTAACTTAAACAACTATGCAAAGAAAAATATTAAAATATTAAACTATGTAAATTCAAACTTTTGTCCTCTTTAACGATGATCTCCGATATTGGCAAGCTCTTTAGAGCGATTAAGTTCCGAAGAAGCTTATTAGCTCCTTAACATCAGCAATGTTTCTTCTTCTTCTTCGCACTGCTTTTTTTTACGCCCAATGCCATGAATTTATAGTTTATTTCTTTATATAGATATCTATGTTGCAGTGAGATATCGACAGACTTACTTTTTATCGCTACAACAACACTTTTTTGTGGTATTTTCACTTTTTAATTTTGTCAATTGTAGTGGTCAAGTCAGTGGCCCCTAACATGACCGGCCGAGTTGTGTTTATCTACGTTTATCTCTACGTGCGTCCCTTTCTTATAACAGTAGTTTGACAGAGCCGAAAGGAGGGATAAACTAAACTTGATCCGGTCATGTTAGGGCCACTGTTGTCACCTTGTAAACGATATAACGCTTCCGTATCATCACCGCATTGAACAACAGTGCCATCATTGGTTACATCATCACTACACAATACAGTATTTTCCTTCGGGTATAGCGTATTCTTGCAATGCATGAGACAGCGTATCACTTTACAAAGTTTTTCTAACGAAATTGAAACACGATCGCGCTTTCGCTGTCAAGCCACATTCCGTCACTCTCTTACTTTTACAATTAGTGTTAAGTCAGAGAGAGATGCAATCAACTGACGTGTCTTTAAGTGGCACCCACTTGTGGGAACTAGGAACAGGTTTCAACATTATCTCGTTTTAATCGTTGGCGTATTTTTTTCCGAACATCTGTTGGTTTAAGACGGATATGCGGGTTTTTGGAATCATTCAATTTTAGTGACAATTTATTTTATGATTCGACATTCCGTCAAGATATAACCACAGAAGTGTGGGTCAAAATTAGAGTTCAACAACCATTCTTGATTGATTCACACATCATACATCATATCATAACAAATTACGTGTGAAATGGCTATATGGTCAATCTTTAAATAAACAATTTTATTAATGTCGAATGTCTTCCCCACCACCCTAATTCTTCCAAGGCGAAATCATGGCACTTATCGCTAATCTGCTAGAACAATGCCGTGGTGGCTCGTCTCCGGGCTATTGTGCGCGCTGTGATCGGTTCTTCCTGGTTCATTGCGCATCTGACTATGCGCGTAGGCCATAGGATCTGTGAATCAAGGTTGCCTTAAACCAATGAATTGTGTGGGTTTTATACAATGAGTAAGTTAAGGATAAATTATGTAGTAGGTATGTTGACATTTGCTCTCTGGATTGTCGGGTTGTGTTTTTTTTCCGTTCAGAACGTTATTTACTAGCGGACGCCCGCGACTTCGTTCGCGTAGAATAAGTAGCCTATGTCCGTCAGGGAAAGTGTAGCTTGCTATCTGTGAAAGATTTTTTGAAATCGGTTCAGTAGTTCCAAAGATTACCCCTATATACAAAGAAACAAAATTTACCTCTTTATTATATTTAGTGTAGATTTAATATTAAAATTATATTATTAGTGTAGACTAGCAATCCGCCCCGGCTTTGTACGGGTACAATTAATATGCAAGATACACAAACATCTCTCATAAAAAAAACTTTAAATGACAGTGAAAACCTTATCAAAATTAGTTGATGAAAAATGATGAATTGATCTTACCTAACCTAAGTGTCGTATGGACTGAAGTTGATGCAAATGATTCTGCAAAAGTCTACTTTTACCTAGATTGGATTGGATTAGATTTCCTGCGCTGGTCAGCTTTAAGTGGTTGTAGTCCACTTTCAACACTAAACTGGTCGAGAAATTTAGACAGCGCTTGCTATTTGTATGCAAATATTCAGATAGCTTACTGCTATTGTCAGTCATTGTAATAGTAGAAACTAGTAATTCAAGATATAAATATTCACATATGTACAATGTTATAGTTATTTTTACCCGAATGTGCGACGCAAAGGTAGTCTTTATTGTTATTTTTATAAAACACACTAGGTTTTCTCGTTAAATTTTTGACAACTATATAGCCTGGTTTTATACCGCGCCTCAGTTTTTTTTTCTAGGTATAAATCATTGTCATTCTTGTTCGAATACTTAGTTTTACATAACTCGCACATCGCAACTGATCATGCTTCGTGAAACAAAGTACTTTACCAATAGTCCCATTTTTGTGACTTAAATTCATTACCTTCTGTATTTGAATCACGTTTGGTCACCATTGTCTATCGGCACACGCGCGTGGTATTTGCACAACAGTGCCTCCTGCAGGGTTACCACACGTCACGTGGAATACGGTGT